>JAVMKO010000010.1:40491363-41691363 GCA_032164245.1 Sternotherus odoratus
TTTGCCATCCCAATGTCCCGTTTTTGTCTCAAGGAAATATGGTCAGCCTACTCTGAGAGGGTACCTCGTCACACTATCTTCCAGTCATTGGGTACAGAAGCTGATTTAAAAGACAGGTTACAAACCATAGTTGTTAATAATTGGCTAGAAAAGTATGTGTGAAGCTGTCATGCGCAGTAGAGAGGGCCCGGATGAATGGCATGCTGGGGGGTTGTAGCTCGGAGGCACAAAATGACTGCCTCGCGTGCCCGCCTGAGGGATACTCACTCACATGGTGCTAGAGCACCAAGGAGCAGTTATACATATAAAGTTAGACATAGTTGGAGGGAGCTGAGCGGGGAAGGGGGTGTTGGAGGGGGGAGGGAGCCGAGCGGGGAAGGAGGTGTTGGAGGGGGGAGGGAGCCGAGCGGGAAAGGGGGTGTTGGAGGGGGGAGGGAGCCAGGCGGGGAAGGGGGTGTTGGAGGGGGGAGGGAGCCGAGCGGGGAAGGGGGTGTTGGAGGGGGAGGGAGCCGAGCGGGAGGGGTGTTGGAGGGGGGAGGGAGCCGAGCGGGAGGGGTGTTGGAGGGGGGAGGGAGCCGAGCGGGAGGGGTGTTGGAGGGGGGAGGGAGCCGAGCGGGAGGGGTGTTGGAGGGGGGAGGGAGCCGAGCGGGAGGGGTGTTCGAGGGGGGAGGGAGCCGAGCGGGAGGGGTGCTGGAGGGGGGAGGGAGCTGGGCGGGGCGGCTTGGAGGGGGGAGGGAGCTGGGCGGCGGAGGGTGTTGGAGGGGGAGGGAGCTGGGCGGCGGAGGGTGTTGGAGGGGGGAGGGAGCTTGGCGGCGGAGGGTGTTGGAGGGGGGAGGGAGCTGAGTGGGGGGATGGGGTGTTGGAGGGGGGGAGGGAGCTGAGTGGGGGAGGGTGTTGGAGGGGGGAGGGAGCTTGGCGGGGGGTGGGGGTGGGAGGGGGGAGGGATCTGAGCGGGGGGGGTGGGGGGTTGGAGGGGAGGGATCTGAGCGGGGGGGTGGGGTGTTGGAGGGGGGAGGGATCTGAGCGGGGGTGGGGGGTGGGAGGGATCTGAGCGGGGTGGTGGGGGGTTGGAGGGGGAGGGATCTGAGCGGGGGGGTGGGGTGTTGGAGGGAGGAGGGAGCTGAGAGGAGGGGTGTTGGAGGGGGGAGGGAGCTGAGCGGGAGGGGTGTTGGAGGGGGGAGGGAGCTGGGCGGGGGGCTTGGAGGGGGGAGGGAGCTGGGCGGGGGGGTGGGGTGTTGGAGGGGGGAGGGAGCTGAGCGTGGGGTGGGGTGTTGGAGGGGGGAGGGAGCTGAGTGGGGGAAGGGTGTTGGAGGGGGGAGGGAGCTGGGTGGCGGAGGGTGTTGGAGGGGGGAGGTTGCTGGGTGGGGGGGTGGGGAGTGGGAGGGGTCTGAGTGGGGGGGGTGTTGGAGGGGGGAGGGAGCTGGGCGGCGGTGGGTGTTGGAGGGGGGAGGGAGCTGGGCGGCAGGGCGGTGTTCGAGGGGGGAGGGAGCTGAGCGGTGGGGTGTTGGAGGGGGAGGGAGCTGAGCGGGGGGGTGGGGTGTTGGAGGGGGGAGGGAGCTGAGCGGGGGGGTGGGGTGTTGGAGGGGGGAGGGAGCTGGGTGGGGGGTGTTGGAGGGGGGAGGGAGCTGAGTGCGGGGGGTGTTGTAGGGGGGAGGGAGCTGAGCGGGGGGGTGGGGTGTTGGAGGGGGGAGGGATCTGAGCGGAGGGTGGGGTGTTGGAGGGGGGAGGGAGCTGAGAGGAGGGGTGTTGTAGGGGGGAGGGAGCTGAGCGGGAGGGGTGTTGGAGGGGGGGAGGGAGCTGGGTGGGGGGGCTTGGAGGGGGGAAGGAGCTGGGCGGGGGGGCTTGGAAGGGGGAGGGAGCTGGGTGGGGGGGGTGGGGTGTTGGAGGGGGGAGGGAGCTGAGTGGGGGGAGGGTGTTGGAGGGGGGAGGGAGCTGGGCGGGGGGGTGGGGAGTGGGAGGGGGGAGGGATCTGAGTGGGGGGAGTGGGGTGTTGGAGGGGAGAGGGATCTGAGCGGGGGGGGTGGGGTGTTGGAGGGGGAGGAGCTGAGTGGGGGGAGGGTGTTGGAGGGGGGAGGGAGCTGGGTGGGGGGGTGGGGAGTGGGAGGGGGGAGGGATCTGAGCGGGGGGGTGGGGTGTTGGAGGGGGGAGGGAGCTGAGCGGGGGGGTTTTGGAGGGGGGAGGGAGCTGAACGGGGGGGTGGGGTGTTGGAGGGGGGAGGGAGCTGGGTGGGGGGGTGGTGTTGGAGGGGGGAGGGAGCTGAGCGGGGGGGAGTTGGAGGGGGGAGGGAGCTGAGCGGCGAGGTGGGGTGTTGGAGGGGGGAGGGAGCTGAGCGGGGGGGGTGTTGGAGGGGGGAGGGAGCTGGGTGGGTGGGAGGGTGTTGAAGGGGGGAGAGGGAGCTGGGTGGGGGGAGGGTGTTGGAGGGGGGAGGGAGCTGGGCGGCGGGGGGGTGTTGGAGGGGGGAGGGAGCTGGGCGGAGGGGTGGTGGGTTGGAGGGGGGTGCGGGGTGGGAGGGGGGAGGGAGCTGGGCGGCAGCGGGGTGTTAGAGGGGGGAGGGAGCTGAGCGGGGGGGTGTTGGAGGGCGAGGGAGCTGAGCAGAGGGGTGCGGTGTTGGAGGGGGGAGAGAGCTGAGCGGGGGGTCTTGGAGGGGGGAGGGAGCTGAGCGGCAGGGTGGGGTGTTGGAGGGGGGAGGGAGCTGAGTGGGGGGGTGTTGGAGGGGGGAGGGAGCTGGGTGGGAGGAGCGTGTTGGAGGGGGGAGGGAGCTGGGAGGGGGAGGTGGGGGTTGGAGGGGGGTGGGGGGTGGGAGGGGGAGGGATCTGAGTGGGGGGGTGGGAGGGATCTGAGCGGGGGGGTGGGGTGTTGGAGGGGGGAGGGATCTGAGCGGGGGGTGGGGTGTTGGAGGGGGAGGGAGCTGAGTGGGGGGAGGGTGTTGGAGGGGGAAGGGAGCTGGGCGGGGGGGGGTGTTGGAGGGGGGAGGGAGCTGTGCGGAGGGGTGGGGGGTTGGAGGGGGGTGCGGTGTGGGAGGGGGGAGGGATCTGAGTGGGGGGTGGGGTGTTGGAGGGGGGAGGGATCTGAGCTGGGGGGTGGGGTGTTGGAGGGGGGAGGGAGCTGAGCGGGAGGGGTGTTGGAGGGGGGAGGGAGCTGGGTGGGGGAGCTTGGAGGGGGGAGGGAGCTGGGCGGGGGGCTTGGAGGGGGGAGGGAGCTGGGTGGGGGGGGTGTTGGAGGGGGAAGGGAGCTGAGCGGGGGGGTGGGGGGGTGGAGGGGGAGGGAGCTGAGTGGGGGGAGGGTGTTGGAGGGGGGAGGGAGCTGGGCGGCGGAGGGTGTTGGAGGGGGGAGGGAGCTGGGAGGGGGGAGGGATCTGAGCGGGGGGGTGGGGTGTTGGAGGGGGAGGGATCTGAGCGGGGGGGTGGGGTGTTGGAGGGGGAGGGAGCTGAGCGGGGGGGTGGGGTGTTGGAAGGGGGAGGGAGCTGGGCGCCGGTGGGTGTTGGAGGGGGGAGGGAGCTGGGCGGAAGGGAGGTATTGGAGGGGGGAGGGAGCTGAGCGGGGGGGTGTTGGAGGGGGGAGGGAGCTGGGTAGGGGGGTGGTGTTGGAAGGGGGAGGGAGCTGAGCGGGGGGGTGTTGGAGGGGGGAGGGAGTTGAGCGGCGAGGTGGGGTGTTGGAGGGGGGAGGGAGCTGAGTGGTGGGGGTGTTGGAGGGGGGAGGGAGCTGGGTGGGGGGAGGGTGTTGGAGGGGGGAGGGAGCTGGGGGGGAGGGTGTTGGAGGGGGGAGGGAGCTGGGTGGGGGAAGGGTGTTGGAGGGGGGAGGGAGCTGGGTGGGGGAAGGGTGTTGGAGGGGGGAGGGAGCTGGGCGGGGGGAGGGTGTTGGAGGGGGGAGGGAGCTGGGCGGCGTGGGGTGTTGGAGCGGGGAGGGAGATGGGCGGAGGGGTGGGGGGTTGGAGGGGGGTGCGGGGTGGGAGGGGGGAGGGAGCTGGGCGGCAGGGGGGTGTTAGAGGGGGGAGGGAGCTGAGCGGGGGGGTGGGGTGTTGGAGGGGGGAGGGATCTGAGCGGGGGGGGTGTTGGAGGGGGGAGGGATCTGAGCGGGGGGGTGGGGTGTTGGAGGGGGAGGGAGCTGAGTGGGGGGAGGGTGTTGGAGGGGGAGGGAGCTGAGTGGGGGGAGGGTGTTGGAGGGGGGAGGGAGCTGAGCGGGAGGGGTGTTGGAGGGGGGAGGGAGCTGGGTGGGGGGGCTTGGAGAGGGGAGGGAGCTGGGTGGGGGGCTTGGAGAGGGGAGGGAGCTGGGTGGGGGGCTTGGAGAGGGGAGGGAGCTGGGCGGCGGAGGGTGTGGAGGGGGGAGGGAGCTGGGCGGTGGGGTGGGGTGTTGGAGGGGGGAGGGAGCTGGGCGGGGGGGTGGGGTGTTGGAGGGGGGAGGGAGCAGAGGGGGGGGTGGGCTGTTGGAGGGGGGAGGGAGCTGAGCGGGGGGTGTGGTGTTGGAGGGGTGAGGGAGCTGAGCGGGGGTGGGGTGTTGGAGGGGGGAGGGAGCTGAGCGGGGGGGTGTTGGAGGGGGGAGGGAGCTGGGCAGGGGTGGTGGTGTTGTAGGGGGGAGGGAGCTGGGCAGGCGGGGAGGTGTTGGAGGGGGGAGGGAGCTGAGCGGCGGGGAGGTGTTGGAGGGGGGAGGGAGCTGAGCGGGAGGGGTGTTGGAGGGGGAGGGAGCTGAGCGGGAGGGGTGTTGGAGGGGGGAGGGAGCTGGGTGGGGGAGCTTGGAGGGGGGAGGGATCTAAGCGGGGGGGTGGGGTGTTGGAGGGGGAGGGAGCTGAGTGGGGGGAGGGGGTTCGAGGGGGAGGGAGCTGAGAGGAGGGGTGTTGGAGGGGGAGGGAGCTCAGCGGGAGGGGTGTTGGAGGGGGGAGGGAGCTGAGCGGGAGGGGTGTTGGAGGGGGGAGGGAGCTGAGTGGGAGGGGTGTTGGAGGGGGGAGGGAGCTGGGCGGGGGGGCTTGGAGGGGGGAGGGAGCTGGGGGGGCTTGGAGGGGGGAGGGAGCTGGGCGGCGGGGGGTGTTGGAGGAGGGAGGGAGCTGGGCGGGGCGGTGGGGTGTTGGAGGGGGGAGGGAGCTGGGCGAGGGGGTGGGGTGTTGGAGGGGGGAGGGAGCTGAGCGGGGGGGTGGGGTGTTGGAGGGGGGAGGGAGCTGAGCGGTGGGGGGGCTTAGAGGGGGGAGGGAGCTGAGCGGGGGGGTGGGGTGTTGGAGGGCTGAGGGAGCTGAGCGGGGGGGTGGGGTGTTGGGGGAGGGAGCTGAGTGGGCGGAGGGTGTTGGAGGGGGGAGGGAGCTGAGCGGGGGGGTGCTGGAGGGGGGAGGGAGCTGAGCGGGGGGGTGGGCTGTTGGAGGGGGGAGGGAGCTGGGGGGGGTCTTGGAGGGGGAGGGAGCTGAGCGGGGGGGTGTTTGAGGGGGGAGGGAGCTGAGCGGCGGTGTGGGGTGTTGGAGGGGGGAGGGAGCTGAGCAGGGGGGGTGTTGGAGGGGGGGAGGGAGCTGGGTGGGCGGAGGGTGTTGGAGGGGGGAGGGAGCTGGGCGGCGGGGGGTGTTGGAGGGTGGAGGGAGCTGGGCGTAGGGGTGAGGGTTTGGAGGGGGGTGCGGGGTGGGAGGGGGGAGGGATCTGAGTGGGGGGGTGGGGTGTTGGAGGGGGGAGGGAGCTGAGCGGGGGGGTGGGGTGTTGGAGGGGGGAGGGAGCTGAGCGGGGGGGTGTTGGAGGGGGGAGGGAGCTGGGTGGGGGGAGGGTGTTGGAGGGGGGAGGCAGCTGGGCGGGGGAGGTGGGGGGTTGGAGGGGGGTGGGGGGTGGGAGGGGGAGGGATCTGAGTGCGGGGGTGGGGGGTGGGAGGGGGGAGGGATCTGAGCGGGGGGGTGGGGTGTTGGAGGGGGGAGGGATCTGAGCGGGGGGTGGGGTGTTGGAGGGGGGAGGGATCTGAGCGGGGGGTGGGGTGTTGGAGGGGGGAGGGATCTGAGCGGGGGGGTGGGGTGTTGGAGGGGGGAGGGATCTGAGCGGGGGTGGGGTGTTGGAGGGGGAGGGAGCTGAGTTGGGGGGAGGGTGTTGGAGGGGGGAGGGAGCTGAGAGGAGGGGTGGGGTGTTGGAGGGGGGAGGGATCTGAGCGGGGGTGGGGTGTTGGAGGGGGAGGGAGCAGAGTGGGGGGAGGGTGTTGGAGGGGGGAGGGATCTGAGTGGGGGGGTGGGGTGTTGGAGGGGGGAGGGATCTGAGCGGGGGTGGGGTGTTGGAGGGGGAGGGAGCTGAGTGGGGGGAGGGTGTTGGAGGGGGGAGGGAGCTGAGAGGAGGGGTGTTGGAGGGGGGAGGGATCTGAGCGGGGGGGTGGGGTGTTGGAGGGGGGAGGGATCTGAGCGGGGGGTGGGGTGTTGGAGGGGGGAGGGATCTGAGCGGGGGGTGGGGTGTTGGAGGGGGGAGGGATCTGAGCGGGGGGTGGGGTGTTGGAGGGGGGAGGGATCTGAGCGGGGGGGTGGGGTGTTGGAGGGGGGAGGGATCTGAGCGGGGGTGGGGTGTTGGAGGGGGAGGGAGCTGAGTGGGGGGAGGGTGTTGGAGGGGGGAGGGAGCTGAGAGGAGGGGTGGGGTGTTGGAGGGGGGAGGGATCTGAGCGGGGGTGGGGTGTTGGAGGGGGAGGGAGCTGAGTGGGGGGAGGGTGTTGGAGGGGGGAGGGATCTGAGCGGGGGGGTGGGGTGTTGGAGGGGGGAGGGATCTGAGCGGGGGTGGGGTGTTGGAGGGGGAGGGAGCTGAGTGGGGGGAGGGTGTTGGAGGGGGGAGGGAGCTGAGAGGAGGGGTGTTGGAGGGGGGAGGGAGCTGAGCGGGTGGGGTGTTGGAGGGGGGAGGGAGCTGAGCGGGGGGGTGGGGTGTTGGAGGGGGGAGGGTGCTGAGCGGGGGGGGTGTTGGAGGGGGGAGGGAGCTGAGTGGGGGGAGGGTGTTGGAGGGGGGAGGGAGCTGGGCGGCGGGTGGGGTGTTGGAGGGGGGAGGGAGCTGGGCGGCAGGGGGGTGTTGGAGGGGGGAGGGAGCTGGGCGGCAGGGGGGTGTTGGAGGGGGGAGGGAGCTGAGCGGGGGGGTGTTGGAGGGGGGAGGGAGCTGGGCGGCGGGGGGTGTTGGAGGGGGGAGGGAGCTGGGCAGGGGGGCTTGGAGGGGGGAGGGAGCTTGGCAGGGGGGTGTTGGAGGGGGGAGGGAGCTGAGCGGGGGGGGTGTTGGAGGGGGGAGGGAGCTGGGTGGGGGTGGTGTTGGAGGGGGGAGGGAGCTGAGCGGGGGGAGGCGTTGGGGGGGAGTTGGGCAAGCGGGGGGAGCGTTGGAGTGGGGGAGAGGGGGGAGAGAGCTTAGCTAGTGGGGGGGCCGCAAGCCATTTCCATTGGCCCGTGTCCATGGGCTTTTACACTAGGTGTTAATAATTCTGCAATTTCACATTTGAGTTCTTTCAGACCTCTTTGGGTGAATGCCAGCTGGTCCCGGTGACTTGTTACAGTTAAGTTTATAAATTAGTTCCAAAGCCTCCTTTAGCAACACTTAAATCTGTGACAGTGCCTCTGATTTGTCATCTACAAAAGATGGCTCAGGTTTGGGAATCTCACTAATGTCCTCAGCTGTGAACACTGAAGCAAAGAATTCCTTTAGTTTCTCCACAATGACTTTATCATCTTTAAGTGCTCCTTTTGTATCTCTATTGTCCAGGGACCCACTGGTTGTTTCGCAGGCTTCCTGCTTCTGACGTATTTAAAAATCATTTTATTATTACCTTTTGAGTTTTTGTCTGACTGTTCTTCAAACTCCATTTTGGCTTTTCTTATTACATTTTTACACTTAATTTGGCAGTGCTGATGCTCCTTTCTAGATACTTCACTAGGATTTGACTTCCACTTTTTAAAAGATGCCTTTTTATCTCCCACTGCTTCTTTTACATGGTTGTTAAGCCCTGGTGGCTCTTTTTTAGTTCTTTGACTGTGTTTTTAGTTTGGGGTATACATTTAAGTTGGGCCTCAGTTATGTTGTCTTTGAAAAGTGTCCATGCAGGTTACAGGAATTTCACTTTAGTCACTGTACCTTATAATTTCCATTTAACTAATGGGCATTACGAAGTCTGTGGAGAGGTGGAAATAGCCCTGTCTCTCCATGACTCTAGGGAATAAAATCTGCCAAGAGTTGCAGTGAGAACTTCCTTTAAAAAGGAAAGATTATTTTTTAAAAGATGATATACATTTTATCTTGCATTTTAAGTCCATTCACCCTACCTGTTCCATCTCCCTACTGCAGCTGTCATGCTACTCTAGCTCCAGGCTTTTCAGGTGAAGCAGATATAATTTGACAGTAACTCCTCACTTAACGTTGTCATTATGGTCCTGAAAAATGAGTCTTTAAGCAAAAGATTGTTATGTGAATCCAATTTCCCCATAAGAATTAATGTAAACTCGGGGCGGGGGGTTAGGTTCCAGGGATTTTTTAAAAAAAAATTTTTTTTGCCAGACAAAAGGCATTATAAACATTTTAAACAAACAACTTAATACAGGTATTAAACAGGCTGGCAGCCCCCTATCAGTTCCCCTAATCCCCCCCCTCCCCACTGCCTCCTGTCCGCTGGCGGACCCCCCGGATCAGAGCCTTTCCCCTGCTCCCCCCACTTCCTGCTCATGGCAATCAACTGTCCTGTGGCATTTAGGAGGCTGGGGCAGGAGGGAGGAGCAAGGACATGGTGTGCAGCCTCCCTCTCCCTACCCTGCTTCCTGCCTGCAGAAATCAGTTGGTTTGTGGTGTTCAGGAGGAATGGGAGGGAAGGAGGGGGGAGTCTGTGTGCCGCAAACCAGTTGATTGCTGCAGGCAGGAGGCTGGAGGAAGGCACTAATCCACAGGGTCTGCTGGTGGGCGGAAGGCACTGGGGGGGGGGGGGCACACGTAGAGGGGGCTGCCAGATATGGACAAAGCAGGCAGACAAACAACATTATAGGAGAGCATTGCACAACTTTAAACTAGCATGTTTTGTAATGGAACAGGGACATAAGATCGAAACAACGTTAAGCAAGAGGACCTTAAGTAGGGAGTTACTGTACTTGGATACTGCATTCAAACTATGCAAAGGTCAAAAGAATAGGAGGATTGGCAGGTAGCACAAAACATGATCTTCTGGGATCATTCATTCCTATTCTACTGGCACAACAGTAATTTAAAGTTTCCGCAGAAAGTATAACCTACAAGTGACCCTTACATCAGCTAATCCATTTAAAATGCTCTGTGGTCTCTTGTAATTCCTCTATAGCAGATATACCATATCAGCTATTTCATCCAGAAGGAGCAACAGATTTCCCCCCAAAACATCCTCATACATTTAGAAATAATTGTGGCTTGTCTTTTAGTAGCCTTACAGGTATTAAAGAGGCTGGCAGCACCTTTAGTAGCCGTACAAATTAGAATATAAAAATCATACTAAATAACCCAGCATGGGGGAAGGATCTTTCCCTAAAGTGCCATGGTCTTCTAGCTACAAATTATTCCTGCAGTCAAATCCTAGCCAATACAGCAAGAGTGGCTGCAGTTATTGAGTGAGGTAGACGAAATTGTAACAAGACATTATTTTGAAAGGATGAAATCTGTATCATCTGTTCTGCCTCAAGGTAGAGTGGGAAACTGGCACTGATTGTTGTTTCAAATATAAATGTTTCATGCTGCAAGGTCATATCCATAGAAGATTAAAATATGTTTGAAGGATCAATTGTATAAACCTTGAATCCTTGGGATTTCCATACAAAACCCAAGAGAGGAACTGGTTCAGAAACCACTCAGCCTAATTCCCTACCGTCTGGAAGAGATGAGTCAGAAATGTATGGCCAAGCTGAGAGAGGTGTGGGAGAAAGTGTGTGCATGTTGTAGGAGTCAGTCTCAAGGGCTGAAAGCCTGAAGGAGAGGGGAAAACTCTAATGCTGATCACTTTGCCCCTTCCACATAGTTAAACCCTCTGGAGTATGAAAATTCATTTAGGCTGAGCTGCCCTTCAAATGAGCTAAATAAGATGGAAGCTTGCAGTCAGAACACACCTCAGACCATGTTGTATAACAGTTCCACATAACTCCACCAGCTCCAAATCCAGGAAACATAAATAGCAGACTGATATAAGTGTATGTCAGCATGGATATTCTCCTTCCTGTGGCACATTTCACCTCTTTCAGGCAGGAGGGAAATTACAGTAGGATTGAAAAAGTCTTGTCCAGCTCTGGAACAGTTTCAAGTCATTATTTTCTTGATATTAAGTGAGTCCTTTTCTTTCAGCATCCTCATTTCCTTCCTGCACTGGGGTTGTGCTGTATATTCTGTGCACTGTCATGGTGTTGTACTACCAATTGCATTTGCTAAAACAAATCCATGTTAACAATACATATCCAATCCCAGCATGCACTATCATGCCATCAGTGTAAAACTGGGAGCTGGTCCTAGGTGCCACATAGCACATTCCTTCACACCCTTAGAATGTTTCTTGCTTTCCGCTTGTGCCACGCAGTTTTGGCAGAAAATTACAGATAGAAAAGGAATGTCAAAGCTGCAGGGGAGTTGGCAAGAGTCCTGGCATATTTACAGAAGATCATGACAACAGATGCCCTGAGCTACGCTCAGCTGCTCTCCACACCATGCCTCCTTCACAGGGTCTCCTGCTCTCATTTACAATGTGCAGTCAACACCTAGGCTGTATTCAGATTGCCAGTTTTAAATTAGTTAAAAGTCCAGTAAAGCAAGCCATAACAGACAAAGGGTGTTTAAATCCCTTATGTTGGGAGCTGGGATTTTTCTCCCACTTAGCACAATGTACAACAATCTACATCAGGTATTTCTAGCCAACTAGCACTCTGGCATCAATGGGTATATCTACACAGCCCACAGCAGCAAGCCTCCAAGCCCAGGTCAACGGACTTGCACTACTGTGCTAAAAATAGCTGTATAGACATTGTGGCTCTGAAGTCTTGGAAGAGAGTGGACTTCAGAGCCTGATCTGCAAAGTTTATACAGCTATTTTTAGTGCGTTAGCATGAGCCTAAGTCTGTCAACTCAGCGTTGAAGACTTGCTGCCACTCGCTGTGCCAATATATCAATTTACAAGGCTCTAAAATATCCAAAAGGGACCCATAATTCAGAACACTTCCCCTCTCTCTGTCTCCACATTTACCTCTTTGTTCTCCTCATTCTTCATCTACCTAACAGGCTACATTATTCCTCTATTAAATTCTCTCACTGATTCCTGGTTGCCCATTATTTCTTGTCCAGTTCACCTTCTTTGCTTTGCCAACAATGCCAATTTTTCACATTTGCTGTCTGGTCACCCTACTCACCCCGAAGATAGTATTACTGAGTGTAAGGCCTGGTCTACACTACACTGTAAAGTCAAATTTCTCCACGTTAAATCGCTCCTTCCACTTTGCCATCCTTACTACAATGCCATTTAGGTCAACCTAAAAGGGTATTTAATTTGATTTCCAAACTCCTGCCTGAAAAGAGGAGTAGCGCTGAAATTGACATTTCCAGGTCAAGCTAGCATTAATGAGGACACAATTCGATGTTACCGGCCTCCGGGAGCTATCCCAGAGTGCTCCAGTGTGACCGGTCTGGACAGCGCTCTGCACGCGGATACACTGGGCAGTTAGATTGGAAGAGCCCCGGGGAACTTTTGAATCTCACTTCCTCTTTGGCCAGCGTGGCGAGATCTCCTGCACAGCTCTCCATGCAGAGCCCACCAGCAGAGGAGACCATGCAGTCCCAGAATCGAAAGAGGGCCCTAGCATGGACCACAAGGGAGGTGCTGGATCTGATCGCTGTATGGAGAGACGAATCCATACTGGCAGAACTGTGATCCAAAAAAAGAAATGCCAATATACATGCCAAAGTCTACAAGGGCCTGATGGAAAGAGACTACCCTATCCGTGTCTGTGTACTCCACTGATGGGATGATTGTCAGCATGGCAGAGGATTTGCTGGACGAGGAAGATGAAGTGAAGGAGGACTATGATGGCAAGGAGTCTACAGAACAGGCAAGCGGAGACACCTATCTCCCTGAAAGCAGTCAACGGGAGCAGAGGGAAACCTTCCCACAGCTGGGACCCTCCTTCCAGGTGACGGTGGGGTGTCCCCTTGCACAGAGGTCACCTCGCCAGGGGAGGGAACTCCAATTATTAGGAAACGGCAGCTGTTAGTAATGGGAGATTCGATCATAAGGAATATAGATAGCTGGGTTTGTGATGATCGGGAGAACTGTATGGTGACTTGCCTGCCTGGTGCAAAGGTTGCGGATCTATCGAGGCATCTAGATAGACTTATGAGTAGTGCTGGGGAGGAGCCGGTGGTCGTGGTACATGTAGGTACCAACGACATAGGGAAGGGTAGGAGAGAGGTCCTGGAGGCCAAATTTAGGTTGCTAGAAAAGAGGTTGAAATCCAGGACCTCTATGGTGGCTTTCTCAGAAATGCTTCCAGTTCCACGCGCAGGGCCAGGTAGGCAGGCAGAGCTTCAGAGTCTCAATGCGTGGATGAGACGATGGTGTAGAGAGGAAGGGTTCAGATTTATTAGGAACTGGGGAAACTTTTGGGATGGGGGGAGCCTATACAGGAAGGATGGGCTCCACCTAAACCAAAGTGGAACCAGGCTGCTGGCACTTAACATTAAAAAGGTTGCAGAGCAGTTTTTAAACTAAGAGATGGGGGAAAGCCGATTGCTGCAGAGGAGCACGTGGATCGGATAGAGACTTCTCTTACAGGAGGGTCTGTCGTTAGAGATTCTCTAGGTTTTAGACAGGAAAGGATGGAAAAGGATAAAGGAGGGGCCAGATCAGATGAGAAATTTTCACATAAAGAATCTGACACACCAGGGAAGAGCAGACAGATAAACAGTGACCAGTTTTTAAAGTGCTTGTACACAAATGCCAGAAGTCTAAATAATAAGATGGGTGAACTAGAGTGCCTCGTGTTAGAGGAGGATATTGACATAATAGGCATCACAGAAACATGGTGGACTGAGGACAATCAATGGGACACAATCATTCCAGGGTATAAAATATATCGGAAGGACAGAATAGGTCATGGGGGCGGGGGAGTGGCACTTTATGTAAAAGATAGTGTAGAATCAAATGAAGTAAAAATCTTAAATGAATCCACATGTTCCATAGAATCACTATGGATAGTAATTTCATGCTCTAATAAGAACATAACAATAGGGCTCTATTATCGACCACCTGATCAGGACAGTGATAGGGATGACGAAATGCTAAGGGAGATTAGAGAGGCTGTCAAAATAAAGAACCCAATAATAGTGGGAGACTTCAATTATCCCAACATTGACTGGGTACATGTCACCTCAGGACGAAATGCAGAGATGAAATTTCTTGATACTTTAAATGACTGCTTCTTGGAGCAGCTGATACAGGAAACCACAAGGGGAGAGGCAACTCTAGATTTAGTCCTGAGTGGAGCGCAGGATCTGGTTCAAGAGGTAACTATAAAAGGACCGCTGGGAAATAGTGACCATAATATAATAACATTTAACATTCCTATGGTGGGAATAACACCTCAGAAGCCCAACACTGGGGCATTTAATTTCAAAAAGGGGAACTATGCAAGAATGAGGGGGTTAGTTAAACGGAAATTAAAAGGTAAAGTGACTAAAGTGAAATCCCTGCAAGCTGCATGGACTCTCTTCAAAGATACCATAATAAAGGCCCAACTCAAATGTATACCCCAAATTAAAAAACAACGCCAGAAAACTAAAAAAGAGCCACCGTGGCTTAACAGCCAAGTAAAAGAAGCAGTGAGAGAGAAAAAGGCATCATTTAAAAAGTGGAAGTCTAATCCTAGTGAGGTAAATAGAAAGGAGCATAAGCACTGCCAAATAAAGTGTAAGAATGTAATAAGAAAAGCTAAAATGGAGTTTGAAGACCAGCTAGCCAAAAACTCAAAAGGTAATAACAAAATGTTTTTTAAATATGTCAGAAGCAGGAAGCCTGCTAAACAACCAGTGGGGCCCCTGGATGACAGAGATACAAAAGGAGCACTTAAAGATGACAGAGTCATTGCAGAGAAACTAAATGAATTCTTTGCTTCAGTCTTCACGGCTGAGGACGTTAGGGAGATTCCTAAACCTGAGCTGTCTTTTGTAGGTGACAAATCTGAGGTATTGTCACAAATTGAAGTATCAGTAGAGGAGGTTCTGGAACTCATTGATAAACTTAACTGTAACAAGTCACCGGGACCAGATGGCATTCACCCAAGAGTTCTGAAAGAACTCAAATGTGAAATTGCGGCACTATTAACGAGGGTTTGTAACCTATCCTTTAAATCGGCTACTGTGCCCAGTGACTGGAAGATAGCTAATGTAACGCCAATATTTAAAAAGGGCTCTAGAGGTGATCCTGGCAATTACAGACCAGTTAGTCTAAGGGGGGTTGGGAGGGTTCCGGGGTGGTGGCTGGGGTGGGGCTCTGGATGGGGCAGTGACAGAACAGGGTGGGTTGGATAGGGGGTGAGGTTCTGGGGTGGTGATTAGGGGGTGGGAGGGTGGTTAGGGGTCGGGGCAGTCAGAGTACCGGGAGCAGGGGAATTGGGTGGGGTCCTGGATGGTGGTTAGGGATGAGGGGTGTCTGGAAGGGACAGTCAGGGTCTCTGGAAGGGGTGGGTTTTCTGGATGCATAAACAAACTGCATAAGTTGAAACAAACTGAAGTCTCACACTGTAGCCTGCCCTGCCATGAAACTAGTTGTCAAGGGTTCTCTGATGTGCGCCGCATCGGGGGGTGCCCTTCTAAGTGCCCTGGTGTCTGGCTGCGCGTAATCAGTGGCCATCTGGTCTGCCTCAACCTCCCACCCTGCCATAAACGTCTCTCCCTTACTCTCACAGAGATTGTGGAGCACACAGCAAGATGTAATAACAATGGGAATACTTCTGGCACTGAGATCTGAATGGATCAGAGATCTACACTGCGCCAGCGTCCCTTGTGACACCCAAACGCACACTCTACCACCATTCTGCATTTGCTCAGATTGTAGTTGAACAGCTCCTTACTACTATCCAAGGCACCTGTGTATGGCTTCATGAGGCAGGGCATTAATGGGTAGGCTGGGTCCCCAAGGATAACAATCGGCATTTCAACATCCCCAATAGTAATTGTTTGGTCTGGGAAGAAAGTCCCTTACTACAGCTATTTAAAAAGGCCAGAGTTCTTAAAGACAGGAGCATCATGAACCCTGCCTGGCCAACCCATGTTGATGTTGGTGAAACGTCCCCTGGGATCAACCAGCGCTTGCAGGATCATGGAAAAGTAGCCCTTGCAGTTTATGTACTCACAGCACTGGTGCCAGGATAGGGATATGTGTTCCATTTATAGCCTCGCCACAGTTAGGGAACCCCATTGATGCAAAGCCATCCACTATGGCCTGCACATTTCCCAGAGTCACTACCCTTGACAGCATCAGTTCAATGATTGTGTTGGCCACTTGCATCACTGCAGCTCCCACTGTAAATTTACCCACTCTGAACTGATTGCCGACTGACAGACAGCTGTCTAGCGTGGCAAGCTTCCAGAGGGTTATCGCCACTCACTTTTGAACTGTGAGGGCTGATTGCATCTTGGTATTCTGGCAGTTCAGGACAGGAGAAAGCAAGTCACAGAGTTCCATAAAGGTTCCCTTACGCATGCGAAAGTTTCTGAGCCACTGGGAATCATCCCAGACCTGCAGCACTATGCGGTCCCACCAGTCTGTGCTAGTTTCCCGAGCCCAGAATTGCCCTTCCATTGCATGAGCCTGCCCCATTGCCACCAGGATCTCTAAGCTGTCAGTGCCACTGCATTGGAGAGGTCTGTGTCCACGTCCTCCTCACTCTTATGACTGCCCTGCCATCACGTTCTCACATGGGTTTCCCTTTCTGCGTACATTGCATGATAATTCAAGAGCTGTTTATGATGCCCATAACTGCTGCAATGAGCTGAGCGGGCTCCATATCTGCACTACTATGGCATCTGCATGGGCAGTCCATGGAAAAGGGCAGAGTTGGCAGCGGAAGCATTCGACTAAGGAAGAAAGGAGAAAGACAAGAGAAGAGATGCCACTTGGCAGGAGATGCAAAGGCCATCAGACTTGATGTAATTTCAGGATTGCCTGGAGTACCGTGGGATAGCAGCTGGAGGGCGAGAGATGCTGATGCGACGAGAATAAAAATTCTGGCCTACCAATGAGAGGATCTCCAAGGTGGATTCATAGTGGTAGGAGATCAGGGTTCTAGCAGGAGCAGTAGCTGGTTTACCACCGCTGTGTCTGCTGAAAGCAGTATGGTCTGCAGGCCTGAAAGGCGCGAAACGACTCTCTGCCGCACCTTGCATGGAGGGAGGGGTGAGTGATGGGAAGCGTGAACGAAAACCCGTGAGACTGTTTTTGCCCCCATCATGCAATGCTGGCTTTACCCAGAATTCCAAGAGGGCACAGGGACTGCGGGCACTGTGGGATACCTATCCACAGTGCACCACTCTGAGAGTCAACGCTAGCTGTGGAACTATGAACGCGATCCGCCAAATTAGCCCGCTTACTGGGGACACACAGAATTGAATGTATACCATCGGCTTTCTTAATTGGAGCTCTAGAAAGTCGGCATTAGCTCATAGTGTAGACAAGGCCTGAGATCTGTACAGAGAATCATTTGATGCTCCTCTAACTGGTGTAAATAATGAGTTATTGCATTAAAGTCAGTGTAATTATACTACTTTAAAACTAGTGTAAGAAGAGAATAAGGACCAATGATTCTACACTGCTGTCTTCTGACTCTGATGTGGGAAGATGAACAAAAAAACCTCACTGTTTTGGGTATATCAAAACTTTGGATAAAAAAAGAAGTCCATATGGGATGGTCTTCTTACAGAAATCTTTTTTTGTGGGGGTGTAAGAAACAGAGGAAATCAGATTATGACAACATACTCATGAACTGGAAAGGCACGTTTCTCATGTTCTCCAGGATTCTTTTTTTCTGTGGACCATACTATGTGCAGATTTTGCACTTGTCATCTAAATAGAATAGGGTAATTTTTCAAAAGCCCACACAAGAGGTAGGATTGCAAATAAACAGAATACTGTGACAAAGTTCCTCCTCTACCTTGGTGGGTCCTAAGCTTATTGGTGGATTTGCTCACCTCAGAGGCTCACAGCAGCCCTCAGTTTGGCCACTTTTATGGCTCAAATCTGTCGTTCACTCAGCTAATCTCATCACTGGCCAGCATGGGGAAAAGGAAGAAGAACAATCCCCACTTTCTCTGCTGATCCACCAAGTAGGTCAGGGAATAGGACAGAGACCTTCCCCTCTGGTGGAACCCACAGTCCAGGTCATCTCCTCTGGTATCAAGTAGAGAGTTGGGGGCATGGAGGGATGGGGGGGAACCCAGGCCTAACCTCTACTCCAGGTTCCACTCCAGGGCCCAGTGGATTGCAGCTGTCTAGAGTGTCTCCTGTAACAGTTGCATGACAGCTACAACTCCCTGGGCTACTTCCCCATGGCCTCCTCCCAACACCTTATTTATCCTCACCACTGGACCTTCCTCTTGGTGTCTAAGAATGCTTGTACTCCTCAGTCCTCCAGCAATACACCTTCCCACTCTCAGCTCCTAGTGCCTCTTGCTCCCAGCTCCTTGCACACATGCCTCAAGCTGAAGTGAGGTCCTTTTTAAACCAGGTGCACTGATTATCCTGCCTGTCTTGATTCTAGCAGCTTCTTGATTGGCTCAAGGTGTCCTAATTAGCCCGCCTGACTTAATTGGTTCCAGCAAGTTACTGATTATTCTGGAACCGCCTCTGTTACCTTACCCAGGGAAAAGGGACCTGCTTAATCTGGGACTAATATATCTGTCTTCTATCACTTTCCTGTAGCCACCTAGCCTGATCCTGTCACAATACATACACGTACTTTTGTACCTACACTGAAGACTTGCCTAGAACAAAATAGCAAGGTTCAACTACAGTCCATTCCCAGTGATCTAGCAGGGGAGGGAAACTTTTTTTGGTTGCTCTCTCACATACACATGCACACAGTCCATAAGCCCCTGAATGGCGTATATTGCAGTGGAAGGATATGGCCCTACCTCCTCCCAGGTAGACCGCCCTCAGTTTGACTATTTCCCCCAACCTGCTGCATCTTGGACCGTTCAATGTGTTCCACGTAGGTCTGGATCATCTGTGAAGAGGGAAAAACCCATGAGCCAAACAGAAGTGAAAAGGAGACACAGGTTCTTCTTCTGTTTGATCTTCCTCCAGCACCTATTTCTCTCTCTCTCCCCCAGCTTTTTTTTTCTTTTGCATAATTATATCTGTCATTGATATTCTTTAAGGCTGATGACATAATGAATGAGCAGTAACTCTTGGGTCTAATATGAAAGTGAAATAAATACCAAACCTTAAGCCCAGCACAATGGCAGAAGGTCTGTGACAAAACAAATGCAGAAAAACAATGAAAAAAAAGCTTCTTAGAAACTAGACACCAGTCATAGCCTCTTGAGACTTAGAGGCAATGGGATAACAGAGCATTTCACCTCATGGCAGGGGGGCTTGGTAGTTACCGACACCTCTTGTTTTTAATCATTCAAATAGTCTTTTCTAAAATATGTCTGTAGACCTACATGTAGACTAAGAGAATGATACTTACTTAGAGATGATAACCTACCTCTGTGTGGCGTTGGTGCAAGGCATTGTACTCTTTCTTCATTTCTGATTCACGTTCCTCCAGCCGTGAAACTATAAAAGAAAGTATTCCACCCATCAGAGAGCATTTGTTTTAGACCTCCAAAAGGAACACCAGATAATTTCTGTATTTACATTACAGAAAAAAGGTAAATATGAGTTCATTCCTGTTAAAAAATGAGAAACACAATAAGGAATGTGGGGCACATGGTATTACTCACAAACTCATTTCATAGGTATCAAAATACCCTTAAGGTGAATATACAAAGTGATGCAATTTTAGAGGTGGGTCTGTCAAGGCCCAGTCCAGTACCTACCAGTAGACAAATGAGACAACACAAAGGCCAATCCAAGTTAAGCATTTGCTCTATCCTTTGTATGTGAGCTGCTAAAGAATCCAAAGCTTCTGAAGGCTGTATCCTCAATCCGCAGTGGTAAGGATCACACAGTTCTGTTATGACTCCTCTGACTACCTGAGGAGCAGTTGTGTTGGACATTATTGCTTGTCCAGCCCACCACAACTGCACACACACACAAAAATGAAGTGGGATATTTGGTGCATGAGAAAAGACACAGAGAACCCATTCAGGGACAAGAGGGAAATAAGTGATATGCTCTATATTATACATATTACAGCTGGCTGTGTCCAACTGCAAAGGGCCAGCACTGATTAGAGAATAACATCAAATGTAGTTGGGGCCCACTATGGGTTGTTATCGGAGAAAAATTGTTGCTTTGTTTTTTAAAAGTTGGCCCAGCCAGAAAGTATTTACAGCAGAACTAACTGAAAGCTCCAACTCAATTGCTGTTAACTGCAAAACTGGGATTTGCCACTTAAAGCTCCTTTGGACTTTCTACCAAGTAAATGCAATCACAGTTGACAAAGAGAGGTAAATATTCCTGCCTCCAAAACAAAATAGGATGTCTATTAGGTACATGCTCCTCTACACCCAGTTTTCAATAAAAAGATCCAAGATTGTGGCATCAGTAGTTCTGTCTAATGCAATAAAATGTTTGATAGTGAAGAAGGATTTTAAATGTCCTGTTCATTGGGAAAAAGAAATTCACTGTCACACACATCATCTAGGAAATTTATTAGAAATATCTCCCACACAATTCTTTGCATTTTAACAGGGATTTGCCTGATATTTTATAAAATGGTACAAACTGAAAGATATTGGGAGCTTGTGTAAACTGTAGATATTGGAATCGTGGTCTCAAAGGGCTAAATAAATCCCTGGTATAAATCGAGTCACTTCAGACAAGGTATGCCAGGGGTGATTTAGGATTAAACTGAGCAAAATAACACAGGAACTTATCAAACTACTGACAAATGCACTCCACATATCTACCACTTCTCATCCAATAGTACTTCACGTAATATACAAATTTGTTTAAAACAGGTAGTACTTGCTCCAGTATGAAGCTGTGGAATTACAAGGGCTGCTGTAGACAATGAGATAATTGATATACAGAACAGGCATGAGACAAAGTTTTTGAAGCTCCATAATTTCCCCAAAGGCTGCAGCTGGCCATATTTTCTTATAATGCTCAGTGCAATGGAAACAATAAAGTTACTATCAACTTAAATGTTGAACATATTTCTCCCTTTAGGCCCTTCAAAAATTGGGCATTGGAGTTAGGAATGTCGAACTTCCAGGCTTTGAATAAGATGCATTAAACAAAAAAACGTCAGAGCAACAAGCTAGATTGCAAGGAAGCCCAACCATATAAGCATATTTGTTGCATTACTGTACTTACTCTGGTCTACATAGTTTTTGGCCTTCAGCTCCAGCTGCCGGGTCTGAAATTCAAGATGCTCAACCTGGATTTGCAGGTCTTTCTTCTCCTGTTCCAGTGCATCTTCAAACTCTATAAACTTCTGTACAGACGAAGAAACAAAGAGGAGACTAGGATGAGAAACAAACACACAGTGCACTGTTTTTCATTTTGCCTCCCTTTCTGTCCCCAACAAAAACGAGAAAATGAGAGAGAATGCAAGTAATAAAAACAGGTTACATTTTAAGCATCAGTACAGGTATTGCAGGTACTGTATTTCAACCAGGTGAAAAGGACATGGATGGGTATTGTAGCAGGGTGCTGGTGCAGAAGGCAACTAATTAGCCCCTGCTCAGCTTGTGAGATGCTCAGGGGAAATGGATTGGGGCTGGGAAAGTCTGATGCCTGGCCTAAGGATTGGCTGCTGCTGGCCTGAGGACTATAAAGGCTGAGGAGCCCAGAAGACGGGAGGAATGGTCAAGGGAAGGTTTGCCTGCTGACTGGGGCCTGACTTTGTGGCTAGAAGGAGCCAACTTGGCTGGTAAGCCTTGTAAATAGCTGAACACTGGTGGTGGGACAACTCTGTAAATAATAAAGACACGGGTGATCCAGATTTAAAGCCTCCTGGAGCTTTATTGGGCCAGGGAGAACCCTGGAGGAGGGAAGGCAGCAGGAAGACCCTGTTACATGTGGGGGCTTGTTGGGGATCCTGAAGCCATAGACTCAGTTTGGCAACCCGGAGTATGGAGAGGACCCTGCAGTGGCTCACTGAGCAACAGAGGGATTGCAAAAAGCACTGCAAGTCTTTCAGCAGTCCCAGCAGGAGAAGCAGGCCCTACGTGCCCTACATGGCAGGCGGAGCAGCAGAGGACCCTGCAGGACTTTCTTAAGGAGCAGTCGGCGGTACAGCAGCAGCTCCTGCAGAAGCTGGTGAGTCCTGCAGTGGGAGAGGGCACCCAGGCTCCGGGCCTCAGCCTCCGTAAAATGTCCCCAACAGATAAACCTGATGCCTTTTTGGGCACCTTTGAGCGGGTGGCCCTGGGTGCAGGATGGGACTGGGCAACCTGGGCCATGGGACTGGGCAACCTGGGCCCTGCGGCTGGCCCCATATCTTGCTGGGGAGGCGCAGGTGGCATACATGGCCCTGCCAGATGCCCATGCTAGGGACTATGACACCATGAAGGCTGCGATTTTGGACTGCAAGGGGCTGTCAGCTGAAAAATATAGGCAAAAGTTTTGGGCAGCCCGGTGGGCAGGGGGCATGTGGCCCCGGGCTTTTGCCCAGAAATTGACGATCTGGGCAACGCGGTGGTTGCAGCCTGATGCCCACTCAATGGGGCAGCTAATGGATCAAGTGATTCTTGAACAGTTTATACAGTGTCTCCCCGATAGTGTGTGGGTTTGGGTGAGGAGACATCAGCCGGCTACCCTAGAAGCTGCGGTCCAAAGAACGGAGGAGTATGCAGAGGCCAACTCCCTGTCGAGGGAGCACCAGCCCCTGCGAGAGCCAGAGGGAGGCAAGAGAACCCGCAAGCACCCCACAGGGAGGTCAGTGGACAAGCGGTGGGAGGACCAGAAAGGAACAACCTGGAGGTACAGGGGAGGTTTGCCTGGAAGCGGGTGGGGGTAATAGAGGGGTTGGCCTACCCTGTAATCCTGGGGCTGGATTGGAGCCCTCCCCCAATGGGAAAGAGGGTACGGAGAGGAGACCCACAAAGAAGGCGAGAGAGAGAATCCTGGAGGGAGGGGGCAATGCCTTTACCGAGGTAGACCCTGGGAGAGGGGAAGCCCCATCACCTCCAAGGGTTGCAACCAAAACTCTTAGACAACAGAGACAAAATAAGGATCCTGTGGGAGTGACCGAGGAGGGAATGGTGCTCCCAGGACAGGACCACCCAGGTGAGGTAATCCCAGTCATAGGGGGAAAGATAATGGTAAAGAAAGAGCAGGGTGTAGAAAGCCAGAAAGGCGGGACCCAAACCCTGAAGGAAAAAGGGCCTGAACCAGAAGCAGGAGGCAGACTCGGGGCAGTTAGCTTTGATTCATCTCCCCCACCAGAGGAGGGAAAGGAGCATTCAGGGCGACTGGCCCAACCCTGTGAGTGGTGCGAGGACCTCTGGGTGAGTGTGGACTTGTGGGGTGCCCCACCTCCTACCCAGTGTGCCTTTTGTGGGTGGGGTGTGTCAAAAACCCCTGGGGTTGAGCCCACAGATCGGCACGCTGGGCAGGGTGCTCAGCCCCAGAGTACAATCCCCAGCCGAGGGAAATGGGGCCGAGGGAGGTCAGGTCTGGCATCATCTTAAAGGGGGGAGGTATGTAGCAGGGTTCTGGTGCAGAAGGCAACTAATTAGCCCCTGCTCAGCCAGCCCCAATCAGGGGAAATGGATTGGTGCTGGGAACCTCTGATGCCTGGCCTAAGGATTGGCTGCACCTGCTGGCCTGAGGACTATAAAGGCTGAGGAGGCCAGAAGATGGGGGGAATGGTCAGGGGAAGGTTTGCCTGCTGACTGGGGCCTGACTTTGTGGCTAGAAGGAGCCAACTTGGCTGGTAAGCCTTATAAATAGCTGAACACTGGTGATGGGACAACTCTAAATAATAAAGACATGGGTGCTGCAGATTTAAAGCCTCCTGGAGCTTTATTGGGCCAGGGAGAACCTTGGAGGAGGGAAGGCAGCAGAAAGACCCTGTTACAGGTATAAACTGTTCAGGAGGACAGGTGGGGGAAAAAAGGTGGAGAAGATATGCTGTATGTAAGAGAGCAGTATGATTGATCAGAGCTCCAGGATGAAACTGGAGAAAAGCCTGTTGAGTCTTTGGGTTAGGTTTAGAGGCAAAAATAACAAGGATGATGTTGTGGTAGTGTATCTGCTTTACACCACCAGACCAGGAGGATGAGTTAGACATGGGGTTCTTTGGACAACTAAAAGAAGTATCCAGATTACAGACCCTGGTTCTCAACTTCAATCACCCTGACACCTACTGAGCGAGCAATACAGCAGTGCACAGACAATCCAGGAATTTTTTGGAGAATGCTGGGGACAACTTCCTGGCAAGTGCTGGAGGAACCAACTAGGTAAAGGGTGTCCTCTTGACCTGCTGCTTACAAACAGGACAGAATTGGTAATAGAAGTGGGGGGCAACCTGGGCAGCAGAGACCATGAGATTGTTGAGTTCAAGCTCATGACAAAAGGAAGAAAGGAGAGCAGCAGAATATGGACCCAGGACTTCAGAAAAGAAGACTTTGACCCCCCTCAAGGAACCGATGAGCAGGATCCCCTGGGAGGCTAATATGAGGGGGAAAGAATTCCAGAAGAGATGGCTGTATTTTGAAGAAGCCTTATTGACGGTGCAGGAACAAACCATACTGATGTGCAGAAAGAATAGCAAATATGGCAGGTGACCAGCTTAGCTTAACAGAGAAATCTTTGGTGAGCTTAAAACACAAAAAGGAAACTTACAAGAAGTGGAAACTTGGACAGATGACTATGGAGGAGTATAAAAATACTGCTTGAGCATGCAGAGATGTAATCAGGAAGGCCAAAGGACAGTTGGAGTTGCAGCTAGGAAGGGATGTGAAGGGTAACAAGAAGGGTTTCTACAGGTATGTTACAACAAGAAGATGGTCAGGGAAAGTGGGGACCCTTACTGAATGGGGAAGGCAACCTAGTGACAGATGGTGTGGGAAAATCTGAAGTACTCCATGCTTTTTTTGCACTGGTCTTCATAGACAAGGTCAGCTCCCAGACTGCGCACTGGCCAGCACAGTATGGGGAAGAGGCGAGCAGTCCTCAGTGGTGAAAGAACAGGTTAAATGACTATTTAGAAAAGCTGAACATGCACAAGTCCATGGGTCCAGATCTAATGCATCCAAGGATGCTGAGGGTAATGGCAGAGGTGATTGCAGAGCCATTGGCCATTATCTTTGAAAACTTGTGGTGATCAGGAGAGGTCCCGGAAGATTGGAAAAAGGCAAACAGTGCCCATTTTTTTAAAAATGGAAGAAGGAGAATCCAGGAACTACAGCCTCACCTCAGTCCCCAGAAAAATCATGGAGCAGATCCTCAAGGAATCCATTTTGAAGCACTTGGAGGATAGGAAAGTGATCAGGAACAGTCAACATGGATTCGCCAAGGGCAAATCATGCCTGACCAACCTGATTGCCTTCTATGATAAAATGACTGGCTCTGTGGATATGGGGAAAGCAGTGGACCTGATATACCTTGACTTTAGCAAAGCAAGTTAAAAAAGTATGGATTGGATGAATGGACTATAAGGTGGGTAGAAAGCTGGCTAGATTATCGGGCTCAACGGTTAGTGATCAATGGCTAGATGTCTAATAGGCAGCCAGTAGTGCCTTAGGGAGATGATGGGATGGATTGCACCCTCAGCAAATTTTCAGTTGACACTAAGCTGAGGGGGAAAGGTAGATATGACATAGGGTAGTGATAGGGTCCAGAGTTACCTAGATAAATTGGAGAATTGGGCCAAAAGACATCTGATGGGTTTCAACAAGGACAAGTGTAGAGTCCTTAACTTACAATGGAAGAATCCCTTACGCTGCTACAGGCTGGGGACCACTGTTCCCTCTAAGCTGTGCGCTTGTGCACGCACACACAGATCCTAAACCCTGTGCATATTGTGAAACACTGCGCATATAAAAATTTGAACAGAAGCACAAAAGTTTGTACAGAAAATCTTTTGCACACACAGCCTGTCAAAAATTAGAGGGAACATTGCTGGTGACTGACTGGCTAAGTAGAAGTTCTGCAGAAAAGGACCCGGAGATTTCAGCAGACAAGAAGCTGGATATTAGTCAACAGAGTGCTCACAAGGGCTGCATTGGTAGGAGCATTGCCATCAGATCAAGGGAAGTGATTATTCCCCTCTATTTGGCACTGGTGAGGCAACATTGCATCCAGTTTTGGGTCCTCCACTACAGAAAGAATGTGCACAAACTGGAGAAAGTCCAGCACAGGGCAACGAAAATTATTAGGGGGTTGGGGTTTATGACTTATGAGGAGAGGCTGAGGGAACTGGGCTTATATAGTCTACAGAAGAGAAGAGTGAGGGGGGATTTGATGGCTGCTTTCAACTACCTGAAAGGGGGTTCCAACGAGGATGAATCTATTCTAGGCTGTTCTCAGTGGTGGCAGATGTCAGAACAAGGAGCAATGGTCTCAACTTGCAGTGGGGGAGGTCTAGGTTGGATATGAAGAAAAGCTATTTCATTTGGAGGGTGGTGAAGCACTGGAATGGGTTACCTAGGGAGGTGGTGGAATCTCTATCCTTTAGCGGTTTTTAAGGCCCAGCTTGACAAAGCCATGGCTGGGAAAATTTAGTTGGTGTTGGAGGAGGGGGTTGGATTAGATTATCTCCTGAGGTCTCTTCCAACTCTAATCTTCTATGAGTCTATGACCTGTACCAGAAATATCAGCAGCAATAGGGAGCACTAATCTACAAACAGGAGTCTAAATGAAACACTGACATAAGCCGATGAAACTCTGACTTCAGAAGTTTTGGTGCTTCCTTTTGCCATGCTGAATTTTCATTGTTGCCAAATTCCATTCTAGATAATAAATTCTGATCCCTGTGGTTGTACACTTACAATTACTTCTAAACAAGAGTAGACTTCGAATGAGGAGAGGATAATAAGGTTACTATGGGTATGTGTAGTGAGCCCGAGTGGTCTCCCTGCTGCAGAGAGGATGAGGGAGACGGCCCTCCCCCTTGGAGGGTGGAGCCAAGACCGCCCCGCCCCCCTCGCCGGAAGTGCAGGGGCGGGACCGGAAGTATGAGGCCAGCCCTGCAGCCCAGACGGGGGAGAGCCAGAGAAGGAGGAGGACACACCACCCGACTGGCTGCTGCCCAGAGAGGACCCCAGACCAAGTGGGGCCCCTGACCCTGAGGACGACTGGCCCGGAGTACCTGCCGCTATGTATCCAGAGGATCCAGAGATGGACTGGACGGCCGAGGGTCACACTCCGTGAGTCAGTCTCCACTGCATAGACTGTTACTGCTGGGGCTTGGCCCAGCCTACTGTAAAGACTGTTTGTTTGTTGCTGGCTGCCTGTGCCACACCCAGGCTAAAGCCGGCCCACTATATAGACTGTTACTGCTGGGGCTTAGGCCCAGCCCACTGTAAAGACTGTTTGTTTGTTGCTGGCTGCCTGTGCCACGCCCAGGCTAGAGCCAGCTCCCTTTATAGACTGTGTACCACTGAGGCTTAGGCCCAGCTTACAGTGAAGACTGCTTATTTACTGCTGGCTGCCGGTGCTGCGCCCAGGCTAGAGCCAGCTCCCTGTACAGACCGTTCCCCGCTGGGGCTTCGGCCCAGCTTACCAGAGAAGACTGTTTGCTTGCTGCTGCCGGCCTGTGCTGAGGAGCCCAGGCCGGAGCCTACCTCCCGTAGAAGAGTGGCGACAGACTAGCGGCCGGAACACTAACGGGGCCAGGACAGACACGGAACACCACCCGGCAGGGGGTGCCCCAGGGGCTGGAGAGCTGATTCCCCCAACGGCCAGCCGGAGGCGCAGCCGGGGTGAGTGCACACTCTGCTACAGTATGTCTTCACTACAAAATTAGGTCGATTACCTTGCAGTCAATTTTTGGAAGCAAATTGTATAGAGTCGATTTTGTGTGTCCCCATAAAACACAGCAAGTCGGCAGTGTCTGTCCACACAACTGTGGCAAGCGTCAACATAGCGAGTGGTGCACTGTGGGTAGCTATCCCACAGTTCCCGGAGTCCCCAGCAGGCACCATTTCGAGTGCTGCACTGTGGGTAGGCATTTCATTATTTCGCACCCTTTTTTCATGCCACTGACACCATTTTGAGCAGTGCACTGTGGGTAGGCATCTCATTATTTCGCGCCCTTTCTCCGCGCTGCGTTGACGCAAGCATGGAGCCTGCTGAGGCCGCCGCTGCAGTACTGGCCATTGTGAAGACCTCGTGCATTGTTGTGGGCTTTATGTTGCATCGTCTGCAGAGGAAGGCAAGCCGGAGACAACTACGCTTTCCGGAAACTGACGACAGTGATGAGGACATGGACATGGATGTGCACACGGACAGGGACACTGATGTTTTTTAAAGTAGGGGGTCCGACAATCTGGCAAATTTGGTGGCAATGGGGCAGGCTCATGCTATGGAATGCCAATTCTGGGCCAGGGAAACAAGCACTGACTGGTAGGATTGCATAGTGCTGCGGGTCTAGGATGACTTGCAGTGGCTCAGAAACTTTCGCATGCGTAAAGGCACATTCATGGAACTTTGTGACTTGCTTTCCCAGGCCCTCCAGCGCAAGAATACCAAAATGAGAGCAGCCCTCACAGTTCAGAAGCAAGTGGAAATAGCCCTCTGGAAGCTTGCAACGCCAGACAGCTACCGGTCAGTCGCGAATCAATTTGGGGTGGGTAAATCTACAGTGTGGTCTGCTGTGATGCAAGTAAGCAGGGCAATCATCGAGCAGCTGCTACCCAGGGTTATAACCCTTGGAAACCTGCAAGCTACAGTAGATGGCTTTGCCACGATGGGATTCCCTAACTGTGGTGGGGCTATAGATGGGACTCATATCCCTAACTTGGCACCAGACAACAAGGGTGCAGAGTACAGAAACCGCAAGGGGTATTATTCTGTGGTCATGCAAGCACTGGTTGACCACAAGGGATGTTTCACTGACATGTACGTGGGATGGCCGGGATGGTTCATGATGCTCATGTGTTCAGGAACTCTAGGATATTTAGAGAGCTGGAGCAAGGGGTTTTCTTCCCAGACCAGAAAATTACTGTGGGGGAGTGTAGAAATGTTGATCGTTATCCTTGGGGACCCAGCCTATCCCTTAATGCCCCAGCTTATAAAGCCCTACACAGGATCCCTGGACAGGGGTAAGGAGCTGTTCAACTATAGACTAAGCAAGTGCAGAGTGGCAGTAGAGTGCGCATTTGGCTGCCTCAAAGCGCACTGGCGTACATTACTCACTCGCTCAGACATCAGCAACAGAAATGTGCCCATTGTTATTGCTGCTTGCTGTGTGCTCCACAATCTCTGTGAGAGCAAGGGGGAGATGTTTATGGCGGGGTTGGAGGCAGAAGCAAATCTCCTGTCCACTGCTTACCAGCATCCAGACAGCAGGGAAAGTAGAAGAGCGCACCAGGAGGTGCTGCGCCTCAGGTATGCCTTGAAAACCAGTTTTATGAGTGCCCAAGATGGCGTTTGAAAACCCGCTCCCTTGCTCTGCTCAGCCCTAAGCCTGCCGTCCTTGCACCCTCTTTCCCTCCCCCTCCCGACGCAGAGGAAATAAATTCACTGTTTTAAAAATCATGCATTCTTTATTGCTTCTTCACAAACACAGGGGATCACTGGAAAGGTAGCCCAGAAGGGGTGGGTGAGGAGGGAAACCAGCAGTCGGGGTGGTGGATGAGGGGAGGGGAGGAGGGGGCAAGACACAGCACTTTTTAAAACTTTCTAGATAAACTCAGCCTGCTGCTGCTTGTGTGGTAGAGTGGGTCGGTCTGCGGAGCTTCCACACACCCCCCCCCAGCCCCCCCGTGTTCTCACCCCGCGTCAGGATGGGGAGGCTAGGGACTTGGGGAGGTGGTTAGACAGAGGCTGTAGAGGCGATCTTTGGTCCTGTTGAAGCTCCACCAGACACCAGAGCATGTCACTTTGGTCCTCCATTATCTGCAGCATCGCATCGCATCCATCCGCCTTTCTTCTCGCTCCTGCCACTTTTCTTCATGCTCTTGCCGCTTATCTTCGCGCTCCAGCCACCTCTCCTCCCGTGCTGCTGATGCAGCCCTGCACTCTTGCCTAGACTGTATAAGACGTTCCCTAGACTGTAAAAGACTTTGCCTCCATGTATTTTGTGACTCTAACATTTTTTCTCTCCATTCACTGTGCCGCGTGGCCTCAGCGTGAGAGTTCTGCATTAGTTCATTAAGCATCTCATCACGTGTCTTCTCCTTCTGCTTCCTTATTTGTGATAGCCTGCGTGAGGAGCATGAAGGGGGCTGCAGAGATAAATCTGTAGCTGCTGTGGGCGAAAAAAGTGACAAGGTTATAAGAAAGATACATTTTGCAGCACAATGGGAGTAGTATTTAACGGTGAAACACAGTATTCACAACGCTGATATGCTTTCTGTACAAGGTCACATTCCGCACCTAAATTGAGTGGCTCTAGCTTTCATGTTCACACAAGCATCACACACATGAGACAGCCTCACCACGGCTACTGAAATCATCATGCAGGCGGCCATGGTAAGCCATATTCTTTAGAGCAGCGCTACCCTTTCCTATACTAACCCCCCCTTCTCCCCACCATGTGGCTCCCCCCCCTCCCCCCCCCCCGCCGCGTGACTCCTAGTGAACCGCGAACCGCCCACACACACGCTGCTTGGGCTACGGGCTACCTGGGGGAGGGGGGGTTGTGGCTGCTTGGGAGAGCCGAGAGCTGCCCAATGTGATTACACACACACGCTGCTTGGGCTACGGGCGGGCGGGTGGGGGAGGGTTGTGGCTGCTTGGGCTACGGGTGGGGGAAGATTACTTTACAACCACCTCATGTGAGCAGCCCAGTGGGAACATCTGTCCCCCTACTTACAGTCCCGTATTTCAAACAGGCAACCGTGAATGATATCACTCTGCTGACGATTTCTCAGAGAGATAGAGAACGGATGTTGTTGGAATGTCTCCAATCGCCCGGGCCATATGCTGCAATGCTGTGCTATGCAATGATACCAGACTATTTACTAATTGCATGGTGGGGAATGGTGTCCTATCATGGAGGACTAAATAAGGCAGCTCTCCCCAGAAACCTCTTGCGAAAGGTTCATTGCTACCTGCTAGAAAGTTTCATGGAAATGGTCATAGAGGATTTCCGCTCCATCCCCGAATACATTAACAGACTTTTCCAGTTGTTGGACCAGCAATGAACGCATGCCAAGTCCTTAGAGCAAGTTAATCATTAATAAACACTTCCTTTTAAAATCATGCTTTATCTTATCCCTAAAGGCACACTCACCAGAGGTTCCTTCGCCGGCTGGGGTATCACCTTGGGAGGGTTGGGAGGGTAATGACTCCAGGGTGAGAAACAGCTCCTGGCTGTCTGTTTCTCGGCTTGCCTCCTGCTGCTCCATGATATTTCCTTCCTCATCACCTTCGTCGTCATCTGAATCCTCCTCATGCCTGACGATTACCCCATTGGTGGAGTCCATGGACACCGGTGCGACGGTGGTGGGGGCACCCCCCATTATCTGATTCAGTTCGTTGTAGAACCGGCATGTCCGCGGCGGTCCCCCAGAGCATCCATTTGCCTCTTTGGCTTTCTGGAACGCTTGCCTCAGCTCCTTAATTTCACGCGGCACTGTTGGGCGTCCCTGTTGTGACCCCTTTCCAGCATGGCCTTGGAGACTCTGGCAAACGTGTTGGCATTCTGTTTGTTGGAACGGAGTTCCAACATCACAGATTCCTCTCCCCAGATAGCGATCAGATCCAACACCTCATGCGTGGACCATGCTGGAGCTCTTTTCTTCTGGTTGGTCTCCTCTGCTGCTGAGCTCTGCATGGTGGTGGCTTGTGCTGCTGAGCTCTGCATGGCGGCTTGTGCTGCTGAGCTCTGAATGGTGACTGACCTGTGCAGGTGAGCTCGCCACGCTGGCCTAACAGGAAATGAAATTCAAATGTTCCCGAGGTTTTTCCTTTCTACCTGGCCAGAGCAGCGAGTTGAGAGTGCTGTCCAGAGCAGTCACAGAGGAGCATTGTGGGACAGCCGCTGGAGGCCAGTAATGTCCCCATGCGTCCTCACTACTCCACAATCAACCCAGAGAGGTTGATTTCAGTGCTACACCTTGTTAGGGAGGAGTACAGAAATCAATTTTGAGGGCCCTTTAAATCGACACAAATGGTGGCCGTGTGAGGATGGGTGCAGTTTTATTTCGACTTAACGACACTAAAGTTGACGTTAAGCCATAGTGGGGACCAGGCATATAGGGGTCTCCAAACTTTTCAGCCCGGGGGCCGCATTAACTATCAAATAGCAGTTCGGGGGCCGACAACACACTCGAGGTCCAAATAAAAAAGAATCAAAACATGGATGTTGTTTTTAATTATTTATTTAATATTATTTTATTCAGTTATTATTTAATAACACATTGATACACTACACATGAACACCTGTTCACTACACATGAACACTACACATGAACACGTGTTCACTACACATGAACACTACACATGAACACCTGTTCACTACACATGAACACTACACATGAACACTACACATGAACACCTGTTCACTACACATGAACACTACACATCAACCCCCCAACTGACCCACCCAGCCAGGTCTCTCCCCCCAAAACCTCCTTTCCTCCAACCCCCAACTGACCCACCCAGCCAGGTCTCTCCCCCCAAACCCTCCTTTCCTCCAACCCCCAACTGACCCACCCAGCCAGGTCTCTCCCCCCAAAACCTCCTTTCCTCCAACCCCCCCCCCCCAACTGACCCACCCAGCCAGGTCTCTCCCCCCAAAACCTCCTTTCCTCCAACCCCCAACTGACCCACCCAGCCAGGTCTCTCCCCCCAAAACCTCCTTTCCTCCAACCCCCCCCCCCAACTGACCCACCCAGCCAGGTCTCTCCCCCCAAAACCTCCTTTCCTCCAACCCCCCCCCAAATGACCCACCCAGCCAGGTCTCTCCCCCCAAAACCTCCTTTCCTCCAACCCCCCCCCCAAATGACCTACCCAGCCAGGTCTCTCCCCCCCAAACCTCCTTTCCTCCAACCCCCAACTGACCCACCCAGCCAGGTCTCTCCCCCCAAAACCTCCTTTCCTCCAACCCCCAACTGACCCACCCAGCCAGGTCTCTCCCCCCAAAACCTCCTTTCCTCCAACCCCCCCCCCCCAACTGACCCACCCAGCCAGGTCTCTCCCCCCAAAACCTCCTTTCCTCCAACCCCCCCCCCAAATGACCCACCCAGCCAGGTCTCTCCCCCCCAAACCTCCTTTCCTCCAACTCCCAACTGACCCACCCAGCCAGGTCTCTCCCCCCAAAACCTCCTTTCCTCCAACCCCCAACTGACCCACCCAGCCAGGTCTCTCCCCCCAAAACCTCCTTTCCTCCAACCCCCCCCCCCAACTGACCCGCTCAACCCGGTCTCTTCCCCCCCCCTCCCCCCACTGACCCGCTCAACCCGGTCTCTCCCCACAGACCATTTCGCCGCCTGGCAGTGGGTGGCTCCTTGTTTCGCCGCCTGTAACTGGGTGGCGGTGCAGCGCGTCCCGGCCCCAGCTCTGAGCCGTCCCTGGCCGGCGGTGGCAGCGGAGCACGTGGTGCGTCCTGGCTGGCGGCGGCAGCGGAGCACGCGGCGCGTCCCGGCCCCGCGGCTGGCGGCGGCAGCGGAGCACGCGGCGCGTCCCGGCCGGCGGCGGCAGCGGAGCACGCGGCGCGTCCCGGCCCCATGGCTGGTTCCCGACCGATCTCCACGGGCCGGATGAGAGGGCCTCGCGGGCCGCATCCGGCCCGCGGGCCGTAGTTTGGAGACCCCTGATAAATATAACCCTTAAGTTACAAAGAAATTCTCAGAGGTTTTACATGTTTGGTTTCCTGGGTTAAATAAGAGCCTGGAGAGATGATGTAGCAGGGATTGTCTGTAGCTGCTAGGGAGTATTGCTGATGAAGATTTCTGTGCAGTCAATCCCAGTGTGCCTCCCCCTGCCAGGAAGTACAAACCACAACCAGCTTCCTCTCCAAGCCTGGTCTCCTTCTCTACCCTTCCTCATCCTTCTCATCACTTGTGTGCAGAAACAGCAGTGTATGGATTGTTTCAACTGAACACTGTTCTCTGGAAAGGGACTAACACCTTCAAATCTGTTTGTATATGAGATCAAAGACAAAGCCCCATGCCAAACACAGAGCCTGTCAGAATAGCTTTCCAGCCTCCAATTTGCTTTTGTCTGTTTTGAACTGTGAGTCTGGAATGTGCTCTACTGGTCTGTTAAATTCCATTTCAGAATTCCAGACTCTGATTTGGAGTTGCAAAGCAAGAACTGGGGAGATGGATTTAAGATACCAGTGTGCTCCCCATTTTCTGGGGCAACTGGTGGCCAGTCCACACTGACAGCTGCAAGCGCACTGGCATGGCCCATTTGAGGCACTTAAAGTAGCATTGGGAGCGGTGCATTATGGGCAGCTATACCATAGTACACATCTTCCCATTCTGGTGCTGTGGCTTGTGGGAAAGCGGCATGGGGGATTCAGGTTCCTCTCCCAAAGACCCATGATGCACCGCTTCACATTGTAGCAATCCCTGTGTTTCAGTCCACATTTGGTGCTATCTTTCAACCGTTTCTGTATGGCACGCTCTGTCTTCCCTTTCAGTCTGTGGGAATGGAGCCCAAACTGCTGAGGAACATGCTGACGAATCTCGCCAGCACCACACGTTTAGCATTTGAGCTACTCATTAAGATCCAAAGTGAAAGTGAGGAGTCCGACGATATTGGGTTGCGTAACGCATACAACACGAAACACTTTTCTAATTCACAGACATGCTCTACAGTCCAGGGGTCTCCAAACTACGGCCCGCGGGCCGGATGCGGCCCGCGAGGCCCTCTCATCCGGCCCGTGGAGATCGGTCGGGAACCAGCCACGGGGCCGGGACGCGCCGCGTGCTCCGCTGCTGCCGCCAGCCGGGACGCGCCGCGTGCTCCGCTGCCGCCGCCAGCCGCAGGGCCGGGACACGCCGCGTGCTCCGCTGCCACCGCCGGCCAGGGACGGCTCAGAGCTGGGGCCGGGACGCGCTGCACCGCCACCCAGTTACAGGTGGCGAAACAAGGAGCCACCCACTGCCAGGCGGCGAAACGGTCTGTGGGGAGAGACCAGGTTGAGCGGGTCAGTTGGGGGGGGGTTGGAGGAAAGGAGGTTTTTGAGGGGAGAGACCTGGCTGGGTGGGTCAGTTGGGGGTTGGAGGAAAGGAGGTTTTGGGGGGAGAGACCTGGCTGGGTGGGTCATTTGGGGGGGGGTTGGAGGAAAGGAGGTTTTGGGGGGAGAGACCTGGCTGGGTGGGTCAGTTGGGGGTTGGAGGAAAGGAGGTTTTGGGGGGGAGAGACCTGGCTGGGTGGGTCAGTTGGGGGTTGGAGGAAAGGAGGTTTTGGGGGGAGAGACCTGGCTGGGTGGGTCAGTTGGGGGGTTGATGTGTAGTGTTCATGTGTAGTGAACAGGTGTTCATGTGTAGTGTTCATGTGTAGTGAACAGGTGTTCATGTGTAGTGTTCATGTGTAGTGTTCATGTGTAGTGTTCATGTGTAGTGAACAGGTGTTCATGTGTAGTGTTCATGTGTAGTGTTCATGTGTAGTGAACAGGTGTTCATGTGTAGTGTATCAATGTGTTATTAAATAATAACTGAATAAAATAATATTAAATAAATAATTAAAAACAACATCCATGATTTGATTCTTTTTTATTTGGACCTCGAGTGTGTTGTCGGCCCCCGAACTGCTATTTGATAGTTAATGCAGCCCTCGGGCTGAAAAGTTTGGAGACCCCTGCTCTACACCGTGGAACGCCGCTTTTGGGCTTGGGAAACAATCACTGATTGGTGGGATCACATCATCATGCATGCACCTCATGCATGCATGGGGAACCTTCCCCCATGCTTGGGGAAGTTTGTCCTTCCCCAAGCATCGGACGCCGCGACTGGCTGCCTTTTTCCTGGGTCGAGAAGAGCTCCTGGCGCATGCCTCAGGGGATTCTGAGGATTCCTCAGCACCCTCGGTCGCGCTTTCCTCCTCCACATCATCATCCTCCTCCCCTCTTGCTGTGCTGGGCTCAGAAGTGTCCATGGTGGTCGTTGTAGTGGAGGTGGAATCACCCCCAAGTACCGCATCCAGGTTTTAGAACTTGCAGGTCACGGGGGCAGCACCGGAGTGGCTGTTTGCCTCGCGGGTTTGTGGTACACATTCTGCAGCTCCTTAACTTTAACCCAACACTGCACCGCGTCCCGGTCATGGCCCCTTTCCGTCATGGCCCTTGATATGTGCCTGAAGGAATCATAATTCCTACGGCTGGAGTGCAGCGGGGACTGCACAGCCTCCTCCCCCCAAACACTGATGAGGTCCAGCACCTTGCCATTGCTCCATACTGGAGATCACCTGGCGCGTGGAGGCATGGTCACCTGGAAAAATCACCTGGAAACACGCACTGAGAGCACTCCAAGCCAGGCTGAGCAAACAGGAAGGGGATTTTTTTCAAAATTTCCGGAGAATTTAAAGGGCGGGTCTGACAGTTGGTCACTTGAGGACAGGGCAGCAGAGTTCTGCCATTTCCACATTTTCTGTGGAAGTTGTTGTTCAAGAACTAATCGACAGCCTCCATTAAGTTAGTACTGAATGGGCTATTCCCTCCAGCCAAGGGATAGACTGACGCCCTATATCCCACTGGAATAAAATGAGCTAAACACTGGTCTCAGAATCTGTTTCCCATAAAGGGAAGAGAATGATGAAGAAATGCTTTGGGACTTGTTGCCCAACTATCTATTTCATGTTTCCAAGGCTCTGGGAGTCCTAGCGCATTCTAAGGTGCAAAAAGTCCCGTAGCCCTGCGACATGAATGTGAGATTTTTAGTAATCACATCTTCAGACTGACATAATTTGGGGGGGGGGGGAATAAAAAGACTGAGATATACGTAAAAGGATCAATATGAACAGCTTGGCAAAATCTGAATCTACATTGGCACCTTTTCGAGATGTCCATATAACACATCCCTCTTGAGGTATGCACTATGCCATTTTCAAACAGACACTATTAAATCTAAACCAATTTCCCAATCCCACTCCCATGCCTTGCAAAACCATTACTGCTCATTAAAGATCATCCTAAATTTTAGGATTTGAAATTCAAGTTTTTTTCTGAAAAACATGTATTTTTACCATTTTTCCACAACTCCAATGGAACAAAGAGGGATTTTGTTTTGTTTTTTTAAATTCCAAGTCACTTTTGGAGAACAAACACGCATGGAAAATTTAAACCCCAATGTTCTATCCTACAGGCAGCTACGAGAGGAAACTGTTTTACAGCTTTAATTATAGAATTCATTACCAAATAAAACCCGTGGTAGCACGGGCAGTTTGAGAGGTATGACCAAGGTTTTCAGTTTTCAAGCTCTATCAGGGAAATGAAAATTGGAAAATTATTTACTTTTTATTCTGAAAAGGATATCTTGCAGGATTCTCACTCCCAAGCTGTGACTCCTTTGTGAAAAACTGATGGAACTGTTCTTACTCGCAAGGTTTTTTGACCCTTAAAGCTAACGGTAGTGAAATAAAGAATGCAAGTCAGGCTCCCCGCTAGCCATTCCACGCTCTACTGCAGACTCTAAAAGTGATGCCTTCTGATTTTTCAGCTCTTAGGAGCAGGACATGAAGCTAAGAGAAAGAAAAAAACATTCAGGATGATCAGTGTGAGAATACAAATTTTAAGAAGTGCACCTCAGACAAAAATGAAAAATAAGGTGTATGAAAAAGCTGTTTAACAAAAAATTAAAATTTAACCTCCAGACTCTTAGAGGAACTGGCAAGTGAGCAAAAATCCTGAAAGAAGATCTTTTCAGAGAATTATAAATTAAGTATTTTTTCAAAAAGAGAGAAAGAAATTAAAACAAGTGGCAAGAACAAGGTTAGAGACAAAAGCATTAACTGAGATCTTCCTTTACTGTGTACAGCATTAAACAGTATAAAGACCAGCAAGTGACCTCTTACAAATCAAATAATTGGACATAATTATTTCTTTCACCAGACTTGAATGTTATCAGAAAGAAAAACCCATACATGTGGACAAATGAAAATTTGGGATATTTTGACATAAAACAAAAACTTTTGCATTTGGGAGATTTTGTTCAATGATTTGCCAAATAAAGATACAATCATATCTAGAATAAAAGAATTGCCTGTCTCTGCCAGAATAGTTGAGAGACACAGAAGTGAAATGGTAGAAAATATTAAAGTAAAGCAGACAATTGCATTAAAAGGCACAGCAGTGTTTAGTGTTGCAGTTGATGAGAGGGTGGATATAAATGACGTTCCACATTTGGCAGTTGTTGCAAGATATGTGCTTCCGATGAAATCCAAGAGGAACTTTATTGCCTGAAACTCCTGCATGGCACAACAAAGGGGGAAAGTTTTACATACTGGAAAGTTTTGCAAACCATTTTGAAGAATGAAGAGTTCACATCAGAAAAATATTTTGTGTGAAAACAGATGGTGCTTCTGCCATGGTAGGAAAACAGAAGGGATTTGTAAAGTTACTTGAAGATCAAATTGGCCATCCAACAGTCAAATTTCACTGTATCATCCATCAAGAAAACCTATGTGCTAAAATTTCTAATTCAGGGCCTGATAATGTGATGAATACAGTGCTGCAAATTGCGAATTTCCTTGTTGCTCGATCTGCTTTGACTCACCGACAATTTCAAGCACTGCTAGAAGAGATGGACAGTCCTTATAACGACTTCACATTCGGTGGCTAAGTCATAGCAAGGTTTGGTGCACTTTGTAAACTGTTTTGATGCAATCAAGGCCTTTTTGTCAGAAAAAAAACAAAACTACCCCGAACTAGATGATGACAAATGGCTGTGTAAGCCACTCGCCTCCTCATCCCCTGCCTCCCCGCCACTCTCATCTTCACCCTCTCCCACCCAGCTGCTGCCTGCTCACCTCCTCACACACACACACACTCCCGCCCGCCCACCATTCACCTCCTCACACACACACCCCCGCCCGCCCACCGTTCACCTCCTCACACACACACCCTCCGGCTGCTGGCTCACCTCTTCACCATGCCCACCTACGTGCTGCTGATAATCATTCCTGTCCCCACGGGAGGTGATCATTATGGAAGATATCTCGCTGCTGACGGTGAGCAGGGAATCAAGGGAGGGTCTTCTCCAAGCCTGAAGCTTCTGCTCTGGACCCTATGTGGCTCACCTGTATGCAGCAATGCCCCCCGGCCCTGCCGTGACAGCAACAGTGGCATGGGAAAGTTACCGTTAATGGGTCATGAAATAAAGCAGCTCTGCCAAAGAACCTGTGGCAGCAGATTGCCCAGTATCTCCACAAGAGTTTCCTACAGATCTCTGAGGGAGATTCCCATGAAGTGAGGCAGTCAATCAGCAGCATGTTCTGAAGCTCAGACTAGGCATGCGGTAGCAGACAAGTCTGCTTTCTGCAACCCTCCTTCCCCAAACAATTTGCTTCAGCAATTCCCAAAATCAGATCCTCTTACCAGGGACCTCTCTCCTGTTTGCACTTCGTCAATCTCTAACAGCTGTGACTGGCTAGGCTCCTCTGGGGTAGAAAAGAGCTCCTGGCTGCCTGCATCTCTGGCCTCTGAGTCATCCTCTGCCTCCGGGTCCCCTTCCCCTCCACATCCTTGTCCAAAATTTCCTCCTCCTGGCTCAGTCCACCGTGACTGGCACACAAGCCACCAAAGTATCAACATTGGTCTTCGCAGTGAAGGTGAGGTCATCACCGAGTATCACCATCTCTTTGTAGAACCGGCAACTTGTGACAGCAGCCCCGGAGCAGCAGTTTGCCTCCCGCACCTTGTGGTAGGTGTTCCGTATCTCCTTCCTTTTGACCCTGCACAGCAATGTGTCCTGGTCATGGCCCCTTTCTGTCATGCATCATGAAATCTGTCCATAAGTATCATAATTCCAACAGGTGAAGCGCAGCTGTGACTGCACAGCCTCCTCTCCCCAAATGCTGATGAGGTCCAGCAGCTTGGCATTGCTCCAAGCAGTGGGTTGCTTGGTGTGTGGAGCAGGCATGGCCACCTGGAAAGATGTGCTGAGACCACTGCACGCATCACCAAGGAAACAGGAAGGGGACTTTTAAATTTGCAAAGGAATTTATGGGGCAGGGATGACAGTTGGTCACCTGAGGGCAAGGCAGTAGAGTTCAAACCAATGACCAGAGAGGTGAGAACAGGCATTGTGGGACACCTCCTGGAGGCCAATCGCAGCGCTATAATCGCCACGGTGTCTACTGGTGCTGCAGCGCTGTACCCACAGCGCAGAAAGCTGCACACCTCTCGTTGGGGTGTTTTTTTACAGCACTACAACTGCACAGTTTCTGCACACTAAGTGGCTTGGCAGTGTGTACACCTCACAGTTACGGCACAGAAAGCAATTTTACTGTGCAGAAACTTGCCAGTGTGGACAGGGCCTCAGTTTCCTGCCTTTACTCTAACAACAACTTCCCTCCCCACCATTCCTGTTTTACAGGTTAGACTTCCAGACCTTTAATTTAATCACTAGCCCTTTCTTATCTTCATCACCCTGTTTCAGTTTGTAAACAAAATACTGACTCCCTGTCCCAGGGGCACCTCTACTCTGCGGAACTTAGTCCTTGCCTACACTGCCACTTTACAGCACAGCAACTATCTCACTCAGGGGTATGAAAAAACACATCCCTGAGCGCTGCAAGTTTCAGCACTGTAAAGTGGAAGTGCCATGCTCCCAGTGTTTTTAGCTACTCCCCTCATAGAGGTGGGTTTTTTATAGCACTGGAAAGCGCTGGTGCCACAACTACACAACCACATTAAAGCATTGCCATGGCAGCACTTTAACATTGCTAGTGAAGACATTCCCTCACGTTTCACACTAATGCTGTGCTGTAGTTAAGAGCTCCACCTAGAACCTCACACACCGCCTATATGAAATTCCGGAAGCGGGGGCTCCTGACCCCCAATTGGCACCCCTGCTCTGGCTCTCTCCCTTTGCCAGCCAAAGATGACTCTTCACTGGGCAATCCTGATTCCAGCTGCTCAATGCACGTCTCTTTTGTTCTCCATCTGAGTTTACATGTTCCACCTGCTGGGGTTTCCTGCTGTTTATGTGTCCATTGTTCAATCATTGGGGGTCTGATGATTGTTTCAGATCTTCTGCTGATCTGGGTCAGTTTCAACCCGTTTTTTCATGACTCATTCATTCAACCCAGGCAGTAAGTAACTTCCAACACAAACACCTCACATCTCTTGCTCCACTTCAAAAGTGGACTTAACCCTTTTGCCCCACTGAGTAGCAATGATAAGTGCAGAGGAAAATAGACTTCATGCATAAGAGCAGAAGGGCTCACTCCAGGGCCGGCGACAGGGGGGTACTACGGGTAGAGCTGTACCGGGCCCCGGACTTTAGGGGGGCCCCGGTACACAGCAGTACCCGTAGTCATCTCCCCTTGTCGCAGGGCCTGGAGAGCGGGGAAGGGGCAGGGAGGCGGCGCGGCTCTCCTCCGGAGCGGACGAGCGCGCGTGTCCCCGGCAGGAGCAGTGAGCCTGGCCAGCGGCAGCGGCGCAGTCCGGGGGAGAAAGTGCGTGTGTGGGGGAGCAGCAAGGGCGGCTCGCGCTCCCGCAGGACCCCGCGCTGCGCCAGCCGCTGTCAGCTGGGGGGGGGAGCGCCGGCTGGGCTGGGGGGAGGGCGGCTGGGCTGGGGGGCCCCCCAGCCGCTATCAGTTGGGGGGGGAAGTGCCAGCTGGGCTGGGGGGCCCCTAAACGATCAGAGTAGGGGGCCCCCAAATTTCTGTCGCCGGCCCTGGCTCACTCACATGGATCCAATTGCACAAATGGGGCCTTAGTAACTAATCCAACATCCACTGACTTCAATAGGCTTTGGATCAGGGGCTTGCTCAGTTTTTCCCTTACTGACAAGGCTCTTACAAACATTAATGAGAAGCCAAAAAATAACCTTTAGTATTTAAGACTTCTAAAGAAAAAAGTTCAAGGCACACTGTTTAAGCAGGGTTCTATACACATTTAATTGATTACTAGAAAGAAAGATAATGGTCCTGAGCTCAGAAACACACATGTGCTTAACTTTACTGCTTTCAAATGGGGCGCCTCATAGCAGATGAATTAAGCCTGTATGTAAGTGTTAGCAGGATTGGGGCAAATATCTGATTTCTTCCTAACACTTCAACATGAGAAACCATATTAGAACACAAGCCTCAGCAAGTTTTACAGATTGCAGCTTTATCAGCTATAGAGTAGGTGAAAAGAAAAGAAAAGAAAGAAAGTGGGGGGGGGAGGAAGGAAATAAAGGGTATAAAAATTGTACTGAGGCTTAAACCAATCTATTCATTCTTCGTTGACAACTCTTAAAAGGAAACTTGATAACGAGAGCTTGAAAGTGACAAAGAGTCTTGTAGCACCTTATAGGCTAACAGAACTTAGGGATCATGAGCTTTTGTAGGTAAGACCCACTTCATCAGATGAATGTTGTGGAAATCTCCAGAGGCAGGTATAAATATGCAGGCAAGAAAGCAAGGTAAGTTCAATCAGGGCCTCACCCCCTATAACACTGGTTCTCAAAGTGGGGGTTGGGACCCCTCTGGGGGTCGCAAGCCAGTTCTGTGGGGGTCGCGGGCGCCTCCTGCCAGCAGCCGGGCCCGAACAATGCCGCTGCCGCGGGCTGCTGGCATCTGGCCCCTGCTGTTGAAGGCAGCCCGTGCCCCTGCCGTGGCAGGCTGCCGGTGCCGCCATAAGGCCGGTCCTGGCTGCAGTTCCTGCCGTGGCGGACTGCTGGTGGTCCCGCGAGCCCAGTCCGGGCCCTGGCTCCTGCTGTGGCAGGCTGCCGGCACTGCCACATGCCCGGCCGCGGCCCCTGCAGAGGTGGGCTTCCGGCGCACCCATGAGCCCGGCCCCTGCCGCGGTGGGCTGCCGGCGCCTCCGTGGGGCTGCTGGAACCCCCCCTCACTAGCCTCGGGGGGCTGCTGGAACCCCCCCATCCCAGCCCCTGCCACAGTGGGCTGCAGACACACCTCCCCCAGCCTGACCCCAAGGGGGGGTCACGCTTAGAGGTCCGGTGTGGGAAAGGGGTCACCACTACAAAAAGTTTGAGGTGCTACAAGACTCTTTGTCACTTTTGCAGATACAGACTAACACGGCTACCCCTCTGATACTAGAGAGCTTGAAAGTAGTTCAAAAAAAGAGTAAAGAAAAGAAAAACAAATACTATACCCAGTTCTAGAGAACAGGGATTTCAGTTTTAAAACTTCCTTCACAACAACTGCACTTGTTAATAAAACTCAGTTTCCCTAAAAGAAAGGATTTCTGACTGATTAACACTGATATACCAACCAAAAAAACAGTCAGCATGTAGGTCTGAATTATAAAACAAACATTCTATAAACATAATATTACTGCTAGGCAGTGTTCAGTCATTTTCTTCCAGTCTGAATTTCTTTGAAATTGTTCCATGCTCTCTTAAAAGCTTCAGTAAATGTTCCCTTTCAATTGTGCCCTTTTCTACATTGTAAATATTTAATTTTAGTGTTTGCATTTCTAATAGACCTGAAACTAATATAACATGTTTGTTTACTTCCTTTTCCAAGCATCAGCATCCCTGATATAAGCAGAAATAAATACCACGGGGAACTAATGGAGTTATTTTTATTTATTAATATTTTAAATTGACCCCACAAAAAATGCACACACACTCAAACCACAGATTAATTTGTTTCAAAATGCAACAAACTACACACAATGGGCCATGTCTTATCCATCTGCACTCAGACAACCCCTAAATGAGGTTACATATATGCAACAGGTTGTATAAAACATTTCTCACCAGTGTATACAAGATTTATAGTTAAGGCTGTGTTTATGTCACCGAAGTCATGGAATCCATGACTTACACTAACATTCTCTGCTTCAGCCCCAGGGGCTGCAGGACTCTGGAGCTGGCAGCCCACAGGGCCCTGGCAAGGTTCCAGTGACGGGGGCTCCCTTCAATATTCCAATCACAGGTAACGGACTGCTGAGGGGGCCCTACTCAGGGTTCCAGTGGTGGTCAACAACCTCGCAGGCAATGGGCCCATTCTCTCTTTGGGAAATATGGTCACCCTGCAGCTACCAGTTGCTGTGGGCAGAGGAGGAACCCCACAGCTCCCAGTTACCAAAGTGGCAGGGAAAGCATGGAGCTTCAGCAGCAAAAGTCACAGGCAGGTCACAGCTTCTGTGAATTTTTGTTTATTGTTCGTGACTTTTACTAAAAATAAACTATGACAAAATCTTAGCCTTAGTTATAATCAGTCATATTTGAGGCCTAGACTACCTATATGAATATTCTGTTTTACAAAAATACGAGGAGTTACAGGATCAGGAGTTCTTGTAAACTGCTAATCAAACATTTAAAATCAACGCACACCCTACTGACCTGAGTAAACTGGAGTATGAAATTACTGTATATAAAATTAGTCATATGGATTTCTTCCTACTGGATTCTAGCCCCAGACTTCAACAATACAACCGGTTTGTAATAATCCAGGATTAGAATGCCATAATCAGCAACGACACGCACAACAGAAGCTTTAAAGGGAAAAAATATCCGGCATAAAATAATTTTAAGGAAAAAAATAACTTTCCCTGTAAAAATAAGTGTTTACAAGGCACCTGTAACTTAACCCACTGACATCTTTCTTTTACAGAAAGACACTGACTAAATATAGTGACATCATATCACACCAACAGTAAATCATAGAATCATAGAATATCAGGGTTGGAAGAGACCTCAGGAGGTCATCTCGTCCAACCCCCTGCTCAAAGAAGGACCAATCCCCAACTAAATCATCCCAGCCAGGGCTTTGTCAAGCCTGACCTTAAAAACCTCTAAGGAAGGAGATTCTACCACCTCCCTAGGTAACCCATTCCAATGCTTCACCACCCTCCTAGTGAAAAAGTTTTTCCTAATATCCAACCTAAACCTTCCCCACTGCAACTTGAGACCATTACTCCTTGTTCTGTCATCTGGTACCACTGAGAACAGTCTAGATCCATCCTCTTTGGAACCCCCTTTCAGGTACAGTGGAACCCCACAATACCACGACGATTGGGATCCAAAAAATATCAACCGCTGTAAACGCGGAGTCACGGTATTGTCAATCAAAGCACTGCCCGCTGCCGCCATCGGAAACCAACATGCGCCCCACGTTATAAGCGGATTTGCGCACGGTATTGCTGGGTCCCACTGTAGTTGAAAGCAGCTGTCAAATCTCCCATCAGTCTTCTCTTCTGCAGATTAAACAATCCCAGTTCTCTCAGCCTCTCCTCATAAGTCATTTGCTCCAGGCCCCTAATCATTTTTGTTTCTCTCCTCTGGACTCTTTCCAATTTTTTCACATCCTTCTTGTAGCGTGGACCCCAAAACTGGACACAGTACTCCAGATGAGACCTCACCAATGTCAAATAGAGGGGAACAATCACATCCCTCAATCTGCTGTCAATGCCCCTACTTATACAGCCCAAAATGCACTTAGCCTTCTTGGCAACAAGGGCACACTGTTGACTCATATCCAGCTTCTCATCCACTGTAACCCCTAGGTCCTTTTCTGCAGAATTGCTGCCTAGCCATTCGGTTCCTAGTACAGACTAGTAGCAGTGCATGGGATTCTTCCGTCCTAACTGCAGGACTCTGCACTTCTCCTTGTTGAATCTCATCAAATTTATTTTGGCCCAATCCTCTAATTTGTCTAGGTCCCTCTGTATCCTATCCCTACCCTCCAGTGTAGCTACCACTTCTCCCAGTTTAGTGTCATCTGCAAACTTGCTGAGGGTGCAATCCATACCATCCTCCAGATCATTGATAAAGATATTGAATAAAAACAGTCCCAGGACTGACCCTTGGGGCACTCCACTTGATACGGGCTGCCAACTAGACATGGAGCCATTGATCACTACCCGACAGTCCAGCCAGCTTTCTAAATCAAACAGAATCTTTGGAATTACATATATGGAGAAATCTTACAACATAGCCTTGATCTGGGGCTGGCACAGGGGCAGTAATATAGTATTTTACCATAAACGGAGTACTAGAAGTTGAATCTTAGTCACTGCTTATTTCTTGATAAGCTGGTGGGAGATGGAAGCAGTGTGGTAGTGGCACTAGCAGTTCACAAGAATTAGAGAGGAGTAAGATCTAACAGATTTAATATTAGCAGCCGTGTTACTCTGTATCCGTAAATAAAATGAGGAATACTTGTGGCACCTTAGAGACTAACCAGGTTATTTCAGCATAAGCTTTCGTGGGCTATAGCCCACTTCATCGGATGCATAGAATGGAACACACACTTTGTAACTCTGTCCTCACCCACAACTATTTCACATTTGGAAACAATATATACCTTCAAGTCAGTGGAACTGCTATGGGTATCTGCATGGCCCCACAGTATGCCAACATTTTTATGGCAGACTTAGAACAACGCTTCCTTAACTCTCGTCCCTTAATGCCCCTACTCTACTTGTGCTATATTGGTGACATCATCATCTGGACCCATGAAAAAGAAGCTCTTGAGGAATTCCACCATGATTTCAATGATTTCCATCCCACCATCAACCTCAGCCTGGACCAATCCACACAAGCGGTCCATTTCCTAGACACAACTGTGCTAATAAATGATGGTCACATACACACCACCCTATACCGGAAACCTACTGACCGCTATACTTACCTACATGTCTCCAACTTCCATCCAGGACACACCACTCAATCCATTGTCTACAGTCAAGCTTTAAGATACAACCACATTTGCTCCAATCCCTCAGACAGAGATAAACACCTACAAGATCTCTACCAAGCATTCTTAAAACTACAACACCCACCTGGGGAAGTGAAAAAACAGATTAACAGAGCCAGAAGAGTACCCAGAAGCCACATACTACAGGACAGGCCCAACAATTGCTAATAATTGCTGTGCAAACGTTTGAGCTCAGGTTGGAGCCCAGTCTCTGGGACCCGTCCCCCTCGTGGGTCCCAGAGCCTGGACTCCAGCCTGGGCCCTATCATCTATACAGCAATTTTACAGCCCTATAGGCTGAATCCCGCAAGCTGACCCTGGTCAGTTATGGGTGTTTAATTGCTATAGACATACCCCAAAGGTGAAAAGCTAGAGTACTCACCCACACATTTTCCACATGGGTTATAATAGTGAAGGAGTTCCAAGGCTCATACAAGAAAAGAATAATAGGAAGAGGCCTGCTGGGACAGCCACTCTCTTCTTCCCTTATCTATTTCTCTCAATCCCTTTTTCCTCCCTTTTCAGCAAACATCTCAATCTCCCTCTTCTACAAAAAGGAATTTATAATATAAGAAATATGTGGAATGTACTGTCGTACTGTGCCCTAACATTTCAAATCCAACAGAAAAACAGCTCAGTAATTGCACAGCTCTTGCAAGAAACCATCTTAAGGATACTGGACAACTGCAAGATACTCTGATCAAAACCAATAGAGCTTTCTTCCTGAGAATTCCAGCAGGTGTAACTACCTATTTCTGCTATATTATCAGCTCTTTCGGAGCATGAGTTTAGGGTTATAGCTTTGCTTTCTTATTACAGACACATCCACCTTCTCTTCCAGAGAAACATCATATGATTCCAGAAATAGACAACTGAGTTTTACTCCAAATTCAGGTAACTGAAACTGAGAAAATGCAAGAAACATTAGAAGGTCCACCACCTATACCTAGTAGAAAGTGGAGGACATTTTATTAACTAAGGAACAGTCCTACAGGACTTTAAGTGAGACTACTAAGTTTAACAATAGCTAATATAACTGAAATGGAAGGGGAAAATAGCATCAGGTTAAAAATAAAATACCTCAAAAATGGAGATTCATGGAAGAGGCTCAGAAGAAAAAACTCCTTAATGTATCAGCCTCTTCACAGCATTGAATAAACCTTTCATCTATAATTCATACAGGATTAATCCTGAATCATAGGCGTAGTTTAACTTCTATATTTGGGGGGCAGCACCAGTCAGGCTAATGGGGCCATGTGTGGGGGGGAGAGCAAATTCCATGCCTGCCCACAGGGGTGCCATTTCAGATTTTTTTTGGAGGGTGGAGGGGCAACTTTAACCATGATTCCAGGGGCTACTTGGGAAACTGAAAACACTAGGTTTTTTACAGATAACTTAGAAATCTCTGACGGAGCATTGTATCTAGTTCCTATATCAAGAAAGAAAATTAAATAATATTAGACCCACTCAGGTCTAATACTAACATGTTCTGACATCTTGTTGCAAGTCACTTAAGAGACACTGGTTAGGTTTAAAATTATAATATAAATTCTTACTCAGATACTCTTACTAAAGTCAGAAGGGACCATCATGATCATCTAGTCATGACCTTCTGCACATTGCAGGCCACAGAACCTCACCCACTGACTTCTGTAATAAACCCTAAACCTCTGGCTGACTTACTGATGTGCTCAAATCATGGTTTAAAGACTTCAAGTTACAGAGAATCCACCATTCACTCTAGCTAAAATCAGCAAGATGCCCCATGCTGTAGAGGAAGATGAAAAATCCCCAAGGTCTCTGACTCAAAATATGGTGATAAGTTAGACCCTGAGCATGTGGGTAAGACCCACCAGCCAGATACCTGGGCAAGGATTCTCTGTCATAACTCAGAGTCCTCCCCATCTAGAGTCCTGTCTCCAGCTGTTGGGGATTTTTACTACAGATGGGCCACACATCATTGTAGGCAGTACTGTCATACCATCTCCTCCATAAATTTAATCAAGCTCAATCTTGAAGCCAGTTGGGTTTTTTGCCCCCACTGCTCCCCTTGAGAGGCTGCTCCAGAACTTCACTCCTCTGATGGTTAGAAACTTTCACCTAATTTCAAGTTAAACTTGTTGATGGCCAGTTTATATCCATTTGTTCTAGGGTCCACATTGGTGCTTAACTTTGTAGATAAATCTCTGCATTAAGCATCTTCACATAACTTTCATATGACTTGGTATTATGCCTTCTCAGATAACCTTGTATTAAGTCTATCCATGTAACACCCCTATTTTCATACAACTTTGTATAAAGTCCTTTGATATAGTAACTTTGGGCATGTCTTCACTACCACTTTAATTCGACCTTAACAACGTTAGGTCGAATTAAACGTGTACCTGTCTTCACATACATGCCCTTAAAGTCGATTTAAAGGGCCCTCAAAATCGAATTTGTAATTCCTGCCTGACGAGAGAAGTAAGGCTAAAATCGACTTCTCTATGTCTACTGTGAGTAAGTGAAGAGGCATCTGAAGTTAAGCCTCCGACCTCCGAGCAGCCCCACGCCCCCCCACGCCCACCTGAACAGCCCCCCCGCCTGACCCCTCCGCCCGAGGGGGGGGGGAGCCGCACGGGGCTGCTTGAGCGAGCGGGTCAGCTGCTTGGTCAATTTCAGGTGAAATTGACTAGGCAGCTGACCCGCTCGCTCAAGCAGCCCCGCGCCGGCTCCCCCCCCCCTCGGGCGGGCGGGGGGGGTCCGGTGGGGGGGCTGTTCAGGAGGGTGGGGGGGTCCGCGGGGCTGCTTGGGGGGGGGGGGGTCTGGCACGCATTGCACTGTGGGCTACCTACCCAAAGTGCAATGCGGGCTATGTTGACCCCTGCAAAAGTTCTAAGACAGACAGTGTTGACCACTGTCGACCTGCTGTCCTGGTGGGGACACACTGATTCGATTTTCTAAAATCGAATTTAGAAAATCGAATTAAGGGAAATCGACCTAGTCCTGTAGTGAAGACATACCCTTTGTATCAAAGTCTTGTATAGAAACTTTGAATTGAACCTTGGTATAATGTTATAGCCCCTAAGGATAATTAAGGTAGAAGAAAAATGTCTTCCCTAAGAATAGAATAAGATTCTTTCCCCCCTTTAATCAATTGCCCTGTTGAATGAATGAGGTGTGAATGAGTAAGGCATGGAAGGCAAGCACCTCCAGACAGCTGTAACAATTGGAGAGGGGATGGAAGCCAGACCCAAGAACAATAAAACTTGTCAAGTGGACTCACTAAAGAAGATCAAAAATATTGACGGCCTTGGGAGTTAGAAGTGAGCACTTTCTTTTGAAAATACCCTCTTTGAAAATAAATGTGGCAGCATTAAGACAATGCCAAAAGGAAGCAGCACAAAGGACCAACGGTTTTGTATCTGGTATAGATTTGCATGAGAGGGAAGCTGCTATAAATGTGAGGTATCTTGCAGAGGACTCCAGGTCTCATCTTACTTGTCAACATCAATCCGAATCAGCAGAAGCACAGCTCCATTCCTCCCCCATCTAACTCACCTGGCCAGTGAAGTTAAGGAGAGCAACTAGTTGGTAACAACAAGATGGAGCGTGCTTGTGTGTGTGTGTATGTGAGTGCAGGAGTGTAATATAGATCATATGCATATAATACAGTGTTGATTGATACATGTATTATCAATAAATATGGTGCTTTGCCTTATTCTCCCTGAAAAGATCCTGCACAGTACTTTAAGTACAACAACTTAATAACTCCTCTCCCTCCCTGGTATTTATCCCTCCCCTGATATACTTAAAGACCAATCATATCTCCCATCAGCCTTCTTTGGTTAGGCCAAACAAGACAAGTTTGTTGGGTCTCCTCTCATAAGGTAGGTTTTCCATTCCTTGGATACCCTTTCTCTGCACCTGTTTCAGTTTAAAATTTTTCTTAAACATGGGAGACCAGAACTGCACACAGTACTCCACATGAGGTCTCACTAGTGCCTTGTATAATAGTACTAACACTTCCCTATCTCTACTGGAAATACATCACCTGAGGCACCCCAGGACCACATTAGTCTTTTTTCACAGATGTATCACATTGATGACTCATGGTCATCCTCTAATCCAGGGGTGGGAAACCTTTTTTCTGTCAAGGGCCATTTGGCCATTTATAATGTCATTGTGGGGCGCTTCCCCCCCCCCCCCGGGAAGCCCAGGCTGGCAACGGGAGCTGAGACCCCAGCTGGCAAGGGGCCAGCGGGGGGAACCCCAAAGCAGTGGCAAGCGGAGTGCACCGCCTGCCCCAGTCAGCTCCCGCTGTCAGCCTGGGTGTAGGGGGTGATCTTCCTTTACCCCCACCCAGACTCCCCCCATCTAACCGCCTTTCCTCCCCCACCCCTGCCTGGCCCATCCCACCCAAACTAACCTCCTTCCCCCTCCCACTCCCAACCCAGCCTCCTGCCCCCCATGCCTGACCCGCCCAGTCCAGCCTCCCCCCCACCAAACCTCCTTCCCTCCTGCACCCACACCTCGCCCACCCCATCCAACCTAGTCTCTTGTCCCCCTCCCCGCCCGCCCAGCCCAGCCTCCCCCACACACCCCATTTACCGTCCGCTCCCCGCGGTTCCTCCATTCACCGCCTGGCTAACGGGTGGCTCCCCCAGGCGTGAGCGCTCCCGCCTGGGGGCCGCGTGGTGCCGGCGGCTCCTCCAGGCACGAGCCACCCCAGCCTGGTGGCCTGCGCACGTCCCGGCACCGGTGGCTCCCCCAGGCGTGAGCCGCCTCAGCCTGGCGGCCCGCGCGCGTCCCTGGCCGGCAGCTGCGGCGCATCCCTGGCCCCGCCGCGGGCCGGACAGAATCGTTTGGCGGGCCGTATAAGGCCCGCGGGCCGGAGGTTCCCCACCCCTGCTCTAATCAACAAATATACCCTACTCTTTCTCCTCCTATGTCCCTTCCAACTATTATGTCCCCAGTTTATAGCAAAAAATCTTCTTATTATTTCCTAAGTGCGTGACCTTGCACTTTGAACTATTAAATATCATCTCAATTCTATTACTCCAATTTCCAAGGTCATCTAGATCTTCTTGTATGATATTCCAATCCTCCGCCATATTGCCAATACCTCCCAACTTTGTATAATTTGCTAATTTTATTACCACACTCCCACTTTTTGTGCCAAGGTCAGTAATAAAAATGTTAAATAATACTGGTCCCAAGATTGATCCCTGAAGAACTCCACTAGTAACCTCCTTCTAGCCCAGTAGTTCTCAACTTATTACACATTGTGGGCCACATATGCAGTTCACAATGTGTTACCTGGGCCACAGGGGCTGGGATCCCAGATGCCATGGGGTTGTCCGGCAGCACCCCAGCCCCAGCCCCCCCACCATGCCCTCTGCTGTGCGGCTGCCCCAGCCCCTGGAGCTCACAGAGCAGGCCAGGAACCCTAGACCCCAGACCCCTGCCATGTGTGGCTGGCCAGATGCCCTGACTAAGGACCACCGCTGCATGGCTGCTCTAGATCCCAGAGCTCATGAGGCCAGGTGGCTGCCCATGGCCCGATACCCTGTGGAGCCAGCCAAGAGTCCTGGACTCCCAACCCCGTGGGATGGCCGGCAGGACCAACCCCAGACTCATACCACATGGGGCAGGACAGCAGCCCAGACCCCTCATCACCAGGGAGTCAGGAACCTGGTGAACCTGGCATGTGGGCAGCCTTTAGTACACAGCTGAGCTGGGCTGCAGCTATGTGCCAATTGGGCTGCATGTGGACCACGGGCTGAGAACTGCTGCTCTAGCCTGACAGTTCACCTTTCAATATGACCTATTGTGGTCTCCCCTTAACCCAGTTCCTTATCCACCTTTCAGTTCTCATCTTAATCCCCATCTTCTCCAATTCAACTAATAATTTCTTATGTGGAACTTTATTAAATGCCTTACTAACAAATTAGGTCTACTGTACTTCTTTTGTCTAAAAAAAATCAGCTATTTTCTCAAAGAAACATATTAGTAACTAGTAACTTTGTTACTACCTTTTGAATGCAACAATTGAAACAGTTGTAGAAAAACTACAATTACTTTAAGATTAGCAGCCATGTTACTCTGTATCCGTAAATAAGATGAGGAAGACTTTGTAGCACTCTGAAGACTTTTGTTGCATTCGCTGAAGTGGGCTATAGCCCATGAAAGCTTATGCTGAAATAAACTGGTTAGTCTCTAAGGTGCTACAAAGTCATCCTCGTCTTATTTACAATTACTTTCTGTCATTTAGGCCACTTACTTTTAGCAGTTCACCAAGCTTGGAACAGATCATTTAACTTCAGGAAACATCTCAACAGTCCTTTCTTATCTTAATCACCTGTTAATCACTCTTCAGAGTGGTAGCCCTGTTAGTCTGTATCAGCAAAAACAAGGAGGTGTCCTTGTGGCACCTTAAGGTTACATCTATACTACCCGCCAGATCAGCGGGCAGTGTTCGATGTATCGGGGATCTATTTATCGTGTCTCGTGTCTTTTCTGCAGAACTCATTACATTGCATATTCAGGCTGCCTGCCTGGGGCTTGCAGAGTCGGGGGCCAATGCCCCCCATGCCTTCTATCAAACTCCACCAATGTCCTGAATGTTTTGTACCTGATATCACTTATCCACTTAGAGATTTCTCTCTCACACACATATCCCTAGTTCAAAAACACTTTCCCCTGACCCATTTTAGCTTTCATATCTAAAACCAAAGCTAGTCAGTTTCCTAAAGTGCAACTGCAGTGTGGTATCTGCAATGACCAAACCTACTTTTCACAACAGTAGATAGTTCTAAAACAAAAACACTATTCCTCTGCAAACCCACTGCATAGCCATCTTTCAGCTCCCTCTTAAAAAACTAGCTTCTGCTACTCAACTACATCTTGAGGCCTGGCCTAGATGTAAAACTTCTGTCAATATATCTAAGGCATTCAGGGGTGTGAAAAAGCCATATTCCTGAGCACTGTACCTATACTGACCTAACCACTGGTGTAGTTGCAGCTAGGTCAATGGACCTAGCTACCATCTGACCCCCAATACTCAAGGAGGTGGTGTTTCTACAGTGACAGAAAAATTCATTTAATCACAACCAGCAGTTCTCAAACTTCTGAGAACTGTGACCCTTTTTCCTCCTCCTCGGCGGTGCAGCGGACCCTTGTATGTCTGCCAAAAAGCTGCCGAATTGATTAGTTCCACATTTGGCAGCTATTTTCAGCGGACATGCCGAGCGCTTACAAGAGGAGTTTTGAGAAAACCCGCAACAGACTGTGTCTACAATATGGGGATAAGATGGCATAGCTGTAATAGCTATGCCCCTGCTATAGTCCCCATAGTATAGACATGGTCTATATCTCTGGAGGGAAGGAGAAGGAGGAAACAGAACCACCAAGATGCAATACAACTCCTGAGTAATCTGTGATCTTCCCTTTATCCTTCCTCTGTACATCCCCTCTGCCCCAACACACACTCAGTCTTTGGGTCTGTTTATGACCTTCACTTTGTGGGACATGTTGACCATATTGTAAGGTCTTTGGGGCAAGGACCATTTCTTTACTAGTTTTTGCAGGGCAGCCAGCACATGTCTGGATGCTTGACAAATAAATCACAAAGCCAGAACACAGAGGACTTCGTTGTTAGTTCAACTGAAAGGTAAATTTGATTTTTTTTCCAGGGCTGCAGTTTTTCTTTTGCAGATTAAAGTATTCTGAAATTCCAGTGCCAGTGCTCTTTATAGTAGGAACACTATGGACCTGTCATCTTTGACATAATCCCCTTGGCCTGGGATTTTCAAAAGAGCCTGTTTATTATTATTATATTATTAAGGTCTACAGTGTCTCCCCATAAAAAGTCTTCCCAAAGCATACTATCCTTACCCTGGTGTATTTATTATCATAAAGGGAGTTGGGTGCCAAAGCTCATTGAACTTCAGTGGGAACTGAGTGTCTAACTCCCCTTGGCTCTTTTGAAAATCCCAGCTTTAAATTGCTAGTTTTCATGGTGATGTTTCCCCATGGATTTGTAGAGAGGATTTCTGAAATGTTTGATTAAACTGTTTTAAAACCAATTTTAAAAACTAGAATAGGAGAGAAATGCCACTAAGGAATTTCCATACTAGTACACAGGTTGGGTCTACAGAAAGGATAATCTGATTCATACAAATAATGTTTGTTGTAATGAAGAATTTCACCAAAGCGATATTCAAGTTGATGCTCTGTCAGACATTTTTATGATAAATTTTTTAATTTTATTTGGCCAAATTCATTTTCAACAGTACCATGCAACAAAGATTAAAGAATTAGAAAGCCTGCTTAACTTCTTGGCCTTTCCTTATTTTCTAATCCCTCTCCCCAGACCAGAAAAATGATATGTCCCTGTTTCATACATCTGGCATGCTCCAAAGATAACCTTGGAAAATTCACTCAGTAGTGGACAGAAAGTGACTGAGGAACAGATTGTTGCATTTAATCTAGAGATGTCAGTGGAACATATTTGGGGTTTACAGTGTGTCATATTTAGTTGTGTGTATTGAGGGATACTTGACTACAGCTTTTGTTTATTAATGCCTGTGAACACAATCATTTTGAACTGATCTTTAAATAAAGTCATTCCTCATATTATTTTAATGTCTACCTTCAGAATTTTTTTAATAATTGTAACTAACCGTAGAATAGAATCTCAGAGTTGGAAGGAACCTCAGGAGATCATCTAACTTGAAGCAGGACCAATCCCTATTTTTGCCCCATATCCCTAAATGGTCCCCTCAAGGATTGAGCTCACAAGCCTGGATTTAGCAGGCCAATGCTCAAACCACTGAGCTATCCCTCCCTCCAAAATTTAAAATATATGGAGACATACCTATCTCATAGAACTAGACGGACCTTGAAAGTCCAGTCCCCTGCCTACAATAGCAGGACCAAGTTCTGTCCCGACAGATTTTTTGCCCCAGATCCCCAAAAGGCCCCCTCATGGATTGAACTCTCAACCATGGGTTTAGCAGGCCAATGCGCAAACCACTGAGCTATCTCTCCCCCACACTGAGCTAGCCCTCAAGTACTAATAAAAAGATTGACTTTAAAAATATTTGTATTTAAGATCTATGTATATATATATTCATTACCATAATCTGTGAACTTTCCACATACTTAAAAATAGACATTGGTTCTTTCTTCCCAGTTGTATTTGTCTGTGCATTTGAGCAGGTGTGTTGTGTCCATCCCTTTGGCACTCACTAAGTCTACTCAGTATATCAGAAGACTTGCTCCTGATTGATAGGAGGTATACATCTCCCCTCTGACACCCACTTAACCGGAGCAGAATATTCTGCCTCTGAGAGATTATTAATACCCAGCCCAGGCAATGGGAGACCAAGGCCCAGAGAGTCTGGGGCAGCTCTAAGGTTTTTGCAGCCCCAAGCGCGGAAGCTCCATTGCACGGCTGCGGGTGTACAGAGATTCGGCGGTGTTTCTGCGGGAGTTCACAGGTCCTCGCGGAATCCATGTCCATGCCGTTGAATCCGCTTCAGCTGGGGACCCTCCACAGGCATGCCGCCAAAGACAGAATGACTGCCACCCTGATGGCGAACGTCAGGCCGCCCCCCACGGTTTGCCGCCCCAGGCACGCGCTTGTAGTGCTGGTTCCTGGAGCCAGCCCTTCAGAGACTAAACCAGGGTGTGTTCTGTGTTTAACAAAACATTACACTGTTGCCAAATTCAATTTAAGTCCCCATTTCTGTCCACACATAAACCTCAACCAAGTTCTGCTAATTTTGTCCTCTCTGATTAGACAGTGCACAAAGAGGGATATAAATAAGACCATGTTAGGTATTTGAAACACATAATGGAGAGTTGGAGAGGGTAAGATGTTGCTCCCAAGCTGCTTTAGATGATCTCTCCATTCACCTCAAGCTGACAGAAGAGAAAGAAGGAAAGGAAGCAATTTAAAAGCTGCTTCTCCTAGTGCTGATCCAGACACTACAGAAAAGAGGGCATACCTTATTTTATTTACTTTCAGTTGAGTAACATCACTGCATCTTTTGAGGGAGAAGAGGAATTAGTTTGAATACTTTGTTTGACCATGGATAAAGAAGAAAAAAAGCAAAAGGTAACTGACATTAACGCAACAGACAATCTGATTTTTGTATCAATCACACTATTGACTCTATGTTTGTTATTGCTAAAGGGAATAGTTACTACTCTTACAAAATAAATCAGATGAAAGGGGGAAATGAAACATTTTGCCTCCACTGAATGTTTACTGAGGTCTGAATTTGAAATTGTAGGATTTCCAGGGAACTGGGTTTTTTTTATTACATCCAATATTGAATTTTAATCATAACTTGTGATAACCTAGTCAGCTCTAAACCAAATACAGTTCTGACAAGAGGGACAGATAGGCAGATATTGTGTTAAACCTTGGAATTTTTTCTGCCATCCCATTATAGCCACTCAGTCATACTCAGTTTTATTTCTGATTAGTTGAAAGGACAGGTCACAAAATCTGCTTATGTTTGACGTCTATAACAAGTCAGATGGAGAGTGTCAGAATTCAGAAATTTAATATTTATACAGTCAGCAGGGGGGGAAAAATCTAGTCTCGGAGAAATTTCTTAGTATTTTCCAAGAAATTTCCAGGATCAGAAGCCACTCTGTTTCAAGACTAAAAAGATATTAAAAACAGTAACATTTAACAAAAGATCTCAAAAGACAACATAGACACAGAGATTGTGCTGCTCATTCTGTGGGTGAAATTCAATGCACCCATCTCTCATATTCATTTTCACTCATGTCAATGTCTGCAACCATCAGGAACGAATGAACAGGGGTCTGAAGAATATAAAGGGAATGGCACATACTTATTATATACTATGATGGGCCGAGTCTCTTTATCTAAAACCTTTATCTAAAACAGATATTTGAGCACACAGCTAAACTGCAATCTGATAGACAAACTTTCTTACTGTCTCCTAGATACCTTACAAGAAAATTAGTGTGTGAGCATAAGGGAGACAGTGTTTAAAAGTGTCCCTCAACAGAGCAGGTAGAGCCATATCTCAAAAGGTATTTAGGAAGCTACAGATGTTGACAGGAGCCTAGTGGGATTTTCAAAAGCTGCCAGCTTGCTTAGGCACTTCTGAAAAATGAACTTGGAGCCTATTTGTATCTCAAGGCACCTAAATATCTTTGAAAAATTGGCCTAGAGTAGCCACAGGCCAGTCTCCAGCAAGATTTAATGATACATTTATGTTTTCCCCCACAAACATTTAGAAACAAATAATTGAGATATTATAAAACATCGCATAAGAACAAAATATTCAATAGTTAAAGTGATATTGTTTTTTAAAAAGAAAAACTCAGAATCATTTTCTTTTTTAAAAAGAATAGAGAATGGGGACATATCTGAAAAGTAGTATCTTATTGGCTGTGGGAAGTAGAAAGGAATGGTGGCTGGATGCACAAGGGTAGTGAGTTTCATGTATTAGTGGTAACCCCTGCAAAGACTCAGTCAATCACCATCCTAGACCCTTAAAAAGGTTGAGGGGATCAGAGCACTACGTCAGTCAACACTAGGGGTCGGCAACCTACAACCCGCTGCCAGTCTGAGATATCAACCTCCAGCCCCGCTTAGCCCACTGCTGTCCTGGGGTTCTGTTCACCCAGCTGAAAGTGGGCTGAGTGGGACCGGTGGTGGGCTGAGGGGGGCCGGCAGCAGGCTGAGCTACTGGCCCCACTCAGCCCACTGCCGGCTGGGTGAGCAGAACCTAGGCCAGCAGCCGGCTGAGCGGGGCTGGCAGCCAGGATCCCGGATGGCAAGGGGCCGGTGGACGGAATCCCAAACCAACCGCGGGCTGAGCTGCTCAGCCTGCTGCTGATGTGAAAAACTCAGCAAGAAAAGGCAAGGGCAAGGATCACACTAAACTGATAAGATTTTAATTTTATTTTAAATGAAGCTTCTTAAATATTTTAAAAACCTTATTGACTAAAATACAACAATAGTTTATTTATGTAATATAGACATATAGGGAGAGACCTTATCAAAATGTTAAAATGTATTACTGGCACTAGAAACCTTAAATTACAGTGAACTTGGCACACTACATCTGAAAGACTGACAACACCCCTGGTCTACACATTATACCAAGGAAGTCTTATTTGTGTGCCATCATTTTCTACGTTACCACAGCACTGATAATAAGGTTGGTTGGTACTGCTGTTGCAGTTAACAGGAGGAGCACAATACATTATTTATGTATCCCAGCATAATGTCCATTTTGATTTTACTTAATTTCATGTTCATAAACTGATCAAAAATATCTAGAACCAAGGGGTTTTTTTACACGAGACTATAGAAAAATTAACAGGTCAGATTGTTATCTTCATCCCTCCCAAAATATCAATGACAATTTAACAGTTTTAATTGGCATTAATATACAGAGAGAAGTCAATACTGAGACTCAACCCAGTTCCCTGAGAACAACCCTGCCATATAATCTGACAGCTCACACTAGCAGATTCTTGTTACAACACATTAACAGGAAGTTCTTGCCCACCAAGTTTATGGTTCTTAACATTTCATTTTTCTCTGATCTAAGACGATGGCATTAAACTTTCTTTTGGCATATCTCAAACTGTGCTAAATACATTATGAAGGACTGACTTCCTCCAGTTATTGTGAACACTGCTATGTAATGGCCAGCCATATAAGAAACTAGAGTATCAAAATTAAAAATCACCTATGACTGTTTTATCACAGTCAAATTCTCCATAAAACACAAAAAATGACCTTTACCACTGAAGCTCAAGTAACCCATCATTGGCTGCACTTCCTAGTAAAGAGTTTATGCGAAGTAGGTCCAAGGAAACAGCGGTAAGGAAGGGCTGTCTACCCTCTACAAACTATTTCTTACGGAAAGGGAGGAGGATTTATTTTGGTTTGGTCTTATAAAAAAATTGGTTTCTATTGATCTATTTGTTGCAATTCTCTGCAAAGAATTTTTCATTTTCATTCATTCATGCATAAGGATGACAGAGAATCATTATCATAAGCAATTTTTTTAACCTAAGAAAAGAGCATCCTGTGATGGTTGCTTTCTCTATTCTTCCTGCCAGGAAACCAGCTATTGACATTCCACTGGCTTTCAGGGACTTAGTATAAACTAAACCTGAACATCCCATGCCCAATAAATCAAAAGCAAAACTCCCTTTGGCTTCAATTGTTGAGGATCAGACCATAAATTAGTTCCTGTATTTCCCCGTAGTCTGGCTTGATTATAATTATTACTTTCAATAGTGATTGTGTCACAACCATTCCAAAATATTAGATCTATGGACACCAGTTCCCGTTTCATAAAGCAAGAATCATTTTCTGAGCATAACCTTCCTAGGGCAGCATATAGGAGAAATGTACTAATCCACAAACAAGATTGAAACTCTCTCTCTCCACCTTGCAAAGAGTTAGTAAGAAAATATCCTACCCAGTGAAGCTTTGAGTTACTCAGACTCATTTTTCAACCACTACTTGCATTTATAAAAAAACAATTATATTAATAAATTATTGACACTAAACTATAAAAACAAAGGACTATTGCTTTGATTTATTTACTCTAGACTGCACAATTTAGTATTTGACAAGGAGTCTCCTAGTCACATGTACAATTTTGAGAGGTTCTCCTTTACATTCCAGATACAAGAAGGATCATCATCATTATGTTACTATTACGCCTCTGGCATTTAGGGCAGTGACGAAGCTCCTCCACTCCCGTCTGTTTCTGGAAAGTCTTTCAGTGGTTCCCCAGCTGTGCCACAGGTTTCTCAGCTTGGCTTCCACCGCTCTTCACCATGTTGTTTTCAGGCGGCCTCGTTTTCCTTGCTTTTTCAGGTGTCCATCTTATTGTTACTCTGGTGATGGAATCAGTTTCCATCTGAAGCACATGACCAATCCATCTCCTTCCTCCTGGCAATGATGGTGCTCAGATCCTCTTGGCTGCAGTGTCAATAAATCTTGGTTTGAGATTGTTCTGGGCCAAAAGACATGGAGGATTTTTCTGAGGCAGGTTGTATGGAATGAAGACAGTTTGGCCATGTCACACTTTCTCATTCCCCAGTATTCTGCACTTCATCCCTTGAAGACCTTGACTTGGTAGATGATGTCGCTCTCCTATCACATACCCAATACCATATACAAGAAAAAAACAACTCGACTGAACGCATTCAGGTAGCAAACTGGTCTGAAAATCAACCGCAAAAAGACAGACATCATGACCTTTAATATTGCCTCACCATCACAAGTACGGATAGAGGATTATGTTCTCACCAATATAGAAACATTCACATACTTGGGCAACACCATCATTCAGGATGGTGGAACAAGCCAGGACCTCAGGAAAAAAATCAATAAAGCCAGGAACACCTTCGGGAGCTTAAATACAGTCTGAAAATCATCAAAATAAAACACCAAAACCAAATTTAAAATTTATCAGAGCTGTGTACTTTCAAACACTACAAGGAGGATATTTCTAATTAAATATTCCACTATGCTATATATCATCCTTGAATTCAAGAACTATAGGCATTAAGTATCCTCTTGTTGGTAACTTATTGAATCAGACTCTAGGTCAAATGACACTCAACCCTTTTTTGGTTCTTAATCTACAAAATGGTAAAAAATAATCAACACAATCTTGGGTTAATTAAGGGACAATCATTTGACTGTTGTGGTGGAGAAACGCCGCTGATGCCACTGGGTGGATTTCATTCCCTACAGTTCAGAGATTGCTGTTTCAAAAGGCTCCACAGCCCCTTGAAGTGCTTGGATGAGCTGTGAAAGCAGAAGAGCGACTCTTGGAATTAGTAATGGCAGGAACACAGGCAGCAAGAGGGAGGCGTGAAAGTTAGCTATTCTTTCCCTCCCAGGATCCTGTTGGGTCTTAGTGATTAAGGAATTTTGCTCTTCTTTCAGCCAGGTAATTGTGTCTCTCATGAGCCACTTCCAGGCTGTTCCCCATCAACATTAATTGCACTGCTCTAGACATGACTAAGGGCTTTCTTACACTGAGGGCTTGGTTACACTTACAACTATATAGTGGTTTTGGCTATACCTGTCCTCGTATACAGCTATAGAGATAGTGCTATAGCGTGTCCACACTGAGACCCACCAGTGGTATAGCATGGCCACATTTGCGGCACTTGCAGCGGCACGGGAAGTGGTGCATTATGGGCAGCTATCCCAGCATTCAGCTGGGTGCAACGTGCTTTTCAAATGAAGGAGGTGAGGGGGAACGTGTTGTGTGTATGCGGAGGGAGAAAGCGAGTGGATTTTCGTCCTGCTGAGAGCCTGTCAGCAAGTTTCCTTTGAAATACAAAGCCTGCTAGTTTTCTCTTTCACACAGCCTAACTCCATAAACATTTGCATTGCTTAATCGCCGAGTTAAGAGAGAAACTCTGAAAACGTACTTCCGCATTCCTCCAGCCAAGTTCAAAACAAAGGGAAGAGATGCCAATTGCCTTAAATGCTTTAGAGGCCTCACCAGAGTTCACGCAAAGCACAGTATTGTTAACACCCATTCACACTGGAGAAAATACGGAGCACTGAATACGCTATAGCTGTTAATCCTCGGGGAAGGGAGGATTACCAGGACCGGTATAACTGTGGATTTATAGCGCTCTATGTGCCTCACCAGTCTGGACGGGTAGTGAGTTATAGCGCTCCTGGAGGCTTTATAGCGCTATAAAGTGCCAGTGTAACCAAGCCCTAAGATAAGAGTGGAACTGGCAGTCAGCAAACCTTACATTTTGAGTTTCAGAAGCCATGTTATTTTATTAAGGCCCAAAGTGTAGCTCTGGTAAAAATAAATTCACAGAATTAGAGACCAATATCTTGAGAAGGTTGTTTTTATTTCAAATGTACAGTTTCTTGTTTAAATTTAAAAACATTTTCAAACATTACAGCACTTTGTGGCCTGCTAGTTCACTAGCCTAATGAAGTGACAGGGACAACCACTATAGAACCAAATTGAGTGAAGTATAAAAAGTAAGTGGATTTTTCAAAATTCTTTGCTCTAATCAGAAACAAATATTAGCAGTATAGGTTCCAAATGGTTTATTTTGTTGTTGTCATTTTTTTAAACTAAATTCTTCAAGTTCACAGAACCCCCGTTACTTTGTTAGTTTATTCTCCTCTTTCTTGCTTTTAGTTGGCAACAATTATTTTAATAACAGGAAGCTTCACCAAATGCTAACCTCTCGACTTTGTTTACTTTCATAGTGATCTTCAATGGATCCTGCCTATGTACACAATACAATCCTAGATTCGGGACAAAGGAAAAGACCATTTTCTGATTGATCTTCAAGAAAGGCAAAGTCTCCAGGATATGTTTGCAGGGAATGTAAGGTCACAGCTATCAAGAAAATGTATGGCTCTGGAACAGTGTAATCAGGAGTATATCTAATCACAGCTAAGAGACAACACTTTAAAATTAATGATGTATGCCACACATTGATAGCACCCTATGTCCTGCCTTCACCCCCAAGTCTGTCCATATTGCATGCTAATGTGATGTGTATGTGTGGGGGGGGGGGGATAATCACTATTAGAGATTGGAATGAAGATACTTTGACAGTCTAAGATTTGACTTATGGGAGATAGGAACCAAGGCCCGCCGATATAAGAGAAAAGATTTATCCCTGCCTTGCCTATGGCCAGGCCACAGAATATTTCTGCCCCCTATAATGTACGACTCACAAGATATGACACAACAACAAGACTACTGTTAAAAGACTGACAATACAACCAAATGATCAAGTCACCTCACTCTAAACCTAGGCGCAGAACTGTCAATCCCTTTTGAGTGGCTCAGGCAAGAATTAAATCCATGGAGCCCTTCCATCACCCCAATTATTTACAGTTGGCAGACACAACACTGCCCCTACAACAAGCAACTTGAGCTCTTGGCTCCTCTTCTGATGTTTACAAACCAGAGTTCCCATCCTAGACACAACAATGACACCCCGCTACTGGTACCAGATGCCTTTGTGCCACGGCACTGTGCTCCTCGAAAAGTAATTGGACCCCATCCCCGCTTCTCCCATCCCAGCTGCACTGGGGCCGAAAATTGAGTCCCAGGGTGGGAGAAGCAAACTGGCTGAGTCAGCCCACAGCTGTGGGGTAAAGAATTCAGGATGCCCGGGGGTCCATGGGAAAGGGGGTTGTGGCCGCGCAGGGGATGAGACTCTGGCTGATGTCTCGGAGGGGCCTGGCTGGCCCCCGAAGATGGCCGGGTGCGGAGGGATAAGGCAGTGAGGGCTCCAGGGTGGTGCCGGCTTCCTGACTAGGGTGGCGCCTTGGCGCAGACCACTCCCTGACCGATCCCTGATGCCTCCCCAGCTGCTGGCGCAGAGCCCTCCCCCGCTCCCCGTGGGTGACCGGCGCGGCCCGGCCCGGCCCGCAGCCGGTGGGCAAGCAGAGGCCCAGGCTCACCTCCTCGGCCTGCTTGCGCAGCGCCTTCTCGCGCTCGTACTGCGTGAGCAGCTGCTCGTTGTCCTCCCGCAGCAGCTCTAGCTCCACCTCGTGCTCCTGGTTGTCGGTGAGCACCGAGTCCAAGTTCTCCAGCACCGTCACCACCAGCGGCATCAGCTCCTTCACCACCTCCTCGTCGTAGCAGCGGATGAGCCGCTCGAACTCGCGGTAGATGCTGTTGGCTAGGCCCGACACCCGCTCCGACATCACCGAGCCCGAGCAGTAATCGTCCCCCGGGTATCCCCCCACGCCGCCATCGTCCAGCTGGATCTCCAGCATCCTGCCGCCCGTCGGCCTGCCGGGCTTCAGGGAGAGTACCGCCGCCGAAGCACCTGCCGCTGCTGCCTAGCCTGCCTCCGCCTCCCCGCGGATGCTGAGGCTGCCGCCGGGCTCTGCCCATCCTCCTCCTCCCTGCGCCAATGGGCACTCCCAGCGCCGCCTCCTGCGTGCTGTGTCAGCTCCAGCCTCACACACAGGGGAGAGGACCAGGCGTCTCTGGCCAAGGCTACCTGTAAGGAAGACAACATAATCATACACTGAAGGGTTAAAAGTGAACTCAGATCCACCCTCACTCTCTCTCCAAAACCCCCACTCCACCCCTTTTATGCAAGAAGACCCGCAGTATTCCTGTTAACAACAGTGATCCTGCCATCCTGGGGTAGTTTTTACTAACGCAACGGGCCCTATCTGTATAAGGAGTCAACCGAAGGGGACCCAGATGGTCTGTTTGTTAATTAGAAAGCTTCAAGGGGGGCGGGGAAGATAATTGCAGTAAATTAAATACTTACATGGTTCTCGATTTAAGGACCCATAGTAGGACCTGTATAGTAGGTACTGTATAGCATATAGCAAAACCAGAGTCTCCATCCCCAATCTCAGCAGACTGGAGGAGTTTAACCTCAGTCTACTGGATAGACAGTATCTTTGCATTTATGTCATTTGCAGAACCACTACCCCCCCACCCCCCGCCAAGTATCTAGGTGCCAGTAGAGTCCAGTCTGGTAATACAACCCACAGGATACACTGAAGCTTACCTGAAACTAGTTATTCAAGACTTGGTGAGTTTTTTACCTCAGGGGTACACTGGAGAGTTATCTAAAATCAAGACCTGCACACAAAATGCACAAGCTGGAGTAGTCACCTGCATGTTTGCTGCAAAGGTGTGATTTAGGACTACAAGAGATCCCTGCCATGAAGGCAGCCTAGCCATTTGATTGAGATGAACCCAATGCAGCATCTCGACCTGAACAGCAAAGCTGTATTATATGCTGGAATCCTGTTCTGATGGAGTACCCCATAAGGCTTTATGGGGAGATGCTTACAAATATGATACAACTAGAATATGCTTTTGGTACATATGCCATAAAACATATCTATGTAAAGGTATGTTCATCATATTTGTATGCATATGTCATTTTTGTACTTATAAATAAGAACATAAGAAAGGCCATACAGGGTCAGATCAAAGGTCCATCTAGCTCAGTATCCTGTCTACCGACAGTGGCCAATACCAGGTGCCCCGGAGTGAGTGAACCTAACAGGTAATGATCAAGTGATCTCCCTCCTGCCATCCATCTCCACCCTCTGACAAACAGACCCGAAGGACACCATTCCTTACCCATCCTGGCTAATAACCATTAATGGACTTAACCTCCGTGAATTTATCCAGTTCTCTTTTAAACCCTGTTATAGTCCTAGCCTTCATAGCCTCCTCAGGTAAGGAGTTCCACAGGTTAAAGGAGTTACTGATGTAATTGCAGAGCCATTGGCCATTATCTTTGAAGACTCCTGGTGATCGGGGGAGGTCCCAGATGATTGGAAAAAGGCTAATGTAGTGCCCATCTTTTAAAAAGGGAAGAAGGAGGAACCAGGGAACTACAGGCTAGTCAGCCTCACCTCAGTGCCTGGAAAAATCATGGAGCAGGTCCTCAAGGAATCAATCCTGAAGCACTTAGAGGAGAGGAAAGTGATCAGGAACAGTCAGCATGGATTCACCAAGGGCAGATCATGCCTGACTAACCTAATTGCCTTCTACGATGAGATAACTGGCTCTGTGGATGAGGGGAAAGCAGTGGATGTGTTGTTCCTTGACTTTAGCAAAGCTTTTGATACGGTCTCCCACAGTATTCTTGCCAGCAAGTTAAAGAAGTATGGGCTGGATGAATGGACCATAAGGTGGATAGAAAGCTGGCTGGATCATCAGACTCAATGGGTAGTGATCAATGGCTCCATGTCTAGTTGGCAGCCAGTATCAAGCGGAGTGCCCCAAGGGTCGGTCCTGGGGCCAGTTTTATTCAATATCTTTATCAATGATCTGGACTGGAGGACGGCGTGGACTGCACCCTCAGCAAATTTGCAGATGACACTAAACTGGGAGGAGTGGTAAATACACTGGAGGGTAGGGATAGGATACAGAGGGACCTAATCAAATTAGAGGACTGGGCCAAAAGAAATTTGATGAAGTTCAACAAGGGGAAGTGCAGAGTCCTGCACTTAGGATGGAAGAATCCCATGCAGTGCTACAGACTAGGGACCAAATGGCTAGGCAGCAGTTCTGCAGAAAAGGACCCAGGGGTTACAGTGGATGAGAAGCTGGTTATGAGTCAACAGTGTGCCCTTGTTTCAAAGAAGGCTAACGGCATTTTGAGCTGTATAGGTAGGGGCATTGCCAGCAGATCGAGGGACGTGATTATTCCCCTCTATTCAACATTGGTGAGGCCTCGTCTGGAGTACTGTGTCCAGTTTTGGGGCCCACACTACAAGAAAGATGTGGAAAAATTGGAAAGAGTCCAGAGAAGGGCAACAAAAATGATTAAGGGCCTGGAGCGCAGGACTTATGAGGCGAGGCTGAGAGAACTGGGATTGTTTAGTCTACAGAAGAGAAGACTGAGGGGAGATTTGATAGATGCTTTCAACTACCTGAAAGGGAGTTCTAAAGAAGATGGATCTAGACTGTTCTCAGTGGTAGTAGATTACTGAACAAGGAGTAATGGTCTCAAGTTGCAGTTGGGAAGGTTTAGATTGGATATTAGGAAAAACTCTTTTACTAGGAGGGTGGTGAAGCATTGGAATGGGTTAGCTAGGGAGGTGGTAGAATCACCTTCCTTAGAGGTTTTTAAAGTCAGGCTTGATAAAGCCCTGGCTGGAACGATTTACTTGGGGATTGGTCCTGCTTTAAGCAGGGGGTTGGACTAGATGACCTCCAGAGGTCCCTTCCAACCCTAATATTCTATGATTTTATGTGCTGTGTGAAGAAGAACTCCCTTTTATTTGTTTTAAACCTCCTGCTAACTAATTTCATTGGGTGGCCCTAGTTCTTCTATTATGGGAACAAATAAATAACTTTTCCTTATTCACTTCCTCAACACCACTCATAATTTTATATACCTGTATCATATCCCCGCTTAGTATCCTCTTTTCCAAGCTAGAAAGTCCTAGCCTCTTTAATCTCTCCTCATATGGGACCCATTCCAAACCCCTAATCATTTTAGTTGCCCTTCTCTGAACCTTTTTTAATACCAGTATATCCTTTTTGAGATGAGGAGACCACATTTGTATGCAGTATTCAAGATGTGGGCGCACCATGGATTTGTATAAGGGTAATAAGATTTCTCCGTCTTATTCTCTATCCCCTTTTTAATGGTTACTAACATCCTGTTTGCTTTTTTGACTGCCATTGCACACTGCATGGACGTCTTTAGAGAATTATCCACAATGACTCCAAGATCTTTTTCCTGATTAGTTGTAGCTAAATTAGTCATATTGTATGCATAGTTGGGGTTATTTTTTCCACTGTGCATTACTTTACATTTATCCACATTACATTTCATTTACCATTTTGTTGCCCAATCATTTAGTTTTGTGAGATCTTTTTGAAGTTCTTCACAGTCTGCTTGGGTCTTAACTATTTTGAGCAGTTTAGTATCATCTGCAAACTTTGCCACCTCACTGTTTACCCCTTCCTTCAAATCATTTATGAATAAGTTGAATAGGATTGGTCCTAGGACTGACCCTTGGGGAACACCACTAATGACCCCTCTCCATTCTGAAAATTTACCATTTATTCCTACCCTTTGTTCCCTGTCTTTTAACCATTTCTCAGTCCATGAAAGGATCTTTCCTCTTATCCCATGGCAGCTTAATTTATGTAAGAGGCTTTGGTGAGGAAGCTTGTCAAAGGCTTTCTGGAAATCTAAGTACACTATGTCCACTGGGTCCCCCTTGTCCACCACATTTGTTGACCCCTTCAAAGAATTCTAATAGATTAGTAAGACATGATTTCCCTTTACAGAAACCATGTTGACTTTTGCCCAACAATTTATGTTCTTCTATGGGCCTGACAATTTTATTCTTTACTATTGTTTCAACTAATTTGCCCTGTATGGATGTTAGACTTACTGGTCTGTAATTGCTGGGATCACCTCTAGAATATTTTTAAATATTGGCATTACATTAGCTATCTTCCAGTCACTGGGTACAAAAGCCGATTTAAAGGACAGGTTACAAACCCTAGTTAATAGTTCCACAATTTCACATTTGAGTTCTTTCAGAACTCATGGGTGAATGCCGTTGGATCACGGTGACTTGTTACAGTTAAGTTTATAAATTAGTTCCAAAACCTCCTCTGGTGACACTTCAATCTGTGACAATTCCTCAGATTTGTCACCTACAAAAGACGGCTCAGATTTGGGAATCTCCCTTACGTCCTCAGCCATGAAGACTGAAGCAAAGAATTCATTTAGTTTCTCTGCAATGACTTTATCGTCTTTAAGTGCTCCTTTTGTATCTCTATCATCCAGGGGTCCCACTGGTTGTTTAGCAGGCTTCCTGCTTCTGACGTATTTAAAAATCATTTTATTATTACCTTTTGAGTTTTTGGCTGACTGTTCTTCAAACTCCATTTTGGCTTTTCTTATTAAATTTTTACACTTAATTTGGCAGTTTTTATGCTCCTCTCTAGTTACCTCACTAGGATTTTACTTCCACTTTTTAAAAGATGTCTTTTTATCTCTCACCACCTCTTTTACATGGTTGTTCAGCCCCAGTGGCTCTTTTTTAGTTCTTTGACTTTGTTTTTTAATTTGGGGTATACATTAAATTTGTTGCCTCTATTATGGTGTCTCTGAAAAGTGTCCATGCAGTTTGCAGGGATTTCACTTTAGTCACTTTACCTATTAATATCTGTTTAACTAACCCCCTCATTTTTGCATAGTTCCCCTTTCTGAAATTAAAGGCCACGGTGTTGGGCTGCTGAGGTGTTGTTCCCACAACTGGAATGTTAAATGTTATTATATTATGATCACTATTTCCAAGTGGTCCTGTTATAGTTATCTCTTGGACCAGCTCCTGCACTCCACTCAGGACTAAATCAAGAGTTGTCTCTCCCCTTGTGGGTTCCTGTACCAGCTGCTCCAAGAAGCAGTCATTTAAAGTATCGAGGAATTTTGTCTCTGCATTTCATCCTGAGGTGACATGTACCCAGTCAATATGGGGATAATTAAAATCCCCCACTATTATTGAGTTCTTTATTTTGATAGCCTCTCTAATCTCCCTTAGCATTTCATCGTCACTATCACTGTCCTGGTCAGGTGGTCGATAATAGATCCCTATTGTTATGTTCTTATTAGAGCATGGAATTACTATCCATAGAGCTTCTACAGAACATGTGGATTCATTTAAGATTTTTACTTCATTTGATTCTACATTTTCTTTCACATATAGTACCACTCCCCCACCCCCATGACCTGTTCTGTCCTTCTGATATATTTTATACCTCAGAATGATTGTGTCCCATTGATTGTCCTCACTCCACCATGTTTCTGTGATGCCTATTATGTCAATATCCTCCTTTATCACAAGGCACTCTAGTTCACCCATCTTATTATTTAGACTTCTGGCATTTGTGTACAAGCACTTTAAAAACTGGTCAGTGTTTATTTGTCTGCTCTTTTCTGATGTGTCATATTCCTTATCTGAAAGCTTCTTGTCTGATCTGGCCCCTCCTTTATTCTTTTCCATCATCTCCTCCTGACTAAAACCTAGTTAATCTTTATCAGTAGACCCTCCTGTAAGAGAAGTCTCTATCCAATCCACGTGCTCCTCTGCAGCAATCAGCTTTCCCCCACCTCTTAGTTTAAAAACTGCTCTACAACCATTTTAATGTTAGGTGCCAGCAGTCTGGTTCCACTTTGGTTTAGGTGGAGCCCATCCTTCCTGTATAGGCTCCCCCCCATCCCAAAAGTTTCCCCAGTTCCTAATAAATCTAACCCCCTTCTTTCTACACCATTGTCTCATCCACGCATTGAGACTCTGAAGCTCTGCCTGCGTACCTGTCCTACGTGCGGAACTGGAAGCATTTCTGAGAATGCCACCATGCAGGTCCTGGATTTCAATCTCTCTCCTAGCAGCCTAAATTTGGCCTCCAGGACATCTCTCCTGCCCTTCCCTATGTCATTGGTACCTACATGTACCATGACCACCGGCTCCTCCCCAGCATTACTCATAAGTCTATCTAGATGCCTCGCGAGATCCGCAACCTTCGCACCAGGCAGGCAAGTCACCATACAGTTCTCCCAGTCATCACAAACCAAACCCAGCTATCTTTGTTTCTAATGATCTAATCTCCCATTACTAACACCTGCCTTTTCCTAATGACTGGGATTCCCTCCCACGGAGAGTTAACCTCAGTGCGAGAGGATACCCCAACACCACCTGGAAGGAGGGTCCCCACTATGGGAAGGATTTCCTCTGCTCCCCTTCCCTGGGCCTTTCATCCTCCTCAACAGTGCAGGGGCTGTCTGACCAGAGGTGGGACAAGTCTACAGTGTCCCTGAAAGCCTCATCAACATACTTCTCTGCCTCCCTTAGTTCCTCCAGTTCCGCCCCCCTGGACTCCAAAGCCCATACGCGGTCTCTGAGGGCCAGGAGCTCCTTGCACCGAATGCACACATACACCACCTGCCCAGAGGGCAGGTAATCATACATGCTACATTGAGTGTAATAAACTGAATAGCCCCCACTTTGCTGCTGGGCATCTGCCTGCATTTTCTTTTACAGCTACCTAGGTTAACAGTAAGGTTTTGTTTAAATCATAGAATATCAGAGTTAGAAGGGACCTCAGGAGATCATCTAGTTCAGGGGTGTCCAAACTTTTTGGAAAGAGGGCCAGATTTGGTAAGGCGAAGATGTGTGAGGGCCGAGCCCCCCCCCCCCCCGGCCGCGCTCTCCTTCCCTCCCCCCCCCGCCGTGCTCTCCTTCCCTCCCCCCCCCCGCCGCGCTCTCCTTCCCTCCCCCCCCCCCGGCCGCGCTCTCCTTCCTTCCCCACCCCCCGGCCGCGCTCTCCTTCCCTCCCCCCCTCCAGCCGTGCTCCCACTCTTCTTCCCTCCCCCCCCTCCAGCCGTGCTCTCGCTCTTCTTCCCTCCCCCCCCTCCAGCCGTGCTCTCGCTCTTCTTCCCTCCCCCCCTCCAGCCGTGCTCTCGCTCTTCTTCCCTCCCCCCCCAGCCGTGCTCTCGCTCTTCTTCCCTCCCCCCCTCCAGCCGTGCTCTCGCTCTTTTCCCTCCCCCCCAGCCGTGCTCTCGCTCTTCTTCCCTCCCTCCCCCCTCCAGCCGTGCTCTCGCTCTTCTTCCCTCCCCCCCCTCCAGCCGTGCTCTCGCTCTTCTTTCCTCCCCTCCTCCAGCCGTGCTCTTGCTCTTCTTCCCTCCCTCCCCCCTCCAGCCGTGCTCTCGCTCTTCTTCCCTCCCCCCCTCCAGCCGTGCTCTCGCTCTTCTTCCCTCCCCCCTCCAGCCGTGCTCTCGCTCTCCTTCCCTCCCTCCCCCCTCCAGCCATGCTCTCGCTCTTCTTCCCTCCCTCCCCCCTCCAGCCGTGCTCTCGCTCTTCTTCCCTCCCCCCCTCCAGCCGTGCTCTCGCTCTTCTTCCATCCCTCCCTCCCTCCCCCCCCCCACTCCGGCTGTGCTCTCACTCCCCCCCTCCCCCGGCTTGCCTTGCCTTGCCTCGCCTCGCCTCGGGCCCCGGCCCCGGCTCCGACTCCGCTCTTCTCCGCCGGCTTCGCTTCGTGCCCCGGCCCGGCTCCGCCTCCGCTCTTCTCCCCCGGCTCCGCCTCGCCTCGCCTCGTGCCCCGGCCCCAGCTCCGCCTCCGCTCTTCTCCCCCGGCTCCGCCTCTGCTCTTCTCCCTCCCCCGCTCGCCTCTTACTGACCCCGCCCCTCTCCTTCGGCTGCGGCTCCGCGCACTGGTTGGCGACAGTGCTGGCGGGCCGCATATTATTGATTTTAGAAAACAGTCTGCGGGCCGGTGAAAATTAGAACACGGGCCTCAATTGGCCCCCGGGCCGGACTTTGGACATGCCTGAGCTAAACACATCCTTGCAAGGACAGCTTACAGGCGTGTTCACACTGCGAGGTAAAATGGATGCATTTCAAAAAAAAATATTGCTGTGGCAAATGCAGTTGGCTAAAGAAGATCTGCAAATGTTCCCAAATCTTGATGAGTATATGAAAGAGGAGGATATCAACCGACAGGTAATAACCATTGTTCGACAGCACTTACGGTCGCTCACAGAATCTTTTGGCCTTTATTACCCAAAGGAAGAGGACCCCAGACATGGCAATATGTGGGTAATGGATCCATTTTCAGCGAAAATTGAAGATAGCAATTTGAGCATGAAAGAAAAAGAAAGCCTAATCGATCTATCATCCAACGACAGTCTCAAAGCTAAATTCCACTCATCCTCATCAAGACGTCATTTTTGGCCCTCCGTAAAAAGTGAGTACCCAGTGCGGAGTGAAAAAGCCATCAAATTTTGATTCCATTTGCAACAACCTATCTGTGTGAAAAGACATTCTCATCTGTTACAGCAATCAAAAACAAGTACTGCTGTTGGCTTGAAATACAAACGGCTCTCCGTGTTGCAGTGACGTCATTGGAGCCAAGAATCCATAAACGTATTTCAAACAAGCAGCAACAAATATCACACTAATAATTTTGTTATAATTAAACAAGTGCATTTCATATTAATAAAATGGAACTTTTATGATCATTATTTTATAGATGTTTGTACCTTTTTAAAAAAATTCATGTTAGTGGTCCGCGGGATTCAAAATTGTGAGTTTAGTGGTCCGTGAGGTCCGAAAGGTTGTCGACCACTGGGCTAGAGGACAGGGAAGGTCTTTTGTGAGTCAGACAGGCTGAATACTGTGCCCTGGTTCCCCAAGAACACAGAGCTGATGTAGTTTACCATGATAATAGGTGTGATGGGTTGGATCACAGAACCCCCCTTAGAAGCTGCCCTTGATGTGCCAAGATTACTCCTGCCCCTGTTTTCCTGCTCTGACCACTTGGGACTCCAGAAATCCTGTCTGGTTTGAGTCAGACTCGCTAGCCTGCTGCAAACCCAGACCCAGGTCTGTACTATGTCCCCTAACTGCTGTAGGCTTGCCTGGAAACAGGTTAGGAAGTGTTCCTGTCTTTAGCATTCAGATGCTCAATTCCCATTGGGGTCCAAACCCTAAATAAAGCCATTTTACTCTGAATAAAGCTTATACAGGGTAAACTCATAGATTGTTCACCCTCTATAACACTGATAGAGATATATGCACAGCTGTTTGCCCCCCCCCCAGGTACTAATAGGTACTCTAGGTTAATTAAGAAGTAAAATGTGATTTTATTAAATACAGATAGTAGGATTTAAGTGGTTACAAATAGTAACAGACAGAACAAAGTGAATTACCAAATAAAATAAAATAAAATAAAATACGCAAGTCTATGTCTAAGAAACTGAATACAAATAAAACCTCACCAGTTCCAGTAAGCTTCCTTTTACAGACTAGTCTCCTTTCTAGTCTGGGTCCAGCAGTCACTCACACCCCCTGTATTAATGTCCTCTGTTCCAGTTGCTTTCAAGTATCCTTGGGATGGAGAGGCTATCTCTTTAGCCAGCTGAAGACAAAATGGAGGGGTCTCCCAGGCGTTTAAACAAACTTTTGCTTGTGGGTGGAGACCCCCTCCTCTCTCCTATGCAGAATCCAGTTGCAAAATAGAGTTTCAGAACCACATGGGCAAGTCACATGTCTTTGCAAGACTGAGTTCCTTACCAGACAGGCCACATTACTGAGGAAGCTTGGATTTGGATTGGTGCCTCCAAAGTTCATTGTTGGCTTGATTGGTTCTTGATTGGGTATTTACTGAGAATAGTTCCTTCTCAGAAAGCTATCCAGCTATTTCACTGAGGCTATTTAAAGTTAACCAAGTACATATTCCATATACTCCCTGTTTGCGAACAGGGACTGCTAACAGGGAGTTTTGAGAGGAAGTTTAGAAGGGGAGGGAGAAGGGGGTGAGGTAGAATTGTCAGTCTTTAAATCCTTTAGCTTGAACTATAATCAAAACTTCTTGGAGGGGGAGGGATATCTCAGTGGTTTGAGCATTGGCCTTCTAAACCCGCGGCTATGAGCTCAATCCTTGAGGGGGCCATATAGGGATATGGAGCAAAAATGGGATTGGTCCTGCTTTGAGCAGGAAGTTGAACTAGATCAGGCATGTCCAAAGTCCGGCCCGGGGGCCAATTGAGGCCCGTGTTCTAATTTTCACCGGCCCGCAGACTGTTTTCTAAAATCAATAATATGCGGCCCGCCAGCACTGTCGCCAACCAGTGCGCGGAGCCGCAGCCGAAGGAGAGGGGCGGGGTCAGTAAGAGGCGAGCGGGGGAGGGAGAAGAGCAGAGGCGGAGCCGGGGGAGAAGAGCGGAGGCGGAGCTGGGGCCGGGGCACGAGGCGAGGCGAGGCGGAGCCGGGGGAGAAGAGCGGAGGCGGAGCCGGGCCGGGGCACGAAGCGAAGCCGGCGGAGAAGAGCGGAGTCGGAGCCGGGGCCGGGGCCCGAGGCGAGGCGAGGCAAGGCAAGGCAAGCCGGGGGAGGGGGGGAGTGAGAGCACAGCCGGAGTGGGGGGGGGGGAGGGAGGGAGGGATGGAAGAAGAGCGAGAGCACGGCTGGAGGGGGGGAGGGAAGAAGAGCGAGAGCACGGCTGGAGGGGGGAGGGAGGGAAGAAGAGCGAGAGCATGGCTGGAGGGGGGAGGGAGGGAAGGAGAGCGAGAGCACGGCTGGAGGGGGGAGGGAAGAAGAGCGAGAGCACGGCTGGAGGGGGGGAGGGAAGAAGAGCGAGAGCACGGCTGGAGGGGGGAGGGAGGGAAGAAGAGCAAGAGCACGGCTGGAGGAGGGGAGGAAAGAAGAGCGAGAGCACGGCTGGAGGGGGGAGGGAGGGAAGAAGAGCGAGAGCACGGCTGGAGGGGGGAGGGAGGGAAGAAGAGCAAGACCATGGCTGGAGGAGGGGAGGGAAGAAGAGCGAGAGCACGGCTGGAGGGGGGGGAGGGAAGAAGAGCGAGAGCACGGCTGGAGGGGGGAGGGAGGGAAGAAGAGCGAGAGCACGGCTGGGGGGGGAGGGAAGAAGAGCGAGAGCACGGCTGGAGGGGGGGAGGGAAGAAGAGCGAGAGCACGGCTGGAGGGGGGGGAGGGAAGAAGAGCGAGAGCACGGCTGGAGGGGGGGAGGGAAGAAGAGTGAGAGCACAGCTGGAGGGGGGGGAGGGAAGGAGAGCGCGGCCGGGGGGGGAGGGAAGGAGAGCGCGGCCGGGGGGGGAGGGAAGGAGAGTGCGGCCGGGGGGTGGGGAAGGAAGGAGAACGCGGCCGGGGGGGGGGGAGGGAAGGAGAGCGCGGCGGGGGGGGAGGGAAGGAGAGCGCGGCGGGGGGGGGGGAGGGAAGGAGAGCGCGGCCGGGGGGGAGAGGGGGGCTCGGCCCTCACACATCTTCGCCTTACCAAATCTGGCCCTCTTTCCAAAAAGTTTGGACACCCCTGGTATAAGTGATAAAGAGTCCTGTGGCACCTTAAAGACTAACTAAAGTATTGAAACATAAGCTTTCGTGGGCTAATACCCACTTCATGGGCTAATACCCACTTCATCCGACGAAGTGGGTATTAGCCCATGAAAGCTTATACTTCAATACTTTAGTTCGTCTTTAAGGTGCCACAGGACTCTTTGTCACTTCTGCTATTCCAGACTAACACGGCTACCTCTCTGATTCTATTAGCATACAGAATGGAAAACAGAAATTCCAAGGCAAGAACCACATGGAACTCTGGGACAAGAAAAGCAAGGAAGCACTACATGATGGGGGATCTCTGCTCCAGATGTTAATGAACCCACACCTGCACACACCCAGCTCAGAAGCTATCACCAGGAGTTACATAATAAATCCTTTACTGATATCCAAAATAGTGACGCTCCCTAATTGCATTGTGAGTTCCCTCCAAGGAACACTGCCCATAGCCAGGAATGATCAGTTCCAATTGTCTAGCCTGAACAAAACATGTTTGGTGTACTCCCTTGAGCCATCAGTTTACTCATAAATAAATCTAGTGTTCTCACTTGAACCATTGTTGTTTTCCTATAAAAGCTCCTATCCATGCTCAAAAAAGGGTTCTGATGCCTGAATCCAAAATCCTCAACAGTTCCTTTGGGACTTCATATTCTCCTGACTGATCATGCTCAGGGCTCTGCCTGTCTCCAGAATTCTGGGCCCTCAGCTACCACCACCACCTGGGACCCCCAATTGATTCAAGCTTTACGGAGTGGTGAGAACCCAAGCTCTCTCTTGCTATAGTCTTCTGACCCACAACTTGTGTGATCAGTTAGAGTTTTCTAAACCTGACTTTTATAAACAAATTTAAGTTAATTTAATATTATAAATGTTTTGTTTGTTTGGCTCCCCTACTGTTATTACCTGGCAATAAATAACTTTCATGATTAAGCTGGCTGCTTCTCTTTCTCTCCCCCTCTCCCCTACCCCCATGGGTGTTCTTTGGCTTCCTCCTTCACTCTGCAGCAACACTCCTCATACCTAAAGTAAAGATCCCAGTAGTTCCAAAAATCCTGTGGGATTTGCTCCTCAAGTGGGTTACTATAATAACAACATAAGCTTTCGTGGGCTATAGACCACTTCATCAGATGCATAGAATGGAACAGAAGTAAGATGCATTTATACACAGAGAAAGAAAAAAAAGTTGTACATTAGCATACCACTTCTAAGAGGCTGTTAAATTTGGATGGGCAGACAGAGATCTATTTCAAAAGGTATTTTGTGGGCTATAGCTTTCGTGGGCTATAGCCAACTTCATCGGATGCATAGAATGGAACAGAAGGAAGATGCATTTATACACATAGAAAGAAAAAGAAAAAAAAAGTTGTACATTAGCATACCAATTCTAAGAGGCTGTTAAATTTGGATGGGCAGACAGAGATCCATTTCAAAAGGTATTTTTTTCTCCTGCTGATAATGGCCTATCCAAATTTAACAACCTCTTAGAACTGGTATACTAATGTACAACTTTTTTTTTTTTTTGCTTTCTGTGTGTATAAATGCATCTTACTTCTGTTCCATTCTATGCATCTGATGAAGTGGGCTATAGTCCACAAAAGCTTATGCTGAAATAAACTGGTTAGTCTCTAAGGTGCTACAAAGTCTTCCTTGTCTTATTTATGGATACAGACTAACACGGCTGCTCTTAAATCTATAATAACAACTGTAACATGAAAGTGGTGATAGGGACCTACTGACCCTGGGAATATGAGGGTGGCAGCTTGTAAGTGCTACTCAACCCAGTCTACTGAGTCCAGGAACATATAAGGGGTCAGCTTAGGAGTGCTGATTAACCTGGTCCTCTCTGACGTGCTCTGTTAATGTGTGTGTGCATCTGATTTTGGGGCTGGAAGAACCCAGCCCTGGGGAACCTAAGTCCTGCAGGATAGCTCCATTCAGAGGGAACTTGAAGCAGGGAGAAGTAGAGCTCCATATGCTAACACGGGACCCCGCCTCGGCGGGCTCGCTGCGGGAAGCGCACAGAGGGGAAGAAGGTGCTGAATGCTCCGAGGTCAGACCCAGGAAGGTGGAAGCTGTACGCTGTGAGGCTCCTAGCCTTGGAGATGGGCTGCTCACAGAGAAGAAGCTTTGCCCCAGAGTCCTGACTGGCTTCATAGGGAGCAGTGCCAGAGCATCGCCCCAGGCACTCCGTGACAGCCTGATTTATGTGACACATGCTAACGTGCTGAGCGTTTGGAAAACCATCTACAGGGATAGTTTTAAAATAAAGACACCACGAGTGATTTTTAAGAAAGGGGAATCAGGTAAGTGTTGTATATTTGGTTGTTGTGGTAATAGCACCTTGTTGTTGCTATGGTGTGGCAAGGCAGAGGTAAAAACCCCTGCATTCCCCTGCCTCTGCAACTTGAACAGCCCAGCTGGAAGCCCTCAGGAGTATAGGCTCAGGGAGTGAGCTCGGGCTGAGTGTCTACAGCTGAGGCAGGAAGCTGACCAGGCTTGAAAAATGCTGACTCATGGTCAGTAGGGGGAAGGCCAGGCAGGGAAGAGGAGGCAGTAGTTCTGTCTCCTGGCTGCAGATAAGGTGCTTCGAGGGCCTGGAAGTTGGGAAACTACGACAGTGGGGTAACTGTCTGGGAACTAGGGGAGCACTATTAGTCACTTGGGAGCCATGTACCTGTATTATAAATAAAGGACACTTGGGTGAGACCCTAAAGAAGGTGTGAAGACCCTCATTGGGGATACCGAGACCACAGGGGCAGCCTGGACCCTGTAACATATGGCTATGAGTTTGATTATTAGGTGATAGCCCAGCCCGTTTTGGCTGGTTTGGTTAGTTCAGTGTGTGGAAATAAATGGCTGTTTTTAAGGTTCACAGCTCTCTGTGTCTCAAGTGATTTCTTCCTAAAACTACTGCCCCCAAGGCTACAACAAAGTGGCGATGATGGTGGGATTCCTGTGCTGCCCCAGCAACAGAAGGAAGTAGAAGTCAAGGTACAAAAAAACCCCAAAACCTTTTTGCTGTTGGAAGGAGGTGAGAACTGGCTTGTTTGCATTGACTGTGAAACCTGAAACTAAAACCATGGCTACACTTACAGGGCCACTGGAACCTTTTGAGGAGAATATAGTGCAATGGCATGTGTATACTGAGCATTTTGAGCTTTTTGTTATTGCAAATGACATTACAGAAGAGAAGAAGGTGCCAATATTCTTAAGTGTTGAAGAGGCTAAGACCTACTCCCTGCTACACTGCTTACTACACCCAGTTAAGCCTGAGACCAAATCTTACAGTGACATTGTGGAAATTCTGGGGTCCCATTTTTCTCCCAAACCACTGGTAATTGCTGAAACATATAGGTTCCACAAAAGAGACCAAAAAGAAGATGAAATTGTACAATTTGTAGCAACTTTAAAAAGACTAGCAGAACACTGTGAATTTAAGGAGATGTTAAATGATGCTCTACCTGAGGAGGTTAGTGTGTGGCCTGCACAGTTAAGCTATATGGAAGCGCCTATTGATAGAGGCTTAGCTTACCTTACCAAAGGCTGTTGATATTTTGCAGTATCCATGGAACTTGTAAATGTCAAAGATTTGATAAGGATTTTTGGAAAGGACTCACAGGGACACTGATGGCTATCTAACAACTTGTTTATTTATCAAGAGGAGGGGTAATGGGTGAATTTAAAGGCTAATTACAATAATTAACTATTAAACAATTCTATAAAACAGATGACTAATAAACAGTTCTAATAAATGAGTTCTTATTACACAATTCTATTAAACAGTTTTTTCTTATTGATTGATTAATATAACATTTATAGCAAGGAAAAACTATTACTACTAAGGGGATACAACTATTTACATGAGAAAACTTTACAGCAAGTGATACATGAGTGGTATTTCAAATCCCGAGGTAAATTCTGAGGTAAAACAATTACAGAAGAAGAGACACCCGAGTGACACCTTAAACTCTGAGGTGAACACTTACAGAAATGAGGAACACAAGTAACAGTACAAATCCTGAGGTAAAAATCTACAGAAAGACACACAAATAACACTTCAAACTTTAAAATAAACACTTACAAAACGGAGACACATAAACAGCCTTACGAACTCGGCCAGCAATCGTTACTCACTCAGAGAAAGATACAGGAGCGGGAGAGGTGTTGTCCGGGTTGATCAGGCCTGGACGAGATACTGAACACCTCTGAAACTTTTGGTGCTAATTCTTAGAGTAAAAAGGCTGAAGGGGAAAAAAAAACTTTCCAGAACCTGATTGGGCCTATGTAAAGAGGCTCTCTTTGCTGGCTGGAAGGGGGGCGCTTACCACAAGCGTAGATGGCTTCCTGTTGCTACATTTCTGCCGGGCAGAGTTTACAGCTCAGAGCTCAGTGGTTATGGCTGATAGAAACCAGAGCAGGGCAGGCCAGGACATACAAGCTGACATGTAAATGGAAGCTATATTTCACAGAACTGACTACAAAGGAGGCGCAATACATCAGTGCATCCCCTAGGGTGCATAAATTGTCACAAGAACATACCTACAGAGTCAGGAATGTTACCGCTGTGGTAAGCCAGGTCACCATGCATCAGAATGATAGTGTAAGGACCTGGTGTGTCGACGCTGTGGCAAAAAGAGACACATTGAGTGTGCCTGTAAACAAAAGAAAAAGAGGCCTGTTGTCTGGTCGACCAAAAAGTGAAACCTGTGTAAGCAGTGTCAGGATGAGTGACATCTGGTGGTGAATTGCAGGAATTGCAGTGACTTTTGGAAAATAACATCTTATTTGCATGGACACACCCACTGCACCTAGCCTGCACTCTAACAGCCCAGGTGGTCACTTTGGCTGCTGTGGGACCCTCAGTTTCTCTGGTATTGGGGCAAGAATGATGAAGTGTTGATTGACCTGTTTTGTGAATGAAGGGTTGGGACATGTATTTGGCCTTTGGCATGCTGGAGGGACTCGCCATCAGCTGGGTAGCACTCGTTGGCCAAGGGACCAAAACCCACTGAATTGAGAGAGGCTGTGGACAGGCTTTTATACCTTGTGGTGAGGGCCTTGTCTGAGGGCCTTACAGGCCTATTGCACCTGGCCTCTCTCCCCTGTGGAATGTTAGAGCTGACTTTTGCTTCCATTAGGAGTCTAACTTCAGCCCACTGAGCTGAAGTCATTTTGGCTCTGGTGATACATCTGCACTAAGCCCCCTGCCCCATCATGAGCTGAAATCACTTAAGAGCTGAGATCACTAAGCCCTGTAGGGGGGCTGAAATTGTATTGCTGAGCAGCAGTGGATGGAGCAGAGCTGTCCGGGTCACCACTAGCAGAGTAGCTGGTGATAAGCAGCAGCAGATGCCGCAGCAGACAGAGCGGGAGCAGTTTGGGTGACTGCTAGTGGAGTGGCTGGCGATGTGCAGCAACAGCAGCAGCCGTGGATAGAGCGGAGCCAGTTGGGTCACCACTAGTGGAGTGGCTGGCAGCGTACAGCGGCTGACAGAGCAAGGGGCTGGAGAAAGCAGAGCAGTTCCTGGGCACCTGATGGAATGGCTCATGGTGAGGACTGCAGCACGACCCCATGGAGAGGCGGGGCAGTCGGCCTCTGACCACGTAAGGGGCCCCTTAACCTGCCCCCCCCCCTTCCACCCCGGTGGGGAGGTAAAACTCTGCTAATGAACTTTTGAACTCTGCTGGGGCTGTTGGACTTTTGGGACCTTGGGTGACTTTGGGGCTTGTGGGACTCAAGAACCCAAGGGAAAGGACACAGCCCATTTGTACGTGTGTGTGTGTGGGGGGGGATTCTGGTTCATGGTTTGGTTTGTGACTTTTGTTTGTGGTGTTTACCCAATAATATGCCACAGTGTTTCTCTCTGTCATTAAAAGGGGTTTGGTACACTCAGACTCTGTGCTTGCGAGAGGGGAAGTATTGCCTCTTAGAGGCACCCAGAAGGGTGGCATGTGGTTGTCCCAGGTCACTGGGTGGAGGCTCGAGCCGGTTTATTATTGTGCCATTAGAATGGAACCCCTGGATACTGAACCCGGCCCTTGTTGCTGCCAACTCTGATGGGCAGAAGGGTTACACCTGCATGCCCTAGAGCAAACAGGATGATCAAGGTGACACCTCATTGCGAGAAGAAGTGCCACTGCACGTTTTGTCTCTGGCAATGGGCTCACATGAATACTGGGTAACCCTGTTGCTGGACGGCAAACCTATACGCATGGAACTGGACACCGGTGTAGCCATCTCAATGGTCTCTGAGACTGTGTACAGTAAACCCTCGATTTAACGGACCTCGATTTAATGGACTTCGGATGCAACGGACAAAATTTCTGAGCAAGTCTGATGCATTCCTGATCCATTTCTGGCGGGCTGGCTGCCGGCTCCCGCCCGGGTCCAGGCAGCGGGTGGGCTGGCTGCCAGCTCCCGGCTGCCGCCCGGGTACAGGCAGCGGGTGGGCTGGCTGGTCCCACCAGCCGGGACCCGGGCGGGCTGGCTGGCGGTTCCTGGCTGCCGCCCGGGTCCCAGCAGCGGGCGGGCTGTGGAGCTGTCGCCCCGACCCTGTGGCAGGCGGGCTGCTGCTCCGACAGCTCATTTTTTTTATTATTAAATAACGGACTTTTTGATTTAACGGACACCCCCTCACCCGAATTAGTCCGTTAAATGGAGGTTTTACTGTATAAAGAAAAGTTACTCATCTTCCACTTAAGGCAACAAAAACTGTTTTGAAGACGTATACAGTAGAATCTGTGCCCATGTTGGACACTATTGATGTTAAGGTGGAGCTCAATGGACAGACTGTTAAATTGCCACTGTTTCTGGTGAGAGGTAATTACCCAGCCTTAATGGGTAGGTCTTGGCTTAGGAAGATACAGCTGAACTGGGCAGAAGTGCAACTAAGGACTAAAGAAGAAACCGGTCTGACTGCAATACTAAGGAAACATGCTACTGTTTTTGGAGAGGATCTGGGAAGTATGAAGGGAATCAATGTGACATTAAACCTGACAGTCAGCCAAAATGTCTGAAAGTCTGAACTGTGACATATGCCATCAGGCCGAAAGTTGAAGCGGACCTGGAGTCCCTGGTCACCAATGGAGTCCTAATACCAGTTGCCCATAGCCTATGAGACAACCAGTTGCTCATAGACAGTTGCCCAGTTGGGCAACTCCTATCGTTCCAATAGTGAAGAAAGATGGCCTATGAGACAGTTGCCCATAGCTCATAGACTGTTGCCCATAGCCCATGGGCAACTCCAATTGTTCCAATAGTGAAGAAAGATGGCTCCCTCTGGATTTGCAGTGATTTTAAAGTCACTGTCAACCTGATGCTGTGTGCAGAGCAATACCCACTTCCCTGCATTGATGACCTCTTCATAGGCCTGGCTGGGGAACAAAAGTTCAGTAAGACTGATCTGAGTCAAGTGTATTTACAGATGCACGTTGATGAAAAGTCCCAAGAGCTGTTGACTATTGTGATGCATAAGGGGCTTTAGCGATACTGTTGCCTACCCTTTGGAATAATGTCTACTCCCACCCTGTTCCAGATGGCTATGGACCAGATCTTATGTGGCTTGCCAGGAGTTCAGTGCTATCTGGATGACATCCTGGTCACTGGAAGGAATGAGGAGGATCACTTAAAGAATTCAGAGGCTACCCTACAAAGACTGGAGGAGTATGGCCTACGAGTCCGCAAAGACAAGTGTGAATTCTTCCAGCCCTCTGTTGAATATTTGGGACACATCATTGATGCTACAGGTCTTCATAAGACCCCTGCAAAAGTTAAGGCTATTGTGGAAGGTCCCCTGCCTCAAAATGTTAGCTAGCTTCACTCATTTCTAGGACTAATGAACTATTATGGAAAGTTCATCTCACCCTGCTAAAACCACTTCACAAACTCCTTGGGCAGAACAAGACCTGGAAGTGGACTGAAGCCTATGATGTTGCATTTAACAAAGCTAAGGATGCATTGCTAAATTCTGAAGTTCTGATGCACTTTGATCTATCCTTACCTCTACAATTGGCCTGCGATGCCTCCCCGTATGGAGTGGGAGCGGTTGTGTCACACATTATGCCTTTGAGAGACCTATTGCTTTTGCTTCATGCACTCTAAGCAAAGCAGAAACTAACTATGCCCAAATCGAATGTGAGGCATTGGGAATCGGTTTTGGAATTCAGAAATTTCATCATGGGCGGAAGTTTACTCTTCTCCCAGACCATCGACCTCTAACTTCAATTTTTGGACCCAACACAGGCATTCCCCCACTAGCTGCTAGTCGTATGCAACATTGGGCATTGTTGCTTTCAGTGCACACATATGAAATCAAATATTGGAAATCCAGTCTGCACGGCAATGTGGATGGTCCTTCAAGATTGCCTTTGCCAGTCAAACATCAAGATACTGCCCAAAAGGAAATCTTTTACTTTGAACAGGTAGAGGATACACTCATCACTGCTACTCAGATAAAGAAGACAACTCGGGATTATGCAGTATTGTACCAAGTTATGGATCTGGTGATGCACAGAAATTCTCGACGAACCTCTCTGGTCTCACCCGACCTTGTTACCTCTATGTCCAGGAAGATGGAATTATTGATCCAATCTGGTTGTTTGTTGTGTGGGAGACATGTCATAATCCCACCACCATTGAGATTACAGATGTTAGAACAGCTACATTCCAGTCACTGTGGAATAGTGGTGGCCTGGATTGGACAGTGCTATTGAAGAGAAGGAAAAAGCTTGTATGTCATGTCAGGGTGTCAGGAATGCACCTCAGTGGGCGCTCCTAAACCTATGGGACTGGCCTGAAAACCCATGGCAATGTATTCACGTTGACTTTGCTGGCTCCCTTGAAGGAAGGATGTTTTTGGTGGTGGTAGATGCCTATTATAAATGTCCAGAAGTCTCTATAATGCTGTCCTAACCATACAGCTAAGGGTAGCCTAGAATTCCTCCTTACCAGTAAGGGGTTCAGAAGTTCAAATAACCTGGTTGGCACCTGACCAAAAGGTCCAATGGGGGAAAAAGATACTTTCAGATCTGTGGGGAGGCTCTGTTTGTGCTCTTTGTTTGTGTGTTCTCTTGGGAAGCAGAGAAGTATCAGTTCAGAAAACTCCTTCTCCTATAAACCATCCTAAAATGAGTCATGTATGGGGCCAGTTTAGGAGGGATATTCCGTTTTTTAAAGGAGTTTTGAAAGTATTAAACCCCACATGAAAACGGTTACAAAAATATAACCAGAGACGTAGTGAACCACGTGTTTAGCGCCATTATAAACAAAATAGGAGTGTGTGCACAATAGGATATTTTAAAACGTTAAAACCCTTTAGTGGTGATGAGGAGAAAAAGAATGCACCAGCCATTTCAAGGGCCTCCTAGGCCCTGAAAAAAAAAGCTTCAAAAGACGCCTCAGCCATAAATCTAAAAGATGCCTTAAGAAGAGGAAGCAGAGCATTGTCTGTAGTAAAAAGGATATATTTTAAAATGGCTTTTATTCATTGTGGCTCTGACAAATGCACCAAATTAGAACTGGATTTATTTCAAATAGCCCCAACACAAACCAGTATCGAGAATAGCTTTTATATAGAGGTGCCTTCTTTGGCTGCTTTAACAGTGAATGTCCCTCTAGAATTTTTTATTTCAGGACACAAGTATCATTACTTAGGTCTTATCAACACACTGCTGCAAGGTGGTAAAACAAGACAGGTCAGACATTGATGACGATGGCAGTCTTGCACTAACAAACTACCTCACAGCCACCCTTTTTAACTAGCTGGACGTCACTCTAAGCAACCATATTATCAGTCAGAGCAACAATTGTTACCCTTACAGAGTCTCAATAGAGCTGATTCTGAACAACAGCCTCGCTATTCAGTTTTCCACAGGAGGGTTTCATGAAGACATGATAAACTCGCAAGATGACACATAGTAAGAAGGTACAAAGACATACTTAAAGAACTTGTCAGTATCTGTCATTATACTGGTGTTAATCAAATTCGCTGACCAAATTTTCCCCACAAGGGATATAAAAACAGCTTTGAGATCTGTCTTTTTGCAGGTTTTACCTTAATCTTGTTTAGATGCAGACACATGCCTTCTCTTTCACTGTACTCTTTAACATACTTTTTTCCCCCCAATTCGTCCGTTCACCAGTGAGGGAACCCCGTGGCTTCTTATTTCTGTCTCAGGTGCATTTTAATGTAGTCTGGAAACAGAGCATCTTAAGAGCGATTAAAGTGCCAGACTTCATAAATCTCAGCGATCCTGTACCCTTTGTCCAAAGCCTCCGCCAACTCTATGATGCACCAAGTCCATGTTAAAACCTGCTCCTCCTGATTGTGCATGCAGGTGTTAGGACAAACTCAGTTTCCCTCGCTCCTTCTCACCATGTATTCTTCCTCACCAGCAATCACATAGTTAAACTCCCAAGGGTTGTAAATTATTCGCTTGAGGCTTTAGAAGTTCAGTGCAATAGTGCTTGACAACAAGTTGTTTATGTACTGTTATCTATACCGAGAATGTGACCTTGCCTAAACAATTATAGTCTGTAGGCCTCACTAGATGAGCTAATGTATTATATCTCCAGATTGCATTATATGTATGTAACGACTTTGCTAGAGAACGAATAGACTCTTATTCATAAGCTTGTTGGCATCATGCAAGCTTTCTCAAGGTCCCCACACCAGGTGCCTCAAGAGGGCACTGACCTAGGACTGATGTCAGGGTTTGCTGATGCGCACGCTTCAAGTAGGTCTTTCCCTCCCTCCACCCATTCCCCCTCCCCTTTGAATATACTCTATAAAAGTCTGCTTGGTACTGATAATAAACGGAGCTGCTGCTAACCCCCTTTCTTGACTAAGAGGAGGGTGCCTCAGTTTCCCCTTTGATCAAAGTTGAGTTGTGTGTTTCTTCAATGGTCTCTGACAGCTTGTGAGCTACTTGCCTCAACTCCGTCACAGCAATCCGGAGTGTAAAGGTAAGGGGGAGAGATGGGCCATTAATCTTCCCCTGACACGGGGTCCTTTTGTCTTGTTTCTGCATAAAGGATACACAGGGAGAATATTAGGTTAGCACCGACCTGTATGGTAATACAGGGAAATATAGGCCTCTTGGAGGTTACACTTTAACCTTGGCAATGCCAAAGTACAGTCTGATATCCCCCAAACCCTCATGGATATTCTTCAGAGATATCTTGTATCCCTCATACACAATACCGGGGTGCCCCCCCAGGGTATTGTTTAGTCTTGTTAACAAAAGGGTAGAAGCTGGTAAAAATCATAGTAATGAATCTGCTTCCTGGGCTGCGGTTTGTAACAAATCCATGTGAAAGTTATATTAAGCTTATATTTACTTAAAAAAAATAATTTTTGTTGCTTTATCAGACTATTTTTGGTCTTAAATGTTTGCAGTCCATGGACTGAGACACAGATACATGCTTCTGTGCTTGTTTTGTGTTTAGAAGTTGTATTAAAAATAATGCATAACCTTCCATTCATGTTTCCATATGGTCCTTACCTCAAATCCCATTCTCTTTAGAAATTCAGCCTTAATCATGGATTGGTTGTACAGTTGTCCATAGGTCGCATTAAGCAAGGGATTGTAATCATTTTCAGAATAGCAGAATATCATGGGGCAGCTGTAAGGAAAGGTTAAAAATATAGGAAAATGTCTTACTGAAGCTGTGTAACTAACTCTGGGTTGCTGTAAGTTTTTATCTTGTGTTATGCATTCCTGGAGGCACCACTGGGCCTCACTCATATCTTGTCCGTCTATTTCATAAGTTTGTTTTACCACGTATGTTTTAGCTCATATCTCCATGTATTCTTACCCCATATGTACCATTTCAAGGTAAGAACTTTATGTTTAGATGTCCTGTTCTTTCCAGACAAATAAGTAAATAGATAGGAAACAACGTCATGTTTTTTTTGCATGAGGCCCTTCTTGCCTCCTCCTCCATGTAAAGAACCATATAAAAAGTCTTGTAATGATGTATGAGGGGAAGCCATAATTTGAGAGCTATCTCTGTGGCTTCACTTCGCTAGCGAATAAACTTTTGTATTCAAGCTTTCTCCAAGGCCTGCCTGTTCTTTGAAGGTAAATTGGGACACCTCCAAAGGAAACGAGCCATTTGTGCAACAGCAGCCATGATAACAACAGTTGTCAAATTCAAAGGCCGTAGGCTTACCTGCTATGATGGCATAACCATCCAAAAAAATAGGATCCTGCTTCAAGCTCCCCACCCTGCAAAGCATGTTGGATGTAAATGTTCTCTGTGTGGGCTATGTACAACAACCATTGAATGGTGGAATATCTCTTCTGCTGTTTGTGGTAATTGTCTAATGGCAAAATGGCTATGGTTCTCAGTTTTGAAAAATTAAACTGGTCACGCAAATTGAGGCTAATGTAAGGTACTGAAAGAGATCTTTAAACTTAGTGACTACCTCTTCGTCATCCTGTCCTGGGTTTTTAACAATCTGCTTTTCTGTCATTTTTATGACTTCTTTTCTAAACCAGTCACAAGCCAAAATTTCAAGATCTTTTTGACAATAATAGCTCAGTTCTTTCAGGAGATCAAATTCGTTCTGGCGATTGTGTTGGTACCAGTTCAGAACTTTTTTTTTATTCAGGCATCATGTATTCTACTCCAAAATACTCTATCTCGGACATTGACCCCACAGTCCTTTTTTTCAGCGGTGTTAAAAAAGTGCAGAAAGTGCCCCTTGACTTCCTCAAACCCCATAGCTTTGGGTAACTTGCTGAGTTTCATGGGAAGAAAATTTAAAGAATCTATAAATCTGATATCTAAGTTCACCACCGTTATACACATTAGTTTTCCACCTTGTGTTACGGGGATGACAGACATTTTTTCTTTAATCAATTGTCTAAGGATAAAATAATAGTAACCTTTAGCGTTATGAGCAATAAAAGTATATCCCTTAAAATGCTTGTCTACAAAGGTTCGAACAAATTCACTGACGCAGTCTTCCCCCTTAAATTCCCAGCTGTTTTTTTAATCTAAGTGCAAGATAAATTGCATAATCCTTGGCATGTGTACCCTCATTGCTTGCACTTATTTAAAATAATAAAACATGTAATCCTTCCCCTCTTCTGGAGACCAGATATTACACATATAACACATGTGACCGTCTAGGATATTGGTTTTCTGATAATACTGGGGATCAGGGCCGGTGCAAGGATATTTTGCGCCCTAGGCGAAACTTCCACCTTGAGCCTCTCCTTCCCCAACCGTCTCCCTCAACCCCTGACAACCTCCAAAAACTAGTGAACTTAGCATTATAAACAGTCTGTCAGAATGGGTAAGGACTGTTTTAATGTTTCTTTTTTACCTTTAAGGCATTTCAATTGTTTGCCATTGCCTCTGATGGTGTCCCATTTAAAGTCTTACTATTGTGCACAGCTAAACAGTTGTGCCTTGCACTGCTTTGTATCACCAGCCAGGTTAGGCAGGGTAACACATCCCCCTTGCCCCAAAGGGCCATTATCTCCTGGTGAATAATTTCTACTCCAAGTCTATAAAGCAGACTTTTAAGGTAAATATATTATTCCTTCAATATTACCCATGCACACATCTCACAAAGATTCTCACTCCCACCATGTTCAACCTTGTAAAATGATTGTGTGGTATCCAATGCAAAGTTTGTTGTATTGGGTGTCTTTGGAAGGCTCATGATGCACTGAACATGGTTGTTATAGTAATTGTTACAGTAATGTTATAGGTTATATTTTCATGTATATAGTAATGAGACTGAAACTACACCCTCATGGCTTAAAATAAGACCAAGAAAAAGCTTTCCAAGAACAAAGAGGCAGTTCACACCTCATCAGGGTGTGTATGGGACAAACGCAACCCAGCCTCACAGGAACAAAGAACACTCACTGGCCTAGGCAGAACAAAGGATCTGTTGGACCCTTGAGTGAGTTACCCCTCTTCCTTTGCTCAGTTTAAGACTACAATGAGGTAATGCTCACCTGACTCTGAAGAGGGAGGGGGAGGTAAAGCCAAGAGGGAAGAAAGGACATGATAAATAAAAGGAAGAGATGTTTGCCATGCTCTCTCTCTCTTCCACCTACATCTTACATACACCACACCAAGTGACTGAAGCGCTGATCAAAGGGGAGAGGTCTGGCTGAAGAGCAGCCAACCAGCCTGTGGTGAGAAGTTTCTAAGTTTATAACAACATTGAAAGTGTTAAGATCAGCTTAGAATGCATTTTGCTTTTATTTCATTTGACCAAATCTGATTTATGTTTTGACTTATAATCACTTAAAATCTATCATTATAGTTAATAAATCTGTTTGTTTATTCTCATCTGAAGCAGTGTGTTTGGTTTGAAGCATATCAGAGACTCTTCTTGAGATAACAAGCCTGGTACATATCAATTTCTTTGTTAAATTGATAGACTCATATATGCTTGCAGCATCCAGCAGGCATAACTAGACACTGCAAGATGGAGGTTCCTAGGGTTGTATTAGCTAGGGTCATTCAGTTGCACAATTCAAGGAGCAGCTTACATTCTTGAGGCTGTGCGTGAGCAGCCCAAAAGTGGAGGTTCTCACAGCGTTGCGGGGTAATGTTGGCTCCCGGAGTCAAGGATTGGAGTGATCAAGCAGATCAAAGGTCCATATAACAGCAGAGGGGAACATCACAATTAGGAATTAGTAACCAATTCTGTTGATGAGACCAAAAAAAAAAAGACTATAATACAGGTCTTTTTCCTAAGGCTGTGCTGCCTCCCCTGGGATAACAGAAGTTAAAAGCAGTAAAAATGTTTTTTGTCACTAAAATCAGTAGATATAACTCTGACTAAACACACAAGGACATATCTGTTAAATGAGAAGGTACTATATTTATAGTCACTTTTCAGAGTAGAACCACATTTTAAAATGGAAAGTAATACAGTGATTTTATTGGAGGTTTCATTCATCGTATATATTAAGAAGAAATACTGCATCTACTTATCTTTTCCATACATTCACCATACTGAATAGCTTTGGATATGCTGACTAGAAAGAAATCTGGTTGGAACACAGAGGGTTGTGAGATTTCCAGTTGGCAATGCAGTCTCTGGAGTGGGCCTGGGGATGAAGGGTTTGGGGTGTAGGAGGGTGTTTTGGGCTGGACTAATGGATTTGGAAGGCAGGAAGGGGATCAGGGCTGGGGCTCCAGGCGGTGTTTACCTTAGGCGTCTCCCAGAAGCAGTGGCATGTCCCCACTCCAGGTACTATGTGGAGGTATGACCAAACAGCACTGCATGCTGCTCTGTCCACAGACACACCTCTGCCGCTCCCCTTGGCCGTGGTTCCTGGCCAATGGGAGCTGTGGGGGCAGTGCTAGGGGCAGAATGCTGAACACCTTGGCTGTCCTATGCATAGGAGCTGGAGGAGGGACATGCTGGCTGCTTCTCAGGAGCTGCACAGTGCAGAGGTTAGCAGGGATCTTACCAGCCCTGTTGCATGGTGTCGCCAACTGGACAGTCAACGGCCCAGTCAATGGTGCTAACCAGATCTGGCAGGATCCCTTTTCGACCAGGTGTTCTGGTTGAAAAATGGACACTGTCACCCTACAGGAAAGCCTAAAATGGTTTTAGCCTAAAATCCCTTCCCCCATTTAGGAAAATGGGGGAAGGGATAGCTCAGTGGTTTGGGCAGTGGCCGCTAAATCCAGGGTTATGAGCTCAATCCTTGAGGGGACCATTTAGGGATATGGTAAAAAATGGGATTAGTCCTGCTTTGAGCAGCGGATTGACTAAATGATCTTCTGAGATTTTAATGTGAAAAGATAATTTTCTTCTGCAGATTTGGATTGTCAAGTGTGAGGCAGTAGTATTGCCTGGAAATAATTTGCGCTTCACTCTATGATCTGTGGGATCATCCCCACAGTCTTAGTGTCTTCATAGGCCAAAATAACCTTAAGACCTGTGGAACATCATTATATTGAGACATTGTATTTTGCTGTGATGACATTTTAACACAAGATGAGGAGGCACAGCCAGTATGGCAAGGGTAGTTTAGATTACACTGCCAAACCTGCAACCACAGCCGCTCCAAAGCTTTGGTTCTAACTAGGGGTACATATACCCATGAGGGTATGCAGAAGTCTTCCAGGTGGGACATCAACTCCTCCAGATATTTGCTTAGTTTTACAACAAGCAACATAAAAAGCATTAGCGAAGTCAGTACAAACTGAAATTCCATACAGACAATGACTGCTCTACATACTATACATTGAAATGTAAATGCAATATTTATATTCCAACTCATTTATTTCATAATTACATAGTAAAAATGAGAAAGTAAGCAATTTCTCAGTACGAGTGTGACACTTTTGTATTTTTACGCTTGATTTTCTAAGCAGTTTTTAGGTGAGATGTAACACAGGGGTACGGAAGCCAAATCAGATTCTTGAAAGGAGTACAGTAATCTGCTTCAGAGCTTCACCTTGTCAAGGTCAAGTTGAAATGCTATGGGCTTATTTACTGCTCATTGCACAGTGTGGGCTATAAGGTGCTTTGTAATAACTGAGCAGTCTGGGGCATTAATGCCTTTAACCAGGCTATTCCTTTTTCTATCCCCTTTCTCTGCATGCCCTTGTTGCCAAGAAGGCTAACGGCATTTTGGGCTGTATAAGTAAGGGCATTGCCAGCAGATTGAGGGATGTGATCGTTTCCCTCTATTTGATTGGTGAGGCCTCATCTGGAGTACCGTGTCCAGTTTTGGGGCCCACAGTACAAGAAGGATGTGGAAAAATTGGAAAGAGTCCAGAGAAGGGCAACAAAAATGATTAGGGGCCTGGAGCACATGACTTATGAGGAGAGGCTGACAGAACTGGGATTGTTTTGTCTACAGAAGACTGAGGAGAGATTTGATAGCTGCTTTCAATTACCTGAAAGGGGGTTCTAAAGAGGATGGATCTAGACTGTTCTCAGTGGTACCAGATGACAGAACAAGGAGTAATGGTCTCAAGTTGCAGTTGGGAAGGTTTAAATTGGATATTAGGAAAAACTTTTTCACTAGGAGGGTGGTGAAGCATTGGAATGGGTTACCTAGGGAGGTGGTAGAATCACTTTCCTTAGAGGTTTTAAGGTCAGGCTTGACAAAGCCCTGGCTGGGATGATTTAGTTTGGGATTGATCCTGCTTTGAGCAGGGGGTTGGACTAGATAACCTCCAGCAGTCCCTTCCAACCCTGATATTCTATGATTGGCACTGGACTAATGGTCAAAGCCAGAGTCAAGACCCAAGCAGACCAGGAACACTAGGGCCAAGGCAGGCACAGAATCATAGAAGATTAAGGTTAGAAGAGACCTCAGGTTTATTCCAGCCCCTTGCTCAAACTAGGACCAACCCCAATCAAATCTTCTAAGTCACAGGAATGACTGTGGCTGCTGGTCCTATGGTTATTTCTGCAAGGGCTCTGAGTCAGGTGCTTTGGTCACTTGGTGGTCCAGTCCTGGCTTCTCCCTACAGCTCATCACGGCAGAGGCCCAGAGTGCTTTGCGCTGCTACAGCCTGACTGTGGAAGCCGCAGTGACTGCTGGGAGCTGAGGATACCCACTCTAGCAGGTAGAGACACCTAGGCCTCTCTGAGGCGGGTGGCAGCCCCCACCCTGCGGCAAAGTCCGGGTGTGGAGGGCCAAGGGGCGGCGCTTGAGGCGGTGCGCGCGGGGCCGCTTCTCATCTCACTTCCCGTGAGCCGCGCTGGGGGGAGGGCGGAGCCTCGGGAAGAGGCGGGGCAGCCCCCATCTGAAACCGCCAGTGGGGAGGAACAGGAGCGGGACCGGCGCAGAGCGGGCGGAGCCGGAGCCATGGCGGCGGCGGAGAGAGGTAAGAGCCGGGATGGTATACAGACCCCTCCCCCCGCAGACCGGGGGAGTGTTGCACCACGTGACTGCAGTGGTGTCAGGTGACCGGCCCCTCACGTGACTGAGGTGTTCCGTGACTGTTTCCCCAGAGCTGGGTTGGGTGTTTCTGCGTGGCCCTGGGTGCTGTGCACAGTCTCCCCTTCCCCAGCCCCTCGCTGGGACCCTGGACACCCCGCCATTAGGATAACCATCACCCCCCTCTGCGGAACTCTGGATTACTTCTAAACTGTGACTCATGGTTGCTCCAACAAGCTGCTTCTGTGTAGCCCAAGGTTAACCCAACGCTATACCAGTCTTGAAATTGCTTTAACTCACTGCACCATCCCAATGTCCTATAGCAGGTTACAGTACTGTATGTAGTGGGGGTAAGTGGGAGGTGATGAGCATGCTGGTAAATGTAGTACAATTCCCTGAAACAGTTGGTAACCCACAACATTAACCCTTGCAATTGTTGTGGTGTTGACTATATACTTGCTAATAACTGTGAATTCTAGTGCACTCACAGTGTATGTAGGTGCTATATCTAAGAACCAGTAGAATTTGTATTAGAGAGGCTATTAAATGGCATTGGGAATTAGTGTGCATGTATATAATTACACATAGCTAAAAGTGTTTTGCTTCCTCACAGTGTTCCTCACAATGTTCCTTTACAGCTTTTTAGTATTTTGAATATTTTGTATTTCAAAAGTTGAATGTTAAGATTCCATCGTCTCTGACTGTGGTATGCCCCTCTCCTAGTGAAGAGGCAGGCAGAGGTATGGATCAACTAGACCTACCCACCCCTTTTCCTGTCAATCAGAGCCAGGGGAGGGGGAGAGTTCGGCTCCCAACACCTCACTGATTCAGGAACTCAGTCCCACACTCACACCATGCCTTTCACTACAGAGATCTGCCCGCCTCAGATTCCATTAGGCTCAAGTTGAGCTGTTCTGACAGGACTGCTGCTCAGGGGTTCAGCCACTCCAAAAGGGGTATGGTGAATCCTGAGCCACTTGCCCAGGACCCTGGGGGACAGATTGCTGTTGCCCCCATTTCTGAAATGGCAGCCCACAGAGAAAGAGACTTCCAGCATGCACTGCAGTCTGCCTGTTTGCGCTATGACATGCTGGCAGCCACATTTCTGTATTAATTCAGCTGGAAGCGTAAGGGTTTGTGGTAACAATTAGAACTGCCTGAGGTAGATTGGCACAGTTATAGCCACTACTAAATTTCTGTATAAGTTGACACACACTTCACCATACTAGGAATACTCTACAAAATTCAATAAACCAGCGTACAGTGACCAGTATGTTAGGTCTAGCATACTTTAAAATGAATATTACTTGTCTAACACCATAGACATGCATGATAGTTTACTATACAGGTATAGAGAGATTCCCTACCTCAAAGAGCTGGTCTGTGTAACCGTACCTTTGTATGGAGACTCAATGAAATTAATCGGTACTGGCATGGGGTAAGGGTCCCCATCCATGGAGATCTGTAGAGAGGGTTCGTCGGGGCTCATCCCTCTCTGGGGCAGCAGAGAACCACACCGCCTCCCTTAATCCCGGCACTAGCCCCTAGGGAATCAGTCAGGCCACAGCAGTCATGGCTAAAGCTGTTCTGGTGGAGCGACTCAGGTAGTTGGTCCCTCTGGTGCTTTGGCAGCGAGGAAATCCTCCATCAGGGTGAAGGCAGTGGCTAGCATTGTAGGCCAGTGGCACAGGACCCAGGCCCTCCCTCGTGACGGGAGGGTGTGGACGAATTGCTCCAGAATAATTTGTTAAGTGAGCTCGTCTGGAGTTCGTCTTTCAGGCTGTAGCCATCACTTGCAGGCTTCCCTCAGTTCCTGGGCTGCCATCTGAGGTTGGGCACCCGTAGGGTAGACCAGACTCTGGAACTGCTGCTGGCATGGGCTAATGTCCAAGGCATCAAAAATCGCTGCCTTTACCTGGGTGTAGTCCCGTGTCTTCTCCGCAGACGTGTACCAATACACTGTGTGGGCAGTGCCAGTCAGGTTCGGGGCCCAGGAGAGTAGCCCATTGGTCTCAGGCCCACCCCAAGATTAGCGTCACCCTTTCAAAACTGACAAAGAAGGGCTCCCGGTCATCTTGGTCAGCCGAACTGGAGGGGCTATGCTGGGTGGTCTGTTGACACCCCCATGCTAGTGCTCCGTAGGATGGGGCAGCAGAGTGGCCAACTGCTGCAGGCGTTGTTGCTGGTGGTCCCGGTTCTGAAATCCCAGCTCCACAGTCAGATGTTACTGTTGTGTTCCGAGCTGCTGGACCAGGGCTGTCTGCTGCAGTTGGCTTTCAGCCAGGTATTTAATAAGTTTACCAATATCTGTTGTTGCCCGGGCATGCTCCTCCGTAGATCCTCACAGGGATTAGGGCACTGATGTAGCATGGGTTCGTCGGGGCTTGTCCCTCTCCAGAGTGGTGGGGAACCACACTGCCTTTATCCTGGCACTGACCCCTGGGGAATCAGTCGAGCCACAGGAGTCTTGGCTCAAGCTGGCCAGCAGGGGCTGAGCACACACCCCTAACAAATAGCAGTTAACAAGCCCAGGCCCTGGATTTGAGCAGGCAGTAAAGCGTCACAGCTCAGGACCTTAGCAGGGGCAGTTAGCAGTTAACAAGTCCTGGCCCTAGGTCAGGGTGGGGCAGCAATGAGTTCAAGGCTCAGGCCCTCAAGCAGGGCAGAGCAGCAGTTTATATAGGTACAGCAGCCTCAGACCCTCAGGCAAGGGCCGACCAAACACAGGTAAATAGCATTCCCAGGCTTCAGGCCTGAGAGAGGGGGAGACTGCCACCCACAAGTTGGGTGGTATGGGGGGGATGCAGGCCTGCCCACTCCACTACGTCCCAGCCCGCTGCTGTGTCAGTGGAGATTTTGGCCACAACAGACTGACATGGATTCTGGCAGTGTTGCAGCTAGACTCAGGTCAGCTGCCCCGGACTACTTCCCAACTTCCCCTCTGGAAGTACCTGGGTCAAGGTGGTGTCCTCGGGGCGGGGGGGGGGTGCGGGGGGGAGAGGGGAGTGTCAATCACCATTGGATCCTCTGCATAGCTGGCGAGGGGTAAGCTCAGATACTCTTCTGGGTATCTGGCAAGGAATAAGCTCAGTGATGCTCCCTCACACTGATCCGCATTAAGTATCGGCCGGTCAGGCCAGATTTCAGGTCTATTGCTGGAGTCTCCCATGCAGCAGCTGGGCCGGAGGCATCTGGCCTCTCCAGATGCTGCCTCCTGAGTGATCTCTGGGGTTCAGCTCTTCTACTTCCTGTCTGGCACCTTACCCTCTCTGGGGCAGGCTTGAAGTGCTCTGGCTCCGCCCACTTTAATGTCCTGCAGAGCTTGTCCCTCTCTGGGGCAGCAGGGAACCACACTGCCTTGCTACAAGATCCAATTGTGGGAGCAGGGCTTATGAGAAGAACAGGAAAAATCAACACAGGGATACGAAATAGCATTTCACGATTATTAGTGTGTGTTAGTTGATATATCTATATATTTTAAAAGGTTTTTTTAATTATTAGCAGATCAAACTGACACTTGTCTATTGTCAATGACAAACTTTTAGTGAATTCTAAATATGTTATAAGATGGGTGTATATAAAAATTACAAGAATGGCACAAACTTTGTCAACATGAGCATATTTTGTAACATAGACAATAACATGTTTGTTCATTCTGCAGCTTATTACAGGTTCTTAGTGCTTTTCTTCAACTGCCTTTTGACTTTTGGCTCTTACTTCTGCTTTGATATTCCCAGTGTCCTTCAGGAGCAGTTTCAAGGGGTAAGTAACTAGGTCAAAAGGGCAAAGATAAAACTTTTTCTAGGCCCCCTTGACTACAGTCAAAGATGAGACTTGGAAAATGGTGTATAAATTGAAAAGCAGAGATTTCCAGTCACAAACAGGGAATTAAAAAAAATTCTAATCCAGATAACCGAGAACCCAAGAGATGTTATGCTATGAAGAAGTCTAGTGCAGGGGTTCTCATAACAAATTTTTTGGTGGCCTCAGAGTGTGCCACCAACTCTTGCTTGTGGCCACTCTGACAATTTTTCCTAAAATACTTAATTAACTTTAGGAAAAACAAATAAATATGCACATGTCCAAATCATTGTAATTCATTTATGTAGGATTTTTTGTTGCAGACTCAATAATAAAAATAATGCACAATTCTCTATTCTTTACTGGACCTAACCATAATAGAAATATAAAGGTGTTTTGCACATTCTTTTTTTTTCTTGTTTTTTTTTTTGCTTTTTTAATTGCTATTTTTTTAGGACTTGCTAGATACTAAGTCTGTGAAAAGTGATATTAACAAAAATACAAATATCACTTTTCACAGCAGATTTACTCAGCCCCGAAAAGAAGTGGAGGTGGGTATGAAGGCAGCAGGGGTCAGAGGCAAAGGGGCACTGGGGGAGGCAGTGGGAACAAGTGGTGATGGGGGATGGTCAGCTTGGGGCCAGGATCCACCACCATGTGGCCGGGGAAAGAAGCTCGAAGCCCTGTGGCTAGAGTCCGCCAACCACCACCCCAGGACTGTATCCCAACCCCATTGCCCCCAGGAAAGTGGGGAACTCACTGGCCTCCTGCTTCTCCAGTTTTATGTCTGCAGAGGGAGGCAGGGCCCAACCATTTCTGGTGGTCCCAGGGGAGCAGCTGCTGCTTTGCTCCCTCCCCGCCAATCACTGCCCAGGAGGCTGTGGCCATTAGAAAAGTCTCTGGTGGCCACATTTGAGAAATGCTTGTCTAGTGCCAGTGATATATGCTAAGAAAGATGGATTCACTGTGTCCAGACAATGATATCTAGACAGTCCAGGTGAGATGGTAGCATGTACCAAGCAAATACAAGCAGTTGGAGGAACAGTTATTGCTTGGTGACTTATTTACATGTTACAGGCTAATATCTTTCCCATTATCAATCACAACATAGTGTAGGTAGTTAGTATTGTTTTTACAGGACCATAGATGCCCACAGTGCTTTACAAATAATAAGTCTGTTGTAGATTTTAGAATCTAAATTGGTTTGAAAGAATAGGGGTGTTTTAATTAAAAATTACATAAATCAATTCCATCAAGCTGTTGTAGTGACTGCAAGTGGGTCTGTGATTAAACTGAGAAGTAAACAACTAATGCTCCTAACTGATATAAGTAAAGCCCTTTATTCCATAGGGTTCAGATGAATATCTCCACTTCGTTCACTGCACCAAGACTCTCCTTTTTTAAAAAAATGAACTATTCATGGGCTGGTCTACACCGGGAGGGAGGGGTGGGGGAGGGAGGGGACACAGACTGAAGGTACGCAATTTCAGCTACATGAATAATGTAGCTGAAGTTGGTGTATCTTCAGCTGACTTACCTGCCGTCCTCATGGTGGTGGTGGTCGGCAGCACACTCCCCCGTTGACTCCAGCTTGCGCCTTGCGGCAAACTGGAGTTCCAGAGTCGACAGGGGCGCCGCTGGCAATCGATTTATCGCATCTTAACGAGACGCGATAAATTGATCGCCAAAAGATCGATCGCTACCCACCGATCTGACGGATAGTGAAGACATACCCCATATTGCACAGTACATTTTCCTCTATAGAGGATTGGGTGCTGTTGTATGGATCATTTTGTTGTAGACCAAGATCTGAGATGCTTACTTGAAGCTCTTGATTGTTTGTGCCACTGTGTGATGTTCCCCTCTGATGTTACCTGGACTGGTAATCTGCTAGGTCATGCCAATCCTTGGCTCTGGGAGCCAGCCTTACCCTGCTCTGCTGTGAGAGCTCCCACTCCAGGGCTGTTCACACACAGCCTAGGATGCTCCTTGGATTGTGCAATGATACTAACCAAAACTCTGGTCCCAGACACAACCCTAGGAACTTCCGTCTTGCAGTGTTCAGTTATGCCCACTGGACACTGCCAGCTTATATGAGTTTGTCAATTTAACAAAGAAACTGATTTGCATTAGATTTGTTATCCCAGGAGGAGTTTCTGACAGCTTTAAACCGAACACCTTGATTTAGGTAGAATAAACAAAGATAGATTTTAAGTGGTTAAAATTCAAAACAAAAGAAGTGAGATTTGGTCAAATGAAATAAAAGCAAAATGCATTTAAGATGATCTCAGCACTTTCAGTGCCCTTACAAACTAAGCTGCTTCTCATCACAGGCTGGGTGGTTGCTCTTCAGCCAGCCTTTCCCCTTTGATCAGCGCTTCAGTCGCTTGATGTGGTGTCTGTAGATGTAGGTTGAAGAGAGAGAGCATGGCAAACATCTCTCCCTTTAATCGTGTCCTTTCTTCCCTCTTGGCTTCCTCCTCCCCCCCCCCCCCCCCCCACTCTCCTTCAGAGTCAGGTGAGCGTCACCTCATTTTAGTTTCAAACTGACCAAAGGAAGGGGGGTGACTTACTCAAGAGTCCAACAGATCCTTTGTTGCTGCCTAGGCCAGTGTCCTTTCTTCCTGTGAGGTTGGACTGGGTTTGTCCCGTACATGAGGTATGAACTGCCCCTCTGCTCTTGGAGAGCTTTTGCCTGGGCTTGTTTAAAGCCATGAGGACACATTTTCATCCTCATAACTATATACATGAAATTATAACCTATAACATTACAATAAAAATTACTATAACACCACTGTAACAGCAATGCTCAGGGCAGTATAAACATTATAAACTTGACATTGGACACCACACAGTCATTTTACCAGGATGAACATGGGGGTGCTGGGTGTATTCATAAGGTACAGAGCATTACACACTGACTGTTGGGGATCCTAGAAATCCAATTGTCGAGGAAAAACATGGAATTTACATTTTTATAAGAATCTTTATTTTTTATATTTTGTGAAAAAATAACATATACAGTGGAACCCTGATTATCAAATCTATCCAATCTGGTCTTGGTCCCAGTTAATCAAAAATTGGACGGGCCCTAGTCTGCCATCTTAAAAATTGTAAATACATCAGTAAACATTCATATAATATCAGAGTTGGAAGGGAGCTCAGGAGGTCATCTAGTCCAGCCCCCTGCTCAAAACAGGACCAACCTCCAACTAAATCATTCCAGCCAGAGCTTTGTCAAGCCTGACCTTAAAAACCTCTAAGGAAGATGATTCTACCACCTCCCTAGGTAACCCATTCCAATGCTTCACCACCCTCTTAGTGAAAAAGGTTTTCCTAATATCCAATCTAAACCTTCCCAACTGCAACTTGAGACCATTACTCCTTGTTCTGTCATCTGGTACCACTGAGAACAGTCTAGATCCATCTTCTTTAGAACCCCCTTTCAGATACTTGAAAGCAGCTATCAAATCTCCCCTCAGTCTTCTCTTCTGTAGACAAAACAATCCCAGTTCTGTCAGCCTCTCCTCCTAAGTCATGTGCTCCAGGCCCCTAATCATTTTTGTTGCCCTTCTCTGGACTCTTTCCAATTTTTCCACATCCTTCCTGTAGTGTGGGCCCCAAAACTGGACACGGTACTCCAGATGAGGCCTCACCAATGTTGAATAGAGGGGAATAATCATGACCCTTGATCTGCTGGCAATGCCCCTACTTATACAGCCCAAAATGCCATTAGCCTTCTTGGCAACAAGGGCACACTGTTGACTCATATCCAGCTTCTCATCCACTGTAACCCCTAGGTCCTTTTCTGCAGAACTGCTGCCTAGCCATTCGGTCCCTAGTCTGTAGCAGTGCATGGGATGCTTCCATTCTAAGTGCAGGACTCTGCACTTGTCCTTGTTGAACCTCATCAAATTTCTTTTGGTGCAGTCTTCTAATTTGTCTAGGTCCCTCTGTATCCTATCCCTTCCCTCCAGTGTATCTACCACTCCTCCTAGTTTAGTGTCATCTGCAAACTTGCTGAGGGTGCAGTCCACAACATCCTCCAGATAATTGATAAAGATAGTGAATAAAATATCTAATAACTATACATATATTGTGGTTAAGCAAACTAAAGTTCAGCATTTCATTTTAATAATGGAAAAACATGGATTTTTATGTTTAATCAGAGAAAACAATTTTTTGATCACAGAAAGTAGGATCCCTGCTGATCATTACTGCTGATGGATTATGTTCAGTCTCTGGCAGAGGGCTGGGTTTACTCATGTACACCCTCTGCTAGTAGATCTCAGACATGTGATTGGCTAAAGTTCACTGTCCTTCCTAGATTATGGAGCTGGACTTTTAGAAGGCCTGCAAGTAATTCTTACACATTCATATATTAAAGACTTGTGAAGAGATACCAAACTATGCTAGGTAACAAAGTCCTGTGGCACCTTAAAGACTAACTATAAAGTTTTGAAGCATGAGCTTTCGTGGGCTAATACCCACTTCATCGGATGCAGGCAGTGGAAGTGTTCAGAGGCAGGTATAGAAAAGTAGCCAAGAACCAGGTGGGAGGTGAAAAGGTTAGTCCAATTAAGCTGAACCAGCTTGTTATCTCCGATCAGGGAGTGTGGATTATTCTTCTAGCATTTGAATGGGGTGTGTGAACATGGAGAGAGGAGAAACAATGTCTGTAATGAGCCAGCCATTGTAGATCTTTGTTCAATCTGAGATTGTGTGTGTTGAATTTGCAAATGAATTGAAGTTCTTCCATCCCGGACATACCACGCGATCCATTGTCTACAGCCAAGCACTGAGGTACAATCGGATTTGCTCCAACCCCTCAGACAGAGACCAACACCTACGAGATCTTCACCAAGCTTTCTCAAAACTACAATACCCACACAAGGAAATAAGGACACAGATCAACAGAGCCAGACGTGTACCCAGAAGCCTGCTGCTGCAAGACAAGCCCAAGAAAGAAAACAACAGAACACCACTGGCCATCACCTACAGTCCTCAGTTAAAACCTCTGCAACGCATCATCAGTGACCTACAACCCATCCTGGACAATAATCCCTCACTTTCACAGGCCTTGGGAGGAAGGCCAGTCCTGGCACACAGACAACCTGCCAACCTTAAACAAATTCTCACCAGCAACAGCACACTGCACCACAATAACTCCAACTCAGGAACCAATCCATGCAACAAACCTCGATGCCAACTCTGCCCACATATCTACACCAGCAACACCATCACAGGACCTAACCAGATCAACCATACCATCACTGGTTCATTCACCGGCACATCAACCAATGTCATATATGCCATTATATGCCACCAGTGTCCCTCTGCTATGTACATCGGCCAAACTGGACAGTCCCTACGAAAAAGGATAAATGCACACAAATCAGATATTAGGAATGGCAATATACAAAAACCTGTAGGGGAACACTTCAACCTGCCTGGACACACAATTGCAGATTTAAAAGTCACCATACTGCAGCAAAAAAACTTCAAGTCCAGACTGCAAAGGGAAACTGCAGAACTTCAATTCATTTGCAAATTCAACACACACAATCTCGGATTGAACAAAGATCTACAATGGCTGGCTCATTACAGACATTGTTTCTCCTCTCTCCATGTTCACACACCCCATTCAAATGCTAGAAGAATAATCCACACTCCCTGATGGGAGATAACAAGCTGGTTCAGCTTAATTGGACTAACCTTTTCACCTCCCACCTGGTTCTTGGCTACTTTTCTATACCTGCCTCTGAACACTTCCACTGCCTGCATCCGACGAAGTGGGTATTAGCCCACGAAAGCTCATGCTTCAAAACTTTATAGTTAGTCTTTAAGGTGCCACAGGACTTTGTTACCTCTGCTATTCCAGACTAACACAGCTACCTCCCTGATTCCAAACTAAGCTAGGCTCAGAGAAGGAGAGTGTGCACCATTGCTACTATTTTGTGGTAATGGCATTGAACTTTGATTTAGGAGATCTGGTTCAAATTCCTCATAAAAGTTTTTATAGCAGCGAGGTGGATTGAGGTCTCATTACTGAAGCTTCGTTAGTTTTATAAAAGCTGCTGCAGGACACTTCCTGATACCTTAATTTTTAAAGAAAGTGAGGAATATGTGTAGCACCTTAGAGACTAGTTTATTTCAGCATAAGCTTTCATGAGCTATAGCTCGTTGAAGTGAGCTATAGCTCACGAAAGCTTATGCTGAAATAAACTAGTTAGTCTCTAAGGTGCTACAAGTATTCCTCGCTTTCTTTACGGATACAGACTAACACGGCTGCTATTCTTGAACCTGTCTTAATTTTTAATTATCTGATACTAAATAATGTTACATATGATTTAAAATAAACAGACTAAGTGCATTTTGCAATGCAGTATCCTTGCCTTTCTCTCTGATTCAAATCTCAGGCCTTGTCTACATTACCAGCTAGATGGGTGGGTAGAGATCAATCTATTGGGGATCGATTTATCATGTCTGGTCAGGTAAATCGATCCCCAGAGGCACTCCCATCGACTGCAGAACTCCAGCTCACCAAAGGCGCAAGGCAGAGACGACGGGGGGAGCCCGCTATCAACCGCTGCCGCCGTGAGGACGGCAGGTAAGTCGACCTAAGATGCGTCAACTTCAGCTATGCCATTCACATAGCTGAAGTTGCATATCTTAGGTCGACCCTCCCTGCTAGTGTAGACCTGGCCTCAGTGGTATATTTATAAGCGGTGCTGAGACCCTACAGCTCCTATCAAAGTTTATTAAAGTCATATGCCAATATATATATATTTATGTCTGTATCTGAAGAAGTGGGGTTTTTACCTACGAAAGCTTATGCCCAAATAAATCTGATAGTGTTTAAGGTGCCATCGGACTCCTTGTTGTTTTGAGGATACAGACTAACATGGCTGCTACTCTGATACTTGGTATTGAAGTGTACAAATGTCAAACTACAGTAATTTTCAATGTGTTTCCCAGTTGCCAGTGGGAAATAATTAGGTTCTGCTGTAGTCTCTTATGATTGTAGATTGTTTCAGCTCCTTTCTTGCTCAAAACATTTTAATTACTGTCGTATCCTCAAGATGGATACGCTATACAGACAAGGACACTGAAAATCTTTAAATGCCTTCTATCAGGTTGGGAAGTGGGTGGTGGAGATGAGTCTAGAAAGGAAGTCAAAACCAGGTTCTTGTACCTATTAAGACCCAACACTCAAAAAGGAAGTTTGGCTAATTATTGTGTAATCCAAATTAGACCTCTATTACTGTTGGAATACAGACTTTTTATGTCAACTTGTTACGCAGAACCTAACCTGCCCCAATGGAACCCAGCATAATAGCACTGGACATAATGGCACATTGGCCTGCGTGGAAGGTCTGGGGATGACGCCTGCACAGTACAACCTGCTGTATGCAGTCTATGCCTGGACGTGAGTCACCTTTCTTCTCTTTAGGGGAGGCATCGTGTGCACTAGTCATAGGATATGCAGGGAGTAAAACCAAATGTTTGTGGTATTCTCCCTAGGAATGCGCTGGTGGTGATTCTGGCTGGATTCCTGATTGATAAACTGGGAAATTGCTGTAAGTCCCAATTATTTCATTATAGCTGATCTTTCTTCTTGCACAGAAGTGACCTTTCCAGCTATTCCTTCAATGGAAAGAGATACTGCTTCTCAAGACCAGAATCTTCTTTTCAGTAAGGTCCTGAGGCCTGACGCAGTGTGGAGCAAGCCAACAAAGGTACTTCCTTGTGGTGTGGCGAGAGGATGGATGTAACAAAAGATGCTCCATAGAATTATAAGCATCAGGGATCTCTGCTGCAAACTTTCGCAGTTCCCTCTTTGGCCTGATTGTAGATCGCTAGAATTATGTATGACACACAACAGTTGAGTAAACATTGTTTTAATCTCCTGACACACAGTAAAAGGAACACAGGTAAGTGCAGGGCTGGCAGTGATCCTTTGTCTACAAACTTTATACTCTTAATGTAACTGTCAGATAGGCTTGTATTTGTCTCTTCTACATGGCCTTCTGTTTGGTGTTTGTCATCATGGTATCTAAGCTCCAAAATACAATAAAGAATGCAGCTGTGGCCATTCCCTGTGGGGTAGGTCGGCATTTTTGTCTCTGTTTTTGCAGATTAGGACACTGGCACAGAGATGAAGTGACTTGGCCAACGTCAAAGAGTCAGTGACAGAGCTAGGAGTAAGATTCAGGAGTATGGAGTTTATAGGCTTGTGGTTGAGCCACTTAACCTTCCTCTGCCTCAGTTTCCTCATATATGAGGCACACGATAATGTCTCTCCTCTACAAAGTGACCTTTAATGAAAGGGGCTATATAGTAGTAAACTAATATGTCGGAGTAAATTTGATGGGAGACCCAGGGATTTAGCTGTCCTGGGATAAAAATTAAAGAGCTCCTTTCAAATTTTCGTATTGCACAGCAATTTTCTCTGTTCCGCTGACTTTATTTCAATGTGTCCCTGTGTTTTTCTCTCTCTTGCCCTAGTTGGTGTCTTTCTTTTCTCTTTCCTGACTGTCTTGGGATCGTCCATCTTCGCTCTGGGCTCTCACTTCAAAGGAACTCCGTATCTTCTGCCGCTGATGCTGACAGGACGGTTACTGTTTGGATCTGGGAATGGGTCACTTACCAGTAAGGAATCTGAGAACTCCTCTCCTGGTTAGACCCCAACAATGGGAGGACAAATGGGATTTTTGCCCTTTGGCATTTGTTCCTACAGTCCAGACCTTCACCTGCTCTGTGCACCAGGAACCAGGCCTGAGTGGTGGTAGATGAGGATAGAGTATTTGGTCTGCTGCTGGGAGTTGTAGAGCTTTCATCTGCCCTTCTAATATTAAGAACCATCATTTTAGTAAGCCTTTGCCCTTTCCTGGGAACAACAGCTGCAATACTCACACTACTGCTTGGCTTTTCAGAAGCCAGTTGTTGTTCCCGTTTCAGCAGTGGTAAGAACTATCCCAAAGAGATGCTAATATGACATGCTGTATCTCTACCTCAGATATCCAAGAGTCTTTGACTCTGATCCCATCTGGCCCACAGAACATGAATTGAGAAATTGCCCTTGGTTTGTGTGTGTAATGCTCTTTGCTCAGTTTCCTTGCATCTGTTAATATAGCCCTTTCTCCTCTGTTCCTACCCCATCCAAGTTGTGCAGAATCGTATCACTGCCTTCTGGTTCAAAGGGAAAGAACTGGCTTTGGCATTTGGACTGACCCTCTCCTTCTCCCGGCTTGGGAGTGTCCTCAACTTCTTCTTTACCCAGCAGTTTGAGACCCACTTTGGTATCCAGTGGACGCTCTGGGGAGGTGAGCTTTTCCTTCTGGCTTCTACTTCACTTGCCTCTAGGCCCAAGACAAAGCAGCCAAGTGATACTGTCTAACTCTGGTAAAGAATATGCATAGGAAAGAGAGTGAACCTGGTGTGTGGCGGGTGGGCTGTGTGTCTTCCAAACAGTGTTCCCTTGCTCTCCTTCCTGGCTTGAGGACACAATAGAACAGGGGTAGGCAACATATGGCACATGTGCCAAAGGCGGCGAGCTGATTTTCAGTGGCACTCACACTGCCCGGGTCCTGAACACCATTCTGGGGGGCTCTGCATTTTATTTTAATTTTTAAATAAAGCTTCTTAAACATTTTTAAAACCTTATTTACTTTACATACAACAATAGTTTAGTTATATACTAGCGAAAATACCCGGCGTTGCTCGGGTCAGTCGGAGGTGGGGATGGGGCAGAGAGCTGAGCGAGTGCGGGGTCCATTGGAGGGGGCAGAGAGCAAACCCGACACCCCCATCTCACCCCCCCGACCAAACCCGACACCCCCACCTCACTTACCCCTCGACCAACCCCGACTCACATTTTCACCCCCCCACCAACCCCAACACCCCCTGACCAACACCCACACCTCACCCCCGTAGACCAAACCTGACACACCCACGTCACTTTCCCCCCCAACCAAACCCGACACCCCTACCACCACAAACAAACCCGACACCCACACCTCACTTACCCCCTCGACCAACCCCGACCCCCCTCATCACCCCCCAAACAAACCCAACACCTCCACCTTACCCCCCCACCAAACCCAACACCCCCTGACCAACCCCAACACCCACACCTCACCCCTCACAAACCCCGACACCTTCCCACCCCCCCAGACCAAACCCAACACCCCCGGCTCACTTACCTCCCGACCAAACCCCTCACCCCCCGACCAAACCCGACACCCCCACCTCACTTACCCTCCGACCAAACCCAACTCGGGTCCGTCGGAGTGGGGAGGGGGCAGTGTCACGTTACAGGAATTATTTGGGATCATATAGATCATTGGAGCAACCAGAGTCCTATAGTGGCACCGAATCTTATGTACAGGGGGTCATAATGGGTGCCTACAACCAGGTTATGAATGGCTGATTATGAATATGCCAGTGATATGTGTGTATCAATTTTGTAGTTAGAGTTATAATATTGGCTCTGGACTGTCCGTCTTTCCAAATATTGTGCTCTGCTGGGGAAGAAGATTCCTGAATACTGGGCGTCAGCTGGGCTTGGGCTGCCTGATGGCCCATTAAGGGACTATCAGCAACACAATGGACTCTGGGAGCTTGGAATGCTCCAATCCAGACAAAAAGTCTACAAGAGAAAGCCTGGGCATAATGGCTTCAGCCTGCCTTGTTTCCAGCTTTGGATGGAACTTTGCTTCTCAGGGAACTCTGGACAAAGGTACTGACCCATCTCTGCAGGAGATGCTCTCCAAAGACTGTGATTAAAACCTGCAGTTTATTCTACCACAGCTGCAAGACTGAACCAAGCGATGTACCATTACTGCATGTAATTGATTTCTTTTAACCATTCTTAACCCTCACCTATACCTTTTTCCTTGTATAATAAACCTTTAGATTTTAGATTCTAAAGGATTGGCAACAGCGTGATTTGTGGTAAGATCTGATTTGTATATTGACCTGGTTTTGGGTCCTGATTCTTTGGAATTGGGGAGAACCATTTTCTTTATTTGGGGGATTGGTTTTCATAACCATTGATCCCCAGGACAGGTGGCTGGTGGTGGTGATACTGGGAAGCTGGAGTGTCTAAGGGAATTGCTTGTGTGACTTGTGGTTAGCCAGTGGGGCAAAACCAAAGTCTTTTCTGTTTGGCTGGTTTGGTTTTCCTTAGTGTGGAAAAACCCCAGCTTTGGGTTGTAGTTGCCCCTTTGGAAGCAATCTGTCCTGATCTGACACTCACAGTTGGATCCCACCAGGAACAGCACCGTCACAGTGGCGTAGTCGTGCTAGGATCCACAGAACCAGGTCAATTGAGCTTTGGGTCTGAACCCCACACTGTCCAAATTTGAGTTTTGGGTGTAGAGAGTTTGGTTGGTTAAAGCAGTGGTCCCCAACCTTTTTATTGCCGCGGACCGGTCAACGAGGGCGAGTCTATGCTTGCGGCCCGGGGGGTGATTTTCATTTTTCCCTTTGTGCGGCGGACCGCTATATGTCCGCCGAAAAGCTGCTGATTTCAGTACATCGCCTCAATTTACATTAAATTTGGCGCTGCGGGCACCTGTATGTCCGCCGAAAAGCCGCAGGATACGGTAGAGAAGACGCCGGATGCAGAAGTGAAGGCGGACCGGAAGGGAAGGCGGCCGCTGCGGAGGGGGAAGCCGCCGGATGCGGAAGTGAAGGCGGCCCGGAGGGGAACGCGGCCGCGGCCCGGTACAAATTGCTCCACGGACCGGTACCGGTCCGCGGACCGGGGGTTGGGGACCACTGGGTTAAAGAGCAGTGGCAATGAGTAATCAGAAAGCAAAGGCAACGAAACTGCAAGCCCTGAAAGACAGCCTGCAGCGTGAGTTTGAACGGGAACTAGCAGAGCTGAGGTTGTGGGAAGAGCAACAAAATGCTAAAATTGAGAAAAAAGCCAGGGAAAGGGAGGCTGAATTACAGAGAGAAGCTGCTGAGAGACAGGAGAGACTTAACAAGATGAAAGAAGAAACTGCCAAACTTCGGCTCCAAGTTCAAAGAGCAAGAGAAGAACACCAGAAATTATATCCTCTTGAAAGTCCATTTTATAGCAGTATTGGGAGGCGGTATTACCCTGTGCAGTTTTCTGTGTTTAGCCCATTATGCTATGACCAGGGGGAGGGTGATTCTCACCTGGGGGGAAATAGCTGTTTGTCTGGGGAGGGTTTCTGCAAGTGTTTGTCTGTGCAAGAAAGCAGTTTGCCTGTGGATGAAGTTTCTAAATGTCTGTCTAATGTCTCAGAAGTGAATCTGGAATTAGGTACAGTGCAGGAAGAACTTATAAATCAGGAAGGGGTTCCTCTGGAACAGGTTGCAGTGAATGGTCAGGTTAAAGCCCTAACTGAGGAAGGAAAGGGTGAAATAGTTTTGGCTGGTACAGCTTGTAAAAAGGAACCTGAAAAAAGCAACAGTGTATCTGTTGGAAGTGGCGAAATGCCTGGTGAGGAAGGTTTGAATAAGACTAGGCAGCAGTTTGGGAAGGCAAGGATAGTGGAAGAGAAGTGTCCCTATGCCTTACCTGTGTCCTGTGTGGAGAAGTGTGACAGTGAAGGGAGTGTGCCTGTGTCTGTCAGGGGTATTGACTTGCCTGTGGAGGAAGCTACCTCAGTCTCCGAGCAGTTGTCTGTGTGCTGGGACAAGGGAAGTGAGATCCCAAGCTGTGGGTCTAGTGAAGGAGAGTGTGTCTCTAACTCTTCTTTGTCTGAGGAGCAGACAGAAAATACCTGTCAGCCTGGAATGGTTGAGAGTGGGGCATTTGTTTCAGAGTTGGTTTTGGATTCAGCTAAAACTCAGAAAGGAAATGGTCCTGAGTTTGTGTCTGCTGGGGAGGAAGGCTCTATAACTAATCTTAATCTGGTTGAGGTCTTGGCAAGATCCCAGAGAGCAGACAATTCTGGTGCTTGTATTTTGCCTGTTGCTAGTGTGTGGCTGGAAAAGGGTGTAGCAACTCTGTCTAATCAGAGTGATACCCTAGCCAGAACACAAGGAGAGCAGAAAGGGGATTTGGGTGTGTTACCTGCCACCAGCTTGACAATAGAGAGCAAGGAGGAATTGGGACAGCCCTATAACCAAGTGGCTGTGTTGAACCAGCTTGTTGGGGAGAGAAGGTTGTTCAAAGGAAAAAGTCTCCATGCTGATTCTGCAGGTGAACAGTTTGGGTCTCAGGCTCAGAAAGATGACTGGGTAAATGTATCACCAAATCAGCCAGGAAAGTCTTTTAAGCAAAAGAGAGCAAAATTTGACCCTTCAGGGCTAGGAAGGAAAAGAGAATTTAATTGGGAAAAGGAAAACCACAAAGTGACCCTAGGAGGCCAAAATTCTAATGGTATTGACCCAAAGGCATGGATTGACAAACCTAATTGTAAATGGACACTTACAATGAAATTGTTGTTGTTACTAATGGTAATTTGTGTAACTACTGTGTTATTACCTGAAACTGTAAAATTGTACAATGGGCCTAGTCTTGTGAAAAATCCTTTGGACATGTCAAGAGAAATACAGGGAAACACACTTTATGTAAAGAGGCCTTGTTCTACTGATGTGTCACAGTTAAGGCCTGTGAACAGTGGTGAGACTTTCCAAAGGGAAAAAGACATTCCACACCAAATGTGCAGTGTAAAAAGGGAAACTGAGGCACAGTACCCTATTGTTTCCATGGCTAAATGCCAAGATTGCTGTGCTATGGACAACATTGATATCTATATTAATTTGATGGTACTTGGGTTCCAAACATTTGCCAGAGCTTGTATGTACAAAGTAGCTGTTTTCTTTAGCTCTGGGCAAGATCACATAACACAAACCCACGGATGGGGGAGCTTTTGGGATGCAGTCAGGGCTGTTTTCTCATCCCTTCCTGCATCAATTTTGCGTTGGGGGTGTCACGTTACAGGAATTATTTGGGATCATATAGATCATTGGAGCAACCAGAGTCCTATAGTGGCACCGAATCTTATGTACAGGGGGTCATAATGGGTGCCTACAACCAGGTTATGAATGGCTGATTATGAATATGCCAGTGATATGTGTGTATCAATTTTGTAGTTAGAGCTATAATATTGGTTCTGGACTGTCTGTCTTTCCAAATATTGTGCTCTGCTGGGGAAGAAGATTCCTGAATACTGGGCGTCAGCTGGGCTTGGGCTGCCTGATGGCCCATTAAGGGACTGTCAGCAACACAATGGACTCTGGGAGCTTGGAATGCTCCAATCCAGACAAAAAGTCTACAAGAGAAAGCCTGGGCATAATGGCTTCAGCCTGCCTTGTTTCCAGCTTTGGATGGAACTTTGCTTCTCAGGGAACTCTGGACAAAGGTACTGACCCATCTCTGCAGGAGATGCTCTCCAAAGATTGTGATTAAAACCTGCAGTTTATTCTACCACAGCTGCAAGACTGAACCAAGTGATGTACCATTACTGCATGTAATTGATTTCTTTTAACCATTCTTAACCCTCACCTATACCTTTTTCCTTGTATAATAAACCTTTAGATTTTAGATTCTAAAGGATTGGCAACAGCGTGATTTGTGGTAAGATCTGATTTGTATATTGACCTGGGTCTGGGGCCTGATTCTTTGGAATTGGGGAGAACCATTTTCTTTATTTGGGGGATTGGTTTTCATAACCATTGATCCCCAGGACAGGTGGCTGGTGGTGGTGATACTGGGAAGCTGGAGTGTCTAAGGGAATTGCTTGTTTGACTTGTGGTTAGCCAGTGGGGCGAAACCAAAGTCTTTTCTGTTTGGCTGGTTTGGTTTTCCTTAGTGTGGAAAAACCCCAGCTTTGGTCTGTAGTTGCCCCTTTGGAAGCAATCTGTCCTGATCTGACACTCACAGTTGGATCCCACCAGGAACAGCACCGTCACAGGCAGAGAGCTGAGCGAGTGCGGAGTCCGTTGGAGGGGGGAGGGGGCAGAGAGCTGAGAGAGCGGAGGGTCCGTTGGAGGGGGTATTATGACATCATAACTATGTCACAGAGAACAGCAGCTGCCCAGCTGATGTGAATGGGCTTTAAAGAATTTCACCCCTGGGGGGCGTCAGAGGTGAGATTTGAAAAATTTTCGACTCTTACCCTGGTTATGACCCTAAGACCTCTAACTGTACCAAATTTCAAGTCTCTAGCTCAAACAGTGTGGAAGGAGTAAGCGTTCATACATACATACATGCATACATACATACACGCATACATACACATTTTGACTTTTATATATATAGATTATAGACTTGTAGAAAGAGACCTTCAAAAAATGTTAAAATTATTACTGGCACGCAAGACCTTAAATTACAGTAAATAAATGAAGACTCGGCACACCACTTCTGAAAGGTTGCAGACTCCTGCAATAGAAGATACTTCGTTGCTGGCTGAAGCGTCCCTCTAAAACTGTTGCATTTGCCTCTAGCTTTGTCTGCAGTCTTTCTGTGACTTTGCAACGCTTGCAGGCATGTGTGAACAGTATTGTGTGTGAATGTATACTCTTACTGAATCAGTGGAGTAAAACTGAATTACTTGCGTGTGTACACACACACTGCCATTCTGACCAATTCCCACTGAGTTGATGATAGTTTTGCTTGTAGACAGACTTTAACATGGGTCAATTTCTGAATATTTATAGATTTAGGATCTCACTTCAAGAAAACGTGTGTCTGTGTGCATACGCGCATGTACGTGCAGGAGGTGCGAGATTTTTCTCTTCCATTTTTAGTGCAGTTCTGCTCTGTCCTCCATGTTGCTTGACGTTTTTTTCCCTTTTTACATTGACAAATGGAATCCTTGTGTAGCAGATGCTATGATGTAGGGTAATAATATTGCATAGATTGGGGTGGGCAAACTATGGCCCGCTGGCCATTTTTATGTGGCCCTCAAGCTCGGGCCGGGGGCACGGTGCCAGTGGCTCTTTGCTCCTGACCCGGGGTGGCGGGCCGAACGCAGCGAACCGCGGGGTTCTGCGCCCAGCTGAGCAGGTAAGCAAGTTGGTGGGGGTTGGGGGTGGTTAGAGTGAAGGGTGTCTCGGGAGGGGGCAGTCAGGGAACAGAGACCAGGGGGGCTAGATAAGGGGTGAGGTTCTAGGGGGGGGCAGTTAAAGTGGGGAGTCTCCAGAGGGGGCAATCAGGAGACAAAGGGGGGGTTGGATGGGTTAGGGGGGTTAGGGATTCTGAGGTGGGTAGTCAGGGGATGGGAAGTGGGTGGGGGTCGGATGGGGCGCGGCCTACCCTACCCGGCCCTCTGCACAATTTTGAACCCTAGTGTGGACCTCTTGCCAAAACGTTTGCCCACCCATGGCCTAGATGATGATGATGATGATGTCTGCGTATTATGGTGGTGGGTGTATTAAAAATGCCTTGGAGGAGATGGTAAAGGGAATCACTGTGTTTGTACTTCGTGTAGGGTCTCTCTAGGCTGGGGAGTATAGGATAAATATACTTACCAACTAACAAATCAGTGAATGTTGTACCAGTTCTATCCAAGGATGTGACTTCCAGCCAAAAGGCAAGTATGAGAAAAATCCTGCCCATCTACCCTACTAAGATGTTCTCTCGACCAGCTGTTTTAACAGATTTCCCTCCAGATCTTTGCTGTGTACTCGGGTGATAATTTTCCAATTGCAGCAGCATCAGAGCAACTTGAGTCCCCTACATGTGGAGGGTTAAATACACCAGTGCTAAATGAATGTACATCTGAATAGGCTTTTCAAGTGAACTTCACTTGATTTTTTCCAAAGGATTCAGTTAGAAAACTGATCTCATTTGCAGTAGGCACTTGGGAGCAAATTCACTGCTGGTATAACCCAGTGTAACTCCATTGACTTCTTTCTGAGGAGTTGTGCCTGTTTACACCAAGGCCAATTTGACCTTCCTTGTCTGCAGTTACTCTACAAAGATGAAGCAGGCCAACAAGTATGGGAGTTGGTTTCCCCTCCCCCCTCCTCTGTCTTCCAGAGACAGGCTAGGTGATCTCCTGGTCCCATGGACATTAGGGGTTTCGTTAGCCGTTCTCAGTAACCAGGTCTATTTTAATTCTCAGCTGGGGAAGGAGGGTGTCAATAAGCAGAAATATTAATACTAAAACATAGAACAATAGATTAGGGTTGGAAGAGACCCCAGGAGGTCATCTAGTCCAACCCCCTGCTCAAAGCAGGACCAACAAGTAAATCATCCCAGCCAGAGCTTTGTCAAGCCAGGCTATAAAAACCTCTAAGGATGGAGTGCAATGTCACAGAGGGTTAGAAGAGACCTCAGGTCATCTAGGCCATCCCCCTTCTCAAAGCAGGACCAACCAACAAAATCATCCCAGCCAGGGCTTTGTCAAGGTAGGCCATAAAAAACCTCTAAGGATGGAGATTCAACCACCTCCCTAGGTAACCCATTCCAGTGCTTCACCACCCTCCTAGTGAATTTTTTTTCCTAATGTCCAGCCTAGACCTCCCACACTGCAACTTGAGACCTTACTCCTTCTTCTGTCCTCTGCCACCACTGAAAACTGCCAAGCTCCATCTTCTTTGGAACCCCCCCTTCAGGTAGTTGAAACTGAAGGCTATCAAATCCCCCCTCACTCTCCTCTTCTGCAGACTAAACAAGCCCAGTTGCCTCAGCCTCTCCTCATAAGTCACGTGCCCCAGCCCCCTGATCGTTTTTGTTGCCCTTTGCTGGACATCCATTTGTCCACATTCTTTCTGTGTGGTGGGTGGGGGTGGGGGGGAAACTGGATGCAATACTCCAGATGTGCCGAATAGAGGGGAAAATCACTTCCCTCAATCTACTGGCAATGCTCCTATTAATGCAGCCCAATATGCTGTTAGCCTTCTTGGCAATAAGGGCACACTGCTGACTCTTATCCAGCTTCTTATCCACTGTAATCTTGAGGTCCTTTTCTGCAGAACTGCTTTTTAGCCAGTCGGTTCTCAGCCTGTCATGGTTCATGGGATTCTTCTGTGCTAAGTGCAGGACTCTGCACTTGTCCTTGTTGAACCTCATCAGATTTCTTTTGACCCAGTTCTCCAATTTGTCTAGGTCACTCTGGACCCTATCCCTACCCTCCAGGGTATTTACCTCTCTCCCCAGCTTAGTGTCATCCACAAACTTGCTGAGGGTGCCATCCATCTCATCATCCAGATAATAAAGATGTTGAACAAAACTGGCCCCAGCACTGACCACTGGGGGGTCAGTTTGATACCAGCTGCCAACTAGACATCAAGCTGTTGAGCCTGACAATCTAGCCAGCTTTCTTATCCACCTTATAGTCAATTTATCCAATGCATACTTTTTTAATTGGGGGAGACTGTATCAATTTGAGCTTTGCTAAAGTCAAGATATATTGCATCCACCCTTTTTCCTCATATCCACAGAGCCAGTTATTGCATCATAGAAGGCAATCAGATCTTATTATAAAGTCAGTGAAAACCTGGCCCTATAGTGTTTGCAACCCAAACTTTCCAGCCTTGTGCTGATCCATACATTGTAAAGGATACAACTTGTGGCTCATTGGAGAAGTATTAATCGTTGTAAGAGAGAAGCCAGGAACATTAATCGTGCAGAGGGCTCTGTCATTCAGCTCCAGGGAAGTCCTAAAATCACTTCTCTGTTTGCAGGTACCCTGCTCTGTGTGTTGGGTTTTATTTCGGCCATCACAGTCAGCATGCTGGACAAAGTGGGCATGAAGCAGCTCGGCTTGGATGGGGTTATCCAGCAAGAGTCCAGGAAAGTGGTACGTGGAATACAGACCACCTTTTCCTCCAGAGCCTTGAGGTTCTGGCATGGGCTAACTGAATTTTGTTCTCTCTGCTGAGTTTATTTTGTGACTGAAGTTTGCAATAATAGTAGCTGATCTTGGCCAGAAGAGGGAGCCAATGCCACTTATCCTAGTTTTATTTGGCTGTTCTCTTAGGGCTGATCTACAGTAGGGGGAGGGGCCGACCTAAGATATGCAACTTCAGTTACGTGAATAACGTAGCTGAAGTCAGCACATCTTAGGCCAACTACCTGCTGTCCTCATGGTGGCAGCAGTTGGCAGCAGGCTCCCCCGTTGACTCCAGTTTGCGCCTTTTGGTGAGCTGGAGTTCTGGAGTCAACAGGAGCGCCTTTGGCGATCAATTTATCGCGTCTTGATGAGACACAATAAATCGATCGCCAATAGATCGATCACTATGCCCTGGTCTGGCGCGTGGTGAAGACCTACCCTTAGGCTTCTGCAGCTGCAAACAAGAAGGGATTATGAAAATTAAACTAAACAAAGAGAATAAGTGTTGGCAGCGTATTAGAGACCAGAATCAGCACTCTGAGCATGAGTTCATTGTGCAAGTTGCTTGTGAATACAGATGAGATTCTAGCCTCCTCTTCTGTGATTTAGTGTAATCTGGTCAGAACTAGCCCATCTTCCTGCTACAGCAAAACCAGTCTTTGTGCTACACTCTCCAAGAGTATGTCTACTCTGCAGTTAGATACCCGTGATTGGTCCTTGCCAGCTGACTACCCCAGATGGGCTAAGGGCCTGTTTAATTGCAGTTTAGACATTCAAGGCTCAGACTGCAGCCCGAGTTCTAGGACACTTCAGGGTCCTAGAGAATAGGCTGGGGTCCAAGCCCAAATGTCTATACTGCAACTAAACACCCCGGTGAGCCTGAGTCAGCTGGCATGTGCCAGTCACAGGGGTCTAATTGCAGTGTAGACCTACCCTTAGTGTTCTGAGTAACAGGGCTGCCATTACTTCAGGTTATCAGATCCATTAAACTTCAGAAGAGGGAAGGTCTTAATGATAGTTTTCCATTCTTAATGTACTGGTTATATTCTGGTATTTCCCCTCATTAATAACTCCTAGTTATACCTGCATCCCTGCTGTGCTTCATCCCACGGTTTGTCTCTGACAGCTGCAAGTTCTGCTCAGAAAAGTCTTTTGATGCTACAGACTTTTATGAAAGGAAGGAAAAGCACTTGACCATACTGCCAGAGAAAGGTGGGGTGTGGGTGTGGACGGGCATAGCAAATGCTGGAACTCCCAGAGGCAAATGAATGACCTTTCAGACTCCAGTCACCAGCTGCCCTTCTCATGGAATAGTAGAGGAAGAAGATAACATAGTTATGAAGTTGGAAGTGGGCTGTATCCTATTAACCTAGGGGGCTTTTCTCTTTACAGCGGATTCAGGATGTCCAGCGACTGCCACTTCGCTACTGGATCTTAGTCCTAACCATCATGTTCTTCTATAACGGGGTCTTCCCTTTCGTGGCAGATGCCAGGTACTGACCAGGAAAGGTTCCCAGTACTGGAGCTTTGGTACAGAGCTAACTTTATCCATCTCCCTCTTCATTCAGCTAGCAGGGGAATCTCAGAGGAATGGGGGGCTTTCCAAACAGTACAAAGCAAGCAATGTCCCTCTAAAGCAGGGGTGGGCAAACTGTGGGCCGCGAGCTCGGCCCAGGAGCATGATGCCAGTGGCCCTGCACTCCCGAGCCAGGGGCCAGGCCGAGCGTGGCAAGCTGTGGGGTCCCGCGTTCCCTCGCCGCGGGGCCCTGCACCCGGCTGAGCAGGTAAGTTGGGGGGGGGGGCTTAGGTGGTGGGGTCCCGGGGATGATGATCTGGGGACGATGACTTGGGAGGGGGCAGTCAGGGAACAGAGAGGCTAGATAGGGGGTGGGGTTCTGGAGGGGCAGTTAAAGTAGGGGGTCTCTGGAGGGGCCGATCGGGACAAGGGGGGGGGTTGAATGGGTCAGGGATTCTGAGGGGGGCAGTTGGTGGGAAGTGGGTGGGAGTCGGGGGGGAGGGGGAGGAGGCGGGGCGCACAGCCTTCCCTACCTGGCCTTTTGCACAATTTTGAGCCCATGTGGCCCTTAGGCCAAAAAGTTTGCCCACCCCTGCTCTAGAGCAAGGTGCTTAACATTTAACTATCAGGACCTTTGTTGACTCTTCTTTCCCTTGCACTGTGTTATGCAGCCATCTCTGAAGATGATGCAAGATATAGGGATTTCCAGCTCATGAAGTGCATCTAGAAATGCCCAGCTTCTGGGGTCGGGTGGAGTTGTGCTGCATAAATCCATTCAAGCAAAACACTTATTGGAGTGGCAATGGCAACAGGAGGATGTTGCTGAGGGCTCTGGTGGGGTCAGATTCAAGGCCACTGATGCTGTAAAGTGTTTCTTGGCTAAACAACTCAGAACCATTGCAGCCTTCCCAAGATGCCTCCCAAAACTGTCACACATGTGAGCAGATGCCTGGAAGGTGGCCAGCAGCCAGCATCTTAAAATAAGGCATAGATTAAAACTGCTGTGCATGGCAGTTCCTATGGCACACTGCCATTTCCCAAATGCTAGAATCTCAGTGGGAGGGACTGCAGTTAGAGTAGCAGACTAGGGGGTCGAGAGACCTGGGTTCTGCTGTTCCTGCCTCTGACACAGACTCTATATGACCTTGGGGAAAGTGCTTCTCCTTTGTCTGTTTTTGCCAATTTGCAAATGGCTATACTGCCACTTTTCTTACAGGGGGCTTGCAAAACTTAACATTAGGAAAGTGCTTTGAGATCTTGGGAGAAAAATGAAAGGAGGATTATATATTTATAAATACAAACAAATGGCTCAGCAATTTGGAGTGGGAAGGGGTCCTTGCAGGCTTGCTGCAGCAGTTAACAAAAAAAAAGGTCCTATTATTAGAACCTACTGAAAGCAAAATGCACAATACTGGGATCTTTGGGGCTCTCCCTGAAATGGGCTGTCATCTGCTTACCTTAACCAGAAATGGTCCCCATACAGCCTGCTTCCTGCTCTGCTGTCTCCCCATGTTCTGTCATGGAGCAATACTCCACACTGCCTCAGGCACAAAGAGGCATGTTTCAAATATCTCTTTTGGCAGATTAATTCCAGACTTGTTTCCAAAACAAGAATCATGGCTCAGTGCCTTCAGTGTCATTGATTATTTGGGTCTATTGCAGTAAATCTTCAGGGACAGCATTTTGCTGCCCCAGAGCTACAAAGTTCAGCTGTCCTCAAAATAATTCTAGCCACTTAAAAGGAACCAGTCAAAATCTAGATGAGCAGAGGGTTTCCAAGTAAATTAGTTTCTCAAAGCTGCTCAGTATTGGCTGGCCACTAGAAAACTGGGTACCCTACAAAGCCTTTGAAAAACACTAGGTTTACATCATTTTTGTCCTCCATAATGTATGAAGGAAGCTTGTTTTCTGCTGTAGCAATATCAGGGCCTTTCTCCTCTCTTTTTATTGGATATCTTCTTGGAGCAGTAGAGAACTGGAGTGGGAGATTTCTGAGCTCTTAATCAAAGGGTTGAAGTTGTTAAATGCCGATCCTTCCCTCCACACTGTTTTGAGTAATGTATCTAAAAATTTAACATCCCTTTCAGTTTCAGGGCTGAGAAATCTTCTACTCCCCCAAGGAGACCACCAAGGAAAACAGGATTCACTGTTCCTGGAATTTCCAAGATGCATGCCCCCAAACTTTCAGGCCTCTTTTATCCATCATAAAGAAAGGAAGGGCACAAATCTCCCTCCTCCCACCGACAGACCTTTTTGTTCAGCATACCTTTTAAAACAAATGATTGATTTGAGTTTGTGCTTTAAGTTCTCTAATTAAAAGCCCCCTGTGCAGATGTGTGCTCAGACTTGCTTTGTGCCAAGATAACCAGAACAAGAATCCTAATAATGTAATATATTTTGGTCCCCCCTCAATTTTATTTTTAGCAAGTTTATCCAGGATAAGTACTCTGGCTACAGTCAGCAGGCAGCTGCTTACATTGCTGGAGCGGTATACGACAGCTCTCTTGTTCTCTCTGCAGCCGTTGGCATATTAATCGTGAGTACCCAGTACGTAGCAGAACATCAGCTACATGGTGGATTGTCTGCTGATAGACCAAGGCTTACTACAAATAATATTTTGTGCATCCCTGACAGAGATTGAGTGTAAGAGATTGAGTGTTTAAAACTAGAGCTCTGGAGTTGGGTCATTAGTGATGCAGGGGGTTAACAGACTAGTTTGAAAACCCTGAAGCCATTCTGTAGTAGGTCAGAAATGAAATGAGTTTAATCTCTGATCCCCTAGGTGCTGTTGTAGAAGTACCACACCAATAGCTGAATACTCATGAGAGGACCATGATAAAACAATGAGGGGAATGTTGCAGGTCAGGATTGAGGGGCACAAGCAGAGCTTTGCAAGGGATGAGGAGCAATAGCTTGCACAGAATCAACTCGTGCTTTGCCTAATTTATCAATCCCTAACTTCCATAAGGACTAAAATGCAACATACTGCCTTAAAACTAAAACTTTGGAGTTTCAAATTCAGGTGATTTGGAACATCCTTACTCTCTGATAGGCATGCCAATCTCTTCAGTCCCTGTTTGTACTTTGTGAGGTGTTATTTTCCATTAGCTGATACTCTTAAGTCATCATTTACCAGCACACACAGCTCAGCTGTGCACACTGAGGAGGAGCACATTGGAGTCCTGGTGGAAACAGTGGGGGGCTCTCGGTAAATCACTTTCTGTTTGTCCTTCATCAGGACTATGTAGGACTGAGAGGTGTGTTTGCAGTTGGTTGTGCCGTGCTGACTCTGCCAGTCTTTGCTCTCCTGGCATTTACATTTGTTCCTCCGCTTGTCTCTACCATCTGGCTGGGGATCACTTACTCCTTTGCTGCTGTAAGTATGTAGAAACCACTGCATTAGCAGGTTACTTTATAGCTCTGTACCCTCCTCACCCCTTTCCAGACACACATTGTACACTAGCCAAGGTCTAAACATTAGGCATGTGTGCATTCTGAGATCTTTGGATTACAAAGCCCCAAAGATGTAGTCTGCAAACACCCCTGTATAACCCCAAAGAAGCTCAAAGAACCCATTGGCATGGTCTGTTGGAAGCATTAGCTGTTAAGCAGTACTGTCCTTTCAGGACACCTTTTGAGCAGGATGCAGAATGTCCACCCGAGTCAGTTATCCCAGCTCCTCATTGAGATATTTGACTCTGAATTGTGTGTGCTTTCAGCTGACTGGAGTAACCGGAGAGAAAAGATGTAGGCACTCATCATCCATTTACTGTAATCTTCTAGTCCGATAGTGGTGAATGGATCAGAGGAAGGTGTAAACCCCTCCATAAGGCATCCAAATGTGTAACAGGGACAACTTTCTCCCTCAGTTGATCAGCTAGTGGCCTGAAGCTGGGCCTTGAATTATTAGACTATTGACAGCAAACATTTCCTACTTTAACATCTGCCCATTTCATTACTCCTTACAACAGGCAAGTCTGTGGCCATCTATACCCCTTGTGGTTCCCCAGGCAACATTAGGGACAGCTATGGGGCTTGCAACCTCTGTGCAGATGATTGGAATTGGCCTCTCCAATCTGATCGTTGGACATATTCTGGGAACTAAGTCCAGGTAAGAACTAGTGCCTTTTGTTTCTTAAGCAAAAGCCCACAAGTTGTGCTGTTGGGGACTAAACTAAGAGCATAAAACCAGTTTTGTTTGTGGTCTAAACCAAGCATGGTTTCAGGACACGAAAGCCAACACCATGTGCTGCTTCATTTTATCTGGATGCTCTATAACAAGAGGAAACACATTCTTACATGATCATTGTTATTCTTCTGGACCCAACAGTGAACTAAAGATCCCACTTTGGCGTTGGCAACAGATGATGATCTTCATGCTAGCAAACACCATTGCATGCATTATTGCCTCTGTTACCCTCAACGTGGTGGACAAGCAGCAGGTAGTAACATGCTTAAACTTTCATTACCCTCCTACCTCCAGGGCAAGATGCCTTGGACACTAGCTATTTCCTACAAAAAGTGCCTTGGGGCAGGTCTTAGGTGTAAACTTAGCTCCCAACATGTGGGTTTGAAAGGGACCTTAGGTAGTGCAGTTTGTATAAGGAAGGTTTTTTCACCACTCTGGATAGATACTGTTGAGTTGATCACTGAGGAACATCCTGCAGATACATCTTGCTTTCTCTGTTCTGCTACCATACCTTTTAAGAGACAGGCTTTGTAATGGTTGGAACCACCAGTATCACATAAGTTGGTGGCCTAATCACACATTCCTTCCCCAAGCTGGGTTGTACAAAATATGGAAGACCCAAATACAGTAAACCCTCGATTTAACGGACCCCGATTTAACGGACTTCGGATGCAACGGACAAAATTTCCGATGCATCCGAAATCCGTTATGCGGGGGCTGCCGGCTCCCGCCCCGGGGAGCCGGGCGGCCGGGTTGACAGCTCCTGCCCAGCTCCCCGCAGCGGAGGGCCGGGCGGAAGCTGTCAACCCCCCCCCTCCCCGCAGCGGGGAGCCGGGCGGGGGGGTTGACAGTGCCCGCCGGGTTCCCCGCTGCCGGGAGCCTGGCGGGGGAGTTGACAGCTCCCGCTGGGCTCCCCGCTGCGGGGAGCCCGGCGGGAGCTGTCAACCCCCCCCCCTCCTGCCCGGCTGCTGCTGCGGGGAGCCGGGCGGGGGGGGTGGGTGGTTGACAGTTCCCGCCGGGCTCCCCGCAGCGGGAGCCGGGCGAGCGGGCTGACAGTTCCCGCCCGGCTCCCCGCAGAGGGGAGCCGGGCGGCCGGTTTGACAGCTCCTGCCCGGCTCTTCCCGCAGCGGAGGGCCAGGCGGAAGCTGTCAACCCCCCCCCCCCCGCAGCGGGGAGCCGGGCGGGGGGGTTGACAGTGCCCACCGGGTTCCCCACTGCCGGGAGCCGGGCGGGGGAGTTGACAGCTCCCGCTGGGCTCCCCGCTGCGGGGAGCTGGGCGGGGGGGGGGAGTGGTTTGACAGTTCCCGCCTGGCTCCCCGCAGCAGGAGCCGGGCGGGCGGGCTGACAGTTCCCGCCCGGCTCCCCGCAGAGGGGAGCCGGGCGGCCGGTTTGACAGCTCCTGCCCGGCTCTTCCCGCAGCGGAGGGCCAGGCGGAAGCTGTCAACCCCCCCCCCCCCCCGCAGCGGGGAGCCGGGCGGGGGGGTTGACAGTGCCCACCGGGTTCCCCACTGCCGGGAGCCGGGCGGGGGAGTTGACAGCTCCCGCTGGGCTCCCCGCTGCGGGGAGCTGGGCGGGGGGGGGGGAGTGGTTTGACAGTTCCCGCCTGGCTCCCCGCAGCAGGAGCCGGGCGGGCGGGCTGACAGTTCCCGCCCGGCTCCCCGCAGAGGGGAGCCGGGCGGCCGGTTTGACAGCTCCTGCCCGGCTCCCCGCAGCAAAGAGCCGGGCGGGAGCTGTCAACCCCCCCCCCCCCCCCCCCGCCCGGCTCCCCGCAGCGGGGAGCCGGGCTGGGGGGGGGGGGGGGGGGTTTGACAGCTCCCGACGGGGGGGTTGACAGTGAGCCGGGCGGGCGGGCTGAAAGTTCCCGCCCGGCTCCCCGCTGCCGGGAGCCGGGCGGGGGGGTTGACAGGCGGGAGCTGTCAACTCCCCCGCCCGGCTCCCGCAGTGGGGAGCCGGGCGGCGGGGGGGGGGGGGGTTGACAGCTCCCGCCGGGCTCCCCGCAGCGGGGTGCCGGGCGGACGGGCTGAAAGTTCCCGCTGGGCTCCCCGCTGCGGGGAGCCGGGCGAGTTGACAGCTCCCGCCGGGCTCCCCGCTGTGGGGAGCCGGGCGGGGGGGTTGACAGTTCCCGCCTGGCTCCACGCAGCGGGGAGCCAGGCGGGAGCTGTCAGCCCACCCGCCCGGCTCCCCGTTGCGGGGAGCCAGGCAGGTGGTGGTGGTGGGGGGGGGGTTTGACAGCTCCTAAAACCTCTATATAAGGGACTAATTCTGGTGAGGGGGTGTCCATTAAAGCCAAAAGTCCTGTTATTTAATGATTTTTAAAAATTATTAAATAACGGACTTTTGGCTTTAACGGACACCCCCTCGCCCCAATTAGTCCGTTAAATCGAGGTTTCACTGTATATGATAAAAGGTTGTCTGTAAGCGACATACATTATCTAGGAAAGCTACTTGTTTGTTTCACTGTCTGCTTCTCTAAATTGCTAGGGTGGGACACTGAACAGAGCAACAAAGCGATCATCTGCAGAGCAGGAGGTCACACAGTCTATAGACACAGAACCCCTCCTGGATGAAGCGGGAGGTGAAGGAGTCATCAACTAAGAAGCAGCAGGGTGCCCAGTGACAGAGAACAACTACAACTGGTTGCTGGCACAGTATTGTCCCTCTTTATTTCCAAGTGTATGCTTTTAAGGAATACACTAATATTTTAGTGGTTTTTTTTTTTACAATCATCCATGAAAACAAGCTGCTATATGAAGGGAACTATGCATATGAAGGGAAAGTTGTTTTGTTCCTTGTGTCTGAAACAAATCAGCCATATGGTACATTAAGGCAATGATGAAGCTTATGTGGTGAACTTTTTGAAATGGATTATACTACAATGTTTAATGTCTAAACTCAATCCTGCTGAAGTTTGTTCTAATTACCATCTTCTAATCACCTTAATTCATCATTATAAATGTCAATGTAAGGTATTTCATTAAAATATCACTGCACCTTCACAGAAAACTCCTCACAGTAGCATGATGGGGTTGAGTATCCTTCCATTTCAATAATTAACAATCAACAGCAATGTCCTTTCACAAATTCATTGTGTATGTAAATAAGTTTGCCCTTTGTCAGAGCAGAGGCTGTTGGGATTATTTCACTTATTTTAAATTGGCAAGACCAATTATGTGAAACCTAGCCAAACTTTTTGCTTAACCCTCCCACAAGCTGCATTATCCAGATACAGCAATGTTACCTTGAAATGGTATGAAACTGTTGAGCAAAAATAGTAAATAACCGCCTTAAAACTTCATATTAGTGACTGTCAATGCACATTGATCAGACTTAATTATCTTTACTATGCAACCCTTTGAATGGTGCATTTATAAGCACACTGAGATGATGCTTCAAGTGTGTTAACTTCATTGTTAAACAGAGCTGAGAGCAATCACCTGAAAGATGATTTGTTTAAAAAAAAAAAAAAGTATAGAATTTGCAATTGTTTAACCGTGTACAAGCAGCAGAGTAAAATTACTAACTTCTGCATTAATGTGAGAACAGAAGGTGTACTGATGAGTCCAATAAAATAACCTTTTCTAAAGTAATTGTTACAGAGGAGAACTCTATTATAGCAACTTTTGTTCCAGTGACACATGAGAGCTAAGAAGTTTTTATGTAGCAATTTCCTCTCTGCCTTCTGTTAGTACGTGCAAGTTCATCTGAAGCTCACAGTACAACCTAATGCAAACAACGGAAGGACTGGACTTTAGAAACACTTATGACTAAGACAACTGAAAGGCTTTTATTATTTGCTATGGAAGAGGAGAGGCTATAACGTCTCCAATTCCTGTGGCAGCAAATTTTGAAAGATATGGTGCCCTTTCTTGAGAACTTGATGGCTTATGCTCATACCTCCTATCATGAGGCAGCATAATGGTGATACTTGTAATGTGAGCAGGAGTCCTAATATGGATGGCACTATAGCAGGGGTGGGGAAGCTCCGGCCCGCGGGCCTTATACAGCCCGCCAAAGCTTTCTGTCCGGTCCGCGCGCGTCCCTGGCCAGCGGCTCCCCCAGGCGCTTTCCGCCCCTTCGCCGAACGCGGAGCCGCGCCCCCCCCCCCCCCCCCCCCCGGCGGCCCAGGGCAGCTCCGTGCTTGGCGAAGAGGCCGGAAGCGCCTCGGGGAGCCGCCTGCCAGGGATGCATGGGGGTGGCTTTGTGCTCCGGCTGGCAGGCGGGGGGCGGCTCCGCGCTGGGGCCGGCAAGCGCCTGGGAGAGCCGCTGGCCAGGGACACGCGCCGGCTGCCAGGCGGGGGGCGGCTCCCCATGGCGCTTTCCGGCCCCTTAGCCGAACGCGGAGCCGCCCCCGCCTGGCGGCCCGGGGCGACTCCATGCTCGGCAAAGAGGCCAGAAGTCCCTTGGGGAGCCGCCGGCCACGAACGCGCGGGGGGGGGGGGGCGCCGGCGCCGCGGGGAGCCGCCGGTCAATGGGGGTGGGGGGGGGGAGGCCGGGGGGGGGTGCAGGAGGGAAGGAGGCTTGGTGGGGGGAGGCTGGGCGCAGGCGGGAAGGAGGCTTGGTGGGGGGGTGGGGCAGGAGGCTGGGTTGGGAGGGGGGAGGAGGTTAGCTTCGGTGGGGTGGGCCAGGCCAGGCAGGGGTGGGGGAAGAAAAGCAGTTAGATGGGAGGCTGGACGGGGGTAAAGCAACATCACCCCCTACACCCAGGCTGATAGCGGGAGCTGACTGGGGCAGGCGGCAGGACCCCGGCTGGCAAGGGGCCAGCGGGGAAACCCCAAAGCAGTGCAGGGCTAAGCACTCTGCTTGCCCCTGCTTTGGGGTTTCCCCCGCTGGCCCCTTGCCAGCTGGAGTCTCAGCTCCCATTGCCAGCCTGGGCTTCCTCGGGGGGGGGGGGGGGGGAGAGGGAGGAGGGAGTGGCCCGCGAAGGACATTATAAATGTCCATATGGCCCTTGGCACAAAAAAGGTTCCCCACCCCTGCACTATAGGGATGGTCATAACTTCCTCATGGATGAGTGTAAGCCTGGGTTGTTTAATTGCTAGCAACAGCTTATTTAGTCTGCAGAAGAGAAGTGAGGGGGAATTTGATGATAGCCTTCAACTACCTGAAGGGGGTTGCAAAGAGGATGGAGCTTGGCTGTTCTCAGTGATGACAGAACAAGCAGCAGTAGTCTCATGTTGCAGTGGGGGAGATTGAGGTTGGATATTAGGGAAAAAAATTCACTAGGAGGGTGGTGAAGCATTGGAATGGGTTATGTAGGGAGGTGGTGGAATCTCCTTCCTTAGAGGTTTTTAAGGCCTGGGATGACAAAATCCTGGCTGGGCTGATTTAGTTGGTGTTGGTCCTGCTTTGAGCAGGGGGTTGGTCTAGGTGACCTCCTGCAGTCTTTTCCAATCCTAATCTTCTATGATTTTAACAATAGTTAACATCTTTTTAGTTGAGGGAAGAGGACTTGATGGACTAGGAAAGCAGACCTCAGCTATACTATCCCCTTAACTGCATCTTTTTACATGCAATCACTGCGATTCTGCATTAGCATCACATTACTAGACTTCCATGTTGTAACATTCTGTGGTTGCATTTGGAAATTCATGCTGGGATTCCTATAGTCCAATAGAGCCCTACCATTTGTGTGCTATGCCTCAAAAGAATGACAGAGGTTCTGTGCCTAGTTATCATCATAAGCAGCAGGCTAATACTTCACAAAAAACATAGCTGTCAGCACTAAGTTGTCAAAGTTACTACTTAACATAAATAGCCACACTGAGTCAGACCCTAGACTGTCTAACTCAGTATTTGGTCTCCTGCCAGTGGCCAAGGGCAGGTGCTATAGAAGGAAATAATAGAATTGGGCAATTTTGACTGATCCATCCCATCATCCATTTCATTAGATGACCCTTGGTTCTCATGTTATTTTTATAGACCTCTCCCCCCTCAGTCTTTTTTTTCCCCTCCAAAGCGGAATCATTTCAGTACTTTTTCTCTCTCCTCACATGGAAGCCGTGCCATATCTCTAATTATTTTCATTGTCGGTCTCTGTACCTTTTCCATTTCTAATATTTTTTTTTAAAATAGGGTGACCAGAAATGCATATAGTATTCAAGGTGGGGGGGGCATACCATGGTTTTTTACAGTGTGGCGGTTCTGAAACCGGGGGTTGCCAGCCACCTCCCGAGGGGTCACGAGCTCCTTGCGCCGCTGAAAAGCCACTGAATTGATTACTTCCGCATTTCGGCAGCTTTTCAGTGGACATGCCGAGCTATTTGGGGAGCGCTCGGCTTGTCTGCCGAAAATAGTCGCGAAATGCAGAAGTAATTCAGCGGTTTTCCGGCAGACCTACAAGGGTCCGCCGTGCCGCCCAGGAATGGAAAAAAGGGTCGCAGTGCTCAAACATTTGAGAACAGCTGAAGTGGCATTACATTTACTATCCTATCTATCCCTTTCCTACTGGTTCCCAACCTTATTTGCTTTTTTGACTACTGCTGCACATTAAGCAGATGTTTTCATTGTAGATAGTTCTATGCCTTTAAGAACTTTTTTAAATTAGCTGCTACCACTCAGGCCCCATCATTTTGTATGTGTAGTTGGGATTGTTTTCTAATATACAGTATTTTGCAAGAATTTAAAGATTGGGCAACAAAATGGCAGATGAAATTCAGACTTAACTAATGAAGAATTTTGTATTATCTGCCAATTTTGCTCTCGCTACTGTACATTCCCTTTTCCAGAACATCACAGCTCCCAGTACAGATCCTTAGGTCCCCGTTTAATTCCCTCCCTTGAGGAATCTTTTAATTAGTTCCTTTCATAGATGAGCATCTTCCCTCTCATCCCATGACTGATGACTCTGCTTAAGAGCTTTCAGTGAGAGACATTTTCAAAAGTTTTCTGGAAGTCCAAGTACACTTTAAGGAAGCTTGTTGACACCCTCAAAGAATTCTAATATGCCTCACCTATTTAACTTCTCTTTATTTATTTCAAAGGTAATGGGAAGGCTGGTAGCCTTCTTCTCCTTCCTTTTCACTATGTAAGATTTCTGTTCTTCAGATGTTGTGCATAATGAATTTTGAACTAGACTGTCAGATGATACATGACTGCTATTTGAGACATGGAAAAGCCTAGTAGTGTTTTCTCTAGTCAGTTGCCAAAGCATGCAATTGATCAATGCTTCTGCTACATCTTAAGGCAACTAGGCCCCTGCACTGTTCTGTTACAGTGTCTAGAGCATTAACCTCAGAAAACAGCACAACAGTCAGATTTGTTTCTTCTAGAAGAGAAATAAAGAACTCATTTGCAAATTGTGTAGTTTAAATCTTTTGACTTCACCATATAGTTCTGTAACATGTATCAATAAGGTTGCTTAGTCCTTTATCAGTCTATAGATTACATCTACTGTTTGTATGCATTTATCTTCTTCCTATCACTGTATTAAAATTTAAGTATCATTGATACTATTTCATAGGTGCACAAGCGGTTACCTAAAAGATTGGCTTAACAATGTGTTCCACCAAGAGATGACTAGGAAAGCTTGGTCTTAACGAGCAGCACAGAGATATGGTGAAGTTCAGTCTGCAGCTGGAGTATGGATCCCTGGTTGTTTATACCTTCCAGCACTGACAAAACATCAATGTTGACAGAGGCCATGCCTCATTCACCCTAAGTTAATATTTTTCTCTGCTTGCTCTGCTGTCAAATTTATCTGGAGTTGGATGTGTAATAGTCTCAAAGTACCTAGTCTACAGCACAAAAGCAGCTCAATATACAAGGAGTTTTAGGCACTTGAACTAAATGACTAGGTCATCTAGTTCTACCCCCTGCTCAAAGCAAGACCAATCCCTAACTTGTTTAAATTTGTTGCAGTAAGGAAAGAGCTTACAGATATGAATTTTCAGGAATAGGGATCAATTTCTAGGGAGACATGTAGCTGCTCACTATCAAAGCAATTAGAGGCAAATTCAGCCAGTTTAAAGGTTTTATGGAAAGGGACTAACAGAGCAAAAAAACTCATCTAAACTGAGTGTGGGAAGCTGCTGTGTTTTCATTCCTGTATCTATCACAGGGGAAGCTAGTGTAGATTCAGATTCCAGGCATTGTCTAGGGTACACTGCTTTGCAACTGGGAGGAAAGCAGGCCTGCCACCTTATGTCAGCAGATGGAACACCTTCAACATTAACTGTGGTAGGAAGTAGAGGTGTTTGAGAAGGCTCATTGTATTACACAAGAAATGTTATATGGAATTTGATCACAGACTAAAGGGCTTGCTATAGACTAGAACAGTGACTTATTTACAGGAGTACCCAGCTCACCCAGTGGGAGTAGCAAAAATACTGTGGTTTATTGAGAAGTCCATGATCTAACCACTAATGCACATTCCATTCCCCTTCCATGTGTAAATAAAAAATTTTAAAAAACCAAAACACACCCCATCCTTATCAGCCAGACTCGAGACACTAAGCACAGGGTGTACGCCAATGAGGGAAATGCTAGCCAAAACATGCAGACAGAAATTCATAGTAGTTTAAGAGACTTAGCTGAAAACTGCTGTTTAAAACACAGGCATTATACAAATGCATCTCACAATATTTCAGCTCCAGTTAGTCTATAAGATATCAAGCTTTGAGTCTAAGCTCACTGACTTACAGACAAACCCTTCAATACAAAAGCTGAAGGCAGAATGGTTGGCCTTTCCTACCTGCTAACCCCTTGAAAAGCCTAGCTCATACTGGAAAGGGAAATTAAACACTAACAAGGCAGAAGGGAACAGGGGATCCCTTACAGAATTGACCAGATAAGCAAAATAGGAACAGCAACTAGGAAACTGCTATATTAGGGGAATATGAATCTAAAATAGATGTACTTGGATCACACTCCCTCAATATTGATCACCATCATCATGTAGTTAGAGGGGGCCAACAGCAGGAGCACCCTGCCTCCTGTGGAAGAGGCACAGAAGGCATTAAGATTCCTGCCATTTGCACCTGATAAAAGGGGGTTTTCACTTTCATAAATTAAAAAGGGAGCTGCAAGTCTTTGTGGTAGTCATTCATTCATTTTTGTTGGACACTAACAATCATTGACCTCTAAGCTGGTGTAGCATTAGGCTACGAGACAGCTCTTCTGAATAGTTTGTCAGAAATAGTTTTCAGTGAACCTAGGCTAGAACAGATACTATGTGGAGCCACTGTGTAGATAAGGCCACTTGATCTTTGATGTACCTGAACAACTCCTGTGTGTAACGAATTAAGTAGTCTTTAAAAAAAAAAAATCACTATTACAAATTGCCAACAGTAATGTTATCACATACTAATACTTGGATATGTTCGAGAAAAGTCCAGTCAGAATTAACAACTGAAATTTGAGAGCCCTCCTTCAAGCCCCCACCCCGCAACCCACATACCTAATTAGAGAAAACAATGCACATTCTTGCAAACATAATTCAAAACAGCACTGTGCCAGAAGAGTATTGCAGTGATCCCTAGACAGTCCCAAGCAGATGAACAGGGACTAACAGTCTTAAAACAGCTACAAGAGAGCATGTGGATGAGCAACTTGGATTGTCCACACTACCAAGGAATAACTGAGGCAGTCAAAGGCAACCCACGGCTAACAAAACAGAGGTTTCACCAACAGAGTCAGCATAGAAACACCACAAAGCTACAGGAGGATACAGGCAGAACAGTCCATTATTTCTCCAAGACAGAGGGAGGAAAGCAGTGTTACATGAGGGCTTTTAGAGGCTGGTGATGGGACATTAAAGCTGGCTCACTAGAGATCTCCTAAGACAGTTTCCAGAATCTAATTATACACGATTGTAGTTTGCAAGAGTTCTTTCAATAGATATAACTGTACATCTGAAACACTGCCCCTCCCTACTAGGAAAGCTGGAGCCACCCTTGCATGACATCAGTGAAATAAGATCTTTCCAGAAGTGCCTGAGACAGTACACTAGACTATAATTTTTCCCTTTGTCAAGAGCTAATATGTATCAGCACAGACTATTATGGAAGTGCTCTGAAAGTTTACACAATTTTTTGGCTTGCGAAATTGCCATAGAAGAATGAGTGTCTTAACATAATAAACCTGGGGAGGAAGCCTCCTCTTATGGCCAGGCACTAAGCAAAACTCTTCAGAACCCAGCAACTACGCTTATGGAGTAAGTGGTTGCAGAACAATTTTTAGCTTCTTGAGTTAGGATACACTGCCCAGGAGAAGAGCATCAGCTCCTGTTAGGCTCAGATAGATGGATGCTAGGCTTGGCATTCAAGTCCCCATCCACTGGCATGGAATTTCACCATGCTGACTGTACCTAAATGCTTGAGTCAAAGAGTTTGACTGACTGCAAGCTTAAGAGTATTTTTTTTAATTGCCCACCACAAAGGGACACTCCTCTTGCACCTATCTAAGCTACTATCCCAATGAATCCTGCACTATCTAGCACATAAGAGGCTTCAGTTATTTCCATAAGCACCATAACCAACAGGTTTTACAGAAGTCTTGAACATCAAGATGTCCTCCATTTGGATTAGACGAGTCATTAAAGCCCCCATCCTCCTGCCTAAACATCTGTCCCCCTGTGTCTGAAAACAAACCTTAGAACTCAGATAGTTTCTGTGCTGACTCCATTAGTGAAAGTGAACATTCCTAATAGAATGCAATGCTGGATTTGCCACCAGGGGGATTGAGGACTTTGTTGTGCGACCGTGGTCGTGGCCCCAGTCTGGGTTCATGATCATCTATCTTGGGGCCTGGCTCTTCTTTCCCAAGATCTCTCTTCTCACCTCTGTCTTCCATCTGTAGTTTGTTGTTTTCTGTAGCTGTGTGATGACAAGGGAGGTTAGAATGGTTACACTACACTGCAGTAACATTCCCTTTTATACACTTCTCTCCTTCCAACCCTAACATCCTTCCCCTCCCTTTATCTCCCCCCCCCCTTCACTTATGCTGCCCCTGCTCCCTTTATCCCTGCACCTTTCCTTTCCAAGTCTCTCCTATCTTGTTAATTATTTATGCACCCTTTTAGACATCTTAGGTGATTACTTCTTATTCTGTAGAGTGCTGTGTAAGGTTATTATAGACTGTAAAATGTTGACATCACACACCTATTACTGATAGTGTGCCAACCCACCAGTTTAGAGGATAAATGCTATACACTGCCACGTAGGAGCTTCAAGCTTACATTATCCTCTCACCTAGCAGCTAGTAATGGAACAATAATGCATTTTGGAAAATCAGTTACTCCATAGCTAGAGTTAAGGAAGCCAGAATTACAAACTATGAATGCAGGAGGAGGAACAGTTTACCATATTTATGAGATATAGAAACTATTGCACATTTCCCCACTTACATAAGATCATTCCGCTCAAGATTCAGATACATTACTCAATAGCTCAACTGCCTGAGAGCGCTGCAGAAATGGGAGTTGCATGTGTATTTGTTCAGTTAACTTGTGTCCTTGCTGCTTCAGGACGGGATGGTGCAAGTTGGCCTACCACATTCTGAGGGCTTGGGCTTAAGTAAAAATAGTTTCCTATAAAAACAGACTAACCATCTAGGAGACATTAGGAGGGCAGGTTTCAAGACAGTCACTTTCCATATCTAGAGATCAGCCTAGCATAGGGCCCACTTTCAATACCCTACCCAAAGTGACCCACTTAATAGAAGAGGCTAAATAGTTATTTGAGGGTCTAACTGATACTGAAAGTCTGACTGCCCAATTTGAAGTTCTACATCCGTGACCTGGCTTGACTGTGTTGTCCTGAAAACCAACACTGGTCTTGTTCATTCTTCATCATTGGCATACACAGGCCAAAATACTCTTCACAGCATCTCAAAGAAAGGTTTCTCTTGCTTTACCTTTCAGTTCCTTTGATGCATCTCCTGCCTCTTGTAAGACAATGTGATCCTGCAATAAAATCAGAACAGTTTTAGGGCTTCATATGCTATAGGTCAACTACTTCTCCACTGCAAGATTTTCTTAAATCTTAGACCTCAAGGACCCTTTACACCAAGAACATGCAATTTCTGCTTTAAGAGTCAAATGCTGCAGCTTGCTCTCCATTAAGCCTCCCACAATGCAAGAGCAACTGTAGGATCAAGTTCTTTAAGGAGACAGTGATCCCTGTGACAGATTTGGTCATAGAGACCCCCTTGGGACTGTGACCTGATGTGCTGAGACTACCTCTGATCCAGTTTTCTCTGCCAGTTTGGGCCTTCAGAACCCTGCCCTGTCGAGCCAGACACGCAAGCCTGCTGCAATGCAGATCCAGGGTCTGAGCCACGCCCCCCAAAGTGGCAGACTTAACTGAAAACAGCTTAAGAAGTGCTCCTGCCTCCAGGACCAAGACAGCCAGGTCCCAATGGCCCCAAATAAACCTGTAAAGCTTATACAGGGTAAACTAATAAATTGTCCACCTTTTATAACACTGATAGAGAGATATGCACAGCTGTTTGTGCCCCTAGGTATTACTAATTAACCCAGCATAAGTAAACAAAAAAAAGTGATTTTATTAAGAAGTATAAAAAATAGGATTTAAGTGGTTTCAAGTAATAACAGACAAAACGAAGTAAGTTACCATGCCAAATCAAACAAAACACACGCAAGTCTAAGCCTAATATATTAGGCAACTATAGAATACAGGCAAATCTCACCCTCTGAGATATTCCAATAAGCTTCTTTCATAGACTGGATTCATTCCTAGTCTAGGCCCAATCCTTTTAAGATCAAAGTTGTAGTTTATGGCCTGGATACAGCTAATCACTTACACCACCGTAGTTACTATCCTTTGTTCCAGTTTCAGGAAACTTGTTGCAGTGGAGAGGACATCTATTGAGCCAGCTGAAGACAAAATGGAGAGGTTTCCAGGGCCTTTTATATTCGCTCTCTTGTGGGCAGAAACCTCTTTGTTCTTCTGTGCAAAATCACAGCAATGAGATGGCATTTATAGCCATCTGGGCAAGTCACATATCCATGAATAATTCAGCTCTTTGCAAGCAGATGGGATTGCTTACATGTGAGGGTATGTCTTCACTACAGCAGTAGTTCGATTTCCTTTATTTCGATGTTGTGAACGCGACGGTATAAAGTCGATTTTGTGTGTCTTCACTAGGCACAGCTACGCACAGCACGTCGACAGTGTCTGTCCGCAAAACTTTTGCAAGCGTCGACATGACGAGCGTTGCACTGTGGGTACCTATCCCACAGTTCCCTGATCCCCCAGCAGGCACCATTTCGAGTGCTGCACTATGGGTAGGCATTTCCAAATTTCGCGCCCTTTTTCCGCGCCGCCCACCCCCATTCCGAGCGGTGCACTGTAGGTAGGCATCCCATAATTCGCGCCCTTTCTCCGCCGTGCTAACGCCATAGCATTGCAAGCATGGAGCCCGCTGACACCACGGCTGCAGTAATGGCTGTTGTGAGGACCTCGATCACGGTTGCTGAGTTCCTGCTGCACCGTCTGCAGAGGAGGAATGCGATCCGGGGAGAACTGCGCTTTCCGGAACCCGACGACAGTGAGGAGGAGATGGACAAGCACATCGGGGACAACAGGGACACTGCCGTGCACAGCGGGGACGACAGGGACACTGACGTGCACAGCGGGGACGACAGGGACACTGCCGTTTTTGCAAGTAGGGCGACTGACAATCTGTCAAGAATGGTGGCAATGGGGCAGGCTCATGCCATCGAACGCCGATTCTGGGCCAGGGAAACAAGCACGGACTGGTGGGACCGCATAGTGCTGCGGGTCTGGGATGACTCCCAGTGGCTCAGAAACTTCCGCATGCGAAAGGGCACCTTCATGGAACTTTGTGACTTGCTGTCCCCGGCCCTCCAGCGCAGGAATACCAAAATGAGAGCGGCCCTTACAGTGGAGAAGCGAGTGGCGATAGCCCTCTGGAAGCTTGCAACGCCAGACAGCTACCGGTCAGTCGTGAATCAGTTTGGGGTGGGTAGGTCTACAGTGGGCTTTGCTGTGATGCAAGTAAGCAGGGCAATCGTCGAGCGGCTGCTACACCGGGTTATAAACCTCGGAAACCTGCAAACCACAATAGATGGCTTTGCCGCCATGGGATTCCCTAACTGTGGTGGGGCTATAGATGGGACTCATATCCCTATCCTGGCACCGGACCACGAGGCCGCCGAGTACAGAAACCGGAAGGGATATTACTCAATGGTCATGCAAGCAGTGGTTGACCACAAGGGACGTTTCACCGACCTGTACGTGGGGTGGCCGGGAAAGCTTCATGACGCTCGAGTGTTCAGGAACTCTAGGGTTTTTAGGCAGCTGCAGCAAGGCACTTTCTTCCCCGACCAGAAAATTTCCGTGGGGGGGGGTCGAAATGCCGATCGTGATCATTGGGGACCCAGCCTACCCCCTAATGCCCTGGCTTATGAAGCCCTACACAGGAGCCCTGGACAGGGGTCAGGAGCTGTTCAACTACAGGCTGAGCAAGTGCAGAATGGCCGTGGAGTGTGCATTTGGCCGCTTGAAGGGGAGATGGCGTTCCTTACTGATACGCTCAGACATCCGCGAGAGAAATATCCCCATTGTTATAGCTGCTTGCTCTGTGCTCCACAATATCTGTGAGAGCAAGGGGGAAACGTTTATGGCGGGCTGGGAGGCAGAGGCAAATTTACTTTCTGCTACTTATGAGCAGCCACACAGCAGGGAAAGTAAAAGAGCCCACCGTGAGGCCCTGCGCCTCAGGGACGCCTTGAAAGACAGTTTTATGAGTGGTCGAGATGGCGTTTGAGAATCTGCTCCCTTGCTGTGCTCTAAGCCTGCTGCCCTTGTACCCTCTTTACCTCCCCCCTCCCCATGCTTTCCCTCCTCCCTCCCCATGCTTGCAGAGGAAATAAAATCACTGTTGGAAAAATCATGGTTCCTTTATTGGTTCATCGGAAATACAAATACAGGGGATCACTGTCCTGGTATCCTGGAGGGAAACCGGCAGTCGCAGTGGGGGAGGAGCGGGCAAAGGAGGGGGGAAGGGGGGAGAGGAGGGGTGGGCAAGACACAGCAGCTTTTACAAGTTTTCTGAGAAAGTCAGCCTGCTGCTGCTGCTGCTTCTGCTGGCTTGTGGGGTGGAGTGGAGCGGCCCACGGGCCTTGCCCCCCCGTGTTCTCACCCCGCGTCTGGGTGGGGAATCTATGGGAGTTGGGGAGGGGGGGAGGTGGTTACACAGGGGCTGCAGAGGTGGTCTTTGGGCATGCTGCAGCTCCACCAGAGATCGCAGCATGTCGCTCTGGTCCTCCATTATGCGGAGGAAAGCATCCATGCGTCTTTCCTCACGTTCTTCCCTCCTTTCTGCAGCGGCTTCCCTCCTTTCTGCAGCGGCTTCCCTCCTTTCTGCAGCGGCTTCCCTCCTTTCTGCAGCGGCTTCCCTCCTTTCTGCAGCGGCTTCCCTCCTTTCTGCAGCGGCTTCCCTCCTTTCTGCAGCGGCTTCCCTCCTTTCTGCAGCGGCTTCCCTCCTTTCTGCAGCGGCTTCCCTCCTTTCTGCAGCGGCTTCCCTCCTTTCTGCAGCGGCTTCCCTCCTTTCTGCAGCAGCTTCCCTCCTTTCTGCAGCAGCTTCCCTCCTTTCTGCAGCAGCTTCCCTCCTTTCTGCAGCAGCTTCCCTCCTTTCTGCAGCAGCTTCCCTCCTTTCTGCAGCAGCTTCCCTCCTTTCTGCAGCAGCTTCCCTCCTTTCTGCAGCAGCTTCCCTCCTTTCTGCAGCAGCTTCCCTCCTTTCTGCAGCAGCTTCCCTCTTTGCTGCAGCAGCTTCCCTCTTTGCTGCAGCGGATCTCCTTTCCTCTCTCTCTCGATTCCTTTCCTCTCTGTCTTGTTCCCTTGCCTGTATCATTTTTTCCCTCCAGTCCGTCTGGCGGGCTGCCTCAGCGCGCGAGTTCTCCAGGAGTTCAGTGAACATCTCATCGCGCGTTCGCGTTTTCTTTTTACGCTTTCTTTTCTGCAGGGCAGGGCGGGAGTTCAACTGTTGTTGTTCATCTGTGGGCAAGTGTGTGGGAAAAAAAAGGTTGAAAGTTATGAGACAGATACATTCAAGGTTAGGAGGCACTCGGACGGTACACAATGGGAGTAGTATGCTGTTTGCAACCTCAGTATTCAGAGGCCTGATATGATTTCTGTACAAGGTCATGTTCTACACCTAAAAGGAGAAGAGAGCTCACAGAAAAGTCAGAGCATCTCAGACACATATGCGTGCCTCAGCCCAAGACGGCTTCTGAAATCACCGTGCAGCCGGCCATGGTAAGTTAAAAGTGGCGCCTGCATACTGTAGAGCAACCCCGCCCCCTTCCCCCCACCGCGTGGCTGGCTCCCACTGAAACCGCAAACTGCAAAGCAAATGCCTAAGGGCTAAGGTCTTTTAGGGGCTCTTCAGACCGCGTGCAGACGGCTCAGATTCCCTGCCAGCTAACGCTACGGGCTGGGGGGGGGTGCGGCCGGCGGTCAGCGTTCGTGGGGGGGGGGGCGGGTTCGGTTCGTCGGTCCTCAGCAGAAAAGAGTACTTTGCAGCTGGGACTCTTTATCTCCCGACTAATTGCAGTCCGTATCTCAAACAGGCAACCCTGAATGACATCACTTTGCTGAGAATTTCTCGGAGAGATAGGGAGCGCATGCTCCTTGAGTCCATGCAAAGTCCTGGTCCATACGCCGCAATGCTAGCCTGCTCAATGATACCAGAAAACCTACTACTTTCGTGGCGTGGGTTGGTGTCCTATCACGGGGGACCAGATAAGGCAGCTCTCCCCAGAAATCTGCTGTGCTGGATTCATCGCTACCTCCTGGATAGCTTCCTTGAAATGTCCGCGGAGGACTTATGGTCAATCCCGGAGTATATTGACAAACTCTTTGAGTAGAAATTGACCAGCAATGAAAGCACGCTAAGTCCTTAGGGCAAGTTACTTAGGGCAAGCATTAATGCCTTAGGGCAAGCATTAATAAATGCTTCCTTTACAAAATCACGCGTCATGTAATCACTTAAAAAAGAAACACTTACCCCCCTGGGAGGCTTGGGAGGGTACTGGCTCCAGGGTGACAAACAGCTCCTGGCTCTCTGGGTACAAGGGTTCTCCGCTGGGCTCCTGCTGCTCCGTGAGATTTTCTTCTTCATGCTCGTCCTCCTCGGAATCAGTCTCCTCCCTGACGATGATCCCATCGGTGGAGTCCACGCACACCGGCGCGATGGTGGTGGGGGCGCCCCCCATTATGGCATTTAGTTCATTGTAGAACCTGCATGTCCGTGGCGCGCCCCCTGATCGCCCGTTTGCCTCCTTGGCTTTCTGGAAAGATTGCCGCAGCTCCTTAATTTTCACGCGGCACTGTGTGGTGTCCCTGTTGTGGCCCCTTTCCAGCATGGCCTTGGAGACTCTTCCGTAGGTGTTGGCATTCCGTTTGTTGTTGCGGAGTTCCAACATCACGGATTCCTCTCCCCAGATAGCGATGAGATCCAGCACCTCACGAGTGGACCATGCTGGAGCTCTTCTCCTCTGGCTGGTCTCCAGGGTAGATGAGCTCAGCATGGATTCCTGTGATGCTGAGCTCTGCATGGCGGCTAGTGCTGCTGATTGCTCTGAATGGCGACTGAGCAGTTCAGGTGAGCTGGCCACGCTGACCAAACAGGAAATGGCATTCAAATGTTCCCGGGTCTTATCTACCTGGCCAGAGCAGCGAGTTCAGAGTGCAGTGCAGAGCGGTCACAGTGGAGCAGTAGTGAGGCAGTCCAGAGCGGTCAGAATGGAGCATTGTGGGACAGCCTCTGGAGGCTATTAATGTCGGGTTCCGTCTTCACTAGCCCACAGTCGAGCTTGGAACGTCGAGATTAGCCTTATGCCACTGGTTAGGCTGGAGTGCCAAGATCGATCTTTAAGGCCCTTTACATCGACGTTAAGGGCATGTATGTGAAGACAGGTACACGTTTACTTCGACCTAACGTCGTTAAGGTCGAATTAAAGTGGTAGTGAAGACATGCCCTTAGTTTGAAAGTTCCCAAGAAAGCAGAGATGTGGACTGGTGTTTCCCAAAGTCCATGGTCAGTTAAGTATTTCCTGATTGAGCACTTATTTAGAATAGTCCCTTTGCAAGAAGCTGATGAAAGTATCTCACTGTGTTTGACTTAAAATCAAAAAACAAGTACATAGCCAATATTCATAAATTCCAATACAGAAAGCATAATCATAACTAGCAGATCACAACCTTTCCATGGACACCTTACTTGACCTCCTTTGTACAAGATTTGGTGCAACTTTAGGACCTTGGTTGCAACAATGATCTATATGGTCACAGTTCATGTCAATAATGTCACACCCTCCTCCTGAACTTACTGCCAGAGACTTGGACACCATCCATGGTGAAGGCAGTACTTGTAAAATCGCTGTTTGTCTCTGGTCACACACACACACATCATCCCAGTACCTTTAAACCCTATGATATCATTCACAGGTGTTCTAGCAAGGTTTGGGGTGCCTGAAAACATGTTGGGGTGTAGTATTGTTAACAGAATGTAGACAGGAATAGCTGTTAAAGTGTAGGTATCTTGGCATTTAGCCACCAATGCCATGAGGTGGTGTACCTCAGTTTCCTCTTTCACACAGCAGCGTAGGCCTGTTTATGCTTTTGCTGCTGTGCCAAGCTTCCAGGCGGTTTATAAGTATAAGCTGAAAAGCAACATGCTTGTGGGACTGTCTTTTCACCATCCCTAGCATGTACAAAGGTTTTCTCCATAAAATCAGGTATGTTGCACATTTTTAAAGTGTTTACCATTAGTATTAACTCCTTTGTCTTGACCCCTAGATCAAGTAGCAAAAGACAAGATTAATATCAAATCTACAGCGGAAAGGCTCTGTTCACACAATTTAGCTTGTTCAGTGTCTATTGCATTTCCTAATCTCTTTGTGTACCATGGAAGGGGTTTAGACGCAAGAGTCGCCTGTCTCTTTGGAGAAGGTTCTCAATTCAGGCATAGGTTTGAGGATTTGGCAAGTAAAGGGTGCACTGTGACCATGCCTGCCCTTGACCCCTTCCTCTGGAATTTCTTTGGATTGAACCCCACCCCCTTAAGTTTTTCTTCCCAAAGCCTTGAAGAGATAGTGTTATCTTTTACAAGGGTAGTAGGAACACCACTCTTTAATGGAGTGCTTTGGATTGGCAAGATCCCCTTGATCACCCCACTCTTTGTTCCTAACAGGTCAGCTGGGTGGACTCTCCTCTCCAGGAGATCTGACCCACAGTCTTCTCTCAAAACCTGATCCATAGGTGAGGGGTCTGGCATTTTAGAAGCAGATCCTTCACCCTCCTCCTGGGGAAAAGCCTTCCTACAAAAGGTGGCAAGACCTTCCTTGTTTCCCCTTACCTTCCCATCTGGACTTCCCTCTCTGGGTTCCCCTCTGGGGCAGACACTCCTGTATCCCCCAAAAGTGAAGGTGACCCTGATCCAGCTGTGGGCTCACAGCTATGACAGACCCTTTACTGTCCAAGCAAAATCCCCCACCCCCTTTCACTCAGATTGGGTATGCTACCAGCTACAGAGTCCTTGGAGTCTGTTTCCACCGCAGCAGTCATCAGGACCTCAACCTCCAGCTCCAGGATTCAGGTCTCTGTGCGCCCCAGGGCAGGACCTGTGCCCTGCAGCTTCCTGGCAGTCAGCAGCTTGGAAGGCCTCCCTGGGAGAGGATTACAGGACAGGAGCTGGCTTTATCCAGCCCTTCCCGCAAGGACCTGCCTTGAGCCCCAGGGCTACAGGAACTGGTTATGACCATCTCAGCCCCTAAAGCTGCATTCGCCACTGCTACAGAGGAATTAAAGGGACACTCTCCTATTCTCCCAGCTGCACACGTGACTTCAGCCTCCCCCCTGCGGTTTTTAGCACAAGATTCCTTCTTGCTGCTAACAAATCTTGGGACGATTTCTTTGATGTGGCAGAATCTATTTCCCAGTAGCAACAGGGCAAAATTGCATGCCACTGCTGCAACAGTTAGTTCAGCCTGCACATCACCAGTTTCCATATGTACCTTAGTTAAAGGTGCAAGGACTTTGTAATCTCTCTCTCTCTCTCTGCCATTACGTTTAACAGCATGCATGTGCTCACTGCTTGGTTGTGTAGAAGCAATCTTTACAAATCCTGTGTGGAAAGAGGCAGCAGCCTGGGATACCCTGTGTCTGAGAAGCAGCAATTTCATGTGTTACCTGCTGCCTGTTCCCACACAGCCAAGGACATTTATTCTTCAGATGCTCAGTGAACTTACAATGATAACACCTTTTGGGCTCCTCTGCTTGTACAGGAGATTTGGGACGAGTAACATGGGAATAGGGAGGTCAACATCCTGCCTCCTTTTTCCCCAGGAATAAAACAGGGATTCTGCTTTCCACCAACCCTGTACCCCTCTACTACTGGTTTAAGTTTAATTGCAGCTTGTAATGCTTTTTCCCCCCTCACCCACTAATCTAACAAATCTCATTTCATTTACCTAGGCCACATTACTTAATCCAGAGCCCCTCTTAAAACTCCTGAATTTAACCCTGTAAATTTCAGGTGTAATCTAAAACAGTTTTAAAACTAGTCCCTTAAATTTACCATAGTCTGAAGCATCATCAATAGGCATCTTATTCAATATATCCCAGAGGGTAGGAAGAGAAGCAAAATACACCCCCTCTAAAGTAACACCCAACCCTCAAAATTTTCAGTTTCTTCCTAGGACCCAAATCCCAGAATCCTGTGGAGTCAATACTGGCAGGCCTGCATAAAAGGCTGGGATAAAGAATATCACTTCTGACTCCTGCCTCAAGTTTGGTTCTGTGTTCTTAAACCAAGTTCTAGTAACATTGGTCAGCTAGAACTTTAGAAGCAGTAAAGTTACCACCAGTTTCCCTTCAGCAGAAGTTTTAATGAAGCACAGGTTCCATTAACACTAGTGTTTAATGGAGAGTATGTTTCCAAGACTCTCCACTTTTCGAGAACTTTGCCAGTATGATGGCTGACTCACCCAGTTAAGGAAAGAGTTAACCAGCCAAGATGCAGGCCAATCTCCTATAAGTGGTGAATATTTACCGTACATTCTTGTTTCCCCCAGAAGAATGTTTGCTCAAGCTATGACCTTGTGTCTGATGTGATCATGGAGCCAAGTAAATTGCCACATAGAAGTCCTATGACTGCCACAAATGTGCACCAGAATTTAAGCTTCTGTACACAAAAATAGGTCTCTAAACATTGTGGTTGAGAACCTCAAAACACAAAAAAAATATAACCTGATGTATTGACATGTGCTTGAATCTGCAGACAGTGTAAAATTAATCCTCAAGCCCCCTTAAGCTTAATGGAGGGTAATGCGGACATTAAAATTAGCTATTTCATTTTAGCAGAAAGTCAAACTAATGTTGTGTATATGGAGATGGGATGCAGAAGGCAGCTAGTTTATGTAAAGGCTTGTAGAGGCAAATAGTAAGGAATTCAGCACCTCCCAAATTTGAAGTCAGCACCCCCAGGAAAAAGCAGCAAGGAGATCCATCTCTTTCTAATTCCAAAAGCCTGAAATGCCTCCTGGTTGTCAAAAGACAGACTCCTACACCTTATCTGTGTGACAGAAGCACCAGTTCTCCTGTCCATCTCTAAAAGCTTTCAGCTTCCCCCTCATACCTCCACTGAGGAACTGTACATTTTTAAATACAAAAATCTGCAACACCCTGAGAACTGTTGCAGCATAAATAAGTTTATTATCAAAAGTAACAAGGTAAAGTTGACTAGAAGAGGGTTGTGAAGGCAGTGCTGACTAATTTTGGGTTACCTGAGGCACAATGTAGGACTAATATGCCACATGGTACATAGGAGCCTTGTTCAGAACATTAACTCTGCTAGATTATAGTTAGCTCTATTAGCAGTTTTTCTAACCCATTTTCACAGCCACAGCAGTAAAAATACCTTGGGTTTGTTTGGATGTGCTCGAACAGGGCTGGCAGGTACTGGAGACCCAAAGATATCGCTTGTCTTTCCACCAGGCGGATTCATGCGTTGACGAGACTGGACAGGGCTAGGATCCTCAAAGATACCACTTCCTTTCCCCCCTGCAAGGTAACTAACAGTTACTTGGAAAGGAGTTAACACTGTTTTGTACTCTTTCCTTCTAACTCTCTTTAAAACTTTAACTACGATGGGATTTAAAAACAGTAAAATATCCAGTTTGAGATTTTTGGTATCACAAACTAAATCTGTACCTTAAGTCCAGAAATCCTAGAGTTTAGGCCAGAAAAACAACAGGCCTGAGTTCTGCCAATGCAGACACAGTAGTTTACAGTAATTACTTTATAGTGTTGAGCACTTACATCTCACTGGCTGCAAACAGACAGAGCTGAAAAATTGCCTATGGTTTTAGTAAAAAAATGTTTTTAAAACCAAGAGCATCTAAAATAGCAATCTAACTTTACATGCCATTCTGATTCATGCATTGTTCGATTCTGCACAGTAATTTCACTTCAAATAGTAAGTTTTCATCAGTGGTTTGTATAGTTAATAGCTGCCATATTGGACTATTTACCTAATGCCCCATATTTCACTGCTGCCATATTGGACTATTTACCTAATGCCCCATATTTCACTGCTGGCAAGCTTATCACCACTAAAACTATCCATGTAACAACAGCTCACACTAAATATGCAAGCAGAAACATCACCCTTGTGTATGGTTTACACAGTGCAATATCGGTTCTTATGACATGGGCAGAGCAGCCTACAGGTAGAAAAAAAGGCTACCAAAACTCTTATCCCACATTAGCTTTGTTCAGTGTTTCAAGTCTTAAGCCTAGCGGGTAGATTAATGATTTCCCCAAACCCCATATTTAACAAGGTCAGACTGATGGCTCATCAGTAGAAAAAAAGTACTATATTTCACAGCACAAGTTCAGTTTAGAGCTAAACTCAGCATTCATGATTATTCCGGAGTGCAGATGGGTTTAGTACACAAGCTCAGTCAGTTATCAGCAGTGTATAGTTTACAGGGACAGCAAACAAATGCTGTTGCATTGATATTTACCTGCTACATTGCTCAAGATGTAACTTTGCTCCAGGACACTGGACTGGAACACGAACATTGTACAAGAAACAAATATACCTTCCAACCCAGGATCAGCTATGCCACTTCTCCTCAGTAGTTTCCGAGGAAACTGGTGTTCTCACCTGGAGGGTTTGTTCTTTTTGGAAAATTCTGAGGTTCCTCAGCTGCTCCAAAGATGTTTGATGCCATTCTGTGTTGTCTGCTGGAAGAGGAAACCTCTTCTGTGCTCACAAATAGATTACTAGAGCCTCCTCCAGGGGGTTTCAATACTCTGTTGCGGAACATTAACAGTTACTGAGAGATGCCAACTTATTTGAAGTCTACATCATTCAGCATGTTTACTACATTCCTCTCCATCCTCCAAAGTTAAGATTAAATTTGTTTAAAATGCTCAGTTCTTTATACTACATAATTTGGGATTAGCAAACCAGAGTTAGGAATACCATGTGCAGTTCTATCATTAAAATTTAAATACCTGTCTGGTTGTCAAGGACCAAACTATGAGAAACATTAGTAAGTCAACACAGAGTAGTGGGGTACCATATCTGCCTCTTCCACAATATAAAATATTCAGAATGTTTTTCTAGTTATTAGTTTGATAGATACCAGTTCTGACCAGGTTAAGCCTAAATATAATCCCTTTCTGACTTTATATTACTGTAATAATGATGGCCTGAAGGGTTAGTGACAGGCTGGATCACAGAAACCCCCTTGGGGCTGCCAACTGAAGTGCCAAGACTACTCCTGCCCTTGTCTTCCCTGCCACCTTGGGACTCCAGAACCCTGCCTAGTTGTGCCAGAGATGCTTGCCGACTACAAACACAGACCCTGGTCTGAACCACATTCCACAAACTGCAGGCTTAACTGAAAACACCGGAAGTAGTGTTCCTGTCTCTAACACTCAGATGCCCAACTGCCAGTAATGTCCAAACCCCAAAATAAATCCGTTTTATCCTGTATAAAGCTTATAGAGATATGCACAGCTATTTGCTTCCCCCTCCCCCTGGGGTTAATAAGTAAAAAGTGATTTTATTAAATACAAAAAGTAGGATTGAAGTGGTTCCAGATAACAGACAGAGCAAAGTAAATTACCAAGCAAAGTATAAACCTAATGCCACGTAACAAAAATATATTCCATGTCATATGTACATTTATAAGCATATTCCCATAAGCATTGTGGCGTGCAACATCAGTTACATTCCAGAACTTGGACATAACCCACATGTTAATACACAGAAACATTTCCTTTGGCTTGACATTTTCTTCTATAAAAGTTTCCATTTGATAGTAAGCAAATGAAGGAAGTCAGGTATACTTGCTAAAGCAAGATTAGAGTTAGCCCTATGTTAGAGGGCTTTCCCTTCACCCTCCCACTTGCATGGTTCTCACACAGGCAGAAAGCAGCAAAAGATAAGTCCAAAGTGCAGACAATGAGATGTTTATTGGGGTTAATTTCCAGCAAGCACGATTCCTGCATTAGTAGAAGGCGTGACAGCACATCAAAAGGAAGTTGTTATTCCCCTCTATTTGGCACTGGTGAGACCACATCTGGAGTACTGCATCCAGTTTTGGGGGACCCACTACAGAAAGGATGTGGACAAATTGGAGTGTCCAGCAGAGAGCAACAAAAATGATCAGGGAGCTGGAGCACAACTTACAAGGAGAGGCTGAGGAAAAACAAACAACAGTTACTCACCCTTTTTGTAACTGTTGTTCTTCGAGAGGTGTTGTTCATATCTATTCCAGTTAGGGATGTGTGCACACACTGCATGCATGGCTGTCGGAAAACTTTTCCCTAGCAACCATCCATCGGGCCGGCTGTGGATCCCCCCTTTAGTGGCACCGGTATGGCACTCTATGACCCTGCCAGCCCAACCCCTCCACCATCTCGAAGAACAACAGCTACAAAAAAGGGTGAGTAAGTGTTTTTTCTTCGAGTGCTTGCTCATATCAATTCCAGTTAGGAGACTTCCAAGCCTTACCCCAGGAGGTGGGTTGGAGGCAAGGTAAAGCCAACTGAAGTACCACTCTGCCAAAGGCTGAATCATCCTGAGACTGGTAGACTATGACAGTGAGATGTGAAAGTATGCACCAAAGACCACATGGCAGCCATGCAGATTTCCTGGAGAGGTACATGGGTCAGGAAGCCTGTCAACGAGGCCTGCACCCTCGTGGAGTGAGCAGTTATGGCAGGGAGAGGAACCTTCACCCAGTCCTAAGAAGCACGTATACACACCGTAATCCAGGAGGAGATCCAGGATGTGCCTGAAGCCCCCTTTGCTTTGGGGATAAGAAAGTAATTGGGAGTAGAACTCCTTGCCTTTAGGAGCAGTGGAGGTCTCCTCCAGGACCTCAGAGTGAGGAGACTCTTGACCTCCTGGACGAGAAGTTGCTTGTTAGTTGTCCCTGAAGAGGGACAGGCAAGGGGATGGGAGGGCAGGGAGGAGCAGAAGTGGAGAGAATATCCTGCCTCTTCCATGCAGAGAACCCGCCAGTCCAATGTAATGAGGGACCATGCACAGCAGAAGCAGGATAGATGGGCTATGAACTGGTAATCTGTCCTCAGGCACACTTTAAAAAAAAAAGGGGGCATTTAGGGCCTGGAGAGGGTTTGTGTTGCTCCAGACCATGCCCAGAGGTAGGGCATAATGGCTCACGCCAACTAGATCTGTTGCTCCTGCGGGAGAAGTCCTATCTGTAGGCGGGGGGTGGGTGGGGGTAAAAGGAGAGAGAGAAGACTACTGCTGTGTGGTCTGTGGTTTATATCTGCTCAGGATCACAAGCGGATTACCGATCCCGAGAGACACCCTCCCCCCCCCCCAAAATGGAATAAACCTTTCTTCCAAACAAATCAAGTAGTTTAGCACCTCAATCTGGGTGCGGGGGCCTGCTAACCTTGCCTCTCCACCCCCCACCGCCCCAGAGAGCATGGGGAAGGGCGAGTGAAAAAGATACTCATATGCCTTAGGGGGAACAGAGTATTTATGCCCAGCCCCTTTAGCGATAGGGGAATGGAGGCAGGCATTTGTCAAATAGTCTTGGCGTTAGATTGAATAGCCTTTATGATGGGTAAGGCCACCCTAGAGGGCTTCTCTGGTGCCAGGATGCCCACCGTAGGGTCCTCCTCTTCGACCACCTCCTCCACCTGGAGGTTCATATTCAGGACCACCTGTTGGAGAAGTTCCTGCAGGGCCCTGTAGTCCATGGGTGGGGATCCAGACATGGAAGTGCCTGCCACCAGCAGGACTGGTTCCAAGGTGGCCTCTTGATCCTCAGGGGCCAAGTCCTCACAAGCACAAGGTTTAGCCTCCACAGGGGTATGTGGGACTGAGTCCAGATCCTAGGTAGGCCCTGAGGGTTGTCTTTCAGACACAAGACCCTGAACGGAAAGGTGGAGGTACGTCAGGAGTGGTACCCTGGGCCTGGTGGTACACCCAAGGGGTCCAGAATTGCCAATGGGGCATTAAAGTATCCTGCCTTAGGCTCCCCAGCCCGGATCTGTGCGCCTCAGATGCCCTGCCGATCTAAGGGAGGGCAATCTTGAGCAGGATAGCCAAGGGGGAGCAGTGAGAGACTACACCAGGGAGGCATCCTCCTCCAAAGAACGGGATGGGTGCCAGGAAGGGTAGTGGGGTCTTGACGTTGACTCATACCGCAGTGCAGGGTGATCCCACTGTGGGGAGCAACTGCAGGATGTGGAGCAGTGCCGCAAAATAGAATGGTGCCACTACATGGAGCCTTGCTGAGGTGGGGAGCAATGTTGCGCTGATCTACAGCACAGCAATCAAAGACGATGTAGAAATGGAGACCGGTGCCATGAGCAGGATTGGTGCCGTGTTGGCGAGCAACGCCTGGAAGGTGCAGGCTGAGGTCGGTACGGAGAGCGGTGCCACAAGGTCACAGAGTTGGACCTGGACCTCGATCAGCACCATGACTTATCTGACAATGACCACTTTGAGCAGGAGGGGCTGCAAGATCAGTGCCGCGAGTCGGACCGGTACGGGGCAGAGGTTTAATGCTGGGACTCAGAGCACACCGTTCAGAGTCCCAGCACTGGAGATCCTGGTTGGGGGACAGATAGTCCAAACATGGCCAGCTTGCCTCTGGATAGTGTCATGCCTCAAGGAAGTGGAGGCCTCGAGATTGGACGCTATCATATAAGCAATCACTCGAAGAGGAACTGGGCTTGTTTAGTCTGCAGAAGAGAAGAGTAGAGGGGGGAATTTGATAGTAGCCTTCAAATTACCTGAAGGGGGGTTCCAAAGAGGATGGAGCTCGGCTGTTCTCAGTGGTGACCGATGACAGAACAAGGACAATGGTCTCACACTGCAGTGGGGAAAGTCTAGGTTAGATATTAGGAAAAACTATTTTACTAGGAGGGTGATGAAGCACTGGAATGGGTTACCTAGATAGGTGATGGAATCTCCATCCTTATCGGTTTTCAAGTCCTGGCTTGACAAAGCTCTGGCTCGGATGATTTAGTTGGTGTTGATCCTGTTTGGAGCAGGGGATTGGACTAGATGACATCTTGAGGTCTCTTCTAGGATTCCAATTTTCCCACCCACTTCCTGTTTATATAGTAATACTCTCAGCTATACTTTAAACCAATCATTTTATTGAAACTGAACTAACCAATCTTAACATAATTCTCTAACCCAGGGGTCGGCAACCTTTCACAAGTGCTGTGCCGAGTCTTCATTTATTCACTCTAATTTAAGGTTTCGCATACCAGTAATACATTTTAACATTTTAAAAAGATATTAAAAACTTATAGAAAGAAAACTAAACTATTGTATGCAAAGTAAATTAAGGTTTTTAAAATGTTTAAGAAGCTTCATTTAAAATTAATTAAAATGCAGAGCCCCCCAGACCAGGACCCGGGCAGTGTGAGTGCCACTGAAAATCAGCTCGTGTGCCATAGGTTCCCTACCCCTGCTCTAAGCAATTACTTACACCTAGCAAAATTGTTTGTCTGCTGTAGAATTAGAGAACCAGACAGATTAATAGAAAAGTGGGGGCCATAAAGATAAAGCAATACAGAAGTAAGGGTTTCACAAACACAACCATTAATAAGTAATTTCTTGCCAGACAGGAGGCTATCAAACTAAGTTTTCTTTAGCTATCTCAAGATCGGTTTCTTTATCTGGACAGGATCGGGCTGTTAGGAAAACAATACCACTTTATTTCAATGTGACTGGTCTAGAATGTGAGGATGTGACCATACCCAGCTTATGGTTGTGCCTGTGCTTAGCCAAAGGCCTTAGGCTAAAGAACAAGGCCTCAGACTATCTTAGGCCTTGGTTACACTGGCACTTTATAGCGCTATATAGCCTCCAGGAGCGCTATAACTCTGTATCCAAACACACTGGCAAGGCACATATTGCGCTAGAAGTCCGAGCTTCTAGCGCTACTGGTAAACCTCCTCCGCACGGGGAATAAAGGCTGTTGCGCTACCACTGTAGCGGATCGCTGCCGTTCAGGAGCAGCAGCCCCGTGCTTGCCACCCCCATTGTCACTTGCCCCCTAACCCTTCCCCTTCAGGCCACTATCAACAGCTCCCTGGTCACCACCACCCACAGCTGCCTCCAACCCCCTCTCTTCACCAACCAACCCACAGTCCCAGCACCCTTATCCACTGCACTCAACCCCTAACAACCACCACCATAATTGCCCTCCGCAAATGGGGTTGGGGGAACACAGCAACTCGAAGAGCATTGGCAGTTGAGGCCAGGACATACGCCAATCTCTGACTGACCCCAATTCCCACCCCAATTGCACCCCCCCCTCCCTCACACATTTTACTGTTTTTCAACTTTTATTTCAAATTCTGAGAAAGCTGTTCAATAAATGAATTCTTTTTAATAAATGGGTTTCTGTATTCGGTGCACATATGTATCTAATAGGTACAGAAAAGCAAATGCCTTCTCCTGTTAACAGACTGCACCCTCCCTGCCTCTGCAATTCCCATTAGAACTTGCTTTCAGCCTCAAAATGCTCCCTCAAGGCTTCTCTGATCCTTGTACCCTCGCGCTGGGCCCCTCTACGAGCCCTGCTCTCTGACTGTGCATACGTGGCCTCCAGCTGTTGAACTTCCGAGGTCCATGCCACAGTGAAGCCTTCGCCCTTCCGTTCACAGAGATTATGTAGGGCACAGCACGCGGAAATAACCGCGGATATACTTCCCTCTGCCAAGTCTAGCTTGCCATAAAGACATCTCCAGCGGGCCTTGAGACGCCCAAAAGCACACTCCACAGTCATTCGACAGCGGCTCAGCCTGTAGTTGAACCTTTCCTGGCTGCTGTCCAGGCTCCCCGTGTAGGGTTTCATGAGCCAGGGCATTAGAGGGTAAGCGGGGTCGCCAAGAATCACAATGGGCATTTCCACTTCCCCCACGGGGATCCTCTGGTCTGGGAAAAAAGTGCCTTCTTGCAGCTTCCTGAACAGGCCGGTGTTGCAGAAGATGCGTGCGTCATGCACCTTTCCCGACCAGCCTGCATTAATGTCAGTAAAACACCCACGGTGATCCACAAGCGCCTGAAGAACCATGGAGAAATACCCCTTTCGGTTAATGTACTCTTCTGCTAGTTGGTCGGGGGCCAGAATAGGTATATGGGTCCCATCGATCACCCCTCCACAGTTAGGGAAACCCATCTGCTCAAAGCCAGCCACGATGTCACGCACATCACCAAGAGTCACGATTTTTCGTAGCAGGAGGCGATTAATGGCCTTGCACACTTCCATCAGCACGACTCCAACGGTCGACTTCCTCACCCCAAAGTGGTTGGCCACCGATCGGTAGTTGTCTGGGGTGGCCAGCTTCCAGAGTGCTATAGCCACCCGCTTCTCCACCAGGATGGCAGCTCTCAGTCTGGTGTCCTGGCGCTGCAGGACGGGGGCGAGTTCAGCACACAGTCCCATGAAAGTGGCTTTTCTCATGCGAAAGTTTTGCAGCAACTGCTCATCGTCCCACATTTGCATGACGATGCAATCCCACCAGTCAGTACTTGTTTCCCATGCCCAGAAGCGGCATTCCACGGTCGTGAGCATGTCAGTTAAAGCGATGATCAGTTTAGTGTCCAATGCATTCCTCGGATCGATCTCGTCTTCTCCACCAGACTCATCACTACTGTCATGGTCCATTTCAAGAATTAACTCCGCTGCGCAGAGAGTTGTGCTGGCGACACTGGCCAGCATGCTCCTCAGCAGTTCGCAATCCATTACGGCAAAGGAAAACCAACGACGGAGCGTGCGTGCCTTGCTGAAACTGTTGAAAGATGGCACCCGAGGTGGATGGAAACACAGGGATTGCTGGGATAGGACACAAAGCATCACAGGGAGTTGGAACAGGATGCAGAATGGCCGCAAGTGACGCTCCCTTCCCACAAGGCATTGTGCCAGATTGGGAAGAGGTGCTCTGTGGGATACGTGCCCTATTGCGCTACTCCCAATGCCGCCAGAAGCGCCACAAATGTGGCCATGCTTTAGCGCTGGCGGGTCTGAGTGTGCACACACTCTAGCGCAATACCTATTGCTGTATATGGGACGCGCTATAACCAAAGGCACTATAATCCTGTAGTGTAACCAAAGCCCTAGTGAAAGAAGGCCCATACAATCACACTTGTGATTCTGTTTGTTGTATACCTCTAACTAGTTAAGTGATACAAATACACCTAAGTTTTTAAAGTATAGGCCTTTACAGGCAGGCCTAAATATCAGTATTTGAACACCCTATACTCCCCGTGCACCATCAATACTGCTTAGTTTGTGCTGTGAGTGGATGAACGGAACAGTGCTTTTCCAGAATGAGGTAGCATTTAGTTCTCTCCCATTTAAAGAATGTTGTCCCAATGGAGTCTTAGTTTGGCTACATCACACTAAAAGTCACCTATTACAATTTAACTGTTCAAACTGCCTCCCCCAAGCCCCCCAGAGGAAAGCTTATTCTCAAGCAAATTACAATTCCAGTCAAAGTTTGTAGCAGTGTCCTAGCTTCTGATATGAATTGACTTGCTATTTCTTTATATACCCTGGAGTGTGTAACTAGATGTTAATGTCTTATTTCTGAACTTTGTTTAGCTGCACATGGATGCTTTGATATCTCCAGGATACCTAAAATGATTTAACTCAAGTCTGATTTAAACAAATGGTTAGCTGTTAATACTTTTTTCTTTCTCCTAATGTTGTAGTTTTAAAATTAGAAACCAGATGGTTAATACAATCACTGTGACAGAGGCAAGAGTTTCCTCATTGTTAGAATTTCAGATTTTACACAGGGTTTCCTTATTAAAAAAAAAAAGAAGAAGTCTTCAGTTCTGATCCTGTACACATTTATACACACTTATTTGAGATCAACATGAGTGCTTGTGTATTTAATACCTGAATTCCTGTTAACACTTAGGGCTTGGCTTCATTTGCAGCTGTAGAGCGCTTTGGGTTCAACCAGCCTTTGGAGAGCGCACTAGGGAAAGTGCTCCAGTCTGTCCACACTGACAGCTGCAAGCACACTGGCGTGACCACATTTGCGGCACTTTCAGTGGCATTGGAAGTGGTGCATTATGGGCAACTATCCCAGCAACATGCTTTTCAAATGACTGGGGTGGGGTGTGTTGTATGTATGGGGGGGGGGGGGGGAAGAGAGAAAGTAGTTTTTTGGAGTGCTGAGAGTGTGTCAGCACAGTATCGTGTAAGTTCAGTATCCCGTAACCCTCCTGCCCCTCACTTGGTAAATGTTTGCTTTGCCCTGTTGCCAATAAGCAGCTGCTGTCTGAAATGGAACTATGAAAAGGCACTTCTGCATTCCTGCAGCATTTCGAAACAAAGGGAAAAGAGGCCACTTGCCTTAAGGGGATTATGGGGCGTTTCTGGAGGTCAATTAGAGCATAGTAATGTTACTTCTCGTTTACACTGGAGCCGTAGCACCTCACTCAATATGCAACAGCTATTAATCCTCTCAGGGAGGTGGAGTACCAGGAGTGCTCACATGCCTTGCCAGTGTGGACAGGGAGTAAAGTAGAGCACTCTGGGAAGCTTTATTGCGATATAAAGTGCCAGTGTAGCCAAGTCCTTAGAAGCCACAGTCACGGACCAAGAACCTGTTGTGCTAGGTGCTATACAAACAGAACAAATCATAGAATATCAGGGTTGGAAGGGACCTCAGGAAATCATCTAGTCCAACCCCCTGCTCAAAGCAGGGCCAATCCCCAACTAAATCATCCCAGTCAAGGCTTTGTCAAGCCTCACCTTAAAAACCTCTAAGGAAGGAGCTTCTACCATCTCCCTAGGTAACCCATTCCAGTACTTCACCACCCTCCTAGTGAAAAAGCTTTTCCTAATATGCAACCTAATAAGCCTTCCCCTCTGCAACTTGAGACCATTACTCCTTGTTCTGTTATCTGCTACCACTGAGAACAGTCTAGAATAGATCCATCCTCTTTGGAACCCCCTTTCAGGTAGTCGAAAGCAGCCATCAAATCCCCCCTCATTCTTCTCTTCTGCAGACTAAACAATCCCACTTCCCTCAGCCTCTTCTCGTAACTCATGTGCTCTAGCACCCTAATCATTTTTGTTGCCCTCCGCTGGACTCTTTCCAATGTATCCACATCCTTCTTTTGAAGTGGGGCCCAAAACTGGACACAGTACTCCAGATGTTTACTCCAAGTTCACAAAGATGGGCCCTGTCCCAAATGCTTACAATTGAAGTGTTTTCAGGGCCCTAAAAATGCTTATCTATGTCAAGAGATTAGGTCCATGGCCTTGTTAGCCGCTGCTGCTGGAAAGCCACCAGAAACCTCAGAACACTAAGGTGATAAGCTTTGCTCTACCTGCAGCACACACTACCTTTTGATATACTGAGGATCCACAAATCAAGAAACCTGAAATACTTCAAGGTTTGGAATGGTGCAAGACATCTTTTGGATGAAGTGGTTCAAAAGGAGAAGACCAAGGCCAAGACTTTGAAGAGGCTAACTTCAGGCACCCATTTTCAAGTCTAGATTTTAGGTACATAAACAAACTAACCTGTTTTTCAAAGTGCAGAGCACCCAAACAGCATCCACTGTCCGGAATAAAGGTATTTTTAATACTTAATTCTTTGCTTACAGCAGTTTGTAAAATTTAGATATGATACCTTATCCATAGGGACACTAAAGTCAGTGGCTGAAATAGAATAAAGTTTATAATTACAGTGACACCTCGATTTAACCGACTAATTCGGGCGAGGGGGTGTACGTTAAAGCCGAAAGTCCGTTATTTAATAATTTTTTTAAATCATTAAATAACAGGACTTTTGGCTTTAACGGACACCCCCTCACCCGAATTAGTCCCTTATATAGAGGTTTTAGGGGGGCTTTGACAGCTCCCGCCGGGCGGGCTGACAGTTCCCGCCGGGCTCCCCGCAGCGGGGAGCCCGCCGGGCGGGCTGACAGTTCCCGCCGGGCTCCCCGCAGCGGGGAGCCAGGCGGGCGGGCTGACAGTTCCCGCCGGGCTCCCCGCAGCGGGGAGCCAGGCGGGCGGGCTCCCCGCAGCGGGAAGCCCGGCGGGAGCTGTCAAAGCCCCCCCCCCCCGCTCCCCTGCAGCGGGGAGCCCGGCGGGAGCTGTCAAAGCCCCCCCCGCTCCCGCCCGCCGGGCTGTCAGCCCGCCCGCCTGGCTCCCCGCAGCAGGGAACCCGGTGGGAACTGTCAAAGCCCCCCCCCCCCCCCCCGCCGGGATGTCAGCCCGCCCGCCTGGCTCCCCGCAGCAGGGAACCCGGCGGGAACTGTCAGCCCGCCCGCCGGGCTCCCCGCTGCGGGAAGCCAGGCGGGAGCTGTCAAACCCCCCCCCCCCCCCCCGCCCGCCCGGCTCCTGGGGGGGGGGGGGGTTTGACAGCTCCCGCCTGGCTCCCCGCTGCGGGGAGCTGGGCGGGAGCTGTCAACCCCCCCCCCCCTCCGCTCCCGCCCGCCTGGCTCCTGGGGGGAGGGGGGGGTTGACAGCTCCCGCCCGGCTCCCCGGAGCAGGAGCCGGCAGCCCCCAATAATGGATTTCGGATGCATCGGGAAATTTTGTCCGTTGCATCCGAAGTCCGTTAAATAGGGGTCCATTAAATCGAGGGTTTACTGTACAGTAAGCACAAATTTTCAAGTTAAATTGAGGCTGTCAATTTTTTTTATTTTTTTTTAAAAAGCCAGGTGATAGTTAATTCCTCTATTATATAAGTTTGTCCCATACATCTTTTATTGGTTGACCAAAACAATCTACAGAACAGAACGTAACTTTATCAATGACTAGGTCAAACATCTCCTATTGAGCAGCAAAATTTATCTTGTACAAGAAAGGGGTTGCATCAGCAATGTGATGGAAACCAGAACAGCAGAAAAGAAAAGTTAACTTGTTACACAGTATGCTTTAGTTAGGAATTGTGGGGAAAAGACAAGAATCTATGGAGGTTATGACTAACCCTAGGGACATTTTTCCTTATGATGCAGTTCTTTCCCCTTTACCACCAAGTGCCTCCAGATCTTGAAACAAAATGCCATCTGGTTCACAGCCTAAATTAAGGGATTTATTTTTTAAAAATATCTCAGAATGCTTGAAAGGGAGAGTAACTGTAACTCATTCCACTCTAAATTACATTTTACCTCAGCTAAGTTTTTAGTGCAATGCATGTCCGACATGGACAAGACAGGACTGTCAGCTTCCAATACAGTGGAGCCCCGCTATAACACGACAAATTGGATCCAAGAAATCCCATTGCGCTAAATGTGGGGGTTACGTTATAGCGGGGTCTCAGTCCCCGGCAGGCTGGGGCTGAGTCTTCTCTCCCCGCTGCCCAGCATGGGAGAGAAGCTGGGCACAGTGCCTGCCGGGGACAGAGAACTCCAGGGCTACAGACTGCAGCCCCAGAGTTCTCTGTGGAGGCAGCTGCCCCTGCGCCTGAGAGAAGCTGCAGCCCTGCACCTGCCGGGACAGGGGACTCCGGGGCAGCAGGCGTCTGAGTCTCCTGCCCCCAGCAGGCACGGGGACGGCGGCTTCGAGAGAGAACTGCGGGGCTGCAGTCTGCAGCCCCGGAGTTCTCTGTCCCTTGCAGGCGCAGTCACAGCTTCTCTCCGCGCTGCCCAGCAGGGGAGAGAAGCCGTGGCCCCGCGCCTGCCGGGGACAGAGAACAAGGACTTTAGAACCACCGTATAGTCATGCTATATCTGGATTCGTGTTATACTTGGGCACGTTATACCAGGGCTCCGCTGTACTAAGGACACAAACAAAGATATGTGCATGATAAAAGCAACATCTAACCCAACCAACAGGTACACAGTCTATTTTCAGTGCAGTACCTCATAGCCTGTTACCAGGTATCTGTTTCTATGAAGCTTTGACTTCAGTTACACAAATTAAATGTCACACTTCAGATTTCCTGAAAACTGAAGTAGTTCCAGTCTGTTACAAGAGTAGGGGGGTGGGGAAAGGAGTCAAAAAGTTCCCCTTTTGTGTTCAGAGCAATTTCTCCCATCAAAATAAGCCTCAGTTGCCTTTTGCTTTTGTTTTCACCCATTTCATTAAAAAAAAAAAAGTTACACTTCCCAGTCTCACTGTGAAGACCAGTTTACTGAACCCCTTCCATTTGCTGAGATTTTTAACTACAGACTCAAAAACAATAGGTAAGGCCTTTTGCTCATGATGTACCCGGTTCAAGTTTAAGGTTGAATTGGTCACATCACTAAGCTAAGCAGTTCTCCAGCTTGGTGAGCTATATTTTTCTAGCTATTTTAAAAAGAACTAAACTGCTATCAAAACATACATAAGAAGCCACGTTAGAAATAGTCAGCTTTATGTAAGCACTATATTTACACAAAGCCCGTTATGTCTTGAGGTCATTTGAGTGACCAAAAACCATAACTGGGGGAGACATTTCTCTCAAGAAGAGCACATGAGGACATAGCAAGACACTAATGGAGCCAGTTAAATGATTTACTTTTTGTGATCTTGTTCTTTATAAAAACTATGGCACTTATGTATGGCTACAGGATAAGGGATAGAAAGGGAGAAGTCTAAGAATACTGCCAAAGATATACAGGAAAAAGAAATGCATAGCTTAATTTAGAAGCTATCCATTGACTTAAGAATTCTAACAGAAGGAATTTCTTCTGTTAGCTTTTGCAGGAGTACGAGAGAAAGTTAATCCCTAGAGCAAGGGTATAAATTGACCCTCTTAATACAATGAGGGTTTAAGTATACAGTAAAACCCCGATTTAACGGACCCCGATTTAACGGACTTCGGATGCAACGGACAAAATTTATGAGCAAGTCAGATGCATCCAAAATCCGTTTTTTCGGGGGCTGCCTGCCGGCTCCCCGCTGCCTCCCGGGTCCAGGCAGCGGGCGGGCTGCCTGCCGGCTCCCCGCTGCCAGCCCGCCCGGGTCCCTAGACTCTGTGGCAAGATTTCCTGATTCTATGGCTGACTGGAAATACAGCCTTTGTACTGCTGTACTCATTTAAGATCTTTTATATGTTGTTCTTTTAAGTAAGTCAGAGAGGGGACAAAGTGGGGCACGTTAGTTTTTACACTTCTAGGATTTAGGAAGTTGTCTGAAACATTAATACACTTGAAGTTTGAATATCTGAAAGATGTAATGGGGTAAGGACAGTGAAGATTTGTAACTTTCAACAGCCAGGCTCATCTTCAAGAAGCTGGCTAGTGTTCTGTTTAACTATAGTTTTCAATTTGTATTTGAAGACTAAAGTGTTAAAACTAACTTCCTATAGAAAGAAAATGTTATCAGGTTCATAACCAATTCTAATCAGATAAGACAGATCAGTCTGTTACTTTTTCGCACTACTGTATACTACCACTGAGATGACTAGTAAGCAACTAACGAAAAATGCAGTAGTCTGTCAGCACACTTGGCTCTTACAAGATACCTCGATTATCCAGGATGGATAGGGAAAAAAAACAATTCTGGTTAATAAAATCCTGGATAATCACCATCTATAGGAAATATGGGGAGTGGGGGTTGATTCACCAGCCATCCTGCACTGGGGGGAGGGGGTGTTGGTTCACTGGATGCCCTGTGCCCTGGTAGGGGTTTTTTGTGTGTGCGCTTAGGGCGGCAGCAAAGCCAGAGCCGGCCCTGAGAGTTGTGCATATTTTTTTTGACATCCTGGTTAATCCAATCCTGGTTAATCAAGAGTCTACTGTAGCGATAAAATTCTTAGAGTGCTTCAGCTGCCTGGATGTTGTTCCCTTTAAAGCGATCTTCTTGCAGCTTCAACTCCCACAACAGAGCTAGTTCTTTGAATAGAAGCTTCCAATACCTGATGTTTATGAAAAAAAACGCAACATCTTTATACCAGACCTCCAATTTTACTATCTTTCATCATACCCAAGGAGTTATTACTCATTAAATACTGCTTGCTAAGTTAAAGCTTTTTAATGTTTTAGTCCACTAAGCAAGTAAATGCCTATTCCCAGAGAAATACAATGTTCTTCTGCTCTGCCATGACTGATCTAGAATTGTCATCTCTGTGTTCCAAATCAATACACACCAGTCAAAGGAAGACTAGCTGCCAGGTGAAGAGATGACAAGTAATGCGCAAAGCAAAAAATAAATTAGTTCTAAAGGAAACTGAAGTTGGCACACACAATTTTGTTGAGAATGCATAAGCACAGAATTACTATTTCTGCAGCTATATCAGAAGATGGTACAGCACCAAAAGCCAACCAAGAATGATGAGCCAAAATGTATAACAGAAAAAAGGTACTAAGTCATTCTTTGCCATAACTTTTTTTTTAAATCATAAAACTTTAATTTGGATAGTCTTTGGGCTTTATTACTTTAAAGATGATTTAACAAGGTGTACACTGCTATAGCAATCTGGGCGACTGAGAAACTGTCCCTGAAGTAGGTTTATTGACTGGAAAATTACTCAGACAGCAGCTTTCATATGAAAAGTTTTATAATGGTGTTCAGTGTGCTCCATTGCATAGTGTGATTTTTAGTAATTTCATACAAAGAGTAGTTTTTATCTCCTTTTAGAGACTTGCTGTGTTACAGAGAGTCTGTGTTAAGAAGATTTATTTTGCTATGCTTCAAGATGATGATTTATTTGTGTGCCTAATTCAAAATCAAGCGGGCCCCTAAACATGACATCTGCAAGGGTATCTGTATTATCAATGAATAAATTGTCAGCATTCAAATTAGAATAAAGTGTTGGGGGAAATGTTTCTTATTACTAATGAGGTGAATTCTTCTGAAATACCATTTGTACATAGATACAGGAACCATCTTAGAGACTACAAATCAGAAACACAGCATAGATCCAATATATGATCAATTTGCTAATGCTGCAGTGCGATGCCTGCCTTATTTGAAAGATCTGCTCAAATAAGTATTTGTGTTACTGCACACAACAGCTGAAGAAGATTTTGCCATCCAAACAGTGTAAACACTGCCACAATACAGATTGTTCCTGCAACCACAGCTTCATGGTTTCCTGTTAGAATCCCTACAGTCCAGGCTCCAAGCAGCAATACAGCCTAGGAGTTACAAAGAAAACGGTTTCCAAGCTGCCAAAAGTAAAAACAAAACTCTTCAGGGGTTATACTGAGCATGCAGTTTTCATGGTAGCCCTTCAAAATTCAAGTTTAACTTATTTTGGACTGGGGACCTTATAATTTTATAACTTTTTTTTTTTTAAAGATACTTGAACTACAAATTCAAAAGTAAAAGTAGTCTCCTTCCATCACATCACAGAGTCACGTGGCCCCATTGGAAAAGGAGGCGTGCAGACACATTGTAAGGGTATTTGCTCAGGAAGAAACCCAGCACCAATACCCACTTAAATAGAGCTTGCAGCTGCATGGGATCCCTCCAGAGACATACACAGTACCAAACAGCATGGTCCGGTCTCCTTCCGCAAGCCAACCTAACATAACCGCGGAGAAGGAAGTGGCACCAGGTAGCCTGGCCCTTCTTCCAGGACCAGACTCTTTCCTGGGAATCCGCGAGGGGCAGACCATCTGACTACTCCCAGCAGTGCAATTCTCCATGGAAAGACTCCAGCAAGGAGTGAGGTCAGGATCCCTAGTCACAGACTCTCACATACCCACCGCCAGAACCTGGTAGTGATCCGGGCACTCAGGAGGGACGGGACGCTCTCCCCCACACAGGACACGTGTTTACACGGTCTACTCTAGCACAACAGGGCCCCATTCCACACCGCAGCCTCGAGATGCTACTGTAATCTGAACTCCTGAAGCCTCCCGTCCTCCGCCCACCCCACGCCCAGGCCAGTGCACCGCAGGCCGCCATACAGGGCAAGCACCCGGCCGCTTTAAACGAGAATAAACACTCACCTCGCCCCCTCCAGGCAGCCCGTTGGGACCAGCCAGGGTGGCACGGAGGAAGGGCAAGGTCACCCCGCCCTTCCCACGATCACACGCAGGATCCCGGGTAACAGAACCCAGGCGTCCTGCCTCCGCCCCGGCAGAGAAGGGGGAAGCGGGTAGGGGCGCCACTCCTTGAGTGGGGGAAGGGGGCGCCGTCCCCGGACCGACCCCCGCAGCCTACGCCCGCCCAGGAAGAGGCCTCCCCAGTGCCCAGGGCGGCTCCCCGCCGGACCGAAGCCTGAGCTCCCTGCGCCCCGCCCTGGGAAAGGCAGGGCCCTGCCACCCGCCTTGAGCCGCTCACCCCGGGTACCTAGAGCTGGGCTTGGCGGATTCGGCTTCCGGCCCCTGGAACATAGCAGCGGGCCGAGGGATCGTGCGCGGCTCGGCTTGGCTTGGCTTGGCTCGGCTCCGCAGCCCTCTTTCGCCGGTTGAGCTCGGTCCGGCCGCCTAGACAACAGGTAGCGCCCCGGCCCGCCCTACTAACCCATTGGCTGGCCTGTCCGCCAATCACATCGAGCAGCCTACCACACGCAGCACGCTTCCACAGGGACCCGCCCACCCGACCTGGGAGGGAAGCTTTAAAACACCCGCTTTGTGGCTCACTCTGCTGCCTTGCTCATTGGAGCAGTCACCTGCCAGTCAGGAAAAGCTGCACAACCATTGGTTAGAATGTGGGGCTAGAAACAGGAGGGCAGCCCTCGATATTTAACGGGAAGGGTCCAGGCACTTCCCTCCTTCTCTATTCTTCAAGGAGGGCCTTTCCCTAGGATTTGTCCCCACCCAGCCCAGGGGATCTGGAGCCTCCAGGGTGCTGAGATAGCAAGTATGAAAAATCAGAATAGTGGGTGGAGGGTAATAGGCATCTATATAAGAAAAAGCCCCGAATATCAGGACTGTCGCTATAAAATCAGGACATCTGGTCACCCTACCCTGGATATAGGAGATCCCAGGTAGGTGAGGTGATATCTTTTATTGGACTAACTTCTGCTGGTGAGAGACAAGCGTGGGGTAGCTAGAAGACTTGTCTTTCTCACACCAGCAGAACTTGTTTCAATAAACAATATTGCCTCACCCCTTGTCTCCCTAATGTCCTAGATGAGGCCCAGATCCCAGTCGGGCCTGCTTGGGCTGAGACAAGACGCATCTCGGGGATTGCCCCCACCTATCCAAGTTGAGCCTACTCCTTCAAGGGCAACTGATGTTACTCCATCCTTGACAGGGTTAATAGAGAAGGCTGTTTCCAGAATCCACTCCAGTGGTCACAGTGACCAGGTTCTATAGCTTAAAGAATGGAACTTTTCCAAAAACAGCAGTGTGTTTCCACATTTGTGTCTCCCTGAAGCTCATATCCAATATGCTCCATTTATAAGTTAAAGATTTTTTCTTTTCTACCTCCCAGCCCTCCAACTATCCTGTAATAACTGTGAAGCTGAACCTTTTCTCATTTCACTATTATTAATAAAGATCAGGCAGCCTAAATTATACCCTCAGTGGAGCTATGCAGCTCTATTGTCTTTGAACAGGTGTGGAAGAGTGTTCATGACTTACTTCCCACTTACCCTGTGTCTTCTCTTTGGCACTGACCATAATAAGTAAAAACATGTCAATAGCCAATGGCAGCTGCAGGGGTGGCACTTGGAGCAGGGGCAGCATGTAGAACGGAGCCCCCAGCTGCCTATGTGTAGAAGCCGTAGGGGGGCCATGCCTCTGCTTCCAGGAGCCACACTGAGCAGCCCCCGATCCTGCTCCCAGGCTGCAGTGCCAGAGTAGGACAAACTCCAGCCCCTGCTCCTCCGTGGGACCCTGAGGGCCAGAGTAAAATGGCTGGTGGGCCAGATCCGGCTCATAGTTTCCCCACCCCTGGTGTAGTTCTCATGTATATGCTGAGTGCAAGGTGGATTGCCTTTCCTCTGATCCCCAAATACAGTAAAACCTCCATTTAACGGACTAATTCGGGTGAGGGGGTGTCCGTTAAATCAAAAAGTCTGTTATTTAATAATAAAAAAAAATGAGCTGTCAGAGCAGCAGCCCGCCCGCCACAGGGTCGGGGCGACAGCTCCGCAGCCCGTCCACTGCTGAGACCCAGGCGGCAGCCGGGAGCCAGCAGCCAGCCCGCCTGATGCCTGGACCCGGGCGGCAGCCAGGAGCCGGCAGCCAGCCCGCCTGCTCCCGGGTGGCAGCCGGGAGCCGGCAGCCAGCCCGCCAGAAATGGATCAGGAATGCATCAGACTTGCTCAGAAATTTTGTCCGTTGCATCCGAAGTCCGTTAAATCGAGGTCCGTTAAATCGAGGGTTTACTGTAGTACAAAATTCAGACACGATGCCTTTTGTGATGTATGTTAGATCCCTCTTACACACCCCCTAGATATGCATAAGAGCAGGGCCGGCGACAGGAATTTTGGGGCCCCGTACGGCAGATCGTATGGGCCCCCCCCGGTCTCCCGCCGCCCACGGGGGGCCCCCCCCCCCGCCAGTCTCTCACTGCCCGCGGCCCCCGGCTGATCTCCCGCCGCCCGCGGGGCCCCCCGCCCGGGCCGATCTCCCGCCACCCGCGGCCCCCCCCCGGGCCGATCTCCCGCCACCCGCGGGGCCCCCCCCCGCCAGTCTCTCACCGCCCGCGGCCCTCCCCGGGCTGATCTCCCGCCACCCGCGGCCCCCCCCCCCGCCAGTCTCCCACCGCCCTCTCCTACCTCCCGCGGGCCCCAACCCCTGCATGCGCTGCGGCCGCGTGGCCGGCCGGGAGAAACAAAGGGGGGCGGGGGAGGCTGCTGAGTGCCGGGGGAGGGGGCTGGTGAGCGCAGCAGCGGCTGCCTGAGCCACGCCTCGCTCACAGCCCCGGGCGACAAGCGGGTACAGCTGAGTACCAGCCCCGGACTTCAGGGGGGCCCCCCTGAAGTCCGGGGCCCGGTACAGCTGTACCCGTTGTACCCCCATCGCCGGCCCTGCATAAGAGAGAGATTAAGCAAATTTGTTCTTTAAAAAAAAAAAAGTGACAAGCTCAGTCACAGAGACCTCCTTGAGGCTGCCACAGGATGTGCTGGAATTACCTCTGAACCAGTTTTTCATGGCCAGCTTGGGTCTCCAGAACCCTGCCTTGTTGAGCCAGACACGCTAGTCTGCTGTACCACAGACCCAGGTCTGGTCCAAGCCCGCAAAGATGCAGACTTTAACCAAATCTGCTCAGCAAATTACTTATCTCCAGCACCCTTCCACCCAGAGGCTGGAACAGATCTACCCTATAAACCTGCTGAAACCATGGCAGGAAGGGGAGTTCATGTGGTTGTGCTAGGGTCGCCAGCCCCTGAAAGCACCCAGCCTGAACTAGTAGGAATATTCCCAGAGTTGATTCTGGACCACCAAACTGAAGGGATCAGCATGACCAAACGCAAGCAGGACGTGTTCTCAGAAATGCCAGGCAGAACTGTGGAGGTTCACCATCACATCCTCACAGAGTGAAGGTGAAGGTCAAGCCATACCGGATTCCGGAGGTGAAAAGAGAAGAGATCGGGACAGTAGTCAGGAAAATGCTGAAGTTAGGAATCATTGAAGAGTCTCATTGCCAATGGTCATAGAATATCAGGGTTGGAAGGGATCTCAGGAGATCATCTAGCCCAACTCCCTGCTCAAAGCAGGACCAATCCCCAACTAAATCATCCCAGCCAGGGCTTTGTCAAGCCTGACCTTAAAAACCTCTAAGGAAGGAGATTCTACCACCTCCCTAGGTAACCCATTCCTGTGCTTCACCACCCTCCTAGTGAAAGTTTTTCCTAATATCCAACCTAAACCTCCCCCACTGCAACTTGAAACCATTACTCCTTGTTTGGTCATCTGGTACCACTGAGAACAGTCTAGATCCCTCCTCTTTGGAACCCCCTTTCAGGTAACTGAAAGCAGCTATCAAATCTCCCCTAAGTCTTCTCTTCTATAGACTAAACAATCCCAGTTCTCTCAGCCTCTATTCATAAGTCATGTGATCCAGGCCCCTAATCATTTTTGTTGCCCACCTCTGGACTCTTTCCACATCCTCCTTGTAGTGTGGGCCCCAAAACTGGACACAGTACTCCAGATGAGGCCTCACCAATGTCGAATAGAGGGGAACAATCACGTCCCTCGATCTGCCGGTAATGCCCCTACTTATACAGCTCAAAATGCTACTAGTCTTCTTGGTATCAAGGGCACACTGTTGACTCATATTCAGCTTCTCATCCATTGTAACCCCTAGGGCCTTTTCTGCAGAACTGCTGCCTAGCCATTCGGTCCCTAGTCTGTAGCAAGGCATGGGATTCTTCTGTCCTAAGTGCCGGACTCTGCACTTGTCCTTGTTGAACCTCATCAGTTTTTTTTGGCCCAATCCTCTAATTTGTCTAGGTCCCTCTGTATCCTATCCCTACCATCCAGCATATCTACCACTCCTCCCAGTTTAGTGTCATCTGCAAAGTTGCTGAAGGTGCAGTCCACACCATCCTCCAGATCATTGATAAAGATATTGAATAAAACCGGCCCCAGGACTAACCCTAGGGGTACTCCGCTTGATACTGGCTACCAACTAAACATGGAGCCATTGATCACTACCCATTGAGCCAGACGATCCAGCCAGTTTTCTATCCACCTTATGGTTCATTCATCCAGCCCATACTTCTTTAACTTGCTGGCAAGAATACTGTGGGAGACCGTAACAAAAGCTGTGCTAAAGTCCATCCACTTCTTTCCCCTCATCCATAGAGCCAGTTATCTCATCATAGAAGACAATTAGGTTAGCTTGACTTGCCCTTGACGAATCCATGCTGACTGTTCCTGATCACTTTCTTCTCCTCTAAGTGCTTCAGAATTGATTCCTTGAGGACCTGCTCCAAGATTTTTCCAGGGACTGAGCTGAGGCTGACTGACCTGTAGTTCCCTGAATCCTCCTTCTTCCCTTTTTTAAAGATGGGCACTACATTAGCCTTTTTCCAGTCATCTGGGACCTGCCCCGACCACCGTGAGTTTTCAAAGATAATGGCCAATGGCTCTGCAATCACATCTGCCAACTCCTTTAGCACCCTCGAATGCAACACATCCGGCCCCATGGACTTGGGCTCGTCCAGCTTTTCTAAATAGTCCTGAACCACTTCTTTCTCCACAGAGGGCTGGTCACCTCCTCCCCATGCTGTGCTGCCCAGTGCAGTGGTCAAGTCCTGTTGCCTTAGTACCTAAGCCTGATGGCAGTATGAAGTTCTGCAATGACTTCTGGAAACTAAATGAGGTGTCCCAATTCGATGCGTAACTGATACCTCGGGTAGATGAGCTAATTGACCATTTGGGAAAGGCACGATTTTTGTCCACCCTTGACCTGACCAAGGGTTATTGGCAGATTCTCCTGGCCAAGGCCAACAAAGAGAAAGAATGGTTACTTACCTCTCGTAACTGTTGTTCTTTTAAATGTGTTGCTCATGTCCATTCCAAGATGTGTGTGCGCACCGCGCATGCACGGTCCCGGAAGCTTTTTCCTAGCGATACCCGTAGGGTCAGCAGGGGAGACCCCTAGAGTGGCACCTTTATGACAGAGTATATATGACCCTACCGACCCACCCCCCGCTCAGTTCCTTCTTGCCGGAAACTCCGAGAGAGAGGAGGCGGGAGGGATTTGGAATGGACATGAGCAACACATCTCGAAGAACAACAGTTACGAGAGGTAAGTAACCGTTCTTTCTTCTTCGAGTGATTGCTCATGTGCATTCCAAGATGCGACTTGCGAGCAGTTACCTTGGCGGAGGGTCCGGAGTTCATCTGGTCGCGGACTGGTGTCCTCTCTTGCCTGCTGGGTAATGGCGTAGTGAGCAGTAAATGTGTGAACAGAAGACCACATCGCTGCTCTGCAGATATCGAGAAGCGGAACCTGAGCCAGGAAGGCCACGGACATTGCTTGAGCCCTGGTGGAATGTGTAGACAAAGGTGGTGCCAGAACCTTTGCCAGTTCATAAGACAGCTTAATGCAAGAGGTGATCCAAGAGGACAAGCGCTGTGAGGACACTGACATGCCCTTCATTCTTTCTGCTATTGAAATAAACAATTGAGGTGATTTATGAAACGGTTTTGTTCTTTCAATATAGAAGGCTAACGCCCTTCTAATGTGTAGACTAGTGTGCAGCACACAGTCCCTGTCTGTGCGGCTTGGTACAAAAAACTGGTAAAAAAATGTCCTGGTTAATGTGAAAAGAAGAAACTACTTTGGGTAAGAAGGACGGGTGGGGACGTAGGTGCACCTTGTCCTTATAAAAAATCATGTAGGGAGGTTCATAAGCGAGAGCCCTTAGCACCCTTCTTGCTGAGGTAATTGCCACAAGGAAGAGCACCTTCCACAACAGGTAAGTCAGGGGCAGGTCACTAGGTATTCGAAGGGGGGGGGTCTCATTAGGGAAGATAGGATTAGGTTAAGATCCCATGGAGACACTGGCTGATGTACTGGAGGGTACAGTCTCTCCATCTCCTTAAGGAACCTACCCACTACAGCAGGGTTTCTCAAGCTGGGGGTCAAGACCCCCGGGGGGGGGGTCGCTGAGCGCTCCCCGGAGGGTTGTGAGCTCCTGCCGCCGCAACTCGCGGCGGCGGGGACTGGGGGCCGGCGCGCACCCGGCAGCCTGCCCGCTGCGGGGACTGGGGCCGGCGCGCAGCCGGAAGCCCAGCCGCGGCGGGGACTGGGGGGGGGGTGTTGTGCCGCAGCCGGCCGCCGGACCGGAGGGGTCGCGGTGCGCCTACGGCGCAGGAAAAGGGGTCGTGGTCTCAATAAGTTTCAGAACCGCTGCACTACAGGATTGCTAAAGAGAGACGTTCCCTGTATCCCTGGGTGAAAGGCCGAAATGGCTGCTAAATGAACCTTAGGAGAAGAGAGAGCCAGGGCCTGCTGTTTTAGGGAAAATAAGTAGTCCAGCACCAAAGGCACTGAAGCTGACAAGGGTGCAGAACCCTGTTGGGTTGCCCAAATAGAGACGCGTTTCCATTTGGCCATATAGATGGCACACGTGGAAGGCTTCCTGCTACCCAAAGGGACCTTCCTCACTGCAGTAGAACACTGCCGTCCAAGGGGGTTCAGCCATGGAGCTTCCATGCCGTCAGGTGCAGAGATCGGAGATTGGGGTGTTGCAGACGCCCGTGTTCCTGGGATATTAACATTGGGAACACTGGCAGTCTCATAGGTGGGGACACAGAGGTCCATCAGTAGCGTGAACCAGTGCAGGCGGGGCCAGGATGGGGCAATGAGAATCAGGGAGGCCCTGTCCCTGTGGACCTTTAGGAGGACTTTGTGGAGAAGGCGGAATGGTGGAAACGCATAAAGCGGACCCCTTGTCCATGAGAGGTGAAAGGCGTCCCCTATTGACCCCGGAGAGTGACTCAGGAAGGAGCAAAATTGATGGCATTTCCTGTTGGCCCGCGTGGTGAACAGATCTATCTGGGGAGCACCACAGCGAAGGAAAATCATGTGGGCAATGCCTGAGTTGAGGGACCACTTGTGTGAAAGGAATGAGCAGCTGAGCCTGTCCGCCAGCTCGTTCTGAGGGTCCGGGAGGTAGGAGGCCTGCAGGACTATTGAATTTGCGATGCAAAACTCCCACAGTTGCAGGGCTTCTCGACAGAGGGGAGAGGCGCGAGCACCACCCCGTTTGTCGATATAAAACATTGTCGCTGTATTGTCTGTCAAGACTGATATACATTTGCCACACAGACTGGTCTGGAAAGTCTGGCACGCCAAGTGGACAGCTCTCAGCTCTCTTACATTGATATGTAGCGCGAGTTCTGCATGGGACCAGCGCCCCTGCGTCCTGAGATCCCCGAGATGAGCCCATGGCTGAGGCGTCCGTTCAGGCCCCACAAATGGGACCCCTGCGCACACGTGTTGTGGGTGGAGCCACCAACGAAGGGAGTCCAGGACCTGTTGGGGAAGGGTGACCACCATGTCCAGGGGATCTTTGCACGGTCTGTGCGTCCGAGCGAGCCACGTCTGAAGGGGACGAAGGCACAGCCTGGCAAATTGCACCACATGCATGCACGCCGCCATATGGCCCAACAGCACCATGCAGTTTCTGTCTGTTGTTGTTGGGAACTCCAATAGTGACGTGATGATGCCTGCTAAGGTTTGGAAGTGTGGTAGCAGGAGGGATGCTATCCTGGCTGTTGAGTCGAGGTCTGCCCCTATGAATTCTATGTTTTGAGTAGGGATAAGAGTCGATTTGGGCTCGTTGAGTATAAGACCGAGCCTGAGGAAGGTCTCCCTGACCAGAGCTAGATGCTTGACTTTTATCAACCAATCGTCTAGATAAGGGTACACTTGTACTTGGTGTCTGCACAGAAACGCTGCCACCACTGCCATGCATTTGGTAAAAACTCTCAGGGTGGTGGAGAGGCCAAAGGGGAGCACCCTGAACTGATAGTGTGCATCCCCGACTACAAATCTCAGGAACCTCCTGTGGGATGGAAGTATGGAGATGTGGAAATAGGCATCCTTTAAATCAGGGGTGGGGAACCTCCGGCCCGCGGGCCTTATACGGCCCGCCAAATCATTTTATCCGGCCCGCGGCCGCCAGCCAGGGACGGCTCCACGCTGGGGCCGAGAAGCGCCGCACGGGCCACTGCCGCCGGCCGGGAGCGGCTCCGCGCTGGGGCCGGGAAGCGCCGCGCAGGCTGCTGCCGCCGGCCAGGGGGGCTCCGCGCTGGGGCCGGGAAGTGCCGCGCGGGCTGCTGCCGCTGGCCGGGAGGGCTCCGCACTGGGTCTGGGAAGCGTCGCGCGGGCCGCTGCCGCCGGCCAGGGGCGGCTCCGCACTGGGGCCGGGAAGCGCCGCGCGGCCACCCTCTGCCGGGCAGCGAAACAAGAAGCCACGGGGAGCCGACGGTCGGGGGGGGGGGGAAAGAGACTGGGCTGGGCGGGTCAGTTGGGGGGGGGGAGGGAAGGAGGTTTTTTTGGGGGGGTGGAGGCTGGGCTGGGCGGGTCAGGCAGGCGGCAGGACCCTGGCTGGCAAGGGGCCAGTGGGGGAAACCCCAAAGCAGTGCAGGGCTAAGGACTCCACCTGCCACTGCTTTGGGATTTCCCCTGCTGGCCTCTTGCCAGCTGGGGTTTCAGCTCCCGTTGCCAGCCTGGGCTTTGGGGGGAGGGGGGGGGGGAAAGAGCGGCCCGTGGATGACTTTATAACGGTCAAAATGGCCCTTGGCGGAAAAAAGGTTCCCCACCCCTGCTTTAAATCGAGGGCGGCATATCAGTCCCCCGGATCCACTGAGGGGATAATATTGGCCAAGGAGATCATACGGAATTGGAACTTTGGTATGTATGCATTCAGGTTTCACAGATCTAGGATGGGCCGAAGGCCCCCCTTGGCCTTGGGGATAAGGAAATAGTGGGAATAGAAACCCCGCTGCCTGAATAGAAAGGGGGACCTCCTCTATAGCCCTTACAAGAGAAGGGATTGCACCTCCTGAATGAGAAGTTGTTCATGAGAGGGGTCCTTGAAGAGGGACAGGGATGGGGGTGGCAAGGAGGGAGGGAAGAGAATTGGATAGAATATCCCGCTTCTACCATGCTGAGGACTCAGCGATCGGGAGTGATCTGAGCCCAAGCATGATAGAAAGGGGATAGGCGGTTCAGAAATGGAGGGGAAGAATCCGTGTATATGTCTGGAAGACTGTCCTCATGATGAACCTCAAAAATTAGTTTTGGGGCCTGGAGGCTGCTTCAACGCCCCTTGGTCCTGCCCGGTGGGGGGTGGGGGGGCAGTCAGGAGTGCCTTCTATTGTTATTATTTCCCCTGCCTCTTCTCCTAAGGGGTTTCCGTCTAGGTGGCCCTTGATAGAACTGAGAAGGGGGCTGGGGCCCAAACGGTCTTCTCTGGAGTGCTGGAGTATGAAGACCGAGGGATCTAAGTGTGGAACTGGAGTCCTTCAGACCATGAAGACGTTTGTCTGTTTATTTCGCGAACAGGCCCTCACGGTCGAAAGGAAGGTCCTGTAAAAGTATTTTGTACTTCAGGCGGGATACCGGAGACCTGAAGCCAGGATTTTCACCACAAAACCACTGCTGTGGCCATTGTTCTAGCCGCTGAGTCAGCTGAATCTAGCGCTGCCTGGAGGGCGACTTGGGAGATGACTCTACCTTCCTCAAACAAGGCGTTAAACTCCCTGCGGGAGTCCTCAGGGACCAGGGCTTGGAATTTTCCCATAGATGACCAGGAATTATAGGCGTAAAGGCCCAGGGCGGCTTGTTGATTCGAAATGCGCAGCTGTAAGGTGCCGGCAGAATAGACCTTTCGGCCAAAGAGATCTAATTTCTTGGCCTCTCTGGATTTTGGGACTGACCCCGGCTGACCCTGTGGCTGGCCCTGCGCTCTCTGTGGTTGACAGCATCCGCCACCAGCATACCCGGAGCGGGGTGTGTGAAGAAATATTCATACCCGCATTGGGGAACAAAATATTGCCTCTCGACTCCCCTTGCGGTAAGTGGTATTGAAGCTGGGGTTTGCCACAAGATATTAGAGTTTGCTTCAATAGATCTAATCAGTGGAAGGCTACTCTGGACAGGCCGTCGGGCACCAGGATATCGACTGTCTGATTCAAATCCTCTGTTACCTCCTCCGCTTGGAGGTTCAAGTTTTTAGCAACCCTGCGGAGGAGGTCTTGATGACCCTTCAGGCCCATCGGAGGGAGTCCAGAAGACGTCCCTGCCACCGCCTCGTCTGGGGACGAGGAAGAGGAGGTGCACACCAGAGGATCCTCAGTTTCTTCCCCATGTTGAATTTGGGGAGACTGGGGGAACGGGCAGTGCAGGGTCTTGTCCGATGGAGGCCTGCAGTGTGGTGGTTTCAGTGGCCCTAGGCGAACGGCTGAATGTACAGGTAGCCTTTGGAGGAGCTCTGGGGCCAGAGACAACCGAAGTAGCCCTGAAATCTCGACTCTGGGCATGGTGGTATGCCCCAGGGGTCCAGAAGGGCCACTGGCCTGGTCCCCGCCCTTGGGGAGGCCAACAAGGCACCGAGTGAGGATGTTCTTCTAGAGTGTGGTGCCTTGACCCAGGCCAGGAGCGTGAGCTCCGTCTTGATCTAGACGACCCCGTGTCTGACTCCGAAGAGGAATCCGATGCCGACCACAGAGGTGCAGAACCTGCTGGTGCCATGGGTCGGTGCGGAGACCAATGCCGCATCATCGGTTTACCCCGGTGCCATATGACCGTAGAGACCGATACGGGGTCCAACGCAAACAGTACTACAGGCGGTGTGGACGACGTCGAAGGCACACTTGGTGGTGCCGTGAAGATGTGGTCCAACGCCAATGAAGCGGTACCTAAGCGGGTGGTGGCGCTCGGTACCGAGGTCGGTGCCAGTGGCCGTGGGCCTTGCACCATGCTGATGAGGTCTCGAGCAGCCTCATAAGTGTCAGGTGTGGAGGGGAAATCCAATTCTTCCTCCAAATCATGTGGAGGTGACTCCAGCTGCACCGGCACCGAAGATTGAACTGTAGCACTCAATGTCACGGCTGACGGTTCTTGTCGGGCCCGGGAGGCAAGCCCCGTTGCAGGACGCACTCCATTTTGGGCACCCTGAGGATGGGTAGTTGGTGACCACCCTCATTCAGGCCTCTTCTTCAGGGGCACCGGCAATTGTGAGCGGTGCCGCCTAGAGGTGCTGGATCTGCGTGCCGGAGATTTGTGTCGGCGGGTCCGGGAAGAATCCCTCTTCAGCGCCTGTGTGCCTCGAACAGAGGGCAGTGCACTACGTACCGAAGGGACCTATTCAGTCTGCGGCTGCAGAGCGGACTCCATCAAAATGAGTTTCAGGCGGGAGTTGTGTTCCTTCTTGGTGCGCAGTTTGAAACTTCTACAAGGCACCTGTCTGTCTGATGGCCTTCTCCCAAGCACTTCAGGCACTGTGAGTGCAGGTCACTGGCCGGCATGAGCTTTCCGCAAGACTTATAGGACTTAAACCTCGGCAGCTGAGGCATGCCCCGGTGCCATGGCGAAGGAAAACTCTGCAGCCGGAGGAAGCGTAGCGAGCTAACTTATCTACAACTATTTATAAAATTGACAACTATTTACAACAATTTACACTAATGATAGGAACATTAACTAAATACACAAGATTAAACGAGTACCACTAAGCGAATGCTAAAGAAGCTAGCTGTTCCAGCGACCTTCAGGATGGTAAGAAGGAACTGAGCGGGGGGAGGAGGAGGTTGGCAGGGTCATGTATACTCTGCCATAAAGGCGCCACTCTAGGGGTCTCCCCTGCTAACCCTACGGGTACCGCTAGGAAAAAGCTTCCGGGACCGTGCATGCGCGGTGCACACACACATCTTGGAATGCACATGAGCAATCACTTGAAGAAGAAGATAGCCTTTTCAACACCAGAGGGTCTGTATCAGTACACGGTCCTCCCCTTTGGGTTTCATGGCCCCCCTGCTACTTTCCAATGGCTCATGGACAAACTCTTGCAACCACATGGCAAATATGTGGCTGCCTATCTTGACAACATCATTATATATAGCCCTGACTGGGAGACAAACTTGGGGAAGGTGGAAGCAGTCCTGGACACCCTGAGGAAGGCTGGGCTAACTGAAAATCCCTCCAAATGTTCGATCGGGCTAGCAGAAGCTAAATACCTAGGGTATATAGTGGGGAGAGGCATGGTGAAGCCCCAACTCAACAAGTTGGACGCAATACAGAAGTGGTCCCGATCAATTCACAAGAAACAGATCAGTGCATTCCTGGGACTAGTTGGATAGTATAGGTGATTCATTCCCCACTTTGCCCCCAGGGCATGCCCATTAACTGACCAAAGAAAAGCTTGTGGCCCAGACACAGTAAGATGGACCAGCGCAGCTGAGGATGCTTTTGCAGATCTGCAGACGGCCCTCTGTACCAACCCCGTGCTAGTAGCCCCAGACTGGGAGAAAGAGTTTATCCTACAACCCAATGCCTCTGAGGTTGGGTTGGAGGTGGTTCTTTTACAAATGATAAGAGAACACCACCCAGTCCTATTCCTCAGTAGGAAGTTCCTGCCCAGGGAATGGAAATATGCCATAGTGGAGAAGGAATGCCTGGTGGTAAAATGGGCCATAGAAAGCCTCTGCAACTATCTACTTGGAAGGAGGTTTACCCTTGTCACGGACCGTGCCCCTCTGAAGTGGATGCACCAAAACAGACAGAAACGCAAGAGTAACAAGACTGTTCCTGTCATTACAACCCTTCCACTTCAGAGTGCAACATAGGTCTGGAATCATGCATGGCAATGAGGATGGCCTGTTGAGAGTACACTGCTTGCCAACCCAAGTAGTCCAACCCCATAGTGTTGAGCAGGTGTCGGGGGGTGGGTATGTGGTAAACCCAGAAGAGACAGCTATAAGATGGAGGGGTGGTAAGCACTCCCAGAAGGTTAAAAGGCCCTCTCCTTACCAACTGAAGAGAGGTAACCACAGGTCAATCAGGTTCAGCTGAAAAGAGGTTGCCAGAGAATCAGTTAGGATCAGCTGACTCCAATTAAGGGCTGCCTGAGACCTTTTTAAACCCTCCCCTTGGGGGAAGAGAGAGAGAGAAGGAGTGAGGTTGCCAGTAGGCTGGGTGCAGCAGGACACAGGGCCTCTCCAGGAAGGGAAGCTGCATTCCCTGACCAGAAGGGGAAAAAAACCAGTCAATAGGACTGACTGAGGGAAGGAGAAACTTGCCCTTGGGCATTCTAGGAGGTCTGCATTGCCCAAGTCCATCTCTCCAAGGCAAAAACGAATTGAGCCTGATGAGACAAAGAAGTTACTTTGCCACACCTCCCACCAATTATAATTCTGTGATTTTTCCTGGAAACAAATCCTTCTCTTGGATCAGGTCTCTCCTGACCACAGAAATCTCTGCACTAGTGTCCTTTAAACCTTGTCATTAAGTTTAACAGAGTCATATGCTCACTGCTTGGTTGTGTAGAAGGAACCTTTACAAATCCTGTGTGGAAAGAGGCTGTAGCCTGCAGGGATGGTAGATTTGTATAATTTTGGTAGTGCCCAGAATGGATCTAATCCCTATCTCCACCCTCACCCGCCTGCCCACCCATCCTGTAAGCAGATATATATTTTATATATAATGTAAAAATGAACTGGAAACTGTAAGCATTTAACAGTTTAAACTGTTAAATGCTTACAGTTTCCAGTTTCCCTTTATTGCACTATTGTAAGAAAAAAATATTTAACTAAGATTAGGGTTACCATTCATCCAGATTCTCCTGGACAGGTCCATCTTTTTTGGATAAAAATAGCGTCGGGCGGGGATTTGTAAATGTCTAAAAATGTCCGGGATTCCCTCAGTGCAGAGTGCGGCACTGGTCCGGCAGCCATAGCCTCTCTCCCCCACTGCCCCGCAGCTTCCAATCCCCTCTCCCCGCTCCCCCCTGCATCCTCAGAGCTGCTGCCCCGGCTCTGCCGCTCCCTGCTGCCCAGTCTGGGAGCTTTGATCAGGGGAGTGTGGCAGCGTGTTGGGCTGAGCACAGAGCCGGACATGCTGTTTTGCGCTGCAAAGTGGTGGTGGGGGTGTTAGAGAAGGGGCAGGGAATCTCTGGAGGGGGCAGTCAAGGGACAGGGAGTGGGGGGGTTAGATGGATTGTGACAAGGAGCAGGAGGTGAGTTGGGAGTTTTGAGGGGGGCGGGAAGTGGGAGGGAATGGGTGGGCTAGGGCACCCCCCGTACTCTTTTTTGATTGGTGAAATATGGTAACCCTAACTAAGAATATCAACTTTATTAATACTCTTTTGAATATGGAAACAACCAAGCACTCTTTCATCAATAACCCTCAAAAGCAAATACTCTCTAAAATTAAAATTAGCCCCACAGAATATTGGAAGGGACTTTAGGAGATCTTCTAGTCCAACCTCCTGCTCAATGCAGGACCAATCCCCAATTAAATCATCCAACAGATTTGCCCCGTATTCCTAAATGGCCCCCTCAAGGATTGAACTCACAACCCTAGGCTGAGTAGGCCAATGCTCAAAGCATTGAACTATTCCCCACCCCTCCCCATCTTTTGGGATGTTCTTCAGGAGGCAAACACTTTTTGTTGTTGTTTGGTTCTTGACATGAAGTCATCCAGAAGACTTGCAATGTCCAATTCAGAGGTAGAGTTCTTATGAATGCCAAGAAATGCCAAGTGATTTAGACGTGCTTGGCCCATTGTCGTTCACAAATAATTATTCAGTCAGCACAACTGAATGATCACTCAGCGGTGCAGGTTGTAATCAGAATGGTGTAGAATAATTTCAGGAGAATTGTAACTTCTGATAACATGTCACTGAAGCCTTCATTTTGTTTTAGAAATTGCTTCACTTTGCTCACCAAATTAAGCTGGCAATTTCTCGATCTGCAAATATTCAACATTTCTAAATGAAGAAATAGCTTCTTCGTGTTACTGTCACCATGGAAAACATCACTTACTGGGACAATGTCCTGTTTCGAGCCATTTGCTGCTTCAGTTATAAGCTTCTCCAATTTCACTGCGAATGTAAAGCTTTCTGTTGAAAACCTCTGTTCTATGGCAACTTTACAAGCATCAATGATCCCAACATATATTTGATGAAAATACTCTTTGGGGTCACTGAACGTGAGAGGAAGGCTTCCATGGTTGAGCCATTTCTGTGGCTTGCATTTTCTCAGAAGTACAGGATCATCTAAATAAAGATTTCTTGCCTTCTCTACTGTTATTTCCAGAAGTGATTATATGATAAGTCAGTGTACATCCCACTTCAACACCTCTTGCAACAGGCCAACTTTCTTCGTAACATTTGTCAATGACACATTTGAATTTTTGCATTAGCTTCTTCTACAGGACACATGGCTTTCACAAGAACTGTTAATGAAAAGTACATTGAAAAAGATTGAAGTTGCTTCAAGAACCCACTATATTTTGAGCCAAATTAATTGGCAGAGTAACTAAGTTCATCTAGGCAGTTCATCATGGCCTTGTAGTTGTGGAGCAGTGATTTAATGCTACTGAACCTTAGTGTCTATCTTGTTGGGCATAAGGGTTGTAAAGAAGGTTTCCCCTTCACTTTGAAACTCTCTGAATACTGCCATACATTTTGGGGACTCCCTGGAGACATTGGAGAGATATTTCACCATCGAAAACATGTCATGATATTCTTGAATATTATGCAGGACATCCTGGGTGGCAAGGTTACGGAAATATGCAACACAGTGCACAACTTCCACTCTCGGCTCTCGATCCTTCACTCTGGATTGGACCCCAGTAAATTTGCCGGACACATTACTGGCTCCATCATAACACTGCCCCAGGCAATCAGAAAACAAACACCACCTGAGGCGTGTATCTTCCACAATTTTGAAAAGAGAAGCAGCATCTATTCTGTCAGTTTGGTAAAACCCAATAAACTCCTCATAAATCCCCAAGTTTTCACTAGAAAAGAACCTTAAAGAAAAACTTGTTCTTTTCTTGACAAATTGGTAGTCTCATCCATTACAATGGCATAACACTTAGAAGCCTTTATCCTTTTCACAATTTTTCTTAGTACCATCATTGCCATCATTTAAATTATTTCGTTAATAACCTCATGAGACAGCCACTTGTATTTTGTATGATTAAGCCACTGTCTCAGTTCCTCAGAATCTGTACTGCGTAGCAACAAGAGCTGCATCCAATCTGAATCATTAATGTCCATGTAATGCTATTCCTTGTTGAGCTAGGTACTGAATACAGGTAAACATGTTCTGCAGTGCAATCCTAGCCGATTGAGATTCTTTTCTGCAATTGGCTGACATTAGTACAGAAACATTTACCTGTGACTGCTTCCTTGTGACAGGAGGATTTTTTGTGACGTAAAACCACACAATGTGTGTCTCCAATCTTGAAATCCAGAATAAATGTTGGCTCGGCCTTCGTAGAAAATATTAAGATCTTCTTTTCAGAATAGTTTTTGCAGACTGAGCAAAAAGCTCTGTTTAAATTTGCTATTGTACTCCAACCACTTAAATCTTGATAGCCAAGATTGCTGAAAACTCCTTTTCTTATCTTGTAGTTTTGCCACATCTTTCTTTGTATAACTTCAGTTTGAAAGCTAGGTGTCAAACTCAGGCCATCACTTGATGAATTACCTTTTTCTTTTTTTTCCTCTGGGTAACTTTATTAAGAATTTATCCATTGTTGATTGCTAGTGGTCCTACAAATCAAGAATTTGTTGCTGGGATAAAATGAAGCTACAAGGCACTGGCGCCACAAGATTACAAGGGTCAGATAAAAGTGGAAACTCAGAAGTACCACTCGCCTGCTTCAATATTTTGTTGTCTCTGTTGTGGCGAAGTGGGAACGTTCTTAATGTTTTCTCTGAATACTGTGTGGGTGTATCAGTTTCCCCTATGCATTTCTTAAGGATCTAGGTGGTGGGATAAGGCTGTCCGATTGTTGTACAGCCCTAGAGGGCCAATATGATGCTGTCTGCCACATCATGTGCTTCCTGCAGCAAGACTGCCTGGGTGGGGTGCCTAGGGCAGTCAGAAGGCCCTGCACCCCAACTCCACAGTCCGATGTGACTCTCAGACAGCCGGTAAGACAGTAGGAATACAGTCTAAACAGAGCTTGTAGGTACAGAAAACAGGACACCTCAATCAGGTCCATCTTGTGGGGTGGGGAGTCCAGATCCAAGTTCTGGGCCTCCCCATGTTTCCCCAGCCAGCTCCAAACTGACACTCCCTCCAGCTTCTCCTCTGGCCTTTGTCTCTTTTCTGGACAAGAAGGCCACCTGATCTCTTTGTTCTCCAACATCTTCAGTTGGCACCTCACAGGAGAGGGGCCAGGCAATCAGCTGCCAGGAGACAAGGTGTTAGCCATTCTCTATGCAGACAGCATGACACTGGCCCTCTAGGGCAGTGGTCTGCAAACTGGGGTGCGTGCACCCCAGGGGATGCACAAGACCACCCACGGGTGGCCGTGGTGGCCCCGGCCGAGAAGCCGGTCGCTGCGGCGGACTGGCCCCAGGAGCTGGGTGCCGTGGCTGCAGTCCTGGACCCAGAAGACGGGTGCTGCAATGGGGACCGGCCCCAGGGGGGCAGTCACGGGACAAGGAGCAGGGAGGCTTATATAGGGGATGGGGTCCTGCGGGGAAGTCAGGAGACAAAGAGGGAGGTTTCCAAGGGGAGCAGTCAGGGGAGGGAGTGGATGGGGGCAGAACTCGGGCAGGGCTTCTCCCGTGGGGGTGCGTGTTCAAAATTTTTTCCTGCCAGCGGTGCATGATCAGAAAAGTTTGGAGACCACTGCTCTAGGGCTCTACAATAATCACACACCCTTATCTCACCACTTAGCTCTTTAAGAAATGCATAGAGGAAACTGAGGTACCCACACAGTACTCAGGGAAAACATTAAGAACATTCCCACTTTGTAACACCTGTATACAACTTTAAAGGGTGTAAAATAATCATGTATTGTGCTAAACACAATCATACCCCAAACTGACCCCCCAAAATTAAGTTGCTGGTTTTCCAAGTGAGGGCTCGGAGGTGGGACTGGGGATGAGGGATTCACAGTACAGGACGTGGCTGAGGTGCGGGGGGGGGGGGGCGCAGGCTCTGGGGTGGGGCAGGGACAGGGATGAGGAGCTTGGGGTGCAGATAGGCTGCCCCAGATCTAGGGTCAGAGAAGACTCACCCCCCAGAACCCTCTCTCCGCCAGCAGCAGCAAGGTCCAGGGACCCCCCACCCACAGGCAGCACACTTACTCTGCATCACTATCACTACACATGCTCCTAGAGCCCCTCAGGTCCAGGTCCAGGGTACTGGGGGAGTGGCTGCCATGATGTGTGGCCTTCCCTGCTGCTGCCTCTCACTGGGGATGGGGCTGCCCCTTGCCCAGCGTGGGGCAGGAGTGGTGGCTGCAGGGCGGGAGGGAGGGCAGGGTGTCACAAAATTGACCCAAGCCCCAGCTGCTCAAGTCCAGGAAGCCCCCCCACTCCATCTCCCCAGCCATGTGGGTGGGTGGGTGCTGGGGAAACTGTCATCACATGTGGATTCCTTCCTCCCCTGCTGCCCCTCACCGGGATGGGAGGATAGGGATGCCTCTTTCCCAGCATGGGGCAGCAGTGGTGGCTACGTGGAGGGAGAGGTCATGGGTGGATCACAGAATCAAACACTCACCAAAGTCCCAGAAGCTGCTCAGGTGAGTGAGGTCCACTCCAGATGATCATATCCCCCATCAGAAGTCCCCTCAACATCTCCTCCTGGTGGGTGCAGGGGGGAGGGGAGGGCTGCCAAGCATGTGTGTGCCTCTTCCCCTCCTCAGGTGCAACAGCCAGCTGTTTCAGACTGCTGCCAGCACAGGCAGGCAAGGGAGAGCTGTGTGCCACTTTCATTCAGGCAGGGATGCTCCAGGGCTGGTGGGGGAGGTCGCAGGTGGGGCCCGGAGCTTGAGGAAGACAGGGCCTGGGGAGAAACCACTTCCAAATATTGGAGGAACAAGGCCCCTGGCCCTAAATATTCCTGGAGCCTGGGCACCATGGGCCCATGTAACTCACTGCCCTGGGATATCCCTGTGCTCTGAGAAACAGCAGCTTCATGAGTGACTTGCTGCCTGTTCCCACTCAGCCAAGGACATTTATTCTTCAGGTGCTCAGTGGACTTAAAAATAGCAGCAACTTTTGAGCTCCTCTGCTTGTACAGGAGACGTGGGACGAGTAATAGGGAAATGAAGAGGTGAAAGTCTAGCCTCCTTTTACCCAGAGATAAAACAGTGATTCTGCTTTCCACCAACCCTGTACATTGCTGCCAGTGGTTTAATTGCAGCTTGTGATTGCTTGCAAGAGTCTGCAAACCCAGCTAATTCCCCCATTGCATCTACCTTTGTCCCACAAATACTGTTTTACATAATCACTGCACATATTCAGGAACTGTTCCTGAGTAATTAAATCAAACATTTCCTCAAACCTTGTAATGCCTTTTCCCCTTCACCCACTTGTCTAACAAATCTCTCATTTATTTTACATAGGTCACATTACTTAATCCAGATTCCCGTTTAAGACTCCTGAATTTAACCCTGTAGGTTTTCAGGTTGTAATCAGGTTTCAAAACCAGTTCCTTAAGTTTAGCATAGCTTGAAGCATTATCAATAGGCATCTTGCTGACTATGTCCAGAGCTCTTCTAGTCAATTTTACCACCAAAGTGGTCATCTTTTGATCTTCAGGAATCGCATGAAGAGTGTACAGTCCCTCAAAAGTGATGAAATGTTCGGCAATATCACTGGATTCATCATACTGCAGGCGTAATTGTTCCCATTTGTGGATTTTTGGGAAAGTGGGGCCAGCTGCTGAAGGGTTTTGTCTCTTCCATTCCATTACAGCCAGTTCATGCTTCCAGCTCTCAATTTGGGCCTGTATTTATCGGTCTTAACTCCAGGGCTAGCTGCCTCTCTTTCCTTCTCCTCCTGAGCATCTTGCTGTGCTAGACTCTGGGATTCAGGCTCTTTGTCTTTTAATTCCATGGCTCTTTTGTGAGCAGACACCTCCCTGGCTACCTCCGCTTCTTTGAGCCTCATTTGAAACTCATGGTCCTTTGCCTTCTCTTCCGCTTCCAGTCGGGCCAGCTCTAGTTTTGTAGCTACCTCACTCGTAGTCATTTTCCTGGTTTCTTGTGCTAATTCCTCTCACCCGAAATAAGCAAACAGAAAATAACAAACCAGTTACCACTTTGTCTGTTCTCCAGTCACCACACTCAAAACTCATTTAAAATCACTACCAGTGTCTCAAAGCAATCAGCTGTGCACTAATCCTGTTCAACTATGCCACTGTGATATGTTCAGTCACAGAGACAGGACCCCCTTGAGGCGGTCACCTGAAATGCTGGAACTACCTCTGAACTTGTTTTCCATTGTCAGCCTTGGATTCCAGAACCCTGCATTGTTGAGCCAGACACACTAATCTGCTGCACCACAGACCCAGGACTGGTCCACACCCCTAAAGCTGCAGACTTTAACCAAAAACGGCTCAGCAAATCACCTATCTCCAGCACCCAGCTCCCAATGGAATACAAACCTCAAATACATCTGTTTTACTCTGTATAAAGCTTATATAGGGTAAATTCAAACTGGCTGCCCTCTATAACATGTAGTGAGAGATGCACAGCTGTTTGCTCCCCCAGGTATTAATCACTTACTCTGGGTAATGAATAAACAAAAGTAATTTTATTAATTACTAGCAGAAATAGCCAGTGTTGCTCGGGGTATTTGTAATTGGAAACTGGGATGTAAAAAGACTACGTTTTTTATTAATACATATTTTGTTCAGAAGTCTCATTTTGTCTAATTAATTTCATTCTCTTGCATTTAGATGTGGTTTCTCCGATACATTTTCGCTTTTTACGCGGCATAACGAATGGGGTTCTTTTTAAGAAAAAAACCAGTGTATTTAATTATGTTTGCGCTATACAACACTAAGCTCTCTGGTTATCTGTATTATTACATCATAACTATGTCACAGACAACAGCATGTGTTAACCTGCTGCCCAGATGATATGTGAGCTGTGTAGTTGATGTTAATGAGCTTTAAAGAATTTCACCCCTAGGGGGTGTAAGAGGTGAGATTTTAAAAATTTTCGATTCTTACCCTGATTAGGACCCTAAAGCCTATAACTGTACCAAATTTCAAGTATCTACTTGAAACGGTGTGGAAGGAGTAAGGGTACACACATACACACACACACACACCATTTGACTTTTATATCTATCTATCTATATATACTAGCAAAAATACCCGGCGTTGCTCGGGTCTGTTGAAGGGGGGGAGGGGGGAGAGAGCTGAGCGAGTGGTGGGGCCGTTGGAGGGGGAAAGAGAGCTGAGCGAGTGGGGGGAGCCATTGGAGGGGGAGAGAGCTGAGCGAGTGGGGGGGCCATTGGAGGGGGGAGAGAGCTGAGCGAGTGGCGGGGCCGTTGGAGGGGGAAAGAGAGCTGAGTGAGTGGGGGGAGCCATTGGAAGGGGAAAGAGAGCTGAGCGAGTGGGGGGAGCCATTGGAGGGGGAGAGAGCTGAGCGAGTGGGGGGGCCATTGGAAGGGGGAGAGAGCTGAGCGAGTGGGGGGGCCATTGGAGGGGGGCGAGAGCTGAGCGAGTGGGGGGGCCATTGGAGGGGGGCAGAGAGCTGAGTGAGTGCAGGGGCCATTGGAGGGGGGTATTATTACATCAAAACTATGTCACAGAGAACAGCAGGTGTTAACCTGTTGCCCAGCTGATGTTAATGGGCTTTAAAGAATTTCACCCCTAGGGGGCGTCAGAGGTGAGATTTGAAAAATTTTCGATTCTTACCCTGATTAGGACCCTAAAGCCTATAACTGTACCAAATTTCAAGTCTCTGGCTCAAACGGTGTGGAAGGAGTAAGGGAACGTACATACATGCACGCACACACGCATACACCATTTGACTTTTATATATATACCGTTTGAGCTAGAGACTTGAAATTTGGTACAGTGTCAGGCTTTAGGATCCTAATCAGGGTAGGAATCAAAAAAATTTCAAATCTCACCTCTGACACCCCCTAGGGGTGAAATTCTTTAATGCCCGTTAACACCTGCTGTTCTCTGTGACATAGTTATGATGTAATAATACCCCCCCTCCAACGGACCCCACACTCGCTGAGCTCTCTGCCCCCTCCCACCCTCCAACGACCCCCACACTCGCTCAGCTCTCCCCCCTCCCACCCTCCAACGGCCCCCGCACTCGCTCAGCTCTCTCCCCCCACAGGTAAGAATTGAAATTTTTTTAAATCTCCCCCCCTCCAACGGCCTCCCCACTTGCTCAGCTCTCTCCCCCCTCCCACGGACCCCGCACTCGCTCAGCTCTCTCCCCCCTCCCTCCCTCCAACGGACCCAATTACAAATACCCTGAGCAACGCCGGGTATTTTTGCTAGTACATAGATAAAAAGTAGGATTTAAGTGGTTTCAAGTAATGACAGAGCAAAGTAAGTTATCAAGCAAAATAAAACAAAACACGCAAGACTAAGCCTAATACATTTAAGAAACTGAATACAGGTAAATCTCACCCTCAGAGATGTTCCAATAAGCTTCTTTCACAGACTAAACTCCTTCTTAGTTTGGGCCCAATCCTTTCCCCTGGTACAGTTCTTGATAGTTTCAGCTCAGGTGGTAACTAGGGGATTTCTAATGACTGGCAGCCCCATTTGTTCTGTTCCACCCCCATTTATATCTTTGGCACAAGGTGAGAATCCTTTGTCTCTCGGTTCCTACCCTTCCTTCTAGATGGGAAATCGGGTTTAAGATGGATTCCAGTACCAGGTGATGGTCACATGACCTGAGAGACTTTATTACTCACTGGCTGGCACCCATGTATACAAGAAGGCTGACAAGTAAACAGAGCCAATTGTGGCTCCCACATTTTGCATCGTTACAGTAGGACTTCAGAGTGATACTTCAAATTTCTAGCTTCAGATACAAGAATGCTATATTACTACAAATAGGATGAACACACTCAGTAGATTACAAGCTTTGTAACAATACCTTACAAGAGACCTTTTGTATAAAGCATATTTGTTGCATGATATTTACACTCATAAGCATATTTTCATATAAGATATAGAGTGCAACATCAGACCTTCCACTTTTATTTGTCAGTTGAAAAAAATAAACTGAAATTACAGAGGGCAACTCTAAGGTAGAGTTACTGTAAAGATTAGGTTTGTAAACATCACCGCTCCCCACAAAATATGTCAGGGTAACATACACTGGTACATCCTTCCTACCCATCCACCCTAAATGCACACACAAAAGGCATACCTAGAATTGCTTCAGCTGCAGTTTAGACTAGGTTATTATCTGGCCATTAAATGATCTCAGACTTAAAAGTGCAATCCCATCACTGCTTTTGTAAAGAGCATTTGACAGAGTAGGCAGAAGAGTAACTATGTCACAAGGAACCTTGTTTCATAATGTAAAATGTAATTGTATCCACGCAATAAGTCACAGGGAATTTTCTTGCTACGATTCTGGAAGTAGTTTTGATGGAAGCTTGTACCAGGGGTTGCTTTAATGGAAGATCTTCCCTGTCCTCATCTACCTGAGCACTGCCTAGGCTTTTGTTATTGTAACAGATCGCCCACTCCACAAACAGGCAGGAGACTACTCTGACTCACCAGTGCTCTTTATTCACAGTGCAGCTTGTGCAACCCCACCACCTACTATACACAGCTCTACAGCCTAGCTCCTTCACAGCTCTACAGTTTAGCTCCTCTACCACACCACCGCACCACCTCCTCCCTGGGCTTCCTGCCTGGCAGGCTTTTATCCCCCTGGAGAGGCTGCCAGGTGCAACCCATCAGGCTGATCCCTCTGCAGCCCAGGTGGCTGATTAGGCTTCTCTTGCAGGGAGGTTTGCAGAGGCTTTCCTTCCTCTTAAAGGGCCCGCAGGGCTGGCTCAGGCACTCCTGGCCAGCACCCTGCCACATTATTTTTCCACATGGTTAAATAGCATGCAGGTACCAATGCAGTTATCACACAGGCTTGGTGTTTTATGCAGCCCCGCTATCAAGTTAGCTGTCCTCTTCTTTCTCTGCAATATCTGGTGGAGGGGTGTTTGCCTCTTTGGAAGAAAAGGAAACATTATAAAAGGAAAAATATAAAAGTTGTAGCTTTTATTTATATTCTCTTCCACTCTGCCCCCCAAAAATCAAAACTGGAACTTTTGGAAGTTTTGTTTAAATGGTATAAAACAAAATAATACAATTACATGGTTCCACACTGTGAAACTGAGTAACTGCAGATTTGACATTAAGAACATAGGGTGGCAAGGATTAAGAGCAACATGAAATGTCTTTATAGGGCATCTGATCTTTTTTGTAGAATGGAACATAGTTTAAGGCACTTTTTACACGAGACAAGCAGGAAAATTAATCCAAATTAACCACAAACGTGAATTTAAAGCATATTAAACCACATTAAGACCCTATATGGGCACTCATTTGGCATAAAAAAGACTTTAATTCTGTTCAACTTTATTCCTGAGAGTTAAGATAAACCAAATTAAGGCCATTTTGATTTTAACTTTTAATTCCAAATGAGTGGCCACACAAGTGTTAATGTGATTGAATGAATGTGCTTTAGATTTACAACTTTATTTAATCTGGATTAATTTACCTAAATTCCTCTATCTAGACAAACCCTTAGTGACCCAGACATTTGACCTATCCCCATTCCCACCCAAACATTCCACCTCCCCTCTCATTCATCCAGCTTTGCTTAACACCCCGAGGCAACTACAATACTTGCTTATATGTGGGGAAAGTAATATTATGAAGGTAACATTCAACTGTCTTTAGTGTGATGTACAGCAGCTGGAAAAAGAGGCAGGATCATGTAACTAGACAGCTCCTTGAGGTCTCTAGTTGTCCACAGAACACAGTGGAAGACTTACATTGCTAAGACAGATAAGAGCAGGGAGGGAAGATACAAAAATATCTTAAGGTGGTTCTCTTGCCCATATCTTCGAAACACAAGGGGTGAAAATCTTGGCCCCACTGTAGTCAATGGGAATTTTGTCACTCAATGGAGCCAGGACTTCACTCCAAGAACTAAAATTTTGAGGACAAATCTCAATCACACTGTTTCCAAAGGGAGCATCACCAGTCGCTACCGAGTAAATACTAGTTAAAACCCTATAACCGAATGAGAGACTGCAAGGCAGAAACTGCACATGTAACAAACAACTGAACATCAGTTAGACCAAGTATTAGTATGTATTTATGCACAATAAAAACAGCTTTACAAGTTGAATTGGAAATTTAAACAGAGGAAGTTTAACAGCTTTTGTATATTATATTAAATAACCAAAACACCTTTTTCCAAAATTGGTAAATAATAAATAATATAATTTACAATATGGTACAAAAAATCAGTAAGGACAGGCATTCTGCTTTATACATACACTATATATGTATATTTATAATCTATAAAACAAATTCACATCTCAAAGAAGCCAAAAACTTTAGATGATATGGCTTAACTATTATTAAAAGAAACAGCAATAAATGTTGCTGCCAAACCAAAAGCTCTAAAGCCAGTTATCATGCTTCAGTAATTAATGATAACTTATTGCCGTAGTGCTTGCCAAGGTTTCACTTATTTAACATGTATAAATCAGTGAACTCGGGAGATTTAAATGTTTGAAAGGTTAAAAAAGTGCAATACTTTCCTTATAAAGGCATCTGACTTGAGTGTAAAAAAAATGCAACAGTAATTTCCACTGTAGGATTGGTAGTCAGTAGATGAGCTTTCTTTGTAGATTACATTTGATCTGAGCTATTCTAATTCAATTTAGAAATATAAATAAGAAGGGTGCCAAGTAAAAAGTTACACAATGGCATTTTAAAAACCAATTAAAATTCCTATACTTGGTAGATTTAGTGATGAAGAACAGAATTAATTGTTTGGCTGAGCAGAATCTGATTCCCTGGTAGCTGGCCTATCACTAAGCGTACACATACAGAAAAAGGCAGCTGTATTCTTTAGGGGGTAATATTGGTTTATAACCAAATTACAATGACAAGTTTCATGTTTCCAACATCCCACTTTAGGGGAACACAAAGAAACCAGTTACATCATTCCATGTATGCTCAGAGGCTTGCCAGTCCAACAACTGAGGTCAAGAAAATAACTCTAAACTCCAAGTCAGAGCACAAGCTTTACAGGAACTACATCAGAAGTGGAGGCCAGGTTGTCAATGTCCATTCCCCCCTCCCAGCCTCTTCAGAGTGCCTCATGAAGATATGAAAATAACGGAGTAAGTGTTACTCCCCTGAAACAATCCTGCCTGAAGTTGACTAGCAACATACTTGAACATCTGTTCAGAAAAAACTGAAATGGTTACCAAAGTTGTTCTGGATACTTAGTCACGTTGGAGGAACTGAAATAGCATAATTCAAATTTTATTTTTCAACTTTAAACAATGTGTTAGCTTTCCCCATGGCAGCGTAGATACAATCTGTTGAAGTCCAGAATACAATGGGGCATCTGCTAGAGATGCACCAACTCCTAGAGAAAGGTACCTCCCAAGGTGTGTACACAAGCAACTTCACAAAGATGGTAACTTCTCTATTGATCTGAATTTATCATTATGATCCAAGTTTGTTTTAAAATTTTCCCTGATGACAAGAAACTTTGTTTTAGTTGAGTTTTGCTATTATAATGCAAAGTGCAGGGTATCATAACATTCCTGAATCATAGACCAGATATAGCAGGTGGGAGTATTCTCTGTGCACTGCATAGATCAGGAAGAGGGGAGGGAATGATGGAGACCATGTGGAGAGGAGAGGAAGTTCAAATATGTGTTTATAATAAGAATTTTTTTAACAGTAGATGCTAAGCACATTTTTACATGGAATTTATGGGTGCTGAAAGGTGGCTCTGCCTATTCTCCATATTTGCCTCCCTACCTAGTGCTCCTGTTCTGCCTTGAGAAGTCCAGGATATTAAAATCTGCTGGCCTCATGGGCCATTACAAATATACACCACATTGAGATTCTTCCTGTGGCAAGGCATATGGGTTGTACACAGCTCCCTGCTTCTGGCCACAGACTCATAGGCAGACCCTGCTGAAATGTCATACCCTTCACTTGCAACAGGGTTGGCATAATCTAGACCTGCTTAGGGGAAGAGTGCTCACAAGATCAATGTGATATTCGTCCTATTATAAATATCTGTTTTGGGGGATGTGGGAAGGTTGAAGTAACCAAATACACTTGCTGTCATAAGGCTAACTTTTCAAAATTTAAAACAAAAACCCACTGAAGTTTCAAATTTGTTGTACTTGACTAAAACTTGTCACATCTCCTCCTTCTACATGTGTTAAATGTCATTATGTTTCCACAATCCACAGACACATCTATACTAGGAAGCCTCTGCTAGTTATCAGAAGTATTTCTGGAGAATATAGATGGCATTACTAATGTGGGTAGCCAAAACCTGGAGTTGCTGCTTTGAGAAAGCCTGGACTGAAAGACCAGATTTGAACTACAACAGTCACTGGAAAGATTCAGACGGTGGCACTCTTTGGGATTAACGAAATCCTGGTTTTTACCAAGTTTGAACCCTTCTGAAACAAATATATATGACTAAGTGTAGATTTCTCTGGCAACCTTAATCATGCTTGTATTCTAAGACTGCATGAGACCCTGCAAACTGTTATAGGATTTCAGACCTCATGTTCTGAGAGGAAAGGCCCCAGGTGACCTACAGCCAAAGCAGAGAGTTATCTTATTAGTATGAAATCTGTCCCCCTTAGTGTGCTGACCCACTTCTTGCTAGTGATGCAGGTCTGAGTCCCTGCTGGGAATACTCAACTGTACAAATGCTGTGTCTAACTGTTCCCACATCCAAGAGAAGAATGAACCAATCAGATACAAGGCATCCTACAGCATGAATCAAAGGAGGGGACTCCAAGTCTTGCCACCCATTAGAGAAGGAGGTAAATAAACCTGCTCTGGGTCACAGAGTATGAATATCAGAAAACTGGTTAAATTCTCTCAAAGCTAGGCAAAAAATATACCAACCAATATCAAAAATGTCAAACTGGGAGGGAGTAAAGTGACAAGTAACATCATATGCCCAATCAGTGCTTTGTGGGCAACATTTTAATAAGACTAGTTATAGGAGTAGGTACAACTACATCCAAAGCATAGTGCAAGTTGAAAAAATGAAACCCTGGTAATGGCCTTAAGGATAGAGGGGTTTATGTTTTATTCATTAGCAAACAGCTATGTATATAGAAGTTTGAGGTTTATATGGGACTAGCTCCTGGGAGAGCTTCAGAGCTACCTAAAATAGTCAAGGGGAATCTTTTTTTACTGGAGGCTGCAGATAAATGCTTTAAAAACAAGCACAGTAAAAATATCCTTTTCAAGACTGATGGGAAAAGAAATAGGAGAAGGATGTATCCTGAGCTGTTAGAAGCAAAAGGAAAACCATCTGTAAAGGAAGTAATGTTACCAGAACTCCTTTGGACCTGCTGATATCAGGACTTGGGTCTTTCACTCATTAAAACACTTTACCATAGAAATGCATAACAGCTTAGCACTTCTGGACCCATCAGTGCCAGGGAGGGACTACAGTGAAAAATGCTGCCTTGAGGTACCACAGAGCATCTAGGTAGGCTAGGACAAGGTGGAGAGATCAGATTAAGATGAGACTTGACACCTTGCCTCCTCACTTGAAAGATACAAGACTGCTGAAATCTAACTTAGTTTTAAAATATTATTTATATCTTTATATTAACATTCTTCTTTCCTATCTCCTCTCCTATGCGAATCACCAATGAGATGCTGGATCTGGCATTTACGTGGAGAAAGATGGTGAAACAGGTTTCCTAACAAAAAAAAAACCCTATTAAGACAAAGCTTTAAGAGTGATTCCAGGAAGACCCCTTTCTGCAGCATTTCCTCTCCTGAAAAGTAATTATCTTACAAGGAAAAAAGACCTTCCTTTGGTGGGGGATGACCCACTGTACTGTCCATACGATGAAGAATCCTGTGTCAGCCTAACGGAGCAAGTAGATTCAGTCAGAAGGATGGTGGCTGTGATGTAGGGTAGGATTTAAAAACAAAGAAAAATCCATAGGGATCAGCTCAACAAATAGGGGAGCCTACATGCTCCCCAAAACAAGAATGCAGGCATCTGCCCCACTGTAATGTTCAATAAACAAGGCGTTGCCAAAGAAACAGAATGTTTTATAAAATGGCAGCACAAGCATCGCACAGTAACAGTGCCTTTTAGGAGAGTGCAAGAAACTTCAATTTGACTGATTTGATAATTGTGCCAACCAGTATGTTTCAAGATGTAAGTAGAAAAGCATTTCCCTCTCTCTCCACCCCTCAACTTCAACGTGGATCCCAAATCATGGTCTGTCGATCACCATGCAAAAAAGGATTCAAGTTGAAAAAGTTTCTAGCCATACTCTTGTCCAAGCTTCTTACCTAAGCCATGCCAAAAGTACAAGTCCAGGACCACCTCAAACTCATTTATTCACCATCTTATATCAATGCAGACACATCACTCCCTGTAATAATGTTCCCCGTTACATTTTCCCCAGAGTATTGCATATTCTTGGACTTGCAAATACTTCTTTAGACCTCTAAAGACAATGCTGCTCTTTTAGAAAGGTGTGCACTGGTCTATGGCATTTGGACATCTGTTGCATATCCTCAACTTGCCTCTCAGATCCAGGACAATAAATTCCACTAAGCTGAACAGTTTCCATCAGCCTACTGGTCTCTTATGCTCACTGTGAGAGGTCACCAATGGGGGGGCCACCTCCTCCTCCATCAAAGAGGATTTCCCTACGAGTTGGCTCAGGTATTGACAGCTCCTGGGCAAGATCGTTGAAACGAGATATGTAATCTATGCTGTTCTCATTCATCATGCAAGCCAGCTGGGAATCCACCACCTAGAAGATGGATAAGAAAAAAGAAACCCACAGGTCAGCAGAGGTTTGTCTCATTCATTTGCATTACATAGAGTAACACTTGCCTGTGACTGCTAAGCGACCAGTTAATACAAGCAGAGATCAGGGCCACGTAGGAAAATACAAGATTTTCACCTCTAATTCACCTGCTCCAATGCAGCCCAGCTCAACAGTTATCTGCTGGCTCTTCAGTGGCCCCTCTGAAATGAGTGAGTAGCCTCAGTCCAATTTTAGCTGACAAGTGTCCACTTCACAACAAAATTCAGATTAGTATGTCTGTGGCCACCTTAGCCAAGAGTCTAAGAATTAATGGGATATACCAACACATCTTTACAGCTGCAGCTGAGATGCACTGGCAGAGTGATGTGGGATAAGCTTGCACAACTGCTCCCCGCACTGTACCTGTTCTGTACATAAAGAAGACTTCCTTCTGCAGGACCCTTGATGACAGACCTTTCAGAACACTGTTTTTATTAAGATTATTATTAAACTGTTGTGGCTGGCTCACCCCCACCCACCCACAACATGACAGCTTGCCTAAAGTAACGCTCATGTATCACGTTCTCTTTGAAGGGAACGTTAATCAGAATACTGCACTGGGTCAGTTAAATTCTATACAAGTACAAAGCTACGAGTTCTCAGGTAACATAGGCTTGATTCACTCCAGCAAAAACTGGCAGTCTTTGCTGACAGAAAGTTGGACTGGAGGCTGCAGTGACATAAAGGTGCTCACTGTCTCACCTCCCTAGTCAGAGTAGAGGCATAGTTGTAACAGCCAGTGATGTATATTGAATCAGCATAGTCCTGCCGCAGCTCCATGAATCAGGGTATAACAAACAGCTGCACTAGAACTCCTTGTAGGCTGAGTTCAAAGCATAGCATCTATAGCAGCATTTCTCAAACTGGAGTCCCCACTGATCAACTCCTCCTCCTCCCTCCCAGTGCCTCCTGCACACCACAGAACAGCTATTCAGTGGCATGCAGGAGGCGCTGGGAGGGAGGGAAAGGAGTGGGGATGAGGCATGCTTGGGAGGAGGGGGCGGAATCATGTCCTGGGGTCTCCAGCCCTGCTGAGAAACTCCTGCCTCTCGCTCCTAGTGCCACCCGCACACCGCGGAATAGCTGTTCCCTGGCGTGCAAGAGGTGCTAGGAGGAAGAGAAAGGAATGGGGTACGCTCAAGGGAGGGAGTGGAAGGAGGCAGAAAAGGGGTGGGGCCTTGGGGGGAAGGCGTGGGGTGGGCCTGAGACTGAGTGGGGGGACTTGAGGACCCCGAAAAATTCTAAATAAAAATGAGGGTCCTTGAGTTGCTAAAGTTTGAGAACTGCTGATCTATATAAGAGAACTGATCTCCACCAGCCAGTGAGGCAGGAGTCATAAGATTGCTCACAAGAGTTTCACACAACTCCACATGCAGAACACACCACCAGTTCATTCTGTATCTTCCGTGGTAAATCTGTTTCTTTGCTCTGTTAAATGTAAAGACTGGCATCTGCCATACATATCCCAAGGAGATATAATGAGTAATATGAATAATACTATTAAAAAGGAAAGCAAGCAGGCCCATTCAATGGTAATTATTTCTAGTGCATATTCAGCCCAATGTGATTTGACCACATACCTCTGCTACGTCTGCCAGAGATCGAGACACAAAAGAGTCCCGTGAGTTTCCATCCAGCAGGCTGGGTCCCAATAAGGAGGTGCCACTGGCAGTTCCAACAGGAGCTGGCAACATTTTCCGGCCCTTCTCGGGGGAGATGAAACTTGCTGCATAGAGAGGAAAAGCATAAGAACGTAAGAATGGCCATATTGGGTCAGGTCTAGGGTCCATCTAGCCCAGTATCCTGTCTTCCAAAAGTGGCCAGTGCCAAGTGCCTCAGAGGGAATAAACAGAACAGGTAATCATCAAGTGTTGCTCATTCCCAGCTTCTGGCAACCAGAGGCTAGGGACACCATTCCTGCTCATCCAAGCTAATAGCCACTGATGGACCTATCCTTCATGAATTTACCTAGTTCTTTTTTAAACTCTGTTATAGTCTTGGCCTTCACAAAAACCTTGGTCAAGAAGTTCCACAGGTTGACTATGCATTGTGTGAAGAAATACTTCCTTTTATTTGTTTTAAACCTGCTGTCTATTAACTTCATTTGGTGACCCCTACTTCTTGTGTTATGAGAAGCAGCAAAGAACACTTCCATATCTACTTTCTCTACACCAGTCATGATTTTATAGACCTCAATCATATCCCCCCTTAGCTGTATCTTTTCCAAGCTGAAACGTCCCAGTCTTATTAATCTCTCCTAGTTTGGAAGCCGTTCCATACCCCCAATCTTTTTTGTTGCCCTTTTCTGAACCTTTTCTAATTCCAATATATCTTTTTTTGAGATGGGGTGACCACATCTGAACATAGTATTCAGGATGTGGGCGTACCATGGATTTATGTAAAGCCAATATGATATTTTCTGTCCTATTATTTATCCCTTTCTTAATTATTCCCAGCATTCTGTTCACTTTTTTGACTGCTGCTGGCTTGCTGCACATTGAGTGGATGTTTTCAGAGAACTATCCACAAGGACTCCAAGATCTCTTTCTTGAGTGGTAACAGTTAATTTAGAGCCCATCATTTTATATGTATAGTTGGGATTATGCTTTCCAATGCGCATTACTTTGCATTTATCAACATTAAACTTCATCTGCCATTTTGTTGCCCAGTCACCCAGTTTTGAGAGAACCTTTTGTAGCTCTTCGCAGTCTGCCTGGATTTTAACTATCTTTAATAATTTTGTATCATATGCAAATTTTGCCACCTCATTGTTTACCCCTTTTTCTAGATCATTTATGAATATGTTGAATAGGACTGGTCCCAGAACAGACCCCCTGGGGGACACCACTATTTACCTCTCTCCAATTCTGAAAACTGACCATTTATAGCTACCCTCTGTTTCCTATCTTTCAACCAGTTACCAATCCATGAGAAGACCTTCCCTCTTATTCCATGGCAGCTTACTTTGAGTAAGAGCCTTTGGTGAGGGGCCTTGTCAAAGGCTTTCAGAAAATCTAAGTACACTATATTCACTGGATCTCCTTGGTCCACATGTTTGTTGACCCCCTCAAAGAATGTTTGTAGATTGGTGAGGAATGATTTCCCTTTACTAAAACCATGTTGACTCTTCCTCAACAAATTATGTTCATCTATATGTCTGACAATGTTCTTCTTCATTATAGTTTCAACCAGTTTGCCGGTACTGAAGTCAGGCTTGCAGGCCTGTAATTGCCAGGATCACCTTTGCAGCCCCTTTTAAAAATTACCACCATATTAGCTATCCTCCAGTCATCTGGTACAGAAGCTGATTTAAATGATAAGTTACAGACTACAGTGAATAGTTCTTCAATTTCACATTTGCGTTCATCAGAATTCTTGGGTGAATACCATCTGGTCCTGGTGGCTTATTGCTGTTTAAATTATCAATTTGTTCTGTGACGGAGTCAGACCAGAAGGGTATAGGAGAGTGCTGGAAGACAGGTATATCAGCTGCAGGACGTGCAGGTCCCTGTTCCCTGGATAGCCAAACAAAGGCTACTCCGGGCCAATCAAGACACCTGGGGCCAATTAAGAAGATTCTAGAACAGGGGTCTCAAACTCAAATGACCATGAGGGCCGCATGAGGACTAGTGCACTGGCTCGAGGGCCGCACCACTGACACACACACACACCCTCGCTGCCCCGGCTGTGCCTCCACTCCACCCCTTCCATGAGGACTAGTGCACTGGCCCGAGGGCTGCACCACTGACACACACCCCGCCCTTGCTGCCCCGGCTCCGCCCCCACTCCACCCCTTCCAAGAGGTTCCACCCCTGCCCCACCTCCTCCTCTGAGCACGCAGCTCCCCATTCCCTCCTGGAAAGCGCTAGGCACCACCAACAGCTGTTTGGCAAACAAAGCAAGAGCAATATAGGAAGTCCAGAGCTAGAAACACACGTGGCCCAGCCAGGCAGCAGAGAAGCCTCTGCTTCTGGCCCCTCCCTCCCGCAAACTGCTATGGGGGGGAACAGGAAGCCTGGCGGGCCGCAGGGAAGGGCTTCGCGGGCCACATGCGGCCCCCAGGCCGCATGTTTGAGACCCCTGTTCTAGAAGGTAGTGGAAATAGCTAACCTGATTGGGACACCTGAAGCCAATCAGGAACTTGCTGAAACCAGTTAAAAACCCTCCTAGTTAGTCAGGTGGGTGTGGATGTCAGGAACTGTGCGAGGAGGTTGTGCTGTGGGGAAGCTCTGAGGTTGTGCTGTGGGGAAGTAGCCCAGGGAATTGTATTGTGTTTAGTGCCTAAAAGGTCAGCCATCTTAGCTGATACTATTAGGGTCCCTGGGCTGGAGCCCGGAGTAGAGGGTGGGCCTGGGCTCCCCCCCTTTCTACTTCCCCTCACTAATCACAGTGAGCCTCTGCGGCTAGCACAAACCACCTGGAAGTGCCACAGGAAGAAGGCCAAAGCTTTGCCACAGTTCCAAACACACCTCTAATGATATCTCAATTTGGGACAATTCCTCAGATCTGTCACCTAAAAAAATGGCTCAGGTTTGGAAATCTCCCTCATATCCTCAGCCATAAAGACCGATGCAAAGAATTCATTTAGTTTCTCTGCAATAGCCTTATCCCGGTTAGTGCTACTTTAGTACCTCAATCGTCCAGTTGCCCCACTGGTTGTTTAGCAGGCTTCCTGCTTCTGATGCACTTAACATTTTTTTTGTGCTATTACGTTTTGAGTTTTTGGCTACCTGTTCCTCAAATTCTTTTTTTGGCCTTCCTAATTGCATTTTTACACCTCATTTGCCAGTGTTTATGCTATGTCTAGTTTCCCTCACTAGGATTTAACTTCCACTTGTTAAAGGATGCCTTTTTACCTCTCACTGCTTCTTTTACTTTGTTGTTTAGAAGCAAGTCAGTGTACTGAACTTGTACATTTGAAGAGAAGGAGAGGTACATGGAAACCTAGCACAAAGGAGATCTAAAGCCATCTCTCTTCTCTACTGCCTCAGAATAAGAAGTTACTAGCATGAGCACTATCAAGAACCTGCCAAATGGAGCAACTAATCACCTCAACCCAAAGGAGGTAAATACACATTGCACTGGAGACACTGGCCATACAGCTAGTCATTTTTTGAGCTAACTCAGAAAAAAACAATTATCTCACCTCCTTAGAATTATTCACCATGCATACAATGAAACCTACAAGTTCCAAACAGAAGAGCTGGTGGCATCATTTTGCTGTTTTAGCAGAACACTCAAAAGGTTTCACCCTAAAAGATGAGTCTGACTTGCAAAACCTAGCAGACTACAAAAGGGTCTCAGTTATTTGCTCCAAGGCACATGCTGTTGCCCCGTGCCACCTGAGTAACTTCTATTTCAGGAACAGACTTCCAAATCTGGGCTGAATGAAATTAAGTCCATCTAGGGGTAACAATTCCAGTTAGAGAGGAAGGTGGGAAGGAAGGGGGAAAAATCTTCCAATATCCTACTGAGTTTAGTCTCTTCCAGGGACTCTCTTCAAGTCAAGGGACTGGGTGAAGAGAAGCTCTTTAGAAAAGATAGGACCATTCCTCTAGCATAGTTCTCTGTGTACTGACACTCACAAAACAGGCTGCTGAGAGATGAGTCCGTAGAGTCATTGGGGTACCACTGTGGATCATGGCTTGGAGAGGCAATCCAGTTCTGCTGAGGACTGCTGGAGGGGGATGGAAGACTTTTGGAGCTGTCACTGCCATTCAGTTTCGCAGGGGAGAGAGAAACACCTTCACCTGAAAGACAATGCAAAGAATCACTGACTGAGTCAATTCTGTAAAGCTACCAGGACAACTTCAAGTATTTTGGAGTGTTCAAGACATTTTCAGGCAACTGGAAGCAAGCACTACATAATACTCTTAGTAGTAATGCCACTGTACAGAGAATCAACCAACACCGAGCTATTCTGAACTACAATGGCACTACTCAGTGCAATAAGGAGAACTGGATTTAGTCTTAAACCAACTCATCTTAAGGATATTGACTGGTTAATAAAATAATTTTGCTATGGTGTAGTCAAGTGCAACTTCCTGAGGGAGGAATGCGATAGTGGAAGGTGGGGATTTGAAAGGCCCACTTTAGCTCAGTCCTAATTGGACCAGATGTGTCAAGATTTCTGTGGGAAAAGAATACAAGATGGAAACTACTGTCTACACTTATTTAAATAAACTACAAGCAAACTGACAATATAGAATCTTTAGAGGACAGTTGGTCAATTGGGTAAGTGGCACAGAATCACTATAGTGTGAAAGATCATGTACAGCTGTATCCTACTAAGGTTAATTGGGTGTTGGGTCTCTTTATAGGTTCTCTGCTAGTAGGTGAAGACGTTTAGGCCCTTATTGACTCGCAGGTAATGAGACCTAACCTGCTCCTGCATGCTCAATAGAGAAGGATTCTGATGTGCTACTGGGCTAGCCAGACATGTGGCAAAGAACACCAAGTTGCTCAGAATTCAGATCCACAATTCTTTTTTTAAAAATTCACCAAGATGTAAATTTTTAAAAATAGGTATCAATTTTTTTTGCATAATGTTGTTTTTAGAAGCATACAAGATTACACCGTAAAGCATGTTCACAAATAAAAAACAATACAATTATTCAATCTAATGCAACACTTTAAAGATGAACTGCAAATCTGAACAAGTAGAGTTAATCCCAGATTTGTATGCCAAGTACTAGGGTGCTTAGCCCTGAGGAAGATTTTGATGGACTTGTTTTAAAACTGCATCCTCCACCTCTCAGTACATGCTGCAGCTTCACAATTTACTAGATCTCAATGCATTATCAGTTACACTATCCTTACAACCCAACCCATATTTCTGGTATCTGCGATATCCAAAATTTGAGTTTCAGGCTCTGACACTGATTTTTTGTCGGGTCTTGGGCAACTCAAATTAGTATGGCATTTAAAAATCACAAAAAGTGATGATGGGGCTCTATGTTCATAATATATACATCAATATTTTTAGATCTAATTTGCTCAGCTGACCAGTAAAAGGATGTTTTAAATGTGAGTCCTACAAAGTCACCTTGGGAAATGGCTCTTTCCTTCTTCTTTAACCTCACAGATGCCATAGATGCTCTAGGTCAAACTATGCAACCCCACTGACCTTTATTACTGATGAAGATGCAGAAGTAAAGAACCCACTTTGAGTCTCAGATGTCAAGGTGAATTTGCAGGCCCAAATTTAAAACAATTTTTTCCTGGGAAACTGAGAAAATTTTACCTGGAAATAATTCTATGTTTGTGTGTCAGTACAGAAGTCAATGATGAAAGGGACCTTGAGAGGTCACCTAATCCAGTCCCCTGCCCTCAAAACAGGGCTAGTAATAACTAGACCATTCCTGAAAAGTGTTTGTCTAACACAGGGGTGGGGAACCTCCGGACCGCGGGCCTTATACGGCCCGCCAAAGCCTTCCATCCGGCCAGTGCGCGTCCCTGGCCGGCGACTCCCCCAGGCGCTTCCCGGCCCCTTTGCCGAACGCGGAGCCACCCCCGGTGGCGGCTCCGCGTTCGGCAAAGGGGCCGGGAAGCGCCTGGGGGAGCCGCCGGCCACGGACGCACGCGGGCAGCCAGGCGGGGGCAGCTCCCCCAGGCGCTTCCCGGCTCCTTCGCTGAACGCGGAGCCGCCCCCGCCTGGTGGCCCGGGGCAGCTCCGCGCTCGACGAAGAGGCCGGAAGCACCTGGGGGAGCCGCCGGCCAGGGACGCATGCGGGCTGCCATGCGGGGGCGGCTCCGCGAAGGGGCCGGGAAGTGCCTGGGGGAGCCACCGGCGCCGCGTGGCCACCATTAGCCGGGCGGGGTAAGGAGGAGCCGTGGGGAGCTGACGGTCAAGGGGGCGTGGGGGGGAGGCTGGGCTGAGGGGCAGGCAAGGGGGGGGGTGGGGGGGAGGCCGGGCAGGAGACTAGGCTGGATGGGGTGAGTCCAGGAGGGAAGGAGGTTTGGTGGGGGGGAGGCTGGGCTGGGCGGGTCAGGCATGGGGGCAGGAAGCTGGGTTGGGAGGAGGTTAGGTTCCGTGGGATGGGCCGGGCCAGGCAGGGGTGGGGGAGGAAAGGTGGCTAGATGGGGGGGGAGGGGGCTGGGGGGGGTAAAGGAAGGTCACCCCCTACACCCAGGCTGACAGTGGGAGCTGACTGGGGCAGGCGGCAGGACCCTGGCTGGCAAGGGGCCAGCGGGGGAAACCCCAAAGCAGTGCAGGGCTAAGCACTCTGCCTGCCACTGCTTTGGTGTTTCCCCCGCTGGCCCCTTGCCAGCTGGTGTCTCAACTCCCATTGCCAGCCTGGGCTTCCTCGGTGGGAGGGGGGGGGAGGGGAGACCGGCCCACGAATGATATTATAAAAGGTCCAAATGGCCCTTCGCAGAAAAAAGGTTCCCCACCCCTGGTCTAAACATAAAACACTGTTTCAATACTCTATATTTTTCAGAGTAATATTTTAGAACAGAAGTTTACTTTAAACTGTCTCAATTTTCCCCATCTATGAAATGGGTATAAATGTTCCATTTGCTTGCATATTTATTACTTTAAGAAATTCCTTACATATGAAAGTTACGGTATAAGTTCACCAAGGCCATGTCTCTGCAGGGTTAAATGAAAGACAGTACTTAAGTACTGTCATCCTAGTTTAGACATGGCCTACGTTGGCAATACTTTTGTCGCTCAGGGGTGTGAAAAAACACACCTCAGAGTGACATAAGTTTTGCTGGCAAAAGGTGCGTTTATGTACAGTGCTCTGTCAGTGGGAGATGCTCTCCTGCCAACATGGCAACTGCTGCTCATTAAGCTGGTTTTATTATGCTGAATGGAGAGCTCTCTCCCGTTGGCATAACATAGCTACAATAGTGCTCTTATAGCAGCACAACTGTATCAGTACAGCTGTGCCGCTGAAAGCTTTTAAGTGTAGACATGGCCTAAGTTAACAATATCATTTCTTATGAAGACCCATGGTATCACTAGCCAAAAGGCTGCCTAATTCACTCAAGGAATATGTAAGAAGACATATTCTCTCCTCATGTGTGGCTACAGGGCTACCACTGAAAGCAATAGGTAGCCCACAGGGAGATCAGAGAGAAGGTTTTGGTCCTTACTATTTAGTAAGCTATGGAGGACACTGCTTGCAGAGCTGTTCAGTAAGTTCAGCGAACTACCAAAGCTCTCTGCCAGGCCAGCAACAACTTAAATGTACATTCAATTTAAAATGCACAGTCAGACTCGTTAAGAAAAAGGGGAACTACACAATTTAACTTCTCAAAGGATATCTTTAAGTCAATGATGATGCCTCCTAATAAGGGTTTTTCTGATATTTAGAACATGCTGCAATTAATAGCATTTTTCTAATTTTAGTAATGGGAACACCATATCTTGACTTAATCTTACTGTATTGACCAGAGCTGATAGCGATTTCGATGATAGAGTCACTTATTTGAGTGGTAGGTTCTCCCTGAGAAAGCACATCTTCAGGTGGTCCGGGCAGAGAGATATCCAGCAGAGCAGAGACGTTGGGAGGACACAGATGGGTAGTGGAGGCCTGTGATGGAGGAAGCGGAGGAGTGGAGAGACCATTCTGGAGAGGTGTCTTGGACAGTTCTGACAGAGAAAGAACTGACGTGTCCTGCTGTAAGAGTCAGAGAATGAACAGATCATTAGTTTGCATAGGACTTGGACACTTCTAAAAGTTACAACAGACAGATCATGTGTTGCAGAGATCCTGAGCATTGGGTTGAAAGAGAACAGCTGGATGCACCAGAAGCAGGATAAAAATCAAGTAGAATAGACTCCTAGCATATTCTCTTCCACCAGTCCAACTATCTGATGCAATATTTATATATTTTATACAAGAATAAAAGACCTATAGGTTCTATGCTCTGGATACCTATCAAAAACTTAAAACCTCACAAAAGGACAGCCCATAAGAACACTCATCCCACTACTCAGCCCATACCCTCTTCAATAGCCTGACAAAAGTTGGGTTTTGCATCATACCCCAATGCAACTGATTTAAACTAGAGCATTTCCAAAACCTTCTATAACTCCCTCACTGGTTTAAGTTGATGAGAGGAGACCCATTATTCTACAATCCCATTCTTAAGAGCTGAATATTGAATCAGGCTTTGTCAGCTGAGAAATATGCAGCTGCTTGGAGATCACCCCTGACTTAACAAGACTTATTTTTCTTGAGGACTTCTGTAGCCAGCAGGTTGCACTCCAAAAGTGAGCCCTACACCTTCTTCCACTAAAATAACTGGAGCACCATGAAGTGTTCCCATATATATCCTTGAAGAATTCTCAACATCACGTTTGAAGTTTGTCATAAATATAAAGGGAAGGGTTACAGCCTTTATGTATGCAGTAATATAAAATCCCTCCTGGCCAGTTCAATTAATCTAGTTGGGACCTGATCAGAAGAACCAAAGGGAAAAGAAGATAATATACTTTCAAATCTGGGGTGGGGGTGATTGGGCTCTCTCTCTGTGTCTCTCTCAGACAGAGAGAGACCAAGGCAGGAAAAAAAAATCTCCTGCTGAAATTATGCATCTAAAATTACAGAAATTGTAAGTAATAGCAAGGAAATGCATTAGATTATCTTTTGTTTTAGCTTGTGAATTTTCCCTATGCTAAAGGGAGTTTTATTCCTGTTTGTTGTAACTTTAAAGCTAAGCCTAGAGAGGAATCCTGGGAGTTTTAAATCTTTATATTTGCCCCAGTAAAGTTACCTTCCATCCTGATTTTACAGGTGTGATTCTTTTACTTTTTAAAAAAAATAAAATTCTTCTTTTAAGAACCTGATTGATTTTCAGTGTCCTAAAGACCCAGGGGTTTGATCTTTGCTCACTTTGTAACCAACTGGTTAGTATATTATTCTCAAGTCCCCCCAGGAAAGGGAGTGAAGGGACTTGGGGGGATATTTTATGGGACACAGGGCTCCAAGTGGTCCTACCTGAATGTTTATTTAAATCACTTGGTGGTGGCAGCAATACCGTCCCAGGACACGGAAATGAATTTGTGCTTTGGGGAAGTTTTTAACCTAAGCTGGTGGAATAGAAGTTTAGAGGGTCTTTTATGCAAGTCCCCACATCCGTACCCCAGACTTGGGGAGGGAACCCTGACAAAGTTGCATTAGCCACCAGACTGATCTGAGATTATAAAAGTAAGCCCAAATCAAAGTGTTTCTCTTAAGAGGATATTGGTTATGCAACTAGTACTGTCATCAAGATCACACTATTGGATAATGTTCCTCCTGCAGTGATAGACAGTGACAACACTGCCAGAATACATACTCTATTATTCCTGGGGGAATTCTGTACCACGGCACAATACAGAATTTGCGCAGAATTAATGTTCTGTGCAGAATTTCATTCTCCCCACCCTATTGAGCTGCTGGCCACCACTAGGGGCTGCTGGACCCAGCATAACCTGGCTCTCCAACTCACAAATAGGGGACACCATGGAGGAGGGGTCAGAGCTGGAGGGTTCTGGGCAGCTGCTATTCCCAGCATGTCCTGAAGGAAGGAGGGAATATGCAGGAACTCCATACAAGCCTGAGACCCAGCATCAGGCTGTTTCTCTCTCTGTAGCCCTGGGGTCTGGTAGATAGGGGGGCTGTTGGGTGCCCCGTGGCAGGGCTCTGGGAGTAGGGGGTATGAGTTTCTGAGACCAGAGGTGCAAAGTTTCCACCCCAAGATGTGCCAACCTGGCACGTGTGACATACCCAGACTGAGGCACACAACAAAAACATAGCAGAGAAACAGGAATTGAGTTGTTGTAGGGGTTTCTGTAACTCTCTACTTGCTGGGGAAATCTGTTTTGTTACAGACATATTTGCTGACAGGTATTTTGAAATAAATTACCAAATAATTTAAACTAGTTTGATTATATTATTTTGGCAAATAAAATACACAGGTTTTTTTTATCATGCACAGAATTTTAATTTTTTTTGGTGCAGAAGTCCACCAGGAGTAATACTTATTTCAGTTCCTGGGGTCTATTTTCCCCTCAGACAATGTTTAAAACAGAATGGTGCAGTATAAAGGTACTTGTTTGCTTTGCTAAACTCCTCCACTGTACTTGTTGATGCACATCGCAGCATCAAACAAGATCTGTTTGCTCTTCAGAGATCAGAACGTATCAGTTTCATTCTGCTCTTATGCTCTTAGAGTAGTATAAATTCACAACATAAGCAGCTGTCCAGAGCAAACTGTGAGACTTCCATTCCAGCACAGTAACAGTCATGGAGAACGATTACCCTGATGGCTGTTGGAAGAGCCATGTGACATCCAGACTATTTCTACAAGAATGGTTCGAAAATGGGAGCATGATGAAAGGGGGGCAGAACATCACTGCTATAAACTTCATGCCACTGCTCTTTGATCAGCTCATACTGTACCTGGAATCCATCAGGGACTGCCTCCTGCTCTTGCTGTGTGGGTAGGTTAATGAAAGGAACCCGACACCTACTGTTTGAACCCTAGAAGTGCAAAAGGGACTACATGAGTCACACTTATACGCCAACTATAGCAAACTTAGCAGGAGCTACAAGAGACAAGCACATATGATCATCCTTGCCACAATTTCCACTCTTATCCTCTCTTCTAAGATGGGATCTCAGGGATACTGCTCTTCCACTGCCTCCCTGGAATGGTGGCAAACACGGACACCTGTTCTAGGTATGGATAAGGGAAACAGTAAGGGTCATCATGACTTCCACTTATAAACATTCCCTGAAAGAGGATGCAGCTGGAATCAGAACACAGGCACTATGAGACCCATGTGACTATTCAGTCACATTAGGACAGGGGTGTCCAAACTTTTTGGGAAGAGGGCCAGATTTGGCAAGGTGAAGATGTGTGAGGGCCGACCCCCTTCCCCCCCTCCCCCCCGCTCCGGCCGCGCTCTTGCTCTCCCCCCCCCCTCCCGCTCTCCTCCCGCCGCTCCGGCGTGCTCTCGCTCCCCCCCTCCCCCGGCTTGCCTTGCCTTGCCTTGCCTCGCCTCGCCTCCTGCCCCGGCTCCGCTCTTCTCCCCCCCCCCCCCGCTCGCCTCTTACTGACCCCGCCCCTCTCCTCCGGAGAATAAGATCCCCCCCCCCCCCCCGACTTTATAATCAAGTGCCCTGTTGAATGAATGAGGTGTGAATGAGGAAGGAGAGACAGATCAAGGACAATCAAACTTGTCAAGTGGGCTGACTAAGAGCAGACATAACCCTCAGGGGTTAGCACCAGACCAGAGAGAAGCAGCAAAAAGGAGCAATGGACACAGACCCAGATTTGCAGGAGAGGGAAGCTGCTATAAAATAGTGAACTTGGCAAAAATTTTATCTTGCACCTCTGCCCCCCCCTCCCCCCATTCCCTTTTCCTGGAGCACTGCTTATTTTAAACTTTTTAAATGAATATTGCATAAGGTAGCATTGCATATTAGAATATATGTTTGGTTTGAAATTTTACTAATTTCATTATTTACCTTATATATTTAATGAAAATAAATGAATAATTTGATAATCTTGATATTGTTGTTCTTTTTATTTTGCGCCCTCCACCAGACATCCTCCACAGTCCACACCAATCCTCACAGCCCAGCATCCCAAACACTCATCCACACTTGACCCTGCCACCCCTTCCCTGGCCACACTCACCAGCTCTGGAGGTCTCTGGCTCCAAGGGGACTCTCCAGCCAAAAGCACTAGCTCCATGGCTCCCATTGGGAGCTGGAGCAGGGCTTGCAAGGGGGGGGGGGGGGAAAGAGAGCCAGGAAGTATCCAGCAGGTAGGTCTGTGGCTGGATCTCGGTTGGAGAGGTGGAGGGGGTCTCTTCCCCCCACCTTCTTCTGCTAGTGCCTGCAATCAGACCCCACACCCCTGCACTATGCATGCCCCGCAGGCAGCAGGAAGGTGAAAGACCTGTTCTCCTAGCCATCATCACCTCCTGTGGTGTGGGGCCAATTATGGACTCAGCAGGAGGGGTGAGGGGGGACAGAAGCAGCCCCAGTAGCTGGAGGCTCTCTGTCTTGGTGGCCCTTAAGCCTCATATCTCATACCTACTGATTAATGGCTCTAATTAAGGAATGAAATCAAGCATGTGAAGACAGGGGATCTTTAGGTGCTTGTTTGGTAGTTTTCTCTTCCTGGCACACAACTCATCTAAATATCACTGCGCTTTCATTTATTACAGAAAAAAGTTTTTAAATGCCCTGAAAACTATTTAAAATGCAATTTGCTAATTTAAAAATAGAGATGATGGTAGCTATTCCCTGCAAAGTGGGAAAGCACCCTGTTCCCCGGCAGACATGCGGGGCTCCTGCTACTTACCTCCCCCCGGCACCGGCTCTTCTCCGCCCCCCCCCCCTCCGGCCGCGCTCTCGCTCTTCTTCCCTCCCTCCCTCCCTCCCCCCTCCGGCCGTGCTCTCGCTCTTCTTCCCTCCCTCCCTCCCCCCGCTCCGGCCGTGCTCTCGCTCTTCTTCCCTCCCTCCCTCCCTCCCCCCTGCTCCGGCCGTGCTCTCGCTCTTCTTCCCTCCCTCCCTCCCTCCCCCCTGCTCCGGCCGTGCTCTCGCTCTTCTTCCCTCCCTCCCTCCCTCCCTCCCCCCTGCTCCGGCCGTGCTCTCGCTCTTCTTCCCTCCCCCTCCCCTCCAGCCGTGCTCTCGCTCTTCTTCCCTCCCCCTCCCCTCCAGCCGTGCTCTCGCTCTTCTTCCCTCCCCCTCCCCTCCAGCCGTGCACTCGCTCTTCTTCCCTCCCCCTCCCCTCCAGAAGTGCACTCGCTCTTCTTCCCTCCCCCTCCCCTCCAGAAGTGCACTCGCTCTTCTTCCCTCCCCCTCCAGCCGTGCTCTCGCTCTTCTTCCCTCCCCCTCCCCTCCAGAAGTGCACTCGCTCTTCTTCCCTCCCCCTCCCCTCCAGCCGTGCTCTCGCTCTTCTTCCCTCCCCCTCCCCTCCAGAAGTGCACTCGCTCTTCTTCCCTCCCCCTCCCCTCCAGCCGTGCACTCGCTCTTCTTCCCTCCCCCTCCCCTCCAGCCGTGCACTCGCTCTTCTTCCCTCCCCCTCCCCTCCAGCCGTGCTCTCGCTCTTCTTCCCTCCCCCTCCCCTCCAGCCGCGCTCTCGCTCTTCTTCCCCCCCCCCCCGCCCCGCTCCGGCCGTGCTCTCGCTCTTCTTCCCCCCCCCCGCCCCGCTCCGGCCGCGCTCTCGCTCTTCTTCCCCCCCCCGCCCCGCTCCGGCCGCGCTCTCGCTCTTCTTCCCCCCCCCCGCCCCGCTCCGGCCGTGCTCTCGCTCTTCTTCCCTCCCTCCCTCCCCCCCGCTCCGGCCGCGCTCTCGCTCTTCTTCCCTCCCCCTCCCCTCCAGCCGCGCTCTCGCTCTTCTTCCCTCCCCCTCCCCTCCAGCCGCGCTCTCGCTCTTCTTCCCTCTCCCTCCCCCTCCCCTCCAGCCGCGCTCTCCCTCTTCTTCCCTCCCCCTCCCCTCCAGCCGTGCTCTCGCTCTTCTTCCCTCCCCCCCCCCCGCCCCGCTCCGGCCGTGCTCTCGCTCTTCTTCCCTCCCCCTCCCCTCCAGCCGTGCTCTCGCTCTTCTTCCCTCCCCCCCCCGCCCCGCTCCGGCCGTGCTCTCGCTCTTCCCTCCCCCTCCCCTCCAGCCGTGCTCTCGCTCTTCTTCCCTCCCCCCCCGCCCCGCTCCAGCCGTGCTCTCGCTCTTCTTCCCTCCCCCTCCCCTCCAGCCGTGCTCTCGCTCTTCTTCCCCCCCCCCCCGCTCCGCCCCGCCCCCCCCCCGCTCCGGCCGTGCTCTCACTCCCCCCCTCCCCGGCTTGCCTTGCCTCGCCTCGCCTCGTGCCCCGGCCCCGACTCCACTCTTCTCCGCCGGCTCCGCCTCGCTTCGCCTCGTGCCCCGGCCCCGGCTCCGCCTCCGCTCTTCTCTGCCGGCTCCGCCTCGCCTCGTGACCCGGCCCCGGCTCCGCCTCCATTCTTCTCCCCCGGCTCCGCCTCCGCTCTTCTCCCCCCCCCGCCGCTCGCCTCTTACTGACCCCGCCCCTCTCCTTCGGCTGCGGCTCCGCGCACTGGTTGGCGACAGTGCTGGCGGGCCGCATAGTATTGATTTTAGAAAAGAGTCTGCGGGCCGGTTAAAATTAGAACACGGGCCTCAATTGGCCCCCGGCTGGACTTTGGACATGCCTGCATTAGGAGAAAGCTGCTCACTACCAGCACTCTTGTCCTCACAATTCCCTACTCAATGCACCTTTCTCAAATGGTGCCCTGCCTTTTGGCTTCAGACTTCTGGAGTTCAGACCAAAATTGCATGGCTGCAAGCCTCCCTATAGAATGGAAACCTATTTTCCAACACAGCAGTGCCTGTTTTCCCATATTCTCCCCACCAGGTCCTGAATACCACCCACCCACCAACCCCTCTGTCCTGGCTAGACTTGCTCTAAAAAAAATGTATCCATCCAACAAGCCTCAGGAGGAAGCTGACCACAGATTCCCAATTAATACAGGTGATGGCTTTTTACACAAAATGAAGGAGATTATGAATGCTTTGACAAGCCTATTCAAGAGATAATTACCTCTACTGTGCCAATGGAGCCTCCAATCGGATCTGCCTCGGCTGACTCCTGCTCCGTGACCACTGCAGCCACACCGTCTGGTGACAGCGGAGACACACCAGACAAGCCCTCAGAATCCAGGACAGGCAAGGGGCTGCTAGGGATAATACCAGCACTTTTAGCTGCCAAGTCAATAGCACCTTTGGTAAAATAGAGAGAAAATATATTAGAGATCTTTTCTTTCATTGACTGCCCATCTCTCCTGTCAATATCTTTGGGGAGGAATTGAATCAGGCCATATAGCTAAATCTTAACATAAGCATGGAGAAGCAGAAGTGGTAATATTGGTTCAGATCCTGCAGACATGCTGGTTGTCCATATTTAGAAGGTGTAGCATTTTTAGCAAAATATTTATCATTTTTTCACCCTGTCCCCTTAAGGCACTCCCAATCAGTTGTACTGCACTTCAATGGAGTTTAAAAGGGGTATCATCATTTTTCTCCATAAATGCTCCTAGTAGTATTTACAGATCAAATATACTGTTAGTCAACCGTATTTTAAATTCTGCAGTAATGCAGTTGATTGTGTAATTTCTGGGAAGTGCCTATAGTTTGAGACAGGTGCATTTAGCAAGGGTGGCTACCTAAATAAAAGGAATTAAAAGCAGCCCTGGAGAGGGCTGTGGCTGAGTAAGGCTGATTGGGGAAGCAGCCACAACTGGAGCCATTCCCCAATCAGGCCCAGCTGACCCTTATAAAAGGGCTGTGGGCTAGAAGCTGGAGGAGTCTCTCTCTAGCAGTGATGAGAGAAGGGCCTGGCTGCCTGGGAGCTCAGGGTACCTAGAGTAGAGCAGGGCTGGGGGAAGGCAAAGGAGCTGGGGAGCTCCAGCCAGGCAACCTGCAGGGTCTTGTGCTGGGTCTAAAACAGGTACTGGGGTTGCAAAGGTACAGCCTGGGGCTAGGCAGAGGCAGCAGGTCCTACCCCCCTTGCCAGTGATGAGTGGCCATCACAGACTGCAGTCTGCCCCAGTGAACGGGGACTAGATGTTGACTGGCAGTAGCCACTGAGGCAAGGTGGAGATAGAGCATTGGGGGTTCCTCTGGGAAGGGAGACCCAGACCTGTGGGTTACTGCAGTGGGCAGAACCCAGAGGCAAAGGGGCACTACCAGGGGGCACCACTCCAGGGCAAAGAGGCACCCGGGTCCGGGAGGGACACAGAGGCCAGCGTCAGGTGAGACACCAGCCTACAGAGGTTGCTCCAGACACTAGAAAGCGCTAATTCCCAGACAACCAGCAGGAGGCGTCACACCAGTGAGTCGTTGCACTGTTATAGTGCTATAAAACCAACATAAGTCTTATCTAGTACCTTGCTTCTGGTGGCAGCCTGGGCTTGATATTTTTATTGGAGGAAAAACCCATAATTCATTTGGCCAGCTTCGTTATTCTCCACGAGGGAGGAAGTTTTCTCCATATAAGCAGATCAGCTTATTCTCTGAAGCATAAAGTTATGCTCTGCATTTTAACTTGCACAGGACACAGCGTTTAGGGAACTTAATCTTATCCAGCTCTTTCACAACCCACTTACTTACAACATTTAACTGTGGCTTCCTGCAGCAGAGAATTCCCCAGGCCAACTGCACACAATATGAAACAGGAATCCCAGTTACATGTTCTCACTACCAGTTCATTTAATTAAGAGGCATGTTCTTTTTTTAATGGGGCAGGATAGAAAAGGAGGGATTGATGAGGTCCCCTCCATGCCCAGTATTCCAAATCTTGTCTTGGTGGATAAACTGTTAGAGCTTAGAACAAAATGTAACACATATACATGCAGAGCTGAAACTGAGCCACAAAGTTTGTATTCTAACTTTCCCCAGAAATCAGGGGATTCATGATGCTAGGTCTGGTTCAGATCCACAGATCAATCCACTCATCTGCCAAGTGTTAGGATACACACACACACACCCTTCTGCCCGGCCCCTGAGCTTCCAGCTAGGGAGGCTACCCCCGGCCCTTCCCCTGCTGTTCTCCCCACCCCCCCCACAGCCTCAGCATGCCACGCTACTGGCACAATGCTCTGGGCAGCGGGGCTGTAAGCTTCTAAGGCAGCGCAGCTGCAGAGCCATGTCCTGACTCGGTGCTCTGCATGGTCCAGGAGGTACGGTAAGGGGGCAGGGAGCATGGGGGGGAGGGGTTGGGTAGAGAGCAGGCGAGTTTGGGGGACAGTCAGAGGACAGGGAACAAGGGGGTTGAATGGGGACAGGGATCTGGGGGGCGTCAGATATGAGAGGAAGGATTGGATGGGGCAGCAGGGAGAAAGGGTGGTTGGATGGGACAGGGGTCCCGGGGAAGGGGGGGGGGCACATCAGGAAGGAGAGGAGTTGGATGGGGTGGCGGGGGATAGTTAGGGGCAGGGAGTCCAGGGGCAGTCAGGGGACAGAGAGCAGGTGGGGTGGATGGGGTGAGGGCCTGGGGGTTCACTGGGGGGCTGGATAAGGGGAGGCCTCCACACCTGGCTGTTTGGAGAGGCACAGCATCCCCTAACCAGCCCTCCATACAATTTCTGAAACCCAGTGCGGCCCCCAGGTCAAAAATTTTGCCCACCTCTGTTTTAAAGGCACCAAGGATTTGTAAGTGGATGCAGGAAATCAAAATATGCCACTTTTATGAGGGGAGACTTACTGGACAGGTGGTTGGTAGTTTGTGTTGGAAGAACCTTGGGCACAATGGGTCGAGAAACAGCAGCTTTAGTCAGTGAAGACTGGATTGGCCGAAATGAACCTCTCCCTAAAGAATGAAGAATTATATCTCAGAAGAAGCCAAAACTGGTCATCTTCCTTAAACCAAAAAATTGCAGTTAAATGGGAGCAACATTAACAATCAAGAGGCAGAGGAAATCCTAAGCAGCTTCCAAACTAAGCTGACAATGAAAGAAGTGATGAAATTAAGACTTCAAATAGTAGTAGCACAAGCTAATCAGCAGTTCATTGCCAGGCAAAGCAATGGCAATATTGTGTGTAACCACAGCTGCATGCCATTATTTCCAATTAAAATAACCTTGAGGTTCTAATGCTGATTTTGAGATCAATGGTGGGATGCAAATTAACTTGTGTCAGTGCTATACTCAAGAGGAGGCCAGAGGGGAAAGCCAAGTGGCAGACAAAATACTGGTCAATGAATCTATTTCATCATATGAAATTTACATAACACTCTGATGCCAGAAAAAGCCTAATGTAAAGTTGAGTATGACTACTCTCTAAAGAAAAGAATTCCTGGCTCAGTATTTTTACCCACAAATTCTGTTTCTTTAAGTAGAACTCCCTGGAACTATGGTTAGGAAAGAGGGAGAGAAACTGAGGAGAAATTATCAAGAAGCAGAAGCTTATCACCCCATGGGACGTGACTCAACTAAAATGGTGAATGGTTGCGGTTTTGAAAGGACTTTTTTTTTTTTCCTTTTAAAAAGTATTCCCTTACTTCTCACCACACATGGTGGTAAGAGAGCCTAATTCATCCCAATGCAGAATCAGCTCACAACTTAATATTTCCCACTATGGATCTTCATTCTGCAATGCAGAAAGGGCAGACTCACCTGTTACGGAAGAGTTGGATAAGATGGAGAAGGAGCAGACGTGCTGGGACGGATTTCCTGATGGCCTGGGGAGCAGTGTTCTCTGCGTGGGGGAAGATAACAAACCAAAACAAATTTAAAAACAGAACAAAGTGAGTTGGTTTCATATAGTGTCCTTTGCAGTTGTGATGCCTTACAGAATAAGGAGCTGAATGTCAGTACAGCAGTGACTATGTGGGCACATGCCAGTCAGAGACAGCAAGAACCCTGTTTGACAGGGAATGTAAGCTACATGCCTCTTTCTCTGTAAAGCATAATGGGATTGAACTTCCATCTGGACAATATCCAGAGATAGATGTGAAGTTAAACTCAGGCCCTATCTCACTGACAGTGTAGCAATCTCTAAGTCCCTGTCTCTAGAGCATTGGTTCTCAAATTTTTTTTCACGGGCCACTTGAAAACTGCGGAGGGTCTTGATGGACCACTTAATGATCTTTCCATATACTGTTTGTATCGTTAGGGAACTACTGTAAAGTGCTTTGGATATAAGCACTCATATATATATATATATATATATATATATATATATATATATATATATATATATATATATATATATATATATATATATATATATATATATATAAACTTAATTTTTTTGTTCTACAAATAAAACCCCACAACTCATTTTAATATCAGTAGCCTTACCTTTCTAATGCAATGGATGTGCCCTCTCTTCCCCACCACGGCAGCCACAGAGCAGAGGCTGGGAAGGAGAATAATTTGTCCTTCTCTCTTCCACTGTAGCCACAGAGGTGAGGCAGGGGACAAAAGGCCATCTCTGCCCAGGAGCCGCAGCACTGGAGCTAGGGAAAGTCACTTCTTTCTCTGGCTGCAACAGCCCTGCACATCTCAAATTCTCCTCACTCCCTCTTCTCACCCCACTGCCCCCTCCTACTTACCCCTTATTTCCCAAGGCCACCACCTCACCTTACATGTGCATCTTCTCCAGGGTCCAGGCACCTAATTAGTGGAGCCATGCCTGCACAGCTCCATTAATTAGGTGGGTGGCCCTTCATTCTCTTGGGTTTGGCCACCCAGGTAGACACCTTAGAGGGAGCTATCAATGGACCACCTGAATGGAGCTTACAGACCACTGGTGGTCCACCGATCACAATTTGAGAACCTCTGTCCTAGAGTATTACGCTGTAGTGTCACCTTTGAGCATGGGCACAAGCTTTCGTGTGGGACTTGATCCTCTGTCATGGTTATTAACTAAATGATAATGAACGACAAAGGAAACTACATTCAGAAATTTTAAGATAGAATTGTATGGAACAGAACATCTCACGGAGGACTGTCAAATGCAATTTCTTAGGCACAGGAGACCTGTAAGGCAGAATGTGGACTCTCTCTTTTTATCCCTTACATATAGCTCAGGAGACTAAAGAGCCCCTGGTCACATGCTAGCATTTCATAAGACTTTTTCAAACAAATGCCAAATAACTTTTCCATTTTCCTATACTTTGTTGTTCCTGTCAGATACATCAGCCCAGAGTCTCTCCCTTCCCCCACCATCTGCACTTTTATAATCAATTATACCCACCTACCAGTGAAATTCTGAAGGAGCTAGACACCTTACTCCCTTCAACAGCACTGAAAATCCCAGCCTTCATTTTTAAATTAGTGCCCCTCTGAACTGAGGTTTTTTTCTTGGTATAATCTGTCTTTCCTCCCCCTTTCCCTCCCCTGCACATTCTGTAGACATTTCAAAAACAGTCAGTGAGAAAACAAACTGAAGATCTTGTTGCAATAAGGAATGAGACACCAGGATTCCAAATGTTCACAAAAGATAAAAGTCTGCAGAACTGAGGTATAAAGCAGAATCTCAGTCAGGATATTCCATTTGTTCCAAACTTTCTTCCAGACCAAGTATACTTTGGCATTCCCAACCATCCTTCCGTGTGCTACACTACACTGTTATTGCAACTGCTGTTGCTGATGCAGGAATCTAATCAGGCTGGTTATTAAAAAGGCCAAAAGAGAAAGTTACTTAGCTTGTGCAGTAACGATGGTTCTACAAGGTGTCCTCCCCCCTTGGGTGTTCCATTGTAGGTGTGTATGTGTCCCTGCACTTCTAATCAGAAACCTTTGATACCAGTGTCTGTTCAGCCTGTACATGCTCTTTATCTCTCTCCCTCTGTGCTCTGCCTTGAGGCTAATTAGCACTGCAGGGGCGAACCCTCAGGTCCTTCTCTATTCTGAAGTAGAGGAGAGGAGGGAGAGTTGTTCAGCACCCGTAGGGACACACATTTCAAAAAAACATTGTTACTGCACAAGATGAGTAACTTTCTCTTCTTGAGTAGTGTTCCTATGGGTACTGCACTGTAGATGACTCCTGGGCAGTACCCCAATGGGAGGTTGGGGCTTCAGCATCTAGTTTCTTATGCATGATAGTACTATGAAGCTGAAGATGGTGTCAGAAACAGTCTCCAGTATTCACATGTGTTCAGTGAACGTATGAGCAGATGCCCTAGTCATTGCTCTGCAGATTTCCAAGATAGGGACATTCTTGGGGAAGGCAACCAAGGAGGAAACCAACTTCATGGACTGCATGCAGATTTCCAGATGGAGGTGCCACACTGCAAACATTACAGGAGTGTTTAAGACAAGTTCAAGACCCAGTTGGTGAGTCTTCGAGATGATATTGCTGTGTCTTCAGACATTTCTGCAATGGAAAAGAAAAGCTTAGGAGAGTTCCTAAAGGCCTTCATCCCGCCCAGGTAAAAAACCAGAACTCTCCTAACATCTAGCATGTGCAGTATAGCCTCCCTGTTATCACAGTGAGGCTTAGGGTAAAAGGTCAGGAGGTGAATCAGTTAGCTCATGTGAAAAGATGAGGTCACCTTGAGGATGAACTTTGGATAGGGACAGAAAGTCTTTAAAAATGAGGTTACTCTATTATAAAGAGTGGTGCATCACTAGTGCCACTAATGTTCTCCTTACCAAGGTGAAGGCTACCAGAAATGCTGTCTTCATTTACAGATTGAGTGAACAAGTGGCCATAGGCTCAAAAGCGCAATCTAGTGAGACTCTATGCAGATTGGGAAAGAGTGTGTGTCCTTCATTGTGAGAGGTGGTAAGGAGTTGTTTGAAGAGAGATTGGTGGACACATTGCAAGCTGAGACAGGTACAGGTATCATGTCTGTCTCAGTCAGGTGGGAGCAATCAGGATATTTGCTTTTTCCTTTTTTATTTTCAACAGGACTTTCAACACAGAGGGAATGAAGAAAAGGCACATAGAAGGTCAGGGCCAGTGTAACCACTATGCAAACTAGGTAGCCGCCTAGGGCACCAAGATTTGGGGGCACCAAAAAGCGGTGTCCAATTTTTTTTTTACACTGTTGCTTAGGGATAGATACCTGTCAGTCTCCAGTGTTCGGGTCGCATCAGCAGCCTCTTCACCTCAGAGTCTCTCCCGTTTGCCCAGGGGCCACTCCTCTCCTCTCCATGCTGCTGCTGCTGTTTCCCACCTACAGCCATCCTCTTGCACAGCGCGACAGGGCCGGGAAACAGCAGCACAGCCTCTCCTTCTTCATGGCGGGCTATGCTCCCTGCCTGCCCCTGCTGCTGCAGAGGCTGCTGCCACCCTGGACTCAAGCTGCCCAGCTCCCGCCAAGTGGCGCCCAGTTCCTGCTGCTCTCAGCTGGCAGATGTGGGGCCCCACCTGAGCCTGGCCCCTTGTGTCTCTGCTGTGGTGGCGCCAGCCTGTAGTAGGTGTAGGGTTTCATGAGCCACGGCAAGCGGGGTCGCCAAGAATCACAATGGGCATTTCGACTTCCCCTATGGTGATCCTTAGGTCTGGAAAAAAAGTCCCGGCGTGCACCTTTCCAGCTCAGCCTGCGTTAATGTCAATGAAACGGCCCCAGTGATCCACAAGTGCCTGGAGAACGATGGAGAAGTACCCCTTTCAGTTAATGTCCTCTCCTGCTAGGTGGTCGGGTGCCAGAATAGGTATATGGGTCCCATCTTTCTCCCCTCCAGAATTAGGGAAACTCATTTGCTCAAAGCCAGCCACGGTGTCATGCACATTACAAGGAGTCACAGTTTTTCTGAGCAGGATGCGATTAATGGCCCTGCAAACTTGCATCAACTCTTGCATCAACATGACTCCAACGGCCAACTTTCCCACACCAAACTGGTTAGCCAGCTTCCTGATTGCAATAGCCACCCGCTTCTCCACCAGTAGGGCAGCTCGCAATCTCTTGTCCTTATGCCGCAGGGTGGGGAAGAATTCTGCACAAAGTCCCGTGAAAGTAGCTTTTCTCATCCAAAAGTTCTGCAGCCACTGCTCATCATCCCAAACTTGCATGACAATGCGATCCCACCATTCAGTGCTTGTTTCCCATGCCCAGAAGCAGTGTTCCACGGCCATGAGCATGTCCGTTAATGAGACAAGCAATTACGTGTCATATGCGTTACGCGACTTGATCTCATCTTTGGACTCCTCACTGTCACTTTGCATTTTAAGGAGCAACTCCACTGCAATGCGAGATGTGCTGGCGAGACTTGTCAGCATGTCCCTTAGCAGTTCAGGCTCCATTCCAGCAGACCAAAATGGACGACAGAGCGCACCACACAGAAACCGTTGAAAGATGGCGCTAGAGGTGGACGGAAACAGGGATTGCTGGGATGGGATGCGAAGCATCATGGGGAGTTGGAACAGGATCTAGAATGCCCCGCAACCCATGCCCCCTTCCCACAAGGCACTGCGCCAGATTGGGAAGAGGTGCTCTGTGGGATACCTGCCTATAATGCATCGCTCCCAATGCCGCTTGAAGTGCTGTGAATGTGGCCACACCAGACCGCTTGCGGATCTCGGTGTGGACACGCTGCGGCTGTATACGATGGTGGGTATAACCGAAAGTGCTATACAGCTGCAAGTGTAACCAAGCCCAGAGGCTATGTGTATGCTGCACTTTTGTCATTAAACCTTTGTTCCGGTGTGAAAAGAATGAACAAACCTCACCCGACTGACAAAAATTTTAGTGACAAAAAGCACCGGTGTGAACAGCACTTTGTCGGGAGGAGATACTTTCCTGCCAACAAAGCTTCTGTTCTCACTGGGGGGGGGAGGGGTTAATTTTGCAGCAGGAGACGTCTTCTGTTGGCAAAAAGCAGCTACTGTAAGGTATGCAGTGTAGACATAACTTAAGAATGACTAAGATAAATGATTTCAAACAATCTAAAGCAGTGATGGCGAACGCGTGGCACGCGTGCCGCTGCCGGCACGCCGAGCCGTCTCTGTGGGCACGCCGTGACTACAGTCATACACTGTAGCAGGGGTCGGGAACCTATGGCTCGCGAGCCAGATGTGGCTCTTTTGAGCCTGTCATCTGGCTCGCGGCGCTGCTGTGACCGCAAGGCTGGGGGGCGGGGGAGGCGGTTTGGCGCGGCGCTGCTCTGACCGCGAGGCTGGGGGGCATGTCGCTCCTCTCCTTCCCTCGCTGGAGTCGGGTCACAGCAGCGTGACCCAGCGAACAAGTAAGCACGGGGGGGGGGGGGGGGTAAGCCGTTTGCAAGGGGGCGTTGGGGGGAGGCTGGGCTGGGAGCGGGGGTAAGCGGTGTGGGGGAGAGACCGGGCTGGGTGGGTCATTTGGGGGGGGGTTGGAGGAAAGGAGGTTTGGGGGGGAGAGACCGGGCTGAGTGGGTCAGTGGGGGGGGGGGAAGGAGAGCATGGTGGCGGCGGCGGCGGCGGGGGGGGGGAAGGAGAGCGTGGCTGGGGCGGGGGGGGGGGGGGGCTGTTAGCACTTTGAAAAAAACAAGTCATTTTGGTTTGCAGTTTGGGCACTTGGGCTCAAAAAGGTTTGCCATCACTGATCTAAAGTATCTGTGAATGGACTGCTAAATGCTCCTTCTCTCCCCAGGGAGGGCAATTCAGAAGGAAGTAAAAGTGGCTCACCCCACAGCACTAATTAGCCTTGAGGCAGACCATGAGGAGAGAGCACATGTCTGGGCTAAACAGACACTGCAACCAAAGATCTCCAATCAGAAACACAGGGATGCATACACACCTAGACTGAAGCAGGTATAAGGACACTACTCAAAGAACACAGACTATCATAGAATATTAGGGTTGGAAGGAACCTCAAGAGATCATCTAGTCCATCTCACTGCTCAAAGTAGGACCAATCCCCAATTAAATCATCCAACAGATTTTTGCCCCAGATCCCTCAATGGCCCCCTCAAGGATTGAACTCATAATTCTGCATTTAGCAGGTCAATGCTCAAACCACTGAGCTATCCCTCCCCCCGTTGTTCCCGTGACCGTTCAGTTTTATTTCCCCAGAGGACATGAGCGAGGAGGTTAAACTCCTATTTTTTGGAAAACTTCACTGATGGTTTATTCAGCAAGCAAATTCCAGACTCAATCAATTTCTCTGACCTGTACCACCAATGGCTTTCGCAGGTGCCTGTTCCGCAGTCTCCTTGGTTTTGGCAAGAAGTAGTCTGACTGCATCTGGGGGGGAGAGAGGATGATGGGGAGGGGAGGAGAGATAGAGAGAAAATAAATGTATTACACAGTATTTTGACCACGGTCATGAAAAATTGCTCCCTAAACTGTTGATGAATAATGTATCTATTAAATACACCAGATACAAAACATTTCTTTACCAAAACACCCCAGCCAGAAGCTGTGAATGGGTGATGGGCTGGATCACTTGATTAACTGTTCTGTTAATTCCCTCTAGAACACCTGTTATTGGCCAGTCAGAAAATAGACTACTGGGATAGATGGACCTTTGGTCTGACCTAGTATGGCCGTTCTTAAGTTTCAAATCAGTCTAAAGTCCTCCATGCCAAAAATACCTGCACACCATATATACCGCCCTCATCTTTGGTATTGATGATTGAGTATTGAACAGAGTATTGAAAATGTATATTATTCTAACTGCAGGCTGCTCAAAATTAGACTTCAATGAGGAAAAAGCTCCACTTAACTATGTACACAATGTTTAATTTCCCTAAACTCGAAATTAATACTTTAAGGTTCAGAGAGGTAGCCGTGTTAGTCTGGAATAGCAGAGGTAACAAAGAATCCTGTGGCACCTTAAAGACTAACTATAAAGTATTGAAGCATAAGCTTTCGTGGGCCAATACCAACTTCGTCGGATGCAAGCAGTTGGCATCCGACGAAGTGGGTATTAGCCCACGAAAGCTTATGCTTCAATACTTTATAGTTAGTCTTTAAGGTGCCATAGGACTCGTTGTCACTTTAAGGTTATCTGTCAGTTCTCCTCAGCACTGAAGCAGCTCGGTCCAGCTGACAAGGTGTTTGATTGGAAATCAAGAATCCTAGGTTCTATTTCTGAATGTGCTACCAACCTGCTGTGAGACTCTGGGCAAGTCACCTCACCTCTACACGTTTCTGCTTCCCCTGCTCCCCCATACTTGGTCTGTACTGTGTATCTACATTTAGGTAGTTTGGGGCAGGCCCAGTCTCACTGTGCATTTGTAGGTCTAGCCCAATGGGGCCCTGATCTCTTTTAGGGCTTCTAGGAATACCCATTTTATAAACTGAGAAATACATTCTTTTATCGGCTTTATGGGGAGGAAGCTCAATCCCAAAGGAAATGTTTTACTAACTACTCATCTATCATGGTTTGGTATGAGGTTACTTACCAGTTCCTGGAGATGTACCTGTAATTCCACTGTGGATTTAGCATGCGCAACAGGGACTCGGACTCAGAATTTGAAAATAGTGTCTGTTGATCCACACATGTGCTTTGCTTGCTTTGTGCTTCTGTCTGAGGAAGGGCCATGTGGAGAATCACCATGCCAATGGAGTCATCTGTCATCAAGTCCTGCACCAAGGTGCAGTGGGTGGCAAACGTGTGGACAGAACACTCCATGTGGCTACTCTACATATCTCTATGAGAGTCACATCTTGAAGATCATTCCTTCAGCTCTAGTAGAGTGAGTTTGTAACCTCATGGGGTGGAAGGTAGATTTGACAGCTGGTAGCAGAATTTAATGCAGCTGGAAATCCATTTCGAGATTCTCTGTTTGGAGATGGCCGGGCCCCTGATTCTCTCTGCTACCACAACAAACAGTCAATGAGACTTCCAGATTGTTTTTGTTCTCTGTAGGTAAAAGGTCAAAGCCTGTCAGTTGTTGAGGGGAGATGTAGAGACTGTGGGTGTGTGGGAAGCAAACAGGTAGGTGAATGGATTGGTTAATATGAAACTGGGAGACCACCTTTTGTAAAAAATAAAATTTCAGATGTAGGTGTAGAGCAGGGGTGAGCAAACCTTTTGGCCCAAGGGCCACATTGGGGTCACAAAATTGCATGGAGGGCTGGGTAGGGAAGGCTGTGCCCTCCCCAAACAGCCTGGCCCTGCACCTATCTGACCCCCTTCCACGTCAGCCTGGCCCTGACTGCTCCCCTCAAAATCCCCAACCCTCCCCCCACCCCTTGTCCCCTGACCGTCCCCTCCAGAGACCCCCTCGTCCCTAACCCCCTCCTCCCCCCAGGACCCTACACCCACCCAACCCCAGCCCCTGCTCCTTGTCCCTGGACTGCCTCGACCCCTATCCACACTCCTGCCCCCTGAGACTCTCATGCCCTATCCAACCCCCACTGCTACCTGTCCGCTGACTGCCTCCTGGGACTCCCTGCCCCTTATCCACCCCCTCTGGCTCTAGCCCCCTTACCATGCTGCTCAGAGCAGCAGCCTGGTCAGAGCTACATGCCCTGCCATGAAGCCCCTCCCCCCACAGAGCGCTGCCTGCACAGTGTTGTAGCTCTGGGGGGTGAGGGTAAGGCAGGTTCCTGGGGGGTTCCTTGCTGATTCTGGCAGATGTCTGGGGGAGTTCTCCAGCCTGGGTCCAACTGTGGTCTCATGGCCTTCTCCAGGAGATACTTCCAGAGAAAAAGTGCTTAATCTCTGCAACAGCTGGGAAAAGACTGACGAACACCGCACCTAGCTGTAATGAGAACTTCTTCCAGGCTGTAAAGACAACACTGGTGGTCATCGCTAACCGAGAAGGATCGTGGGCAGAAGGCTTAGTTTGAAATGCTGGGCATAGTTCGGTAACTGAATGAAGCATAAGGGGGTGTGGTGACTGGGGGAAGTCACCGACCTCTATTCTGAATTGTTAAAACTACAACTAAAACTGAGAACTATGTACAATTAAAGGTATTAGAGCTGCCTCAGAGATGAGGACACTGGAGGTTCCGACCCATCCTACATGGCAGTGAGAAGGAACTGGAGATGTGGTCGGTCTGCTGTGACCTTTATCACCTCAAATGGAAGCACGAGGTGACTCAGGGTGCATGTGCAGATCAACTGACACTTCTTTCAAATTCTCCGACTCTGGGTGCACGTGTAACCCACAGTGGAATGCAACAGGGACCATCACTTGAAGAAAAAACAAGTAGTTATTGAGTCAACAAAACCTGATGGGACATTTCAAAAACTTTGATATAGAAAATATCAACCAGTTTTTCTACATGTGTAAATAATGTAGAAAAACTTTGGCTTCAATTGGTGAACTTTAATTAGTAAAGTGTCAGTGAAATGGCATTCTGGCTTTCAGGTTGGTGTAGCTTTGAAGCACAGCTGTATGCTCAAGCACCTGACAAGGCTTCTTCCAGTATAATGTCAGGTCTGAATGCTGGTGGCATTTCCTCATAAGGAATACGGTTCTTTTTAATATTAAAATCAGTCATTCTTGGACCAGTAGGATTTTAATCTCCCCCAGGAGCTGGGTCAGGCTCAAGTATGCTACATTTTTTGTTCACTGGTCTCTGTAAGAGGGCATGCCTGCTTGTAGTGCCCCCTGCTGGTCAAGTGTGGCTCTTTCAGGACTCCTTAAACTCCACACAGGCTCTCTCATGGCTAACACCATCCTTGCTTGGGACTGGTTCAATAACAATCCTCAAAGTCCCACAATAAAGTCCATCACTACAACACAAAAGTTTATATTCAGCCAGTTCTGGAACTCTTCTATCCCAGTCTGCTCTCCACCAAGCAGCCACTCCCTGCCCTTCCTAGCTTCCTCAATTCTTTCTCTGGATCAGAAAAATCAGCAGGCAACCCCTCTTTGGGCTCTTTTACACCCCCCCCCCCCGTTATTCTGGGTCTCCTGTGGGAGCCTCCTGCTCTCCACAGCCTCTGCCACAGCTTCTTCCTCTAACTGCACTATTACCTCTTTGGGTTAGAACATAAGAACGGCCATACTGGGTCAGACCAAAGGTCCATTCCGCCCAGTATCCTGTCTGCCGACAGTGGCCAATGCCAGGTGCCCCAGAGGCTAGGGACACCATTCCTTACTCATCTTGGCCAATAGCCATTAATGGATTTAACCTCCATGAATTTATCCACTTCTCATTTAAACCCTGTTATAGTCCTAGCCTTCACAACCTCCTCATGCAAGGAGTTCCACAGGGTTGACTGTGCAGTGTGTGAAGAACTTCATTTGTTTTAAAAATGCTGCCCATTCATTTTATTTGGTGACCCCTAGTTCTTATATTATGGGAAAAAGTAAATAACTTTTCCGTATTCATTTTCTCCACACCACTCATGATCATATCCCCCATTAGTCTCCTCCTTTCCAAGATGAAAAGTCCTAGCCTCTTTAATCTCTCCTCATATGGGACCTGTTCCAAACCCGTAATCATTTTAGTTGCCCTTCTCTGAACCTTTTCTAATGCCAATATATCTTTTTTGAGATGAGGAGACCACATCTGTATGCAGTATTAAAGATGTGGGCGCACCATGGATTTATATAAAGGCAGTAAGATATTCTCAGTCTTATTCTCTATCCCCTTTTAATGATTCCTAACATACAGTTTGCTTTTTGACTGCCACTGCACACTGCGTGGACATCTTCAGAGTACTATTCATGATGACTCCAAGATCTTTCCTGATTAATTGTAGCTAAATTAGCCCCCATCATATTGTATGTACAATTGGGGTTATTTTTTCCAATGTGCATTACTTTACATTTATCCACATTAAATTTCATTTGCCATTTTGTTGCCTAATCATTTAGTTTTGTGAGATCTTCACAGTCTGCTTTGGTCATAACTACCTTGAGCAGTTTAGCATCATCATGATCAACTTTATAGTTAGTCTTTAAGGTGCCACAGGACTTTGTTACCTCTGCTATTCCAGACTAACACGGCTACCTCTCTGATTCTTGACATGATCAACTTTGTCACTTCACTATTTACCCCTTTCTCCAGATCATTTATGAATAAGTTGAATAGGACTGATCCTAGGACTGACCCTTGGGGAACACCACTAATTGCATCTGTTGCTTCCCCTGCTGCTGAGTTCCCCTTTATAAGGCCCAGGTGTCATCCCTTAAGCTCAACTGGGCAGCAGATAATCAGTCAGAGGTGCACAGGACCTTGTTCCCTCTTAGAAGTGCCAGTCACCCAACAGTTTCACTTACACTGATCGTGTCCAAGTGCTGTCGGAAGGTCAGTTCTGCTTCCTTGCTAGGCAAGAACAGCTTTCCGTGCCGGCTATTGGGTGGTAGAGTTGTGGGAACTGCAAAGAGCCCACCGTCTGCATCAGCTTCTCCAGAATTTGAGGGACCAGCAGCCAAGAGAGGTCTAGGGGGGTTTCTCAAACCTGGAAGATTTTAATCAACCATTTAACAAAATAAAAACTAAGGGAATTTTATTTAATAGATGGAGAACAGGCCTGGGAGTCAGGACTCCTGGATTATATTCCTGGCTCTGCTATTGACTCACTGTGTGACCCTGAGCAACTCACAGTCTTTGTGCTTCAGTCTCCCCATCTATACAATGAGGATACACTTATCTACTTCACAGTGATATTGCCACTCATTCATTTGCTTTGAGATCTTTGCATGAAAGGAGTTAAAAAGCAACACATTAATACAGACACTGACATCTATGGATCTGATTCAGAGTTTCACATGATTATAATGAGAAGTGCATCTTTTATATCTGCTGAAACAGTTGAGGTGGGTTTCCCAAATGGTAAATGTACATGATTGATATTTTCACTAGCAAAAGGACTGTAATGCAAATATGGGTTCAGTGTCCAAACACTGTATTGTTTATTTCTGGTTCAGATTAATACTGTATTTGAAACAACTATAGTACGAAATAAAGTTGAACCACAAGGAAAATACAAAGGTACACTCCCTATGTAAGTTTCCAATTAGAGTAAATTGAGAGACCATTGCTCAGTTCACTAGAAACAACGCCCACACCCTATTCCCAGAGGTATGAGGCAATAGATTTTTGCATAATTAATAAGGTTATGATGATTTAGTGAGAATTTCATTTTTTGAAAATTATATGTAAATTGAAAATATATTGGTTTTGACAACAATGCAATGTCACACTCCAAGCACTGTGGCAGGGTGCTGGCCAGGAGTGCCTGAGCCAGCCCTGCTGCCCCTTTAAGAGAGCAGGGAAGCCTCTGCAAACCTCCCCTTGCAGAGAAGGCTAATCAGACACCTGGGCTGCAGAGGGCTCAGGGTTATGTGCTGTACCTGGCAGCCTCTCCAGAGGATAAAAGCCTGCCGGGGAGGAAGCCCAGTGTGGTGGTGGTGTGGTAGAGTGAGAGAGTGAAGGAGCTAGAGAGAGGTGCTGAGACAGAGCAGGGAAGAGCCTAGAAGAGCTGACTGCTTCCTGAGACCAGCCATGTTGAGGGCTGGGGCTCAGCTAAACTGTGTAGAGCTGTGTATAGTAGGTGGTGGGGTTTGCACTGGGCTGCACTGTGAATAAAGAGCACTGTGAGTCACAGAAGAGTCTCCTGCCTGTTTGTGACGTGGGGGAAGAGCGGATCCCTTACACGTGGGGTCAGGGGTGGGATCGCGACACCAGCAACCCGACTGGTGGCCCAGAGATGGAGGGGACCCTGCATTGGCTTGTGGAGCAACAGAAGCAGACCCAGCAGGCCATGCTGGTCATGCAGCAGGCCCAGGCCGAACAACAGAAGGCCCTGCATGCCTTCATCCAGGAGCAAGCAAAGACCCAGGCAACTCTCCTGCAACACCTGGTGAGTCGAGGGGCAGGAGAGGGCATCTGGCTGCCGGGCTGGGGACTCTAAGATGAGCCCGGCGGATGACCCCGATGCCTTCCTGGGGACTTTTGAGAGGTTGGCCACCGCAGCCGGGTGGGAGCGGACCAGCTGGGCCCTCAGGCTTGCTCCCTACCTCGTGGGCGAAGCTCAGGCGGCCTATATGGCCCTGGGGACTGTAGAGGCCCAAGACTTTGAAACTGTGAGAGCGGCCATTTTGGACCGGGTCGGCTTATCAGCCGAAAAGTACTGGCAGAAGTTTCGGGCGGCCTGCTGGACGCAGGCGGTGCAGCCCTGGGCGTTTGCCCAAGGACTGAGGGACTGGGCCACGCGTTGGCTGAGGCCGGAGGCCCGGTCAGGGAAGGAAATCATGGACTCCCTGATCTTGGAGCAGTTTCTGCTCAGCCTCCCCGAGGCTGTCCGCACCTGGGTCCGGAGGCACCAGCCAGAGACGGCAGAGACTGCGGTGTGCCTGACCGAGGAGTATGTGGAGGCAGAGGGGCCTCGGGGAGAGGACCGGCCGCGACGGGTCCGGGACTTGGGGCGTCGGCCCATGGACTCCCCCTGGCCAAAGGCAAAGGGACTAATGGGGAGCCCAGAGGGGCGCCAGAGAGAACTGCCCGGCTTACCTGCTGGCAGTGCGGGAAGCTGGGGCACATTAAACGGGACTGCCCAGCCATGGAGTGTGGCTGCACTGACTGGTGTGGGTGGACTGAGGTGTGGGGGCAGAAGCAGTGTAAGGGAATACCCACCCTGCGGGTGCAGGTGGGGAGGAAGTCCCATCAGGGGGTGGTGGATTCCGCCTCCCCCTGCACGCTCGTCCGCAGAGCATTGGTTCGCCCTGAGTGGCTGATCCCGGGGGCTACCATGGACCTGCGGTGTGTCCACGGGGACAGGAAGTCCTGTCGGGTGGCCCAGGTCCCCCTAGAAATCAGCGGCAGATTCCGCTGGCAGCGTGTGGGGGTGCCAGAAGGGTTACCCTGCCCTGTGATTATTGGGCGGGACTGGGGCCCAGTGGGAGGTACGACGCCCCGGGCTGCCCCACGGCCGGGCGTTGGAACCCGTGAGGGGGATTTGGCCGAGAAAAGGGGCGGGCCTTGACCCAGTGACCAATTGAAAGATCTGGATAGCCCTGAACAACCGAGACCAGGGCAGGAGGATCCCCGGGAACCCTGTTTGGGGGAAGTCGGGGACAAGGGCCCCGCAATAGAGCAGATAGATCCCCCTGAGGGCCCCGGAGAGGAGAAGCCCGAGGAGAAAACCCCGAGCCCGTGTAAAGGCACGGGGGAAACTGAGGCGGGGAAGGTGCCCCTAGTCTCGAGGCACAGACTGGGCAGGGGTTGGAGTCGCTGCCACCCTGCGAGTGGTGTGAGGGCCGGAGGGCAGAGGGACGGCCGATACCCTGCCTTTCGTGTGTGAGACTGTCAGCAGGGCTCTCTGCCACGGCCGCGCTTGAGACGCCGAAACCTTATGACCATGCCGCTATGGTGAAAGAAAGAAAGAGGAAAAGTGCAAGGGCCTTTTTAGAGCGGATCAGGAACGCTTAAGGGGTCCTAGCCAGCCCGATGGGGCTAGGCTAAGGGGGGAGGTGTGTGGCAGGGTGCTGGCCAGGAGTGCCTGAGCCAGCCCTGCTGCCCCTTTAAGAGAGCAGGGAAGCCTCTGCAAACCTCCCCTTGCAGAGAAGGCTAATCAGCCACCTGGGCTGCAGAGGGCTCAGGGTTATGTGCTGCACCTGGCAGCCTCTCCAGAGGATAAAAGCCTGCCGGGGAGGAAGCCCAGTGTGGTGGTGGTGTGGTAGAGTGAGAGAGTGAAGGAGCTAGAGAGAGGTGCTGAGACATAGAGCAGGGAAGTAGAGCTGAGACTAAGAGCCTAGAAGAGCTGACTACTTCCTGAGACCAGCCAGGTTGAGGGCTGGGGCTCAGCTAAACTGTGTAGAGCTGTGTATAGTAGGTGGTGGGGTTTGCACTGGGCTGCACTGTGAATAAAGAGCACTGTGAGTCACAGAAGAGTCTCCTGTCTGTTTGTGACGTGGGAGAAGAGCGGATCTCTTACAGCACCCAATCAATTTTGAAAAAACCCACACTGGCTGAAATCCAATATTGCTAATGTGCTATGATGACAACTGGAAAGTGTGTGAAATTTACATTGTGCATATAAAATTGGGTCTCTATATAACAATTTATAATAATGCATAATACCTTACTTAAAGAGTGCTTTGAAGAACATTAACCCTGACTTACCTTGTTTGCAGTGGATATATTTTCCCCATTTTACAGATGTGGACACACAGATACATACGAGATAAAAGTGTGGTGCCATATTTCAAAAGAGCTCAGCACCCAACAACTATAATCATGGATACTGAACTCTCCTGAGAAATCTATTTCAAGATTTTGAAGAGCTGCTGAGCAACACAATTCCCATAGACTTCAATAAGACAGTGAAAAAAATATATCAGTTCATACTAATTTGGTTAAGGTCACCAAGTAAGTGGCAGTGGTGGGATTGTGTTCAGTTAACTAGGCCACACCGCCCTTTCTAAAAATCACAGAGGTTTTGGTTACAAACCAGGAGGGCAAAGCCCACATGGTTTGTGATGCTATTAGTTACCAATTTTTATTTGGTAAAAAGAATTAAACAAAACTGATAGCAGAAGGTATTTTCATATATAAAGCACTAAAAAGGTTCAGTGGATGCAATATAGTTTATGGGATCAAATTTAATTTTGTTTCAACTTTCTAGTTCACACTTTATCTCTCCTACTGCTCTGCCCTTTTTTCCAGCAGTGTACAATCCCCTTTTTCCTCATCCTGGCCTCCTTTGCTGCTGCTCTGAAGCTGTCTGCCAGTCAAGACTTTCAATTTCCCTTAGAGTGTACACAAGCTGGCTTTTAAATTGTTACTTTCTATTGGAAAAGCGAACTCAATTTAGCTAGAAGTAGTAGTTTGATGTCAGAAAGGCTCAAGACAAAAAGCACAGTGAGAGGTTCATTTCTAAAAACTTGACAATTTATTTTCTGGCAGACATTCTACTGCAGACTTTTAATAGCACTTTATGCACAGATGAGATGGAGTTTATTACTGAGTACTAACAAAATTATGATCCAGACCACTGAAAATAATCTTAGATTTACTGAGTAATTTCAAAATTCAGTACCCTGATCAATGCTACTAAGAACAATATTGATAGTGTGAAAAACTAAAATTCAAGCTATGATTTTACATTATTTTCACCTTAGTGAGTAAAATCCTGTAACATAAGAGTGGTACTACATCTCTATATGTTGCGATTAGCAGGTGTGAATGATGTGGCTAACAGACAATTATATCTTCCTATTTATATGTGAATATGAAGCTACATAGAAGCAGGCACCGTGGTTTTTCTTTTTTATTATTTCTAAGGGACAGATATACAATATAATATCTCAATTAGAGCTGTGTGAATACTGGATTTTCTGTTTTACTGGCAGGAACACCATTTCAGATTTTGATGAGAGGAGGAACTTTAAAACATGATTCCAGGGGCCACTTAGGCACCCGAAAACTTATTTTGCAGATGATGGCTACAGTGCTGCTGTCAGCTAATATCTAAGTTAACTCCTATATAAAGAAAGAAAATTAAATAGTTAGACTCCACTCAACTCTAATGCTAACATGTTCTGACATCTTGTGGCTAGTCACTTAAGGGATACAGTTTAACACTGGAATAGATCATTTCACTTTTAGAAACATTCTACTAGGAGAAGGCCTGGTAAGTTTATACTGCAGCTGCATGGAGCTCTAGGGGTGTTACCCAACTACAAATAAAAATAAGCTAGAAACTGAGTATAAAACACTTTTAAGTCGCTTTCACTTTGGTTTAAAAGGCTAGTTACTTTCCAGAAGGCTCTTAAACACAACACTACAGTGATTCAGTTGCAGTTCTCACAGGGGAATATTTAAAATCAAACACGAAGAGAATTCAACATTTTAAAGTTGAGAAAAAAATTGAGCCTTATTATTTAGAGTTTGTATTTGTGCACATATATATATTTATTTTTAAAGTACCTCTGTGTTTGGAAACTGTGCCTCAGTTCCCATTACTGTAATGTGCAAATAATAATACTTGCCTGTCTACCATATAGAATTCTAAGGGAGATAATTATAGAAATCTGAGAGACAGGAACTGGGCCTTCTTAATGGTTTGCATGGTACTTAGTACAATGGGGGGATTCCTACTGATTAATGTCTTTGGGCAACACTGTAACATTAGTCAGCTGTTGAGATGCCTTCTGGTGGTAGCTGAAGGAGACTTATCTGGGAGCGGGATATCAGGGGAGGACAGCTCAATCTCTGTGTTGGCCAGCAGCACAGCCTTCATCCCCCACAAGCTCAGCACTGCTAGCAGCATTTGCAGCACAGCACTGACACGCCCCTGTCCTTAAAGCTGCATCCACCAGTGGTCAAGAAGGATCTGTCTGCAGTTTCCTCCCAGGGAGAGGTGAGAGTGCTCCCATCTACTCTTAGAGCAAACTGACCCTCACCATTCTTCAGCTCCCCCTCCCTCAGGATCCTTGACCTGGAGTCTGTTTCCCCTAAGCTAATCCTCCCACACTCACTGACTGCCCCCTTCCTCAGGGCATAGTCATATGCCCTCACCTCTCCTTTCTCCTGGTGATTGACTCCCCTTTCCCACCCCACTGCCCCCATTTCTCTTTTCACTAACAAAAAGGGTTTTTATAATTAGATCTATAAAATTACTGGGCTCTTCCTTGAAAATTAAAATACATTCTTGGTGCAAACAAATGCCAGGAAGATTTAAACTAAGATGAAATTGTTACGTATTAATCTATAATGAGAAACACACAGAACCGTAAGTAGCGTGTTTTATAGCATCAATTAAATTGCTTATTAAGGCACAGGCCTTACAATAATGATATAAAAATGCTGATTGTTCCCAGTAACCTTGACACTTTCATGGTCTGTTCTGGAAGCCATAAAATGTGTGATGACAAAAGCAACTAGACTGAGAACAAGGATATTGAAATTCTCTGTTCACACAATTGGAGCTGACAAATGTCTAACTATGCTCTCTAGTGGGATAAGAAGGTAATTCATGCTCATTCAATTTTCCAACTTGGTAAAATGACACAGGAATGTCTCATTTTAAATGCTATTTTACCTGATCCTAACCAGCATACTTATTATCCCCACATCCTTCACCTTTATGACACTGTACAATCCAACAACAGTCATTATCTCCCTGAAGCAGGCTTCCCCAGGAAGACTGACTAGTGAGTGGTTTCCTTTATTGGAAAATGGTTTCAAGTCATGTAAAGCTAACCTACGGCATTCCCGCACGTAAATGCATTATTGAGGTTGGGTATTTTGCAGGATTCAAAAAAACAAACCTGTATATGAGTAACTTGCAGTGACTCTAGCTAAGTTATCAGGGATATAGGTCTTCATCAACTGTCAAGAATGAATTATCATCCCTTCCCAATCAGCCACAGAAATAATATTGCAGAATAGACCAGATGCATTATGTTTAGGATTTTTGTCATGCTTATTTTTAGTAAAAGTCAGGGACAGGTCACAGGCAATAAACAAAAATACACAGAAGTCTGTGACCTGTACCTTTTTTTTTTTTTTTTTTTAGTAAAAGACAAAAACGTGTCCGACAGCAAGGTGAGATCCCAAGCCCTTCTGAGGGATGAAAGGAGAGGTAGGGGAATCCAGCACCCACTGCCCACAACAGCTGAGAGCTGCAGGGGCCCCCACAGTGCCTGCAGCAGCTGAAACTGAAATTGTCACAGACATCTCTGGAAGTCACAGAATCTGTGACAATCTTAGACTTAATTATGGGAAGGGTTTCCTCTGAAGGACAGAACACCATGATAGTGACTTGGTCGACCAATGGTATGATCCACTGAGGGCATTCCCATGGGTGCTCACCTGAGGAGCTGGAACTAACACTGGGAGAAAAGGTCTTGTTGCGAAGAGCAGATTGGTTTCGTGCACAGCCTGGACTCCTGGTGCTGATGGCAATCACCTTTCCAGGAGGAGTCAGTGATTGCTCTTCTTGAGTAGGTTTTATAGGGGATGTGGCAACAGAGTTCATCTCAGGGGTCTGAAAAACCAAGCACAATTGTTCAAAATGCTGGCAGAATATCACAATAAATTAGTTAATAAATGCCCTCCCAGGAAACTTAAAAATTATTAAGAACTTATCCATTATAGTGTGATTGATCAGCATGTTCCTGCATTTGGTTAATGCATACCATATGTATAGAGTGACCATATTTCCCTACGGTGAATACGGGACACCTGGTAAAATGACTTATATTCAAGCAAGTTCAACAGCAATCAATCAGAACTATGTAATACAAACATTCAAATTAACATCAAGGTGACAGCCAATTAAAAAGAAATACTACATAGTTGGATTCTTATTTACCTTCTTATTTTTAAGGCTTTAGCGGTCCCACCAGGAGGGGTGACACAGACTCCCCTACCAACACATGGGGAGAAGTCTCACCTCACACACATACGCTCCTGTACATCTCTCTTACACATGGGCGGAGGGGGGGAAATGAATGACCGACTCGACTCTCCCTGCCCAGTATTCTCTGCCCTCCATGCCTGGTTGGGCCCCGGGACAGACCTGCCTCTTCTGATACCTGGCACCGCATCTCCCAAGCAGGGGACGCGGGGGGGAGACCGCACACGCAGAGTCACATGTTCCCCCTCCCCGATTTCTGCAGCAGCCTTTCAGCACTGTGTGGGAGGGAAGGGACTGGAGTTGCTTCCAGTCGCAGGGGAGAAGGGGTGAGAGGGGAGGTTAACTTGGCCCATTTCTTTGCAGAGCTCATCTCTTCTCTGTCCCCCCCACTCCCTGGTGGCTGGAAGTAGCTTGCCTCTTCCTGTCTGCAAGGTGTCAAAAGGCAGCTAACACCTCCAGGCTGCTGCTGACCACCCTCATAACCCAGCTGCCTCCTGTCCCCTGGATGCAGCGCAGGCAGGAAGGGGTTACGCCCTGATGCATTGTGCACCAGGGCCCAGACAACCTGACTGCAGGGGCTTCTGTGAACCCAGCTCAGCAGAGGAGGATGCCTAGGGGACAGAGCAGCCCTGTACTCCCTGGGGGCATGACCTGGGGGGAGGCAGGCGAAGAGGGTGCCTGGGGAGAGGGGTTGCTGTGGAGCCTGCAGAGGCAGGGCACAAACAGGCTGGAAATTGCTTCCCCTCACCATTCCAGAGCTTAGCTGATAAGCAGAGAGGATTCCTCGTACAAGTGCTGTGTGGGGCTTTGGTACATGAAGGACTCAGCTCCCCCTGGCCAATGCCTCAGGCCAGAGAGTCTTGGAACTTCCTGGAGCACCAAACCAGCCAGAGGAAGTGAGGGAAGCAAGAAGCCTGCCAGGCAGGCTGTTGGTGAGCTGAGCACTCTGACCAGGGGGTGGCTCTCCCACAGCGCTGGATATGGAGAACAAGTTGGGCTGGGGAGGGGGTGTGAAGGGACACCGGAGGGAGAGGACAGAGAAAAGGGCCTCCTGGTGGGTAGCAGAGGCGATATGTAACTGGTTGCCACCTGCTGCATGCCTGCACTTAACCAGTCACCACAACTCTTAGTGTGTAGCCAGCGCCGGCTGGAAACAGGATGCAGGGGAAGGACCCTGGTGGCAGAGAGCCAGCATACAGCAGGCGGATGTGCTGATGGAGCAGCAGGGAGAGTGGCTACTCCATCAGCGCAATTTTGCCCTGTCACTAGCCTTGAACAGCCACCCCCACTGTCGGCCACTGGACCCTCCCCACTCCCCACTGGTGGGTGGGCAGCTGGCGAGGAGAGATCCAGCCAGCAGTAGAAACTGACATTATTGATGGGGGAGAGAGACAAGATACGGGACAATCTGCCCATTTTTAAGAAAAAAGTCAGGACACCTGCAGGAGGGCTTAAATATGGAACTGTCCCTTTAAAAACTGGACATCTGGTCATCCTACATATGTGAAACTTTTTTATTTTGTTAGAATGAAGTTGGCGTTTAATAGGCCTCATAGTGCCAGCAGTTTGGGATCTTGTCAGAAAAAGCCATAACAGAGGAAGGATAAAGACTTTCTTTAAGCTATAAAAAGGTCTGCTGTTAGGTTCAGTAGCAAAACTGACAACTTAACTATCACATATCAGTAACCATCCAGTTGCTTCCTTTTCTTGCAAAGATACATGGACAACAAAGTTTGGTTGTAAAATGAGCTATTCTGATTTGGCATCAAAGGTGATCTGTTCTGAAATGCTGCCAGTTTCTTTTCCTATTTCAAAGTATATCATAGCAATTAAAGTCAGAGCCACATGGTGAGGCTCTTTGCTAATGTTCCAAACATATACAGTTAATTTCACCACAAAAGTTGTTTATGATGTTTTCTAACAAAGGCCGTCTTTTAAAAGAATCTGTATGTAACCACAGGCATAAAATTACCTCCCACACTTGACTGCAATACAATTTGCTACAGTTTGTTTTATGCTGATAATCTTCATTTTTTAAAGGAAAGAATCACAGCAGTTAGCCATTCTGGCTTGGTTACATACAGTCTTGTGAAAAGAGTCAATCAATGCAATTTTTGTTAAAACAGATTTTTATCTTTCATCTCAACAGTATGGATTATCCAGATAGGCAATGCTGAATTACAGTCTGAATCAGTGATGGCTCAGCTGCCACTGAAATTCACATCTAACCTGCTATTATTAAGAAGCTATTTCCAGGGCAGACCTGGAGAGTGACCTCTGATCACATGCTTCATGTGGCTGCAAAGATCAGGCATATATGTCAGCTGACAAAACTGATCTCCAGTGGAACTCAAGTGCCTCCTGGCAAAAATATTTTACCTTCCCTATAGCCATCTGAGCTGCAGCAGGTTTAAAAGAATAAAACTGCAAGGGGTTTCCAAATCTACAATGGTTCCAATTAAAAAGTAAACATTTCCTCCCAGAATGCCTGCCATCTCCTCACAATATCACAATACAATCGATATAAAAATGTTTACTTTTTACTGTCAACCATGTCATTTAAACTGGCTCTGGTCAATTAAAGAAATTGGTGCACTTACCCTTTAAGTTTTATTATCTGAAAGGACTTAATTTTTCCAGGATATTTCACTACCCTGATAAAGACATGAATGAAGCTGAAAAGTCAGGAATGTACTTCCAAGTTAATGCCTCAAGGTGGCTGATTTTCACTGCTCAGGTCCTGGCCACTGGTCTGGGGGGGCTCTGCATTTTAATTTAATTTTAAATGAAGCTTCTTAAACATTTTAAAAACCTTATTTGCTTTACATACAACAATAATTTAGTTATATATTAAAGACTTATAGAAAGAGACCTTCTGAAAACGTTAAAATGTATTACTGGTATGTAAAACCTTAAATTACAGTGAATAAATGAAGACTTGGCAGACCACTTCTGAAAGGTTGCCGATCCCTGAACTACACCATCGAAAACAACAGGCTGAATGGGCAGAGTGCAGAATTTGCCCTGTAAAATCTTTAACATTGGTGGATGATGCGTAGGGTGACCAGATAGCAAGTTTGAAAAATCAGGACAGGAGGTGGAGGGTAATAGGAGCCTATAAAAGACTCAAAAATCAGGACTGTTCCTAAAAAATCAGGACAAGGAAGGAAGGAACACAGACTGAGTCAAGTCCCACATTAGGTCCATAGGGCTGGCAGTTGGAACAAATATTTTTTTGTGTAAACAGCACATTTATTCTGGAGTCACTAAGATACAAACACACATTGCCACTTTTAGGGAATCACTTTCAGAACTCACTCCTAGACCAGCTTTTCTATATCTCACCTTGGAATCAGAAGCATTTATAATTTTTCACCACTGCAGCAGAATGAAGAGGACTTGACTGGCTCAGCCATCCAAAAGAAATAAATTTATTTTCATGCCAATACTTTAAAAAGTCAAATTAACAGTAATAATCAAGGGTTTATAGTTCCTCCTAATGGATTAATCCTAAATAACCCAGCATGTGGCTAATCTCATGACTTGGCTGCTACAGCAGCCATGTTAAATATTCATCATAACTAAGGCTACGATTTGGTCATGGAGGTTGCGGAAGTCACGCAATCCGTGACTTCTACAGACCTTGGTGACTTCAACCCACAGCTGCTGGGAGCTGCAGGATACCCCCACCTCCTGTGATGGCCTTGGAGCTTTGGGGTACCCCTGCCACCACTGATGGAGGGTGGGAGAAATCACTCGGCAGCTCCCCAGTGGCCAGGAGTTTCAGGGTACCCCAGTCGCCGAGGGTGTCTGAATCCCCCGGCAGCTGCGCTGCCTCCGTATTTCCCGCAGCTCCCTAGCTGCCACAGGCAGGGGGCTCCTCCCAGCTCTTAGCCATTGGACAAGGGGCCACAGCTCCCAGCCACAGCAGGGCAGGGTGCTGGATTCTCCTCCCTCCCAGTTTTGTCACGGACATTTTAGTAAAAGTCAAGGAGAGGTCATGGCTTCTGTAAATTTTTGTTAATTGACCATGACTTGTCTGTGATTTTTACTAAAAACATCCATGACAAAATCAGAGCCTTAATCATAACTATTACTGAAGATGAAAACACATGGAATATACTGTTAAAAGTTAAAATGGAATATAAAACAGTAGCTGCAGCATATAGTGGAAGGAGTCTAACTCTGCTGCAAGCTGCCTGGGATAGGGATTTCTATCTGAAAACCAAGGTCTCCATAGGGCTTACCATGGAAATAACAGGAACAAGCAATTGTCTCCAAAATCAAGCGTCACACATAGGGCATCAGTGCTAGTTACTTACTGGTTTGGGGTTGACTTCGGTGGAGATGAGTTTTAAGAGGCAGCTGAGGAGTCTTTGCTTGTGAAAAGTGGAAGATGTGGGGACAGCACTGGGTTCGGATATTTCCTCCCTGGAATCTTGCGTTTCTGGCCCTAACACAGTTAGCCAGTCATATTCCAGCTGCAGTTTGTTTGGCTTGCCCATCATGAGGTAAACTTCAGCCAATGTAAGGCTCTCAGAGTTTCGTAGACTCCATCCCTCCTCTCTGACCTGTTGAGCAAGTCGGCTCGGGTCATCCTTGAGAGGCTTTGCAGAAGGTTGTCCCTGAGGTGGATGCAGAAATGAAGAGCTCAGCTTCTCCTGAGTCTCCTCCACTATTGCATCTTGTAAAACCTTGCTAAAAGTATCAGGCTGTGGTCCCTGGCTTTGGGTAGCTTGAGTTTCAGATCTGGATAGGCCACTGCCAGGCGATCCTATCCCACCTCTTGCCATCTGTGCAGAACAAGGGTCAGCTGCCTCTGTACTCTCAGCTGGAAGAGCCACAGGAGAGGCACTCCCAGCTGAGGAAGCAGGGTCTTTCCCTTGCAGTTTGTCTGTGCAAAAACATTTCTCGGGGACAATAAGATCCTGACAGGACTTCATATACCGAGGGAATGGATCGAGCAGAGAGAGTTCCTCCAAGTCAGGAATCTTGCTGCAAGTACAAGCTGTGTTGCATGATGGTAGCTTGGTTGCTTGGTCACTGGCCAGGGACTCCTCGCCCTCACTACAGAAAGCCATGAGGATCAGCTTCTCCTGACTCCCTCCCGGGTCCTGAAGTCCAGAAGGTGGTTTTTCAAGAGAGTTTGTAATGCTAAGACCAGGGGGCCCTTCGGTCAAGCCATCCTCTGGAGACACATCTCCAGGGCTTGCAGTGACTTCCACTATGGACTGAGAAGTTCTGCCTGGTTCTATTGTGCTCTCTGTCCTTCCACCACTCTTACCCTCTGATCCCCGAGGGTACTTTAGCTGCCCTCTGGCTGTCCCCTGACCACTCTGTATGCCTAGGATTTGGGCAGGAGGCAATAAGTGAGAATCCTTTGTGTTCTGTTTGCATTTGCCAGTTTCCTGCCAATGTACAGTGCAGAAAGCCTTGGAGTGGACTACTCTAGCCACCTCAGGGAGAGGGGTGAGTGTACAGTTCTCTCCTGGGAAGAGATGAAGCATCACTTTCTCCTCTGAGAGGTTGCCTCTTGCTTCTGAATCTCTGGAATCCTGAAGCTGCCGTTCCTCTAGAGTTTTACGCTAAATATACTTTGTCAAAGATTACAACCATCTTGCATCATGCAGATTAGCTGCAGCATCAGCCACAGATACCCCTAAAAAGAACATATGGCAGCCCAATTTGCAGATTAAGACATTAATAAGCAGCTCTCCACTCAGGATAGATGTGTATGTTTTGTAATCAGAAATATGCCTTTACATGTTGAGAAGAGAATATATCCAAGACCACAATTTTTCCATGAAGAGCAAGCTGATCCTACATTCTAGGACAAGGTCATTGGTCTCAGTTTCCACTTACAGATTTATAGTTTAAAGTCAGAAGGGGCAATTCTGATCATTTACTCTGACCTTGGTAACACATGCTATAGGACTTACCTGAATTAATTCCTATTTGAATTGGAGCACGTCTTTCAGAAAAACATCCAACTCTGATTTAAAAATTGCCAGTGATAGAGAACCTACTAGGTCTGGTTATACCCTATCTGCTAGACTGAAGAGCCCTCTATTATCAAATTTCTGTTCCTCACGTAGGTAGTTACAGACTGTGATCAACTCTCCTCTAAACCTTCTCTTTAATAAACTAAATATATTGGGCTCCTTAAGCCTATCACAGTATGGCATGTTTTTCCAATCCTTTAATCATTCTTGTGGATCTTCTCTGAACCTTTCCCAATTTACCAATACTCTTGTTCAGCAGACTAGAAATTCCATGGTAACTTTGTTTAAATTAAAAAGGGAAGTTTTCACTGATTTTCCTATAAAAATGGACCATAAAGTCAGTATAGTAGCCCCATGTTATATATTTTCACCTTGGTATCGGTCTCTGCAGGTAAGGTGCTACTCTGCAGCTGCTGCAAGGCTTGAAAGTTGAAGAAAAAATAAACCAGCAGAAGTATGAAAGTGCTAGGAAGAAGAGAATAGTTGGCATCTTACATGTGTTTTATTAAATTACAAATATTAACATTTAGAGGTAGGGATATTAAAAAATACATTTTTGTAACAAGCTTCTAGACAAATTAGAGAATTAGGCCACCTACACAAATTAAAGCAGTGGTCTTCAAAGTGGGGTGTGCAAAATACCCTGGTGCCACCGCCGATCCCACCCGGGAGACCACCGAATAGACTGGTAGTCTAATTTTGTCCAGCCGAAACATCGCTGGAGAAAGCGGAAGCTTTCAATTCGGTGGCATTTTGATGGACATACCCTGATGGGCTGTGAGTGGATGCTGGTCCACGGAAGGAAATCTTTGAAGAACGCTGAATTAGAGGATTTGGCCAAAAGAAATGTGATGAGGTTCAACAAGGACAAGTGCAGAGTCTTGCACTTAGGACGGAAGAATCCCATGCACTGATACAGACTAGGGACCGAATGGCTAGGCAGCAGTTTTGCAGAAAAGGACCTAGGGGTTACAGTGGACAAGAAGCTGGATATGAGTCAACAGCATGTCCTTGTTGCCAAGAAGGCTAACTGCATTTTGAGCTGTATAAGTAGGGGCATTGCCAGCAGATCGAGGGACGCGATCATTTCCCTCTATTCGACATTGGTGAGGCCTCATCTGGAGTACTGTGTCCAGTTTTGGGGCCCATACTACAAGACAAATGTGGAAAAATTGGAAAGAGTATGGAGAAGGGCAACAAAAATGATTAGGGGCCTGGAGCACATGACTTATGAGGAGAGGCTGAGAGAACTGGGATTGTTTAGTCTACAAAAGAGAAGAGTGAGGGGAAATTTGATAGCTGCTTTCAACTACCTGAAAAGGGGTTCCAAAGAGGATGGATCTAGACTGTTCTCAGTGGTAGCAGATGACAGAACAAGGAGTAATGGTCTCAAGTTGCACTGGGGAAGGTTTAGGTTGGATATTGGGAAAAACTTTTTCACTGGGAGGGTGGTGAAGTACTGGAATGGGTTACCTAGGGAGGCGGTAGAATCTCCTTCCTTAGAGGTTTTTAAGGTCAGGCTTGACAAAGCCCTGGCTGGGATGATTTAGTTGGGGTTAGTCCTGCTTTAAGCAGGGGTTTGGACTAGATGACCTCCTGAGGTCTCTTCTAACCCTGATATTCTATGATTCATGGTTTTGTGATGGGGTCACCTGTGAGAGGGCGAACCCGTACTAGTTAAGAATGAAGCTCAGCTGGGAAATGCTGGGATTGCAACATAAAGGAGACAAATCAAAAGGGAGGAGCAGGAAAAGAGGGGTGCAGTCACACCCTAGGAAGTCAACAGAGACAAAGGAAGAAGTCCAGGGAGAGAGTAAGCCCTAAGATCCTGGATCAAGAAGTCTGACAAAAAGCTAGGAGGGGGTGAAGTAGCCACAGGGAGTACAGTATTCAATCATGGTAAACCCAGAAAAAGGGAAGAAAGAGGGGCTGTGTAGGAAACTCCTCAGGGAAGCAACAGCTGGGATTGGGTCTGAACAGACCTGGGCTGCTGGTTATAAGATGCCTAGGCCAGAACACTGTGGTGGGTGGGCCTGGATTTCCCTGACACTACTGGTACAGTGGCATTGAGCCCCAACCTGGAGTTGAGCGCTGTCCAGAAAAGGCATTTGGACATTGGTTCTGTTGGACTTTGTCACCTTGGAAAGGATGGTCTAAATGGGGACCTACCTGGAGAGCCAAGTTACCAGAAAAGAGACCATTGCAGAGCAAGCAGAACAGGCCATCCAATGCCCTGAGAGTTACTTTCCTAGAACTAGACACGAGGAGGTACACTAGCAGTGACCTTGTTACAAGGCTTGTACAAGAGAAAGTTATTCATCTTATGCAGTAACAATGGTTCTTGGACATGTAAGCACCTATGGGTGCTCCCCTGTAGGCATACTTGCACCCCTAATCGGAGATCTTAGGTAGCAGTGTTAGTTTGGCCTGCACATGCACTCTCCTTTCCTTGTGGTCTGCCTCAAGACTACCTAGTGCTGCACAGGCAAACTGCTCCCAATTCCTTCTCTACCACAGAGTGCCATATTGAAAACTCTGAAGTAGAAGGGAGGACTGGTTATGGAGCACCTACATAGACACACATCTCAAAAAACCACTATTGCTGCACAAGGTGAGTAACTTCCTCTTCTTCAAGAAGCAGCAGCTCTGCGGCCAGTCGGCTGCCCAGCAAGCTATCAAGTGCTGTGCAGTTCAGGTGTCCCTCCACCCACTGCTGTGCTGCACCTGCCCTCTGCCTAGGAGCTGCTTCCCAGAGCCTCCTACTTGCTCTGCACAGTGGGGTTGGAAAGGGGGTGCTGATGTCAGGGTGTGCTCCTCTTCCAACCCGTACCCAATCTCTGCAGAGCTGGATGGGGAGATGGAATGTGACAGGGCTCAGGAATGGGATGAAGGAAGCTTGTCGGTGGCTGCTGCTGTGGCTGCTTTGAGTGCAGATCTACTTAAAAGGACAACATACAGCAGAAAATCATAGGACTGAAAAGAAACAGTACTGCTCAGGATTTTACTGAGGCTCCATTTTGCCATCATATGAAATTCTGCACTTTAATTAAAGCAATCCCAGAGTTTCCATCTTTTTCCTCTGTGAATATAGAGTCATAGAATATCAGGATTGGAAGGGACCTCAAGAGATCATCTAATCCACCCCCCTGCTCAAAGCAGGACCAATCCCCAATTAAATCATCCAACAGATTTTTGCCCCATAACCCTAAATGGCCCCCTTAAGGGCTGAACTCACAACCCTGGGTTTAGCAGGACAATACTCAAACTACTGAGCTATACCTCCCCCATACCACTGCAAATTGATGTGTAAACACTAGAATGACAGTAACCTCAACAGAGCTGCCTCTGGTAGAGAGAGTGGAAAGAGCTGCCTCTGGTGGAGAGAGTCCTTTGTAGAATAAGAAAAAAAGGCCCCTTTCAGTGAGGAATGCAGTATGGGAAATGTGTTCTCCCACCTGGCATTCATGTTGCCTGGGACTGAGCAATGGCCTGACTTCTCTATAGGCACAGCAGCTCCATGTCGGAGCTGTCAGCCAGGACTCCACCCTTAGGGCTTATGGATACTTTTAGTCCCCTGACTAAAGGCTTGTCTTCACTACTGCGGATAGCCATTGATCTTTTGGCGATCGATTTATCGCATCTCATCAAGACGCGATAAATCGATCGACAGCAGCACCCCCGTCGACTCTGGAACTCCAGCTCGCCCAGAGACGCAAGCTGGAGTCAACGGGGGAACGCGCCATCAACTGCCGCCGCCGTGAGGACAGCAGGTAAGTTGGCTGAAGATACCCCAACTTCAGCTACGTGATTCATGTAGCTGAAGTTTCCCCCTCATGTATGGACATCAGACAAACGTCTCTCGCAGCTGGAATCAGAACGCTGAAGGCTGGGAGATGCGCCCCCCCCCCCCCCCCCCCGTGAAGACCAGCCCTAAGAATGGGAGGAAGCCACTCTACTTCTCCCAGAACTCAAGACATGCTGTACATACATACTTCATACTATCATCCTCCTGTGCCCCGGTATACACACTGGGACTTTAAGGAAAACCACCATATAGCTTGAGAGTTAGCAATGTTGATTACCTGAAGGATGCCCCTGGCAGCTGCAGTTCGCTGGGGAGTCCTGCCAGGCTTGCTGCATTCGGCCCGGGAGCTCGGGGCCGCTGGCAGCTTTCTGCACTGGGGCCGGCGGCTTGCTGTGCTCGCCCTGGCCCTCCGGCCCGGGACAGCAGGGCAGGCGGCTTGCCGCACTGGGGCCGGCCCTCTGGCTTGGGACAGTCCACTGGGAAGTCCTGCCAGGTTGTGAACATACTTAAAGGGGCAATGCATGTCTGTCTTGTGCTTAGGCACACACAGTCTCTCTCTCTCACACACAGTCTTTCACACTCACCTCCCAACACATACTTGTATTGTGGTTGGTGGTGTTACTTATTGATACTTCCTGCAATGCACATATATTCCCTGTAATTTTATGCCTTCAAAGAGCTTTTAGTTGAGTTTTTTGACTGATCTATGCACTTCATAATTTTTATTTCTCTCTCACATTTAAATTACATTCTTTAAGTAGAGAGTTCTAAAATGCCTAACCTGTCCTGGCTGAAGTAATTACCACTATGGTAACTTTTTAAAAATATATAATACATCTAGATTTTTTGTTTCTATTGGTGGCGCACATCACCTTGATAATTTGATGCACATAAAAATAATTCCACCCATGGATAGAAAAAATTAGAGGGAACATTGCCTTTGGATGAAGTCACTGTAGGTGACTTCACAGCAGTATCCCCCCAGGGGGCTAGGTTTCAGAGTGGAGTCTGTTATGGCAGAGAGTATGTTGGAGTCAAAGATGGAATGTGAGGCTGAGGCTCTCATGAAACTCTATGCACTCATGGAAGTGTGGGCACAGACCCAAGTTGCTTCTCTGCAAATTTCCGAGACAGGAACATCTTTAAGGAATGGGACCAAGGTAGAGATTGACCTCTTGGAGTATATACAGACTGCAGAGGGAGGCAACAGGTTGCACCCCGATGACAGTGATTAATGCAGAGGCCCATTTGGATAATCTTCAAGTCAATATTGCAGAATCTTTGGAACCTTTCAGCAAATGAAAGGAAGAGCTTAGGAGACTTCCTGAAGTCATTAGTCCTGTCCAAATAAAAACCTAGTGCTCTTCTAACATCTAGTGTAGCAGAATCGCCTCAAACTCAAAATAGCACCCTTAAGCCCTCATATTTACCATTGTGATATGATTAAGATACATTTTGTACAATGAATGCCTTGTGAAGTATTTAAAAACGTCTTGATCTCTTGAATAGTAATATCCTTTTGAACTGTATGTACGATCATTGAATGTCAAGTTATGAAGTATTGCTATAGGTTTGTTACTGAAACAGGCTGTGAGGTTGGGAGATGCCCACAGCTAGCCTTTCAGTGCAAAAAAGGGGCAACTGACAAGACAGATTTACATCAGGACCGGCCTGACATGTTAATGGCCCATCAAGAAGAATTTTCTCTCCCAGAGCTTCATCAGAGAGGGCACATATGCAAGGGGGCCACCTAAACCCCATGTCACAGTAAAGAACTTTCCAGCATCTAGATAGAAAATATAAATGAGGGTTGAGGACATCACCATTTGGCCTCTCTCCTCCCACATCTAAATGCCTGGAAGATCAAAGACTTTGAACTGGGAGATTGGTCCCAGGCTAAGAAGGAAATTCTGGCTGTGTAATAAGAACTGAAAACTGCCTGAAACATCCAGTGGGGTGGAAAAACTGCTTGATTCAAATCTTGCTTAGTCTGTAGAATTTAGAGTGCAATTTTATTTTTATTTCTTAAACTAACTTTGATCTCTATGCCTGCTATTTATAATTTATTTTTCTATAGTTACTGAATCTGTTTTATAATTTATCTAAGAGTGTGTTTTTGGTTGAAGTGCTTGGGAATCCCAGCTCAGGGTAACAAGGGTTGCTTCATGTCCACCACCCTTTGTTGAAGTGGCGAACTGGTTAATGAGCTTGCACTGTTCAAGGGAGTCTTAAGCAATAGAAAACAGTACATTTCTGGGGTGCAAGGCTGAGGTGATTTGCTGGTGCTTCTGTATAATTCATGAATGATTTTGAGAGCATTCATGCAATTTAACTGGGTGTATGTCTCCACATGCTATTGTGCTGAGTGATCACAGTCCCTGGAGGGGTTTGCTGCTTGTCACTGGCACAGCATTGTGAGAGACAAACCAGACTGTACTTTTAAGGGGCTACAGGGGTTCCACAGTTTCAGGTTGTACCCCAGGGATCCTATCACAGCCTCCCTGTTGTCACAATGTGGTATTGAGGATAAAACAGGAAGAAGGATTTATTGATTTTTATGAAAGGAGGAGGCTACTTGAGGGAGAAACTTGGGATGCAGCCTCAGTGTTACTTTGACTTTAAAGTATGAATGGTGGGTGTGGCATCGTATTTCTCCTATGCATCTAGCTGAGGGCAATTTAAAATGATATCTTTATGGACAGGGATAGGAGAGAGAAGTGACCATGGGCTCAAAGGGAGGCCTACTCAAGACTGAGAATTAAAGCAAAATCCCAAGTTGGAGCAGGTGGCCTCACATGCGGGAAGAGATTTCCAAAACCCTCAAAGAATCTACATATTCTTAAGGGAACAGAAAAGAGTTTTGACTTTCTGAAGACTAAAATGTAGTCTAAAATGGTGTGGGGGAGGGAGTGGAGAAGGAAAATGTTTAGTCTATGTGCTTAGAATGACACCAAATTTGGAATAGATTAAATTTCTGCAGAATGGTCTATTTTCGGCCATACAGTAGTTCGTCTTTCACTTTGTCAGAGCATTCTACCTCTAGATCCTGGAACCAAGAAGGAGCCAAACCTGGTTTTAAAAGGGCCTTACTTCAGTCAGTGAGGCATGCAAGGAGCTGGGAGCAAGAGGCACTAGGAGCTGAGGCATACCGCTGGAGCACTGAGGAGTACAGGTGATATCAGATACAAGGAGGAAAGTCCTGTGGTGAGGGATAAAGAAGGTGTTGGGAGAAGGCCCTGGGGAAGTAGCCCAGGGATTTATAGCTGTCACACAGCTGTTACAGGAGACACTCTAAACAGCTGGAATCCACAGGGCCCTGGAGTGGAGGGTTGGCCTGAATTCCCCCCATCCACGCAACTCCCTACTTGATACCAGAGAGGTTGGCCTAGACTGTGGATTCTATTAGAGGGGAAGATCTGTGGCCTATTCCTCGACCCACTAGATCAGGGGTAGGCAAACTATGGCCCACGGGCCACATCCGGCCCACAGGTGCATCCTGTCTGGCCCCTGAGCTCTCGGCTGGGGAGGCTAGCCCCAGTCACTCCCCCAGAGCCTCAGCACACCTTGCAGGCAGCACTCTGAGGGGGAAGGGCAGCATGATCTTGTGGATCAGCTCAGCAGCATGTCTGGCCAGACCCAGACATACTGCTCTGAGCACTGTGGTAAGGGGGCCGGCGCCGGTGGGTTGGATAAGGGGCAGAGAGGCCCAGGGGACGGGGGGGATAGGATAAGTGTGGGAGCCCTGGGGGGGCCTGTCAGGATAGGGATAGGGAGCAGGGCAGTCAGGGGAAAAGCAGCAGCGGGTTGGATGGGTTGGGGGTTCTGAGGGGGGAAGACAGGGGGCAGGAAGTAGGAGGGGGTTGGATAGGGGTCGGGGGGCAGGCTGTTTGGGGAGCCTTCCATACCCGGTCCTCCACATGGTTTTCCAACCCTGATGTGGCCCTCGGGCCAGAAAGTTTGCCCACCCCTGCACTAGGTGGATCAGCAGAGACTGTGGAGATTTTCTTCTTCCTTTTCCCCATGCTGGCCAGTGATGAGGTTAGCTGAGTGAACAACAGATCTGAGCCAAACTGAGGGCTGACGTGAATCTCTGAGGCAAGCAAATGCAACAATAAGCGCAGGACCCACCAAGGCTTTGTCACAATAGGTATAAATGGCCAGTTTTCAAAAAGGAGAGAGGTAAATAGTGGTGTCCCCCAGGGGTCTGTTCTGGGACCAGTCCTATTCAACATGTTCATAAATGATCTTGAAAAAGGGGTAAACAGTGAGGTGGCAACATTTGTAGATGATGCAAAATTATTAAAGATAGTCTGCCTGGGTTTTAACTGTGAAGAGTTACGAAAGGATCTCTCAAAATTGGGTGACTGGGCAACAAAATGGCAGATGAAGTTTAATGTTGATAAATGCAAAGTAATGCACATTGGAAAGCATAACCCCAACTATACATATAACATGATGGGGTCTAAATTAGCTGTTGCCATTCAAGAAAGAGATCTCGGGATCATTGTGGATGGTTCTCAGAAAACATCCACTCAATGTGCAACAGCAGTCAAAAAAGCGAACAGAATGCTGGGAATAATTAAGAAAGGGACAGATAAAAGGACATAAAATATCATATTGCCTCTATATAAATCCATGGTCCTGAATAGTGTGTGCAGATGTGGTCACCCCATCTCAAAAAAAGATATATTGGAATTGGAAAAGATTCAGAAAAGGGCAACAAAAAAGATTAGGGGTATGGGATGGCTTCCAAACTAGAAGAGATTAATAAGACTGGGACGTTTCAGCTTGGAAAAGAGAGGACTAAGGGGAGATATGATTGAGGTCTATAAAATCATGATTGGTGTAGAGAAAATAGATAAGGAAGTGTTCTTTACTACTTCCCATAACACAAGAAGTAGGGGTCACCAAATGAAATTAATAGGCAGAAGGTTTAAAAAACAAACAAAAGGAAGTATTTCTTCACATAATGCATAGTCAACCTATGGAACCCCTTGCCAGAGGATGTTGTGAAGGACAAGACCATAACAGGGTTCAAAAAGAACTAGATAAATTCATGGAGGATTGGTCCATCAATGGCTATTAGCCAGGATGGGCAAGAACGGTGTCCCTAGCCTATGTTTGCCAGAAGCTAAGAATGCATGACTTGGGATAGATTGCTTGATTGCCTGTTCTGTTCATTCCCTCTGGGACACCTGGCACTGGCCACTATCAGAAGATAGGATACTGGGCTAGATGGACTGTTGGTCTGAACCAGTAGGGCCATTCGTATGTTCTTACAATCCTGAAAGAGCACTTATCTCATCATACCTTCAGCAGGACCTTGGACAGTAGAAGAAACGAGGGAAAGGCATACAAAAGGTCTCTAGCCCATGGGAGGATGAGTGCATTTCCCAGGGACTGTTTCCCAAGGCTCACTCTGGAGCAATAGCAAGGACATTTCTTGTTCCAGTACATAGCAAAGAGATTTATAGTCAGGGCTCCCCAAAGGGCAAATATGTTTCAAAGCATTTTTGAGTTCAGTTCCTATTTGTAGTAGTGATAGTAGGCTGTTGTAGTAGTGATAGAAGGCTGTTGCATTCTGTATCCCAGGTAGGTAGATGGCTGAGATAAGCACGTGTTGGATGCACCTATTCCAAAGTCTGAGTGTTCCTGTGCAGAAGGAGGGAGATCTGGCGCCCCCATACAGATTAATGTAAAACAGACACTATATGGTCTTTCATGACCTTCGTGTGGGTGTTCTTGATAAAGAGGAGAAAGTGTGTACAGGCATTCCTGATGGCTCTTAACTCCAAAAGATTGATATGGAAGGCTGCTTCTGTAAGAGATTACTTGTCCTGAACCTTGTGGTGGTGTAGATGGGCTCGCCAACCTATCAGGGAGGCATCCAACATTAGGGTCAGCATCAGTGGCAGCTGTATGAATTAAAAGCGTTGGATGGCTCTTTCCACCAGTCCAGGGAGTGTTTTACAGTGGAGGGTATTGACAGCAGTTTGCTTAGTCTGTCCTTGTTCAGGAACTAGACAGACTTGAGCTACATCTTCAGATAGCTCATGAACAACCGGGCATGTGGAATGACAAAGATGAATGCTGCCTTATGACCGAGGAACTGTAGGCAGGTCCCGGCCAATGTTTGTGGGCTGGCCTAGACTATCGCTATTGGGTTCATGAGGATGGTAAATCTGTGCAGTGGGAGGCATGCTCTCGCTTGCACTGTGTCGAGTTCAGCTCCAATAAACTCCAGTCGCTGTGCTGCGGTGAGTGTTGATCTCTGGTGTTGAGCTGTAAGTCCAGTTGTGCAAATGAGCGCATGGTATTCTGAGTAATGCGTATGGCATCCAAGAACGAGGGGGCCCTGAGGAGGTAGTCGTCTAGGTATGGGTAGATCACAATGCCCAATGTTCACAGGCCCACCTTTATAAGACAGAGAACCTTGGAGAATACCCTGAGTGCAGATGAGAAGCCAAATGGGAGCACCCTGTACTGATAATGGTCTTGCCATATAAATCTCCTGTGTGATGGTCAGATTGAGATCTGGAAGCAGGTCTCTTATAGACTGAGGGCTGAAAACCAATCTCCTTGCTTCAGAGCTGGAATAATGGCTGCTAGCATGACCATCTTGAACTTCTGTACCTTCATGTTTAATGTCATTAGATCTAGAATGGACCTCCAACTTCCCTTCACCTTGGGGAATCAGGAAATGAGAGGAAAACCCTTGCCTCTGACTTCCACTGGGACAGGTTCTATGGCTGTTAGATCATCTCTTTCACCTATCTCCTGGCAAAGTAGGTTTTTGTAAGAAAGGTCCCTGAAGAGGGATGGAGGGTGGGAACGAGGGAGAGACGTGAACAGAATGACATAACGCTTCGAAATACTCCAAAGCTCATCTGTTGGAAGTAATGTTCACCTGTCCCTCTTTCACACCAGGTGGGAGATTTCCAAAAATTTGTGACAAGTGCATAGGTAACAGCTGATGTTCCAAGGCATAGTTGTTGGGCCATCGACCAACCCATCAAAAGTGCTTAAAAGAGAGGATGGGTCCGAGAGGTTGCAGATTGGGGTGCTGACTGTTTCCACATTTGTACCCTGGGACTCTTGTGCTGTGACAGTGGGTACTGAGAAGGTTGTGACCTGTGGTGTGGTTGAGAGCAGTATCTCCTCTTTTATCCTGCAGTATAGATTCCCAGGAAATGCAATGTGGCACAGGAATCCCTCAGGATGTGAAGAGAGGTGTCAGTCTTATCAGCGAAGAATTTGGGCTCTTAGTTCAGGAGATCCTCAACTATAGTCTGTACCTCTTTGAGCAACCTGCCTCAATATCACTCCTCTGAGGACCGAGCAAGCTGCTGTTTCTGCCATGTCCAATGCTGTCAGTGCAGTTTTGGCCACTAACTGATCTGCTCTCACAATGGCCAGAAACTGCTCTTTTTGCACCTCCAGTAAATGTTCAGTGATTGTGCTGTTTTCTCCATAATTAACAAAATCATATTTGGTCATGACGGCTTGGTAATTCATGACCTTGAACTGTGAGGTCACCGATAAATATGCCTTCCTTCCAAAGAGAGCTAGCCTTTTCCAATCTCAATCATATGGGGTTGACTTGGGGTGATGTTGCCTGCTGCATACATTAACTGCCTATATGACTGAATTAGGTTAAGGATTTGAAACAAATTCTGCCTCTTTGGGAGGGACATAATATTTTTTTGTTGGCTTTCCTGCAGGTTGGTGTCTGCCAGATGACTTTAGCAGGATCCAAACGCACCTCATTAATTAGGAGGGCAATTCTAGAGCAGAAAGTGTGCAGAATATCCACCAGCTTGTGATGTGTATCTGCTACCTCCTGTAGGGGAATTTGCAGCTCGTCTGCCACCCACTTAATAATATCTCGAAAATTCTTAAAATCAGAAGCTAGTAATGGAGGGGAGCCATTACAACGTCATCTGGTGAAGATGAGAAGTCTGCTGGAGGGATAGCCTCCATTTGAGCCTTTCCTACTGTCCTTCCAAAAAAAAGTTTCCTCCTCCAGTTCAGGGGTTCTGAAGCTCTGAATAGCAAAGCTATATGAAACTGTCTGGCTGACTCTCACTGGGAGACATTGGACACCCACGAAGAATCCCAATACGGCCACTGGGGATGCCCAAGGAGGCCTGTACTAAAATTGCAGGTTGGCTGAGGGTTAGGTGGACCCTAGTACTGTGACGGCATGCCATGGTGAGAGACCAGGGAAATAACATCCTCTTGATCAGTGTCAGACTATTACTGTGTAAAGGTGGTGGGGACCAGGGTGTTGGTAGTAAATGGCAAGGTGCCATGGGTGATTCCGGGCGTCAGGATCTGCTCGATACCAGGGTCCTGGTACAGAGCAATGGGGATTGTGGTTCTTCTGTGACCTCCAGGTCTCTAGGGTACTGTAACTCTTCTGGTACCGTTGACTCACTTGGCACCATATAGGAGTGTCAGTGACAAATTGTCAATACTGATGGTTGCTTACGTGCGGAACACTCTAGGGATGGGAGTTTCGCTGCACTCTATACTAGTGCTTTACTCAGTGCTACTTCCTTAGAAGTGGTGCGGATTTTGTTGTTGTTCTTAGAGGGTGGTATGCTGCCTCAAAGCTTGAGTTGCAGCACCACTAGGCGGTGTGACTAATCTCATAGCAAAAGCACCCTGATGCTTCTAGGTACCACTTCAGAGCCGCTGGTACTGAGGTAGCTGAACGTGCTGTTGAACCCTTGGTGAACCCCTTTGGCTGTCCAAAGACTGTTTGGGAGTTTGGAGCCCTTTTTCTTGTGTTTTCATGGAGGGAAATCTGCTGATTTTTTCCACAATTCTACCCCCTTGGAAGTTGAAGGTTCCAGGGACGATCTGTGTCCTGGAGAAGGTCTGGCACCTGAGTCAGCTGGCAGTTGAAATTCACTCTCCATCAGAAGGAGTTTTAACTTCAGCTCCTGGTTTTTTCAAATCCTCACCTTGAGCTGCTCACAGAGGGTGCACTTTTATGGCATATTGGATTCTTCCAGACATTTTAAACAGTAAGAGTGCCTATATGTTACCAGGATTGCTTCCTTGCAGGTGAGAAACCTCTTGAAACTGGGGGAGCCGGGAATGCCCCCAGGGGGGGTGGGTCTATCACCTGCAAAAGTGATTAATGAAGAAGAAATTTGGTGGCCCCCCCCCCCGGCTTAGAGGTTAGAAAGTCTAAACTACTAAAGCACCCTGGGACAGGGGAAATCCCCCCAGAAAAGGCAGAAAACATGAAATAAACATTTTTTATTTTTCAAATCTCAGTGGGGTAAAAACAGAAATTCTAGCTATTAAAGGAAACAAAAGGACTAAAACTACTACTACTTATGCTAATGACACAGAGAAAGAAGAGGCAACTGCTTGTTCTGTTCGAGACCAAAGGCAGTCAAGAAGGAACTAGGGGCAGTTTGAGGCAGACCATGAGGGAGGAAGAACACATTTGCAGGCTGAACAGACACTGCTACCTAAAATCTCCTAGGGGCTCAGATACACCTACAGCAGAGCACATATAGGGACACTACTCGAAAAAGAATATACAGATATGCCCAGAGTGGCAGCAGTCCAAGCTTCCATCCTATTGTCCAACTAACAGGATCACAAGACCATGATTAAGGAATATCTCTAAGAGCAAGTTGTTAGATCAGTCCTCCTTGGCCTCTTTGCTGAGGCTGCGAACTCAAGGGCCAATCATCATGATGGATTTTGGACTGAGCTCACTGGGGGAAAAAAAAAATATATGTGAGCTTTATTTAAAATCAAATATATTTTTCCTGGGAATTTAGGATACAAGAGCTGAAGGAAAGGGAGAATGTATCTAGATTTTCTGCTGGAAATTTCTTCACTTCACTGGCTCGGAGATACTGGCACCTTACCTTTAGTAAACAGGGGGCTAGTGTTCCTTTAATGGAGATTTGTGAGTGTGAGAAAACAGTGAGATTAGAATAGCGAGGGAATTGCCCTGAACACAGTACACAAAGCAGATGAACACAAAGCAGAACACAAAGTGGTTTTGCTCTACACAAGAAAAGGATACAATGCGCACTTCATGGAGAGCCCATTTCTGTTTCAGGAAATCAATGAGGCTGGAGACCTTCCGATGTAACTCCACTATCATTCTGCACAGAAGATAAACAATGTGAGAGAACTGAGAACTCAGTCAGCAGAAACTCAAAGCACAACCTGCTCCCAAAACAGAATCAAGGCGAGAAACTGGACTGACACAGTGTAAACTAGGAGCAGAGACTGCAGCAACATACACATTATGCAGAGTTATCTGTGCACGTACCCCTGTATTACTGTAACCCCCATGAGAAACAGAAGGCAGTTATAACGCACAACACTAACATGTAGGTAACTCAATTTGTGAGTAACCTCAAAATTCTCATATATATTGCAGAAGTGACTTGGGCTCTCAGTTTCTCCTGAAGGAAAGAGAAGAAGAGTAGAATGTTAGCTATGACTCTTCGCAAGTAGAATATGAAACTACAATACCAAAGGTAGTAACGAGGATAAAATTGGGATACAATTTTTGTTTCCTCAAAATGTCTGGTCTCTATCACAGGGTAGGAAAATAAATCCTACCCTAAAATACTAACTCTCCCCCCGGCCACCTTACAGTATTTGGTTATTATTTCTGAATTCTTCACTGAGGAAATGAAAGTTACACTGATCAAGGACTAGGACTAGTTATACTCAGTCCCGGACTAGTGCTAAAAAAAGTGCTGGACAGTGTTAGAGTGATATCATGAACTCCCAAAAGAATGTTGTATATCCCTGGAAATCTTTGCTTTTCATTAGTATGTAGTAATTGCCATGTCCAGAATCACAGGAACCTATCATTTTAACTGCTATTTTGCCCTCCTCTCAACACACTAAATTCAATACATCTTAACTAGAGCTAGTGCCACAAGTCAGTGGTCCACCTAGATCCCCTCAACTCTTATTAATGTTGTGTGTCATCTATGCTATCTAACTTTACCAGTTTCTCTCCTGAACTGCTGAAGTCATATGTGAACCAAAATAAGGGGATTTAAAGCAGAATGGTAATCAGAATGATATTTTAAAGGCAGATATCACATGACCCATTAGAGAGGTGATTCTCAACCAGGGGTATGTATACCCTGAGAGGTATGCAGAGGTCATCCAGGGTGTACATCAACTGATCTAGATATTTGTCTAATTTTACAACAAGCTACATAAAAAGCACTAGCAAAGTCAGTATAAGCTAAAATTTCATACAGACAAAATGAGAAAGTAAGCCATTTTTCAATAATAGTGTGCTGTGGTACTTGTATTTTTATGTCTGATTTTATAAGCAAGTAGTTTAAGTGAGGTGAGACTTGGGGATACACAAGATAAATCAGACTCCTCAAAGGGGTAAACAGTAGTCTGGCAAGGTTGAGAACCACTGCACTAGTCAAGCATTTTGGCAGACAAGCACAAATGCTTTCAGGATCAGCTAATTTAAACATGCTGATCCTGGACTAGTGATTAGAAAGTATTTTGATTTAACTCTTTGCAGCTCTGTTAGCAGATAGAATGCCACAGGCACCAGGAGAGAACAAATCCTCAACTAAAATGGAATGAAGTCAGAAAGGTGTCCTGTACCACACCTGTGCATTTCCTCCCTTCATTCTCAATGTATAAGATCCATCTTGCCCTTGGTTACCTGAGCCGTGGGTTCTGGGCAAGGCTCTGCACTCGGGCCCATGCATGGTTATTTCGTGGCTGTAACTCCACAGGGACCCTCAGAGGAAGACGCACTGGCTTTTGATCCTCCTCATCACTAATGCCTAAAGGAAGGAGAGCAAAACAATGGGTCAAAACAGACAAGTGTTCCTGACACATGAAACTCGGTCAAATGTAGCTAAATGTTCAGTCAGATTAATTAAAAAGTGTAGATGGGGAAAGCATCATAAGAGCATTTGGGGAGCTCAAATTGACCAGTGGAGGTAATCTGAGGAACTTGGCTCCAATTCTGATGCACCAGTGTTATCTTTGGACACTGAAATTGCACTAGAGATGACAATTGATTAAGCAGTGCTATGTCCAAAACATAGATGGCTGGGAACTGACAAGTTTAATTGTTCAGCTCTTTCAACTGCATTTAATATTGCTCGCTGATGAAAGTGTGCTTTGTATTGAGGTGGAAAGAGTAAAGAAGATCTGAAATGTTCAATGCTAAGCAACATACTGCTGTTCATTTCCTGGCACTAGGATGAAGACAGCCATCCACAAGTACAGAACAGCCGGAGTAAAGGTCTGCTTGTGCCTAATTTTTAAGCCTGAACCGGTTTTGAACTGGACCCAAAACCACCCAATCCAACCGTAGAGTCATCAACTGACCCTTCCCCCCAAACGGAGTCAGCACCACTGACTCCTGCCTGTGGGGTCAGCAGGTTGGCAGCTGCATGCAGTGACTGCATGCCCTATTCTTATCAGCCACTGACCCCGCTATACTGTGCACACACTGCAGAGTGAGAAGCACTGCAACTCCTTGGCGTGCACACACTGCAGTACACCTAGTACAGTGAGGTGGTGGCAGCTGGCAAGAGTGAGACATGCAAGCCACTGCACTGACCAGATGGGCAGGAGGAAGAGAGTCAACAACAGGTTGTTTTCTGACCCGACCAATACCTGACACAGTCTGGTCCTGTCAGGTTCGTCAGATTCAAGTCGGGTTGCAGGGCTCTAAGCCTGAGACACAAAGCAAAAAGGATTTTCTCCAATGAAGCAACTCCCTTGCCAATTTCTTTATTTGCATGGTACCTTAGCAGCCAGAGTCAGATCTCAAGGTCTATAGAAGTGGATTTTTCTCAAAGCTGTATCACTGGTGATGTAAATGAATGGGATAACTAGAAAACAGAAACATCCAGTGCCCCAAAAGAACCTGAAGTAGCATGAATTTCCTTGCCAGAGAGGCATTACACCAAAAAAGCCCCACTGCAACGCATGCTCTCCTGATCCTCCGTTACAACTCTTTCACATTTCAGCTTTTCTTACGTACCATCTGGGTCACACAGTTTCTTCAGTGCTCTGCACATTGGAGCTTTGATCCGAAGGTTTCTCCCTTTGTAGCGAACAGTCGTGGCCCTAAGAACATTTGAAAGAGAAATATTTATAGGCACTATGAACAAAGCAACATATATATAGTTCAGTGAAAAAGTTGGATACAAAGAATCTACATGACTAGGCAGGAATTCAAGGGGTTGCTGGGCAGGAATCCAGACTTACAGGGGCATATTGAGGCCTTTGCCATCTCTTAGGCGCTTGAAAATGAAACAGAAGTGACTCTTGTACCTCTGCACTGCTAGACTCACAAGAAGCACTATAAAAGAGACTGCCCATTAAACGAGGGACCCTATATAGAAAACAGGCTTGAATTCTTTGTCACCATGGCAGGAGGAGATGATCTTCAGAGCCAGCCTTTTCATTTTGGGGGTGGTCATACAAGACCATTGTTTTGTCTCTTCTCCCCCCCCCCCACGACTGCACCACTCTGCACAGGGCCTGACTGAAGATTCTTTGAGAGAATTCTTTGCATGCTCGCAAATCTAAAGCCCATCACCAAGTTCTTCTCTAGCAGAAATGAAGCCCAGGTGCTTGTGCTGGGGTCTGTGCGTAGTAAACATTAACAATGTTTAGAATGTCTTTTGGCTTCAAAACCACATCAATAATCATAGATCTCCAGAGACGTAAGATAATTTTTGTTTTCCTTACAGGAAACGTCTTAGGTCAACCTTAGAATCTCTTTCCTAATCCCCACTCCCACTTAGGCCATCCTGCTCTCTGGTTACAGGCCCATGATGCAGAGGCTGACAGCCCTGAGCTGTTGATGGTGGTAACCAGAAGGGGAATCCAGACTGTGTAGAGGCTGGCTGGCCTGAAGAGATTCTGCAGAGTCTGAAAGGAAGCAAAGGACTTCTGAAGGCTGCCCCTATAGCAGGGTCATCTTCTTTGTATGATGGAGGGAAGACGGACTGGTAAAGGATTCCTAACCTAGGCTGCTAAGTGGGGAAGCTGCTAACAGGAGGACTGTGGAAACTAAGCAAGGCCAGGTCAACAGGTCAAGTAATGAACTAGGCCCAGATGTGTGAGCCATTAAGCTGTGGGCTTCAGTAGATTCAGAAACTCCCAGAGCTGTCAGAGTAGATTTTTCATTTGCACTGAACTGTCAGAAGCCAGGACAGCTCTTTTGTACTGGCATCATTTGATGAACTTTTGTGATATACAAGAGGTGATGGCTGACTCCTTTAAAAAAAAAAAAGTTTTTAAAAAGCTCTCAAGTGAAAAAAACAAAACCTTTGTTGAAACAAAAGCTACTTGCAAAGCTACGGTGCTTCCTACCCTCAGTCTGCTACAGACCTGTCAGCCGTGGGGCCTTCCCAAGCATACAGAAGGATAGATATTTCTTCACACTGATGGAATATATTATAACTGCTGTAAGCATATCATTGCTGCCTTTTTTTATATCTAACCAAAACTGTGATTGTTTGGAGCCAACTATTAGTCCCTGAGGTCCATCAAGTCTATCACTAGGTCTCTGGCAATGGCCAATACCTGATGCCTCAGTGGAGGGCACAATACACACCTGGCTGTCTATGTGATGCAGCAACTGAAAGGTGGGATTCCTTAATGACCACAGCAGCGGAGATCTTATGCCCCAAAACTTGAGTTTTGATCCCCTTATCCTAGCTACAAATATTACTGATCATGAAGTCAGAGTCCTTTTGAAAAATCAACCTTAGAATCATAGAATATTCGGGTTGGAAGGGACCTCTGGAGGTCATCTAGTTCAACCCCCTGCTCAAAGCAGGACCAATCCCCCAACTAAATCCCCAACTAAATCATCCCAGCCAGGGCTTTGTCAAGCCTGACCTTAAAAACCTCTAAGGAAGGTGATTCTACCACCTCCCTAGGTAACCTAAACCTTCCCAACTGGAACTTGAGACCATTACTCCTTGTTCTGATATCTGCTACCACTGAGAACAGTCTAGATCCATCCTCTTTGGAACCCCTTTTCAGGTAGTTGAAAGCAGCTATCAAATCTCCCCTCAGTCTTCTCTTTTGTAGACTAAACAATCCCAGTTCTCTCAGCCTCTCCTCATAAGTCATGTGCTCCAGGCCCCTAATCATTTTTGTTGCCCTTCTCCATACTCTTTCCAATTTTTCCACATTTGTCTTGTAGTATGGGCCTCAAAACTGGACACAGTACTCCAGATGAGGCCTCACCAATGTCGAATAGAGGGGAACAATCACATCCCTCAATCTGCTGGCAATACCCCTATTTATACAGCCCAAAATGCAGTTAGCCTTCTGCAAGCAAGTAGATTTACATGAACCTAGCATGTGATTTAGCAATCGTGGATAAATACAAACAAGGACTGAACTGGCATGAATTAACCTAATTCACGACTGAAATCTATCTTCCTAGTGGGCAGACAGTGTGAGACGGCAAGAAACGCAGATGAGAACGCCTCTATCAGACTGTTTTGCCCGCGTTTAGCTGGCAAACATTTGAGTTTTGCTTTGGGAAGCATAGAAGCTCCACCTTGTGTCTGATTCACCAGATGTATGATGTCAAGCACTTACTTTTCATCAGATGCCCAAGTTTCCATTTCCATTGGAGTTTGGGGATCTAAGTGGTTTGCAAGTGACTGCTAATCACAGTGCCACCATCTCAAGAGTGACACTAGGGATAACAGCACTGAGGATTCTGCTCTAAGCCATGCTGTCTGGAATGAGAGAGGGAGGAATAGCTCAGTGGTTTGAGCATTGGCCTGCTAAACCCAGGGTTGTGAGTTCAATCCTTGAGGGGGCCATTTAGGGATATGGGGAAAAACTCTGTTGGATGATTTAACTGGGGATTGGTCCTGCTTTTTAAGCAAGGGGTTGGATTAGATGATCTCCTGAGGTCCCTTCCAACACTGATATTCTATGATTCTATGAATGTGAAATTATTTGGAAAGATCTAGTGAGTCTGCAGTCAACAAAAAGCTCTGGGTATATATTATCATTTTTGTTCAATATTTATTATTGTTTCTCCTTCCCCCAAAATAGTAACTACAAAAACTTAAAACTTAAAAACTTAAGGTTGTCTACTTTTACTGTAACTCTACAAATGTCCTTGAATTCTGATACTTTGCAACATTCTAAAGCACTATTTACCAGAGATTCACCATACTTCCAGGAACAATATCCCAAAGTTCTGTCTATGCTAGGCAAAAAGGTATCACAACAAATCACTGCTTGGAACTCTCCATGTACACAACAGGTGTCCCAGATGTTTTATAAGCATTGATTGCAAAGCAAGGTCTGGATCAGGTTCTGTTGCACCAGTACAGCCACCTCAATGAGGACATGAAGGTATATGTATTAGACATACAGTACATTGCTGCAGCTCCCTCCTACAATGCAGTGCCTCATAATCATCAAAAAGCCTCACACCCACCAATAGTTCTGGGCATTATGGGAGAAGCATTTTATGAAACCCAAAATGGATAGGATAAGCTGCAAGAACACATATCATAGTTGCAAGGTGTGTTATCCCTGGATGCACGAGGATGGTTCTAGCTGATGCATTGCTACCACATGGATATGTCAAATCATTATGTGGACAAGTGGGACAACAATGGATCCACACAATCAACACCACTGTCATCTTTTTTTTTTTCTTCGTTCAGTGGACTCAGTTTTCCACTGTAGTAAGAGGGGGAACCATCAGTGTCATCACACCTGCACTTCTGACCTGATCTAAAGCCCACTGAATACAGTGGCAAGTCTCCCATTTAATGTACTGTGACTTCCAGAGACCTCCATGACATTTTCTGCTTCAGCCTCGGTGTGGCGGGGGGCCCCCACAGCTGGCCAGCCACCATGGATGGACCGTGGAATTCCCAGCTGTAGGCCCACAGCTCCAAGTAGCCACAAGTGGCAGGGGGACCCCAGCACACTCAGCCACCATGGGAGGCCCATCTCTCCCCATTTTGTCTCAGTTTTTTAAAAAGAGTCAGAGACAGGTCACAGGCTTCAATGAATTTTTGTGTATCACCCATGACCAGTCCCTGACCTTTACTAAAAATATCTGAGGCAAAAATCTTAGCCTTAGTTATGGATCAGGCCTTTTCGGTACAAAACTGAAAAAATGTGGAGAAGCCCCACAGGAGGTGTAAATTATCATAGCACCATCAACTTCCATGACAATTTAGAACAGTGGAGGATCAGCTCCTGTAATAGATCTTAATTAAACCAAAATTTTTCAGACAAGTGTCTTCAATGTAGTATCGCATATAAAATCACTGGTGCTGTACAACTGTATCACAGAAACCATCAGCTCAGTTTAAGTGCCTAACCTATGTCAGACAAAGGTACATTATTGACCCTACAAAAATAGCTTAATTTCAAGGTAATAACTGGAGTTAGGGTTGTAAAAATGCAACAAACCACCCTAACAGATCACTATAGTTTTACCAAAAAACCCAAACGCTAGGAAAATTTTATGATAAGTTTACACTTTTTTGTCAATAAAAACCAGATTTTCTGAACCCCCACCTCCCACACATTATTTCTTCATTTTTCATTTCCTGTCTTCCTATCCATTTAAAATAATTTTACCGCTTTTTGCCAATTTATTGCATATCTTATGTAATGTAACTGATCCAACTAAAAGAAAAAAGCATTGGTCATTGATTGTATTTTTTGTTGCATTATGAATTCTGACAGCATTGCCCACAAAACATTTATGCACATTGCACCTGCCACATACAATAGGCTACCTGCCATGCTTCCTACTCAGCTCTCAGACACCTGCTCAGACACACTTTGGGCAGCAGTAAATCGCCAGCAGTAACTGCTACTGAATCACCACTCTGGAACTGTACACATGTTTCTGGCTACAAAAATAAGGACAGCTGAACAGTATACCATGTGATCCTAGGCATGATTCTCTCTGGAATACATCAGATGTAAGAAGTGAAGAGACAGCAGAGAAGGGGCAAGTAAAGGAAAAGAAAATAAACCAAAGGATAGAGGAAATAAGACAAAGACAAAACTGCTGGAGGACCACATCACGCTTTCCTGTGTATTTCATGGACTACCACTGTTTAGAAACAAGCAATCAAGTTGTGCTCCACCAAATTATATTATACACTAAAACTATTTACCCCAGGTAGCTAATCTAAAAGGATGAGAGGGAGATAAAGAATGCTACATCAATATATTGACACAGAAATTCATCTTGTCTGCCCCAGACACTATTTCATGACATTAGCACTCAAAATTTCTAATCTTTACCCTCCTTTAAAATAAAAGGGGGGGGGGGGGGGAGAGAAGAGTTTTCCTCCAAGTTTACATTTACATGTCCTGCTGTGGTGGAGTGATTTCTCTTATTCCCTTTTCAATAAGGCATGATGTTTTTAAATAATCTAGGAAAGAGTCCAATAATGAGTATACCTCAGTAGTTTGAGTATTGGCCTGCTAACCCCAGGGTTGTGAGTTCAATCCTTAAGGGGGCCATTTAGGGTTATGGGGCCAAAATCTGTTGGACGATTTCATTGGGGATTGGTCCTGCTTTCGGCAGGGGGTTGGACTAGATGATCTCCCGAGGTTCCTTCCAACCCTGTTATTCTATGAATCCTCTGACCCTGCTCTCCTGGGCTGGAGGCCACAGCTGAGTGTGGCAAGCTGCCGGCCCCAGCAGAGCAAGCAGCCAACCCCTCTGTCCCGGGCCGAGCACGGCAAGCCGCTGGCCCCACTGTCCAGGAGTGGTAAGCGGGGTGGCTTATAAAGAGGATGGGATCCTGTGGGGTGACGGTTTGTGTGTGGAGGGTTTTTTTTTTTTTTTGGGGGGGGGGGGGAGTCTGGGAACAAAGAGCAGGGGGGCTTAGATGTGGGGTTCTGGGGAGCAGCTAGAGTGGAGAGTCTCCGGAGGGGGCGATCAGGGGACATGGAGGGTGTGTGTGTGTGGATGGGTCAGGGATTCTGCGGATTGGGAGGCACCAGGCTGTTTGGGGAGGCACAGCCTTCCCAGCCCGCCATATAATTTTGAACCCCAATGTGGCCCTCGGGCCAAAAAGTTCGCCCACCCCTGATCTAGACTGTTCTCAGTGGTACCAGATGACAGAAATAATGGTAATGTTCTCAAGTTGCAGTGGGGGAGGTTGTGGAAACTCCATCCTTAGAGGTTTTTAAAGCCCAGCTTGATAATACCTTGGCTTCGATGATTTAGTTGGGGATTGTTCCTTCTTTGAGCAGGGGGTTAGACTAGATGACCTCCTGAGGTCCCTTCCAACCCTGATATCTGTGAACACTTAGTTTTCTTTAATGTCATCCGCTCTAACCAAATGGTGATTGTCTGGGGAAAACGTAGATATTTATCTTACAAAGATTTTGTCTCGTGTCCAAGCATTTCAGAATTGTGGATCCTTGCACTTAAATATATTAAACTCAATCTCTTAATATGACCTGGAGTGTAGATAAGTTTTACTTTTTTTATTCGGAAATCCAGAATTATTCACTCTTTGGCGGAGGAAATAGTGCAGATTAACTCTGCTCTTATCAGGCAGAATAGGGACATCCTCTTTCTGCCCAAAAAGTATCCTGTCATTCCAATAAGCAAACTGCACAAAAGCAATGTGTAAAATTGTATTTTCATAACACAAATGGAGTCTGTGTACATTAATTCAGGAAAGACAGATAGAGAGACAGCCCCCCAACTCCACATGCACAGTCAAATACGATGTGGACTTAAACCATTTTTCTCCAGCTCATTGTGCTGGTGAAGTTACCCCACATGGTGTTAGAAAACCATAATCACGCTCTTAGGCGGAGGTGATCTTTCTCTTCCCCCTTTCCAAACACAATAGGAAACATATATGAAAGTAGATTGTCATCGCAGTCCCCATATGAGATAGGTAAGTAATAGCCTTATTTGTCAACTGGGGAAACTTTGAGATGCAGAGGAACAGTGAGAAGCTACCCAGCAAGTTACTGGCCTAACTGGGGTTGAACTTAGGGTCTTGACCTCTTTCATTCTACTTAGACCATGCAGCATCTCTGACTTTCTACAAGGTCCTCACTAAATGACTAGATATGTTGGTCAGAACCTTCGTATCTGAGCTGAAAACCGGGACTGCAAATAGCAAGTATTGATTGGAATCTTAATCCACTAATAATTTCAGGCAATTAAGATTCCTTTGCACAAAATGTCATACTTGATTTAGTTATCTTAAAAATACCAGAAACATCTAGAATTGAGCAAATGTAAAGCCTTTTGCACTGCTGTCAGCAGTTACCTGAAGCCGGGGGTTTCTAGAAAATAGGCCAAAATAGAGCTACTTATGATTTCTGTGGGAATGTTGGAATTGTTATACCAGTTTAGACCAGTGGTCCCTCTAGTCTTTTCTCCAACAGTGGCCAGCATGTAGAGTTGCTAGAATCTCTGTACTGGGCAACTATTGAACAAAGTATTGTTAAACATTGTTGGGACTCTTCATCGCTTCCTAGCCAACCTACACCTCCCTTACAACTTATTCTTAGAGTACAGGAGTTGTGTCCCTGGACTGTGTAAATAGGAGGTACAAAACAGAGCTTTGTGTCATTTATTCATAGAATCATAGAAGATTAGGGATGGAAGAGACCTCATGAGGTCATTTAGTACAACCCCCAGTTCAAAGCAGGATCAACCACAACAAAATCATCCCAGCCAGGGTTTTGTCAAGCTGGGCCTTAAATACCTCTAAGGAAGGAGATTCTACCACCTCCCTAGGTAACCTATTCCAGTTGTTCATCACCCTCCTAGTGAAATAGTTTTTCCTAATATCCATCTAGACCTTCCCCACTGCAACTTGAGACCACTGCTCCTTGTTCTGCCATCACTGAGAACAGCCTAGCTCAGTGATGGCGAACCCGTGGCACGCGTGCCGCTGCCGGCACGCTGAGCCGTCTCTGTGGGCACGCCGTCAAAACGCCGGAGCAGAGGGGCGGGGTCAGTAAGAGGCGGGCGGGTGGTGGAGGAGGAAGTGAAAGGACGGCCGGAGCCCGGGAAGGAGAGCGGAGGCGGGGCCGAGGCAGGAGGCGAGGCAAGGCAAGAAGGAGAGCGGAGGCGGGGCCGAGGCCGAGGCGCGAGGCGCGGCGCGAGGCAGGAGGCGAGGCAAGGCAAGAAGGAGAGCGGAGGCGGGGCCGAGGCGCGAGGCGCGGCGCGAGGCAGGAGGCGAGGCGCCGCGCGAGGCAGGAGGCGAGGCAAGGCAAGAAGGAGAGCGGAGGCGGGGCCGAGGCGCGAGGCGCGGCGCGAGGCAGGAGGCGAGGCGCCGCGCGGCGCGAGGCAGGAGGCGAGGCGCCGCGCGGCGCGAGGCAGGAGGCGAGGCGCCGCGCGGCGCGAGGCAGGAGGCGAGGCGAGGCGACGTGCGGCGCGAGGCGAGGCGAGGCGAGGGAAGGCAAGGGGAGGCAAGGCAAGGGGGGAGGCAAGGGGAGGCAAGGCAAGGCAAGGTGGGGGAGGCAAGGCAAGGCAAGGCAAGGGGGGGGAGGCAAGGCAAGGCAAGGGGGGGGAGGCAAGGCAAGGCAAGGGGAGGCAAGGCAAGGGGGGGAGGCAAGGCAAGGCAAGGGGGGGAGGCAAGGCAAGGCAAGGGGGGGGAGGCAAGGCAAGGCAAGGCAAGGGGGGGGAGGCAAGGCAAGGGGGGGAGGCAAGGCAAGGCAAGGCAAGGCAAGGGGGGGGAGGCAAGGCAAGGCAAGGCAAGGGGGGGAGGCAAGGCAAGGCGAGGGGAGGGGGGGAGGCAAGGGGAGGCAAGGCCGGGGGGGGGGGGCGAGCCGCGCTGCTGAGGCCGGGGGGGGGGGGGGGCGAGCCGCGCTGCTGAGGCCGGGGGGGTGAGCCGCGCTGCTGAGGCCGGGGGGGGGGGGGTTGAGCCGCGCTGCTGAGGCCGGGGGGGGGGTCCCGAGTCGAGCGGGGGTGTTGGCACTTTGAAAAAAAACATGTCGTTTTGGTTTGCAGTTTGGGCACTTGGGCTCAAAAAGGTTTGCCATCACTGGCCTAGCTCCATCTTCTTTGGAACCCCACTTCAGGTAGTTGAAAGCTGCTAACAAATCCCTCTTCATTCTTCTCTTCTGCACACTAAATAGACCCAGTTCCCTCTCCCCGTAACTCATGTTCTCCAGTCCCCTAATTAGGTGTGGCCCAGAACCTGCCTCACCTGAATTCCGCTCCCCACCTGCCTACGGCTCTTGAAGGGAGTTTGGGTCATAGAAGGCAATTAGGTTAGTCAGGCATGACTTGTCCTTGGTGAATCCATGCTGACTGTTCGTGATCACTTTTTTCTCCTCTAAGTGCTTCAGAATTGATTCCTTGAGGACCTCCTCTATGATTGTTCCAGGGACTGAGATGAGGCTGACTGGCCTCTAGTTCCCCGGATCTTCCTTCTTCCTTTTATCAAAGACGAGCACCACACTAGCCTTTTTCCAATCATCCGGAACCTCCCCCTGTCGTCATAAGTTTTCAAAGATAACGGCCAATGGCTCTGCAATCACATCTGGCAACTCCATTAGCACCCTCGGATGCACTGCATCTGGCCCCATGGACTTGTGCTTGTCCAGCTTTTCTAAATAATCCTGCACCACTTCTTTCTCCACAGTGGGCTAGTCATTTCCTCCCCATACCATGCTTCATAGTGCAGTAGTCTGGGAGTGGACTTTGTTTGTGAAGACAGGCAAAAAAAGCATTGAGTATATTAGCTTTCTCCACCTCCTCTGTCACTAGGTTGCCTCCCACATTCAGCAAGGGGCCCACACTTTCCTTGACTTTCTTCTTGTTGCTAACATACCTGAAGAAAGCCTTCTTGTTACTCCTAACATCTCCTGTTAGCTGAAACTCCAAGTGTGCTCGGATAAAACCAACTTTATAAGAGATCCCCAATCCACCATACACCTATTTCCTATAGTCCAGGTGTTCAAGTAATGAGCTACTTAGAAATGCCTAAGAGATAAAAAATATAACTAGTACTCCCTTGGCACAATACAGTATCTAGACAGGCCTACGACCAGTGAAACTGTTCATATACTCTAATACAGCTACGTTTATTAAAAATGTTTAACTGAACATTTGTGCAAGACCACAAAATGGCTATAAAACCAAAATACTGATGGGAAGAAAAAAAGAAAAGCAGACTAAAAATCCCAAAATTTAAAAAAGGATTAGATGTAAAATTACATGGCTAGCACACAAGATAAAATTCAGGTGGTAATTTTTAGCACACCACTTTTGCTCTAATTTTAACAGAACATCCAAAAGGGTATTCCAAGATTTGTGATCTTACTGCAAGTCTTAGGCCACTAGTAAGGGAGGTGGGTCGACCTAAGATACACAACTTCAGCTATGCAAATAGCATAGCTCGGGGTGGGCAAACGTTTTGGCCCAAGGACCACATTGGGGTTGCAAAATTGTATGGAGGGCCAGGTAGGGAAGTCTGTGCCTCTCCAAACAGCCTGGCCCCACACCCTATCCAGCCCCCTCCCACTCCTGACTGTCCCCCTCAGAACTACTGACCCATCCAATCTCCCCCAGTTCCTTGTCCCGACTGCCCCGTCGCCCCGCTCGATGACCACCTCCCTCCAGAAACTTTCTAACCCCCTAACCACCATCCTGGGACCCCACCTCCTATCGAACCCACTTTCCTCCCTGTCCTCTGGGAGCCCCTGTCCCTTATCTAATCCCCCGGGGCCCTCTTACCATGCTGCTCCATGGGAGCGCGCAAACCCAACCCCACAGAGTACTGCCCGCATGGCAGCGTGGCTCTGGAGGAGGGGCCAGGGGCAGCCTCCCCAGCCAGGGGGCCAGGCAGGACCATCCCATGGGCTGGATTTGGCCCGTAGTTTGCCCATCCCCGGTGTTGCTGAAGTCAACATATCGTAGGTTGACTTACCTCAGTGTCCTCATGGCGGTGAGTCGACCGTTGCCACTCCCCCCTCAACTCTGCTTTTGCCTCTCACGGTGGTGGAGCTCCAAGTCAACAGGGAGAGTGCTCAGGGATCAATTTATCACATCTAGACAAGATGCAATAAATCGATCCCCGATAGATAGATCACTACCCGCCGACCCGGCAGGTAGTGTAGACCTGGCCTTACAAAAGAAGTGCACTCTGGAGAGGAGAGGTCATTAAGAGGGGAGATCTAATGCTCTGTTGTAAGGTTTCATTATGACTGTGTACAAGGAAAGGACTCGAAAAAGCGGTCAGCATTGAAAAGCACAACAATTCAATTACTTACTTCCCCTGCCCCCAAGAAGTATTTCATGCATTCATTTCTAAAAGTAGTAGAACTTCCTACCACTTATATAATCCAGGGGATAGTGCAGTTCAGGAGTGAGGCCCCAATCCTGCTTGAAGTCAAGGAGACTACTCATGCTTACAGTCAAGTACATCTGTGTTAACAGGATTGGGGCTTAAGATACACTGGCAGAGCTGTCTGAAGGCCTAAAACCACAGTAGTGTCAGTGCTGAAAGTCATTCTGTACATTCCATTTTTTTTTTAAAAAAAGACATCTTCTACAAAGCATTCACACTATCAGGGAATGTCTTAATAATACACCAGGGGTAAAGTCTATTTAAATTAGTTTGCCTCTCAGGAAAAGGTAGGAAAAATATGAAACAAGGTTATTTCATGTTTAATAAATGCTCCCTGCACTGGGCCATCAACTTAGCAATCAAGCTGCTTTATGGTCTGATTTTATTAGTTGCAAAAAAAATTCTTACTTACCCAATTTGAATAAGCTCATTAAGTTTTGTTGCATTTTTATCATCCATACCTTTAAGTAAAAAAGAAAACAAACATAACATAGTATATTAGGAATTAAATAATAGGACACGGAAATGATAATGTCTGCTTGCCTTATAATTTATGATGTTGTATTACAATGGGAAGATGCTTTTGATTAGCATAAAAATACCAGGGCTACAAAATTCCTGAACATATTCTATTCATTTGCCTCAGTATAGTACAATTCAGTTTAAGCAAGACAAGTAGGGTTTATACACACCCTGCTATGTTAATTACATTTCAGTCACAGATTAAAAGACAAGTTAATCAGTTCTGCAAAGACCCTAGGTTTCTGAGTGTGGATGGGACATTGCAGTGTAAACAGCAAAGTTACCTGCTCTTCATGCTCTGAATCTCTGTTGCTAAGGCAGCATAGCACTATGGAGAAGCCTGAAGCCTTCACAAGTTTGGATGCAATACAAGAAAAAAAAAAAAAAAACCACCAACACCCCCACTCCCTATGCAATGCACTGCACATTTTGAAACACACATTATGATAACTTGACTTATATCCTCTAAGGTAGCAAAGCCTGGATCTATTTGCAGAGGAATTGACTTTTCCCCAGGAACGCTGGAAGTCATTCCTGACAAACTTTCATCCTTCCATAGCATCTGCAATTTCTGGGAATGCAGACAACCACCTAGTTTCCAAAGGAAAGGGAAATAAGCTGATCTTAAGGGAATAAGGGAAATAAGGGCAGACCTGTAATAATACCTGGGAGGGGAGGTTTCTGCTCAAGTCTATTGGGCAAACAAAAACAGAAAGAGAATTTTCAAGGTGAGGGTGAAGAGGATGCAAAAAAATAAAATACTTCAGTTGCATAGACAACATGCATGCATTACCAAGATGACTGCGCAACACTCAATTTCCCATCACAGCCAAGGTGGGCGGAAGTGGGAAATAATGCTCCTGGCCATTCTAAGACAAAATGTGGAGAAGTGGGAAATAAACTGCTGGTGTTTTCTATTGACAATGCAACCTGCTCTGCCTTTGTCATGAAGCAGATCAAAATTGCTTCTCTAAGATTGATGAGCACATTGGAGATCTTTGAACTAATAATAAAGTGAGTGTGAACAGTCTAAACCAGGGGTCGGCAACCTTTCAAAAGACATCTAGTGATTCTTCATTTATTCACTCTAATTTGAGGTTTTGCGTGCCCGTAATACATTTTAACATTTTTAGAAGGTCTCGTTCTAGAAGTCTACAATATATAATTAAACTGTTGTTGTATTTAAAGTAAATAAGGTTTTAAAACGGTTTAAGAAGCTTAATTTAAAATTCAATTAAATGCAGAGTCCCCTAGACCGGTGACCAGGACTGAAAATCAGCTTGTATGCCACCGTTGGTTGCCTACCTGTGTGCTACACCATCCCTGCTAAGGCAGTGGTCCCACCAAAAATGGTTGGGACCAGACTGAATGAAACACACAGAACAAACTGGTACAGACAGGGTTCAAGAAATTGATTGATTTAGAATGCATCTTACCAAACAGTTAAAGTTTCTGCTGCTGATTAATACTGGTAATGTTTATTCACTTTAAGTATTTATTGTTATATAAAGATTTAAGGCCTGATCTGGATAACAGCATCATCCCAGACTGGTTTTTCAGGCACAAATAATGGCAGATGCAAGGGATACAGTTTATATATTTAATTGATTCACTTTCAAGAAAGACCAGGAAGCCAGATGTATAAATTACATGCATTTCACCTGCAAAACTGTGGATGGTTCTTAAACAAAAAACAAAAAAAAGGACAGTTACTTTCCTTCTTGTAATTGTTGTTCTTTGAGATATGCTGTTCACTTCCATTCCAATCAGGTGCGTGTGCGTCAGGTGCTCGGTCATTGGAAACTTCTTCCCTCAGCGGCTCCCATCAGGTCGGCTAGTGAACCCCTGGAATAGCGCTCTTGTGGCACTCAATATATCACCCTGCTAACCCAACCCCACGTCAGTTCCTTCTTCCTTCCCAACAGAGGGGAAGGAGGGTGAGTATTGGAATGGACGAGGACACTACATCTCGAAGAACAACAGTTACAAGAAGGTGAGTAACTGTCTTTTCTTCTTCAAGTGTTTGTTCATGTTGATTCCAATCAGGTGACTCCAAAGCTCTCCCACCAGCGTCGGGTCGGAATTAAGGAATCACTGATTGGAGAACCACTTTGTCAAAAGGCATATTGTCTCTAGAATGCTGGCATAGTGGGTGGTAAACATGTGAACCAAGGACGAGGTTACCGCTCTGCAGATCTCCTGGATGGGCACCTGGGCCAGGAAAGCGACGGATGAGGCTTGAGCTCATATTGAGTGGGCCATAATAGCCAGGGCTAGGAACTTGGAGAGGTCACAACAGGTACGGATGCAGTCCATGATCCAGGAAGAAATACATTGTGAGGAGACCAGAAGCCCCTTCATCCAGTCTGCCACTACTACAAAAAATTGATTTGACTTCCTGAAAGGCTTTCTACACCCAATGTAGAATGCTAGCGCTCTCTGCACATCTAGTGAGTGAAGCATCTGCACCTGTGCATTAGCATGTGACTTAGGAAAGAAAACTGGTAGAAAAATGTCGTGGCCAATGTGGAATTGGGATACCACCTTGGGCAGGAAGGCTGGGTGCAGCCTGAGCCGTATTTTGTCCTTGTGGAAGACAGTGGCAGGTGGGGGGCTGAGGTTAACACTTAACTCTGACACCCTCCTGGCCCATGTGATGGCAACCAGAAATTCCACCTTCCATGAGAGATACAGAAGGGAGCATAAAAAGAACATTGGTTGTCATACCAATTCTAAGAGGCTATTTAATTTAGATGGGCTATTTATCAGCAGGAGAAAAAAAAAACTTTTTTGTAGTGATAATCACAAGGTATCAGATAGTTTGCAAGAAGGTGCAAAAACCAGTAGGGGAACACTTCAGTCTCCCTGGTCACTCTATAACAGATCTGAAGGTTACAATTTTAAAACAGAAAAACTCCAAATACTGACTCCAACGAGAAGCTGCTGAACTGGAATTAATTTGCAAATTGGACACTATCAAATTAGAGTTAAACAGAGACTAGGAATGGCTGGATCATTACACTAATTGAATCTATGTTAAATATTCTTACACTTTCTTGTCAACTATCTGATATTGACCATCTTGATTATCACTACAAAAAGTTGGGTTTTTTTCCTCCTGCTGATAATAGCCCATCTAAATTAAATAGCCTCTTAGAATTGGTATGACAACTTCCACCTTTACATATTTTCTCTCTCTCTGTGTATATCTCTCTATATATTACCTACTGTATGTTCCAGTCTATGCATCCGACGAAGTTGGCTATAACCTACGAAAGCTTATGATGAAATAAATTTGTTAGTCTCTAATGTGCCACAAGCACTCCTGTTCTTTTTATGGATACAGAATAACACAGCTGCTACTCTGAAAGAAGGAAGCATGTAGCCAGTGGCTTGAATGGGGCCCCTATAAGCCTAACTAGGACCAGACTGAGGTCCCAAGCAGGTGGATGGGACTGTGGATATAGCCGTTTCATGCCCTTAAGGAAATGGCCCACCAGAGGGCTGGCGAATACCAAATGACCTAACTCTCCCAGGTGGAATGCGGAGATGGCCATGACCTGTACTTTGATGGATGATCTGGTCAAACCTTGATTCTTCAGATGCAGTAGACACTCCAGAATATATGGTATAAATGTCTGAAGTGGAGGTAAGCGACTGTGCTCACAGCAGCACAAGAATCTTTCCACTTAGCTGGGTAAGTGGCCCTGGTGGAAGGTTTCCTGCTACCAAGCAGCATCTCCCTCACTGATTCTACACATTGGAGCCACGAAGCTTTCAAGCCATGAGATGGAGGGGCTGGAGGTCCAGTTGAAGCAGGCAGACGTGGTCCTTTGTGATCAGATATGGGAGGAGTGGAAGCTTGATTGGGGTGTCCACTAACAGCTCCAGAAGCGTGATGTACCCATGTTGCAGAATTACCTCGGCCTTGTCTCTGCTGATCTTGAGGAGTACCTTGTGGATGAGTGCTAATCAGAGGAAAGACATAAGGTACACCGTTCCCCCAGGGTAGCATTTTGGGTTGTATAAGTACGACCATTGCCAGCAGATTGAGGGTCGTGATCATTCCCCTCTATTTGGCATTGGTGAGACCCCATTTGGAGTACTGTGTCCCATGCAGTTCTCCTCATGACCACCCCAGAGGAGATGCTACATGCCACAGAGTCAGCCAAGTCAAGGGAGGCCTGTAGAGATGCCCTGGCCACTGCCTTCCCCGCCTCACCCAGACCTGAGAACTTCACCTTTGATTCTGTAGGGAGCAACTCCTTGAATCTGGACAGAGTCCCAAGAATTAAAATTATACCTGCTGAAGATAGCTTGTTGGTTGGCTAGCCTCAGTTGTAGCCCCCTCCCCCGCAGCATAAACATTTGTGCCAACAAGATAAGTTAATTTGGCCTCTTTAGCCTTGGGTGCCAGCACTTTTTGCCCCTGGAACTCCTCCTCATTTACCACAAAGACCATCAGGGAGCAAGGGTCGGGGGAGGGGGGGGGAAGAGAATAAAAACTAGTTTCCCTTGGAAGGAACAAAGTATTTTCTCTCCACATCCCTGTGGTGGACGGAATGGAGGCTGCCACAGGGTGTAATAACTGTTGCAAATCATTTTAATGACTGGCAACGCCACTTTGGAAGGACCTTCTGGGGCGAGAATGTCCACCATCAGGTCCTCTGACTCAATGATTTCCTCCCCTGTAGGCCCATGTTATGGGCAATGTGGCAGAGCAGGTCCTGGTGTGTACTGTGGCCAATGGACAGATGTCCTGAAGCTGACACTCTTGTCATGTCCTCATCAGGTGAGGATGATGAGGAAGCAAGTGGGGGTCTTCAGGGCCCTCTATGTGCCCAGGTTGCCCCTGGGTTGCATTGAACTTGTGCAGTGGTTCGACACAGTCAGATGAGACCTGGGCTATGTTGGTCTGGAGCCAGCTCTGCTGTCTCCTCTGTAGTATAAGGGGATAGTCTGTATAGGGGCACCTCTGTAATCCAAGGAGCAGGTCTATCCATCGGTAACTAGGAAGAATGATATTCTGATGCCATCAACCTAGAAATCCTTGAAGGGGTACCCTGAGCCTGATGGTAAGCCCACGGGGTCCAGAAGGGCCATTGTACAGAGGGTGACCACTATGGCTGCCAGACCAACTCTGCATGTCTCCAGCACTTATCCAACCTATGTCTACTGAACCACAAGTAATAAGAGTTGGCCTCAGAGTCAAAGGATCCTGAGGGCAATGACCACGGCATTGCCGACGATCCCTGGGCCAGCGGTCAGTGCCAAAAAGAGGAAGTCGGTGATCTGTGCCACAACAATCATGCTGAGGATTGGCAATGGCTGTCCCTCGCCATGTGTCTGGTGATGGAGAATGGCTGTTGTGCTCCAGTGCTGTGTCTCGGTGCCAGCCCAGCAAGGGCGTTCACGCCTGGTTCTGGACAATCTTGTACCAAAGCCTGTGCAGGGCAGTGTTGTAGCAATGGAGACCAGGAACAGTGCTGATCCGGCAACAAGGAGAGCCTCATCATCACAGGCTTGCCTCTTGATTGGCACTGGTCTAGGCAGTGCCAGAGATGTCTCTCACAGCAAGGGGCTGAAGCGCAGTAATGTCTATAAGTTCTTTGGCAGCCTCAAACGCTCCAACACCTCCACCAGGCACTGCCCCGCTGGAGAGTCACTGAGTGCCAGGCTCAACAGTGCCACCTGAGGTGCCGGAGTCAACGGCACAAGGTGTTTCTGCTTGGAAGTAAAGTCCTTCATCTGGGGCAGCAAAGTCTCCCCTGATAGGGCACTCTACACAGAGAGCGAAACTATGTCCACCACCTTGGGGCACTGGAGATGTTGACCAGTGCTGGGGTGCTACTCCTTGCTGCGATGCTGGGGATCTTCAGTACCAACAGTCTCTTGCACTGTAGTCCTTCCTTGGTACCAATTAGTGGACCAATGCTGGAGCACTCCACCCCCGAACTCGGGCCCGAATCTTGGTGGTCAGGTGCTGCTGGATGGAGTGTGGCTTCCATTAAAACTGCTTCCAACGGAAGCTGTGTTCCTTTCTAGGCCTGGGCTTGAAAGCCTCACAAATCTTGCAGTGCTCAGACTGATGCACCTCCCTTAGACACCTCAGGCATGAGGCATAAGCTTTCTGCAAACACCACAAGATTTAAATCCTTGGGCTTGAGACATGCTCTGAAGCCCAACGCACAGAACGATCCCACTCTGGGATCTTAGTCTATACTAACTACAACCAACAATAAACTAACTACAAAACAAAAAATGGATAGGACTAAGTAATAAGCTAAGGGAACACTTGCAAGCTGGCAAAATGCAGTTTTGACGCTGCCATGGACGGTAGGAAGGAACTGAAGGGGAATCGGGTCAGCAGGGTCATATATTGAGCACCATGAGGGCACCACTCCAGCGGGTTCCCTAGCTGACCTGATGGGAACTGCTGAGGGGAAAAGTTTCTGATGCCATGCACACGGCATGCGCACCCCTGATTAGCATTGACGTGAACAAGTACTCAAAGAAGAATAAAATAAAATTAGGCCTGTGTTTTCTGTATTATCTGCATAAAGAACGCTACATAAATATTATGTCAAAGAAAAATGGGAATCCCATGTGACTGGCCAAAAAAATCTTATAGAAAAAAGGAAAAAAAATCCCTTAAGAAAGGTACACGACACAGAACTGCACCAAAATATAACAGGCACACATTTTGAAAGCCTCCAAAGCACAACAGTACAAAGCAATCCCAGCCCTCAAGGCAGAACTCCATGATTCTACAGTAGAAAAAACAAATTTCCATCACTAGAGGAAATTCATACTCACAGCCCCCAATCTTCTTCCTTAGTTCCCCATAACAGACTAAGCCATAAAGCTCCAGGGAAGATTTTTTCAGACCTTGAGAAAACACTGCAAAACAAAATAGGTATCAGGTGAGACAGAAAGAAAAACTCTCAGTGCAGATATGTCATGAGCTGCAATAGACCAACTAACTTTCCAGTGAAAGTTACAAAAGGGGAAAGGGACAAAAATCCACATACAGTAACTCCTTGCTTAAAGTCGCCTTGGTTAACATTGTTTCATTGCTGATGAATTAGAGAACATGCTTGTTTAAAGTCGTGCAATGCTCCCTTATAACATTGTTTGGTAGCCACCTGCTTTGTCCACTGCTTGCAGGAAGAGCAGCCTGTTGTAGCTAGCTGGTGGGGACTTGGAACCAGGGTGGACTGGCAGCCTCCCTATCAGCTCCCTACTCCCCTAAATTCCAGGTGTGGCAGCCACCCAGCAGGCTATCAATTGCCGTCAGTTCAGCTGTCCCTCCCCCAGCTGCAATGTGCTGCTTCTGCCCTCTGCCTTGGAGCTGCTCTCCAAGCCTCCAGCTTGCTGAGCGGGGGAGAAAGAGGGGTGCTAATGTCAGGGTGTCCCCCCACCCCACTCTTGCACCCTGCTGACCCCATCTTCCATAGAGCAGGGGGGACACATGACAGGGCTCAGGACTGAGGGAGCTTCCAGGCAGCAGCTGCGGTTGGTCTCAGCTTGCTGATCTAATTAACAAGGCAGTGTACTTCTGACCCCACTCTTCATACTTAAAGGGGAAATGCACATCTCTCACACACAGCATGTGTCTCTGTCTGCCATGCTGTCTCCCCTCCCTCCATTCCTGCTACCTTGTAGAGTGTGAGGCCACATTAACAAGTTAACCCTTGAGAGCTCAGCCAATTACTAGTTCATCATTTAGCAGTAAGGCATTCCCTGGGAAATATCTCACTCTCTGACTTCACCACCTCAACCAAGCTTCACAATCATCATCACTGCATACCAGTATTAAATTGTTTAAAACTTATACCCTGTGTGTATATGTATATATATAAAAATATAGTTTGTCTGGTGAAAAAAAACTCCCTGGAACTTAACTTCCCCAATTTGCATAAATTCTTATGGGGAAATTAGATTCACTTAACATCATTTCGCTTAAAGTCACATTTTTCAGGAACATAACTACAACGTTAAGTGAGGAGTTACCGTGTATTTCTTAAATAGGGCTATCTGCAGTGCGATCTTTGTAAGTCCTATTTCATAGTAATGCTAAATCAGAGGAGTGCATGTATTTCAGAGCTATGACTTTATATCTGGGAAATGCAAAATTTTTATACAAGATCAAAAACCTAGAAGAGATTTAACAAAATGTTTCAGCAAAATGAACTTGAGTTAGAGGTGACAATTTGCAATTACCCCACAGGACCAAGGGGATAGGAGCACCACTTAAGTCAGCGGTCTATAACTATAATCAAAATAGTTTATAATCGAATCAAGTTTCAAGATACACTGATGCCTTCTGGAAAACACAAACATACATACATCTATGTGTTGAGTGATACACACACTTGAGTTTTCTAGACTATATCAGTACATTTTGAAATTTTATATATGTATTTTTTCTAATTCTTGGGTCAATTTCTGTAATTTTCTTTTCCAACAACAGAATACATTGGTGTGGGCATTTTACTTGTATTATGGTAGCATATTACAGCTGATATCCATAGTTCGTGCTAAAAATAAACAAAAAAATAAAAACCCTTTGGCATACAAATCAGCCCAAAAAATATTTATACCTCATGCTGCAGTGACAATTGCAACTCTCTTCGATTTGCAGGCTACCAATAAGTCCAAAATTCAGCCACGTGCATTTTCACCAGTACTCAAGTTTAGCTACATGCTCCTGAGATTCTTAAACCTCTTCAGTGGCAGCTAAGAAACTTTCATACCTTGCAGCTTTAGGTATTTACTTTGGAAGGACTTCTGAACTTATATCAGATAGGCTTCTTCCAATGTTGGATTTGCAGGGTCATTTATTTTTAAATTAAAAACTAAGGCTTGTTTGATCTCACAAACTGGCCATCTTCAGTGTATACAGGGAACATCTGAAAAATACCTATGCTAACTGTGCTTTACAAATGGAAATCATCTTAAACATCCTAATCTTAGGGGCAAGACCAATCCATTTTAAAAGGGATTTTATTGTAGAGCCTTTAAATGCTTGTTCTGTTTTCCTAGAACCATGCTCTAACATATGCTACAGAATGACTTTCATTTACAACTGGCCATCAGCACTGAAAATCTTATCTTTCTCTCTCAGACAAGCAAATTTCTTTAACAAGAGTGGCTGTACCTGTAAAAATTAATGGGATGAACCAATTGTGAGGACTATGGCAGAAGTTAAAGAACTGTTTAAGGGCAAATGTATTTAACACCTTCTAGCTGTAACAATATATACTTGTGAGGGAATTCTGTGCTACTGTTCATGCATAATTAATGAGCCATGCATCGTTTATTTTTTTGCACAGAAAAAAGCTTCTGCTGAAATGTTGCTGCAGTTCTGCCTTTTGCCCACGAGAGGGTGCTGTAGCAAAAGAACAGCAGCAGCTCCCGGCCAGCGAGGGAAAAGAAAGAGCCTGCCTTCTTTGCAGCACCTGTCAGGCCAGGTCAGGAAACCAGGGCTATGAGAAGACTGACAGCATGGGGTGCTGAGCAGTCAGACAGGGGCTCATAAGGGCCAGTAGGCGAGGACAAATTGGGGCAGAGGCTGAATGGGAGTGGAGGCACAGGACCACAGGGGGGGGATTAGGTGCAGAGCCACGAAAAGACAGGGGAGTAGCTGGGTGGGGGCACAGGGACACATGGGTTCAGAGGGAGGGGACGTCAGTGGGAGTGGAGGGAAACGTGGTCAGGGGTGCAAGGAAACATGTGGTGCAGGAGCAGATGTGCCTGACTGAATGGGAGAGGCTAGGGATCAGCCAGGGTCTGCATGGGGGAAGTTCCCTAACAATCCCCCCCACGCCCAAAAAATACCAAAAACTGTTCCATACTTTTCCCACCCATACCCAACAACCCTCCAAGTTCACACCCAGGCGCCTTCCCAGCAATTTACTTCCCTCTCCCCCTCAGTTCCTCCATTACCGCTGATTCCTGCAAGCATTTGCACTGCTTCTGAGGGGTGCAGGAAGTGTGGTTCTGTATTGTAGCTTAAATGAATTATTACTCAGAGTTCTGTATTAATATGCCTAGTAAAGAATCTATTTGTCAAAAAACACTTCTTGAATCTTTTTTGTCGTCTATTGTTAAACATACTTGCTGAAAGGTATTTTGAAATAAATGACCAAAAATAATTGAGACAGGTGTGATTATACTGTGTTATTTTGACCCAAAAAAAATATGCAGAATTTTAAAATATTGTGTGCAGAATATTTTTTGGCACAAAATTCCCCCAGAGTACAATGTACAACTAGAATACAGGACCAGTAGAATATGAAAACTAAGGGGACCTGTACTTGCTTCTCAACTTGCTAACATTAGAGGCACTCCTGGTTAGCTCTTTTAAATGTTAAAAGATATGACATATTAGGAATTCACACACTTTGCTAGACAGATTTTTTGAAGTCCATCATCTAGACCAGTGGTCTTCAAAGTTTTTTCGCCACAACCCCTTTTCACTCTCCCGCCTCTACTCACAGCCCCCAGGGTACGTCCTCCGAAATGCCGCCGAATAGAAAGCTTCTGCTTTCTGTGACGGCACTTTGGCGGGACAAAAATAGACTGCTTCCGAATTCGGCGGTCTCCCAGGCGGGATCGGCGGTGGCACTGCACTTTGAAGACCATTGATCTAGACAAGGTTACCAGCAAACAGTCCTGGACCCTAGTTTCACTAAGCACATACAATTCAAGTGAATTCAGAATTCCGTTAACACTAATTACTATTACAGGCATGAATCACTATTGCCAGGTACTTGGCTATCTGGTTTCCTCACTGCATCCAACAAGGAGGAAAAAAAAAAAATACATCGCTTAGGATTCTTGGATTGTCCATTCAGTGAAATAAATTAACTTAGATGGTATTGAATGGACAAGTGCAAGGAAAGTTCAACAATTCAACCATATGTTAGCATGCAGACTAATTTGCTTCTTACTGGATTTTGCTTGACCCAAGAAGTTGGGATCACTGAAGTCATGATTAGCTACAGTGCTATGGCTGTCTATCATCAAAGTTGAAACCGTTGGAGCAGTGACATCTAAGATATGTTGAAAGATGCATCTCTAATCAAGGCTTTTGCTGATCAGGTCAATAATTAGATAAATATTTATTATAAGTGCATGGAGTTGGTAAAAGAGGAATGGTCTTGTTTTGTAACCAGCTGTTGGAAAGTATTTTGTTTTAAAGTTGTGAGAGTGAGCCTAATTGTGGCCATGACAGCTACAGTACAAGGTGTTCAGCGATATCTTAATAGAGAAGGGTATGTTTGTGTTCAGTTTAAGCAAAATATTATTTGAAAGGTACATGTGTATAGAGAGGCATGCTGTGGCTCACCCCCCTAGGAACATTCTGGAATGTTCTGGAATCACTCACCACCCAGGGGAGGGGGAGTGATCTCACCATGTGGAGTGAAGAGGAGGGGCTTCGGGCTGCAGAGACTCTGGTTGCTTCTGGTTAGCAGGGGCTCTTCCTCCCTGTGCATATTGTATAGAATTGAATCAAATAAAATATCAAAAACCCTTGATTCTGCCTGGCCTCTGACTTACAGAGAACCACAAAAATCCCAACAGTTTCTTGGCACAGCGAGCAGGGTGAGAAATATCCTTCAGGATCACACCCTGTAACTTGATTGTAGGTCGAGTTTGTTCATTTTTATTTGGTTGTCTCTCTCTGACCTGACTGGTGACTGGAGAATACCTTTTGTAGTAAGCAAGTCTTGGGGTTGGGGAATTCAAAAGGTTTGTTGCAATCCTGAAACATTTTTGTCACAGTTTTAGGACACTACTTAGTGTGGGGGCAGGTTAAGCTGTAAGTTCCTCTGCCTAAGTGTTGTTGAAGGGAGAAGTCAAAGAGGCCATAAGGACCAACAGTTAGTGTAGCAGCAGGTTTAGCCATAAGTACCTCTAGCTAATGTGTTGGCAGGTCCAGATCTCCTAAATGGAAATTGTAATTGTGCAGATCAAATAAACTGGAAAGCAGATCAATCTGCTGATTGAGCATTTCAGTCTGGGGTGTTTGATTTAAATCAACTGTTTGTCTGTAAGCAGAATTGTATTTAAAAAATTGGAGATTGGAGAATATTTATGTTAAAAAAGAGAGAGAAAAAGGGAAAAGATGAAGGGATATAGTGATCCACAATATGAAGAGTGTATAATTAATGTTATCACTATGGTAGAAGTAAGGTTATTAGTTTTCTTTTTGAAATATTTTGGAAAAGGAAGGATGAGAGAGTAAGAAGCAGAGATAGAAGAAAAACTTCAAGTAGAAGCAAAAAAGTATAAAGAAGCAGACTCACAGGAAAAGAAATCTTGTCCCTCAGCACCTGTGGATCCTACATGTGGAACATGGGGATATCAGTCTAGTTTCATGGCTCCAGTGAAAGTGCACACTGTCCCTAATCCTAATCAAGGGAAAGGGGACTCTGCTACTGTTAGTCACCTAGAACATACTCCTATGAGTCCATCTGACTTGCAGAGCACGTTAAAAGAATTGCCAGATTTACAGCTTACTAACCCAAACCTACCCTTCTGGGAACAGGGTACAGGAGAAAAGGTGCACAGAATGCAAACTCGAGGACAGAAAGGAAAAGGAAAATTTAACATTGTCACGGAGTGCCCGAGCGATGGTCTGGAACTTGCTCCCTATGAAGCCAGTTAGGACTCCGAGGGAAAACGTCCTCTCTCCATACACAGCCTGTCTCCAAGGCTAGGAGCTTTAGAGGTCCCCGTTTACACCTTCCTGTGTCTGACCTTGGAGCATTCAGCACCGTCTGCCTCTCCGTGCGCTTCCCCCAGCGAGCCTGCCCAGGCAGGGTCCTGGGGGAGCCCGTGGATTCTGCACCCCACTCCACAGTCAGACGTGACTCTCAGCCAGCCAGTAAAACAGATATTTATTCTATGACCGGTACCTGGACTAAAACAGACCATACGGCGAACGCGAGCCCTCAGCTGGATCCATTTTGGGGGCTAGAGAGCCAGATAGCTCCTCTGCCCTTCCCTGCCTGACTTCAGACTCCCAACTCAAAGTCACTCTCTCCAGCCCCTCCTCCCCCCTGGCTCAGCCAGGTCAGGTGACCTCCCTCCCCCACTTGGAGTCAGAGTACAGCTTCAGGTATGGACACCTGCAGAGAGGGGGCAGGGTATCGGCTACTTGCTTACCCTGTCTCTGCTCTGCATCAGCTACAAATCCGTATCCCTTCACATAGACACTCAAGAAATGCATAGGGGAAACTGAGGCACACACACACACAGTATTCCTACTCTGTCACAAACATGACTTTGGAAGATAGCTTTGTTGCTGCAGTTAAAGCAACAAAAGTGATATTTGCAGTTGCTGTGGAATTTTGGGCCATAACAAAAAGGACTGTTATAAAAAAGGGGGTGGAAGAGCTAGTCAGTGTAAGAAATGTGACCCTATTACTATTCTTTTTACTGTGCCTAATGATCAGGTGCTGGCAAAGCTGCCAGACATGGCTTCTTGTGTTGTATAATATACTGATGATGATATCTCATCTCCTCACCAGATCGCCAAACACACATGAAAGACTTAGAAGTGATCCTGGCAGCACTTGGCAGACAGTGGGGTAAAATGTAATGCTAGAAAGGCTCAGATCGCAAAGGAGGAAGTATCGTATCTGGGGTATCTAATATCCAAAGGGTACAAGCCTTTAACTGTTGTCCGCATTGAGGCTATCAATGCATGCCCATGACCAATTATGGTCAGAGGAGTTAAAAAAGGGTTGGGACTTCCTAGTCCATTAATGTCTTTTACATTGCACACGCATGTCAATAAGAGACATGTGGCAGCTGTGTTAACACAAAAACATGGGGACAAAGAGCACCCAGTAGCATACTACTCTTCTAAACTAGATGCTGTCACTCAGGCAATGCCACCATGCTTCCAAGCAGTGGAAGCAGCTTCTATGGCCCTATGTCAGGCCGCACCACTTATTGGTGCACATGATATAAATATTGTTGTGCCTCACGTTGTCCTTACTATTTTATCAGGAAAGAAATCCTCGGCAGTCCATGTGGCAAGATGGATTCGATGGGAAACGATCTTGCTAATGCCTTCAGTACATCTGCAACAAGCATCCTCGCTAAATCCTGCCACCCTCATGCCTACCCCAGATTGGGGACACCCACATCATTGTTGCCTTGAGGAAGAGCCAATGAACCTTCCATTGGTAAAAGAAACTGAAATACCTGGTGCCCCTTGCCTATACCTGGACAGTTATTCCTTCTATGTGGACAGCAAATGACACGCAGGATGGGCTGTTTGTACTCAAGATGTGCAGATGGTGACACAAGGCAGTTTAACTGTGGCATCTGCACAAGTAGCAGAACTCCAGGTGTTAGTTAGAGCAGCGGTCGCCAACCAGTGGTCCGTGGATTTGAAGTGGTCCGTGGACCACTGGTGGTCCGCAAGAAAATTTTGGTGGTCCCTGGAGAAATTTGGACATTATTTGCAATTTTTAGGAAGATAAGTCCCTAGTAAAGGCTTCTTATTTGATAGCACTTCAAATCGCGAAAAGTAGAAAGCCGTATACGATTGGAGAAGAATTAATTAAGCCTTGCTTGTTACAAGCCTGTGAAGAGGTTTTGGGGAAACAGGCTGTCCAGAAACTGAAAGTAATTCCTATGTCCGCTAACACTGTGAAGCGCAGAATTGAAGACATGGCCGAAGATATTGAAAATCAAGTGATTGAAATGGTGAAAAATTCAACGTTTTATTCAATTCAACTTGACGTATCAACAGACATAACTAACAAGTCAGTTCTCCTTTGTTTTGTGAGATTTGAGTGTCAAGGAGAGCTAAAGGAAGAACTCCTCTGTTTGCTCAACTTGCCGGGTAGAACAACCGGCTCTGAGATTTTCGATGCACTTAATGGTTATTTCCTGAGACACAGTATTGAATGGAAGAAATGTGTTGGGATATGCACAGATGGTGCCGCAAGCATGACCGGGCATCGTTTAGGAGTTGTTACAAAAGTGAAAGATGTTGGACACCCAGACATTTTGTTTACTCATTATATTACACATCGCGAGCAACTTGTGGCGAAAAGAATGTCTCCAGAACTGCACGAAGTACTCTCTGATGTAATTAAAATTGTAAATGAAATTCGGCACAAAGCGCTCAATTCTCGAATATTTGAGGCACTTTGTGAAGAAATGGGCTCTCAATATACTCATCTTCTTCTTCATGCTGAGGTGAGATGGCTGTTGAGGGGCAAAATACTAACCCGATTGTTCGACCTGCACCAAGAAGTCAAGTTATTCTTCCAGCAGCAAAATAATTCGAAATTCCAAGATCTCTTGTCCGACGATGATTGGCTAGTCAAGCTTGCATACCTGGCAGATATTTTTTCACTGTTAAACGAGCTAAACACGTCCTTGCAAGAATAGCTTACGGACATGTTCACACTGCGAGGTAAAATGGATGCATTTCAAAAGAAAATATTGCTGTGGCAAATGCGGTTGGCTAAAGAAGATCTGCAAATATTCCCGAATCTTGATGAGTATATGAAAGAGGAGGATGTCAACCGACAGGTAATAACCATTGTTCGACAGCACTTACGGTCGCTCACAGAATCTTTTGGCCGTTATTACCCAAAGGAAGAGGACCCCAGACATGGCAATATGTGGGTAATGGATCCATTTTCAGTGAAAATTGAAGATAGCAATTTGAGCATGAAAGAAAAAGAAAGCCTAATCGATCTATCATCCAACGACAGTCTCAAAGCTAAATTCCACTCGTCCTCATCAAGACATCATTTTTGGCCCTCCGTAAAAAGTGAGTACCCAGTGCTGAGTGAAAAAGCCATCAAATTTTGATTCCATTTGCAACAACCTATCTGTGTGAAAAGACATTCTCATCTGTTACGGCAATCAAAAACAAGTACTGCTGTTGGCTTGAAATACAAACGGCTCTCCGTGTTGCAGTGACATCTTGGAGCCAAGAATCCATAAACTTATTTCAAACAAGCAGCAACAAATATCACACTAATAATTTTGTTATAATTAAACAAGCTTTAATAATTTTGTTGTAATTAAACAAGTGCAGTTCATATTAATAAAATGGAACTTTTATGATCATTATTTTATAGATGTTTGTACCTTTTTAAAAAAATTCATGTTAGTGGTCCGCGGGATTCAAAATTGTGAGTTTAGTGGTCCGTGAGGTCCGAAAGGTTGGCGACCACTGAGTTAGAGCATGTGAAGCTGCGGAAGGTCATGCTGTAAACACATATACTGATTCTAGATATGCATTTGGGGTTACACAGGATAATATTAACTTGTGGGTAAATCGGGGATTCCTGACGAGTACAGGATCCCCAATACAAAATGGGGGGATAGTGGAGAACCTTGATGCAGCCATGCAGAAACCTACTGAAGTAGCAGTTATAAAAGTGAGGGCCCACACAGAAGGGACAGACTCTCATAGCATGAGGAATCAAAGGGCAGATAAACTAGCTAAACAAGCAGCAGTGGACAGTAAAGAGACACAGTTGATTGCTGCAACACAGTCTCTCATAAAAAACCCAAACTTTTTTGAATTACAGGACATACAACATGCTGCACCAAGGGCAGAGAAGTGGTTATGGATGGATAATGGGGGCAAACTGTGTGATAACAACACTTGGAGAAGTCCAGGGAACACATTAGTGTTACCAAATATGCTGATGGGAACTATGATACAACTGGATCACATGTTGGGACATGACGGAGCATGGAGGCTGATCCACCAGATGTCGAACACTGGTGGCATCCTAAGCTTAATGCAAATGTACATAATTATGTAAGGAGATGTGTAATTCTGCTCAGTGCAATTCTGCTCTCACAGTGAAAGTGAGAATGTGTTATCAGCCAGGACTAACACAGTCCTTCATGCATTTGCAAAGAGATTTCATTGGGCCCCTACCGAGATACAGAGGGAAAGAATATGTTCTGGTGATCATGGATCACTTTATTAAGTGGGTAGAAGCTTTCCCAGTGGCCAAGGCCACTGTGTCTGATGTAGCTAAAATACTGATGACTGAAATAATTCCCCGATGGGGACTTCCATGCTTCATTGATAGTGACCAAGGTACTCATTTTACAGGGAAGGCGATGAAAACTCTGTGCATGGCACTGGGGATCAAACAGAAATTCCACTGTACCTACCATCCCCAAAGTTCGGGATTAGTAGAAAGAGCTAACCAAATCATTAAAAACAAATTAACCAAACAGATGTTTTCTGTTACAGGGAAAGACTGGGCCACCAATCTACCAGTGATTCTCATGTCTATGAGAGCCAGTCCTACTAATCCACATTCCTTATCTCCTTTTGAAATGCTGACAGGGCAGGCAATGAGGATGCCAGGAAATCTGTGCATTGCGAGGTGGGGGAATTACATGTCATGGGTGACCAGCTTGCTGAATATTGCAAATTGTTATCTCAGTGTGTCTCACAGGACTCCCGAAAAGCCATTCTCAGTATTGTTAAGTGTTTTATTAATGTAACCACCTGGGGAAGAGCCCCCGGATGTAAATGTTATTACTCAAGTTATCAAGTCTAATAGAGACTGGGTTGAAAATTTAATAGCAGGGATGATAGTTTATTGTGGTAAAAGTAGGGTTTATGTTTAATCAAGTTAGAGACCACCCTAACTCAGCAACATAGTTGGTCAGGTCCTCACAGTTGTACTCAGCCATCTATTAAAAACTACTAAAATGTATGAGCAAGTATTGACCTAGGCATGCGGAAGAGTTGTGTTATCATCCTGCAATGGTGTTCATTATGAAAGTTGCAGTCCTGACAAGAGACCTGCTCGTGTCACGGGTTCCCTGATGGGTGAGGGCTGCAGTTCTCAAAGACTGAATGTCTTCACCTTGGATGATGGCAGGGGAGTGGTCTCTGTCGTTAACAGGGGCATGTTGAAATGGTCATTCCATCCTTGGAGGGGTGTTGATTCCTGTGAGTTAGGCTCCTGGATTGGAGGCTCAGCCTGTCCACCCACTCCCATTCTCATCTCATAGACACCGGTGTAAATAAGGGCCTGAGATAACTATATAGCTTTCCCTTGGGGCCAATGTTCCATCCTGGGAAGATGGGTTTTGTGTATGTGAAACCTGAAGTCAGGGCAAGCCTCATCTCAAATTATGGGACCTGACTTAATTGGTGCATATAATGTTTGATTTAATGAATGATATAACAGTGAGGAAGGACTCCATTACCTGATGTGGATTTGGGTAATTAAGTTTGGCAGGCAAGCCTTGCTTGAACATCTCATTCTTTCTATTGTGTTCAATCTATTAGGACTTATTATAAAAGAAGTGGTAGGATAATTGTGATTCAGTAGATAGAAGGATTTGTTATTGTGGAAACAAAGATTCCAGGGGGATGGATTTGGTTTGTGTTCTTGCAATGGGTATGGGAACTTCTTATTTTTATTGTAAATATCATTATGTATTATTTAATTCTGTTATCAAAATTGTGGTTAATTAAGTGTTAATAAGGTCAATTTTTGTTCTTAATAAATACCAGAAAGTGATGTTAGTGGGGGTCTAAGAATTGTCCTTAGCCCCAAAACCAAATGGGGGAGCTGAAGGGTATGTTTGTTTTCAGTTTAAGCAAAATGTTGTTATTTGAAAGGTACATGTGTATAGAGAGGCATGCTGTGGCTCACCCCCCTAGGAACATTCTGGAATCACTCACCACCCAGGGGAGGGGGAGTGATCTCACCATGTGGAGTGAAGAGGAGGGGCTTCGGGATGGACAGACTCTGGTTGCTTCTGATTAGCAGGGGCTCTTCCTCCCTGTGCACATTGTATTGAATTGAATCGAATAAAGTATCAAAAACCCTTGATTCTGCCTGGCCTCTGACTTACAGGGAACCACAAAAATCCCAACAATAGTATCTGATATTTTTCTTATTTTCACCATCCCTGTGATCAAGACAATATTAAAAGACAGGGCTCCAACTCCCATCAGAAGGAATACTCATCCCAGACCCTGAGCTGGTCATCGAATCAACTCCCATTGCATACTCACCGTTATCAAAATCAATATATTTAGAAATCTTGTGCCAGGTGCGGTAGTAGAAGTGCCGGACCTGCTCTTTGTTCTTCACCATGCTTGTTGGTTTGCCTTTCTTCTTGTACTTCAGGGCAATGTTGTTCTGAATAGCTTCAAAGTCCTTCCCGTGCTGAAAAAGTAAAAGATTCAAAACCAAATTAAAACACAAAAAGTGCAGACGATATAAAAAGGATGACGAATCCCATCTAATGACACAGACTATCATCTCTGGACTTTATGATCTAGCTAGGGCTTTTCCATTTTTCCTATCCAGTTATGGACCTGGCCAGATCCCATTTAGGAGTTTAAGACTGTGTGACAGCTGGCGTGTGAGGGTTGTTCTCTGCCAGAGATGTTTTCCATTTCTAACTTCTATAAAACTCTGCAATAAAGAACTGAGGTTAGACTGCAATGTAAAAAAATAATGCAGCAGAATTGTATACATTTTATTTCTGCAGGTTGGAATGGGGCACCATATGCATTTTTCCCCATTGGAAACTATTTATACTACTTTTAAGTTGTGCTTTTATTAGTCATTTTGTAAATGAAAATAAAATACTAAACATCTCATGATTTCATTGTCAGGGCTTCTGTGTTCATTATGGAATGCTCACATCCATTGAGAAGTTCCTGCTGAGGATTTAATGTTTTGCTTCTTCAGACAGATGGAATAAAATAGAGAAGTGGCCCTAGCAATGCACCAGAATGATGCAACTTTGTCTATTACATCTGGAGACAGGCACTTTATTTTAATAAACAACCTCAAACGTACAAATTCTATGGACCAGGTAAGGAAATATGAGGTTTGGGGGGTTGCATGCATATAGTAAACTGACTTCTTCTTCTAGCTTCACAGTGCCTGATATTTTTAAGCAGATAGCTTTCGTTCTGCCTCAGTGCAAGAAGACGGACTTGACTTCTCAAGGTCCCTTCCAGCCCCACCTTTGTATGACTGTATGGTTCACATGCATTTTGCAGTCAGTTGTGCTCACTTGTATACTGAACATGTGCACATCCAAAATCAATTTGAAATGTCTTCCTCTACAAACTCCCAAATCAAGTTTTCATTTAAACATAAAACCAAGCCAGCCAAGCATGAGCTCCATAAGAAGCACCAGGTCAGCTGCCTGGCTTTCCCCCTCACCCCACCCTCCCCCATATACACACACCTCATAAAGTCCCTCGAAGAAGGTATTCTTGTCCTCTGTGCTCCATGATTCCCACTGACGTCTGACCTTCTTTCCTTCCTCCTTCTCTCCACCTGAGGTCCCCAGGTTCCTTGTGGCAGTCTTAGAACTCCCAGAGGGAGCACTGGGAGGAATTCCTGATGTGCTACCAGATGAGGTCCCTCCATTATCTGTTCCTTTTAGACAACAAAAGTGAATTTAGAAGCATTGACAGAGGTCACATATAAAGGGGAAAAAATCCTAGAAAATTAAAAGAAAATATCTGATTTCTTGACTGTACCATGTTTTCCAAGATTTTCACCTGAACACATTAGGCAGATGAGTTGCTGAAAGCTATGAAAAGCAGCAGTATGCCTCAGTGGGAGGATTAGAAGGCAAACATAAGGAAGGCTGGGGTGGGTCAATTATTCATCTCCACAGATATGGAACATAAGTAAGAGAGTCTCGCTCTTCAGAAGTGATAGAAGGATGATGCATGCTGCAGATTCCTATACTGGTATACAATAGAAGTACATATGCCATGGCACAGCTGAAAAGAACCTAAATACAATGTTGAATATTGATGAGCACATGAGTAATCCACTGAACTGTGGACTGTAAGATCTGGCTTTAAAACTCAAACTGCAATACCTCAATTGATTAAAAAAGAAGCACTAACAAATGATCACATCTTTCAGTGGAGCAGTGTTCTCAATAAACCCCTCTTCTATACACAAAGCAGCGTCTTTGGAGTGTGATGACTGAAGTTGTGAACTGTATCTCAAAAGTGAACAAGCCCCTTCATCAATACCTATGTTGATCTGACTGCTATCCATAAACACAACTGCCTGCCTGGAAGCAGCACCCTTGTCAGAGTAGACGTTTTATCACCAGCGCTAAAGCTTTTGTTTCTCAAGGGGGTGTTTTTTCCACACCCCTGAATGACTAAAGTTTTAGCGCTGAAAGTGGCAGGGTAGACACAGCTTAAGTCACCTGCAATAAGGTTTCATATTACAATTATTTCACAACAACAAAAGCCTTTTAGCTTCTGCACTGTTCTGGTAGGATTACTTTGGGTTCTCATGGGCTCTCGCATCCTAGTGGCTTCCCAGCTAGTGCAAAAGTAGAACAACTTCTCTCCTCTTTCAAGAATCCTAAATTTATTAATCCCCCACAATTCAGATTTCATTGAAGGGAGTTGGAGCTCTTCAGCTAGAAAAACCTAGATTGACAATCAGTGATGGAATAAAGCATAATACTAATTTACAAATCCAACAGTTCTCACAAAAAAACATTGCACCACCCCACTTCTTCATAGAGATTTTAGAATGTTTACTGACTTCATTCCATTTTTTTAAAAACCACACTACCATCTTCAATAACACGCTATGAAGCACTAACATTTTACAAGGCAACTACCATTGTCAAAATAGAGATATGTTTTGTCACACAACAGCTTCTATTGTAATGTTAAACCTGAATTTAATACATCATAAAACATTACACTTATTGCCATTATTCTAGCTAGCGATCACATCTGGTTGAAGTATTGGATACTCATACTGTCCTCACATATATTATTTCCCTTTGTGTCATTTTGTATGCCTTGCTTTCCTGTTATTTTAAGGAGAATATGTTGCCTCCATTTGTTTTTATTGTTTGTGAAATTTTGTGAACTGACAAGTAAGCAATCCACAGTAAATTCCCCAGCTCTTTGTGTGAATTAGCAAGGTTCTATTGCATATGCTTAGTTTTAAAAATAAAACTATTGAAATTAAATACACCAGACCCTCGCTATAGCCCGCATCACTATAGCGCAGGTTTGCGTACAACCAGAGGTAAAAGTAAGCTGGTGCGCCCCAGTATGGCATACCGGCAAGAGCGGATGCGCCATACTAGGGCGGATCGGCTTTCCCAGACGCAATTTAAAGGGCCTGGGGCTTCTAGCAGAGGCTGGAGCCCCAGGCTCTTTTAATTGCTGCCAGGGCCCCCTCTGCAGGGGAGGCTGCGGTGATGCTCCCGCGGCAGTTTAAAGGGCCTGGTGCGGTAGCAGCGCACCGGGCTCTTCAAATAGCTGTCGAAGCCCCGCCGCCGCTTCCCTAGGGCTCTGGCAACAGGGCTCCCTGCCCCGCGGAGCCCTGCTGCCAGAGTCCTGGGGAGGCTGCGGTGGAGCTCCGGTCCCCGCAGAGCCCCGCTGCTGGAGCCCTAAGGAAGTGGCGGCGGGGCTCCGGTAGTTATTTAAAGAGCCCAGGGCTGGGGCGTAGTGGCGCACCGGGCTCTTTAAACTACTTCTGGAGTCCCCTGGGCGTGGGGATGGCTCTGACCACTAGCACCGCCCCTTCCGCCCGAGGCTCCACCCCTTCCGGGGGCCAGAGCTGGCCCCAGCCCAGCCCCTGTACTGGTAAGACGCTTCAGTTACTTTCAACCCTGCATACAGCACAGTTATTGCCATAGATCTCAAATTTAAGTACAGTGAAACCTCGATTTAACGGACTAATTGGGGCGAGGGGGTGTCCGTTAAATCAGAAAGTCCGTTATTTAAGAAAGTAGGTTTTCCGAATGCATATGTTAAAAAATTGACTTTTGTGTAATTAAAATTAAGTACTGTATGTATGAAAAGTTTAATTTCACAGAAAAGTGTTCTGTATGTATTATTGCTTATGTACTCACCGTAGTTTTGAGACTGTAATAAACAAGTATGCGATCTAAATCAAAATAAACAAACATTTTTCTGAAAAAACACTATTTGTTTAGTTAAATATAAGAACAGTAAACAATGTTCTTAAAAACGAACCAAAATTTAAATTTTATAAAAAAACAAATTTTCTTTCCTATTTATTCGTCTTATGATATATCCAGACACTCCCGTTGCGGCGTGACGTTAATGTTCGATGTCGAGGTGCTTGCTTTAGGTGATCCTGCTTTGAAAAAACTATCAACTTTTGTTTGAACTTTTGAACTGTACTGTTTTTTTATAATTAACTCCCTAAAATTACGAAAATGGGTGTAATAAGGCTGAATTTCATTATCTGATGAATTGTCAATAAATCTTATTAGATCGTCGAGATGTGATCTAATCACTGATAACTTTATTTTTGGGTGTGTTGTTTCTTCTTCCTCATTATCTTCACTCCCATCCTCATCTTCCAAGGTCATTACCTCAGATGCTATTTCACTTTCACTCATGATGTGATACCCAGGGTCACCTTCATCTTCTTCTAACCACTGTAAAACATCTTCCTCAGCTACTTCTTCTCCACCAATATTCTGTATTGTCCTACAGTAATCAGTAACCTCTAGTCCTTCTAAATCCAAGTCTGCATCTTCGTTGTCAAGCAAATTCTTCCAACCATTTTCCAATGTTTGCACTTTCACTTCTTTCCATGCTGCAGCAAAATTAAAAATTGCCGATTTTAAACTGTAGCTCTAAGTTTTGTAAGGTACGCTGTCCTCTTGTATCTTCTTCATTATCATCATCCTGCAATACAACCATTACTTCCTCTAAAAACTTTTTGCGGTATATTTGTTTGGTTGCCAGAATTATCCCCTGGTCCATGGGCTGGATAAGTGATGTTGTATTTTTTGGCAAAAACATACATCTAAATTTGCCATCTTCTGAACATAAAATATTTTCGGATGGATGAGCAGGAGCGTTGTCTAAAAGCAATAAACATTTCACATCTTCCGGTGGTATTCCAAGCTCTTCGCCTTGAAATTTCCTGACTGCAGGTACAAAGTGTTCGAAAAACCAATCTTGGAAAATCTTTGAGGTGAACCAGGCCTTTGTAGAGTTATAGTATAAAACAGGCAGATGATCCATTATATTTTTTAAAACTCTAGGTTTACGAGATTTGCCAACTATTACAGGTGTCAGTCTATGTGATCCATCGGCGTTGGCACAAAGCAGCGCCGAGATCCTGTCTTTGCTGATTTTTCTTCCAGGTTTCGATTTTTCATATTTGGAGGCTTGTGTGTTGTCAGGCAGAGAACGCCAGAACAAACCAGTTTCGTCAGCATTGTAAATCTGAGACCTTAATAGCATTTCGTTAGTTATACATTCTATTAATTTTTGCCTAAATCAGGGGTCTCCAAACTACGGCCCGCGGGCCGGATGCGGCCCGCGAGGCCCTCTCATCCGGCCCGTGGAAGGCAGGGCTGGGCCGGGGCGCGGGAGGCGCTGGGGAGGCTCGGGGGCAGCGGCCGGGGCACCCTCGAAGGATCCGCCAGGGCACCGACCATCCCTCCCGGGGTAAGGAGCCCCCGGCGCCGCCGCCATGGGGGCAGAGCAGGGTCCCCCCCCCCCGCAGGGGCGGCGGCGGCGGCAGAGCTCGTTCTATCCCTTTGTCCCCTCGGCTTGGAGCGGGGCGCGCCTTGCAGAGCCGGCGCGGAATCCGCTTTAACCCTCTCCTGGGCGGGGGCCCCGGGACCCTGTTTTTGCGCTGGAGGAGGGCGCTGGCATATGGCCGGGCGGGACAGTAACAGATCAAACGTGCAGGATGCTAGTGAGTGGCAGGGCCAAACTGGGGGTAAAACAGCCTTCTCGGGTGGCGGCGTAGCCCCAGCTCAATCAATGGGGCAGGCTGGCGCCTGTGCCCGAGGAGGGCGAGATCAGCCCTGGGGGTGTATGCGCCTCCCCCCCCCCCCCCCCGCAACGTCTGTCAGGGGCGGGAGCTGCACTGGGTGTCCCCAGCCTTTCCTGGCCCTGTTTTGCTGCACAACGTGTTCCGTTTCCTCCCCCGCGCCTGGTAAACAGCCGGGACTCGCGCCCCTTCGCTTCCTTGGCCGGCTACGAGCGGGCACCAGGGTCCCCCTCCCCGGCTCAGCCTCTTCCCACTGCACCCCCCCCGCCCCCCCCCCCGAGCTGCACAGCCTCGCCCCCTCCGCCGCACGCCTGGCCGCCTCCGCTCCCGCCCACCCCTTCCTCGCACCGGCTCCTCCCCATTTCACCTCAGATACCCTCACTCCTCGTCCCCCCTCCCCTCTCCCGCCCCCTCCCCTCGCGGCTGCTCCTCCGGCTCATCCCCCGCCGCAGCCTGCCGCGCCCCTGTGCCGCTGACGGGGGCTGGCTGAGGGGGAGCGCGCGCTACCGGCGCTGCCCCCCGCGGTCCCGTCCCCCCGCCCTAGCTCGTCCGCGGGACCCTGGGGGGGCTTGGGGAAGGGCTTGGGGAAGGGCTTGAACTGGGCTGGCAAAGTGGAGGGAAGAAGAAGCCTAAGCGGCGGCAGGGCTGGGAAGCCGGGAGCCCTCGCAGGTGTAGGACGGTCCCGCAGCCACGGTGGGGAGGGTCTGACAGGGCCAGCTGGCTCCGTTTGCACCGTGAAAACACCCCCTCGGCGGACCATACACAACGCCACTGACCTTTCTGCGGGGGAACCGGGGCTGCGCCTTTGACTGAATTAGCCACAAAGACGTCTTGCCAGGACTTTTGTTCCCCCGCCAAAGCAAAGCCCCATTGCGTTTAATGGGAACAGTGCTGGCCACAGCTTTTCCGTGCCCCGCAAGCGCTAGCCGGGGCTGATTTACGCGCCGGGCTCCCGAGGCGCCCTCCCCCCGGACTTGGGGCTGGGAGGCGCACACCGCTCTCCAGAGCGCTCAGGCCGGGGAATCCCGGGGAATACATCACTGTCCCGGGCCGGCCTGACTGATTAGCCCGCGCGCACAGCCCCTGCCCCAGGTCAAGTTGAAGATTCTTGTTTGCTGGTTAACTGGGGGTTGTTAAAACGCCGAACAATGCCCGCCTGATCGCCTCTCTCCTGTGCGAGCGGGGCACTGGCCAGGGGCTTCCCCCATTGCACCGCCCCGCGGAGCTTTAATCCGCCGGGAGTAGCGGGTTTGTGCAAAGGAGGGTTGTTAGTGTAATAAGAAATACAGGGATAAGCAAGGCGGAGGGGGAGGGGGGCATTGCACGGGCTGTCTAAAGCCAGAATTGTCTGCTATTCTGGCATCCAGGAAACAATTTCACCATTCCCACTAATACAGGTGTTCATGTGTAGTGTATCAATGTGTTATTAAATAATAACTGAATAAAATAATATTAAATAAATAATTTAAAACAACATCCATGTTTTGATTCTTTTTTATTTGGACCTCGAGTGTGTTGTCGGCCCCCGAACTGCTATTTGATAGTTAATGTGGCCCTCGGGCTGAAAAGTTTGGAGACCCCTGGCCTAAATGGTTCAATATCTTCTGTTGGAGCACTTGAAGCTTCGCCATAAATTCATTTGTTCATAAGTCCGTGCCTTTTGCGAAAGCGCCAAAGCCACCCATCACTTGCTTTGAATGGTGTGTTCATATGCTTTGCTAATTTAATTGCTGCAGATTTCAATTCAACTGCCCGAACTGGAACCCCACAAGAACGTTGTTGTACGTACCACTTCAACAATGCTTCTTCAACTGAAGTTTCACGTGCCAATTTCATATGTTTTCTGGGATTGGTGTTTTCACCAACATCACATAGTAACGTAAATTTTTTTATTTTGTCTTTGTTTTTTTTAATGTCCGATACAGTTTGCTTTTTTATGCCATATTGCTCACATATACGAGACACAGCCACTCCCGATTCCAACTTTTGTATGGCTTCTAATTTTTGATTTAGCGTTAAATTAACTCTTTTCCGTTTCTCCATATTTTAAGGTTAGGGTTACACGGATGTGTTTACATACACAAATTTAAATTTATACGGAATAGGGCTGGGGCCTAGCTTACCGCAGGTCAGAACATCTACCAGCACGTGTTAAAAGTGCTGCAGAAAGTCACAGCCACAAAACTCGCGGGATGAGACTTAATCACATGCTCATCCAGCCTATCCCAAACTGGGGGCCCTGAGCTCCTGCTGTTTAAAAAAAAAAAAAAAGAGAGAGAAAGGAGAAAAACCCCAAACGGAGCTGTCCGAGCAGCAGCCGGACCACCAAATGGTCGGGCGGCAGCTCCGCAGCCCCCCCTCCTCCCACCACCACAGAGATGGGGGCCGCAGCCTGCAGCCAGCCCGCCCCCGGCTCAAACCCCGGCGGCAGCTGCGGCGCGGGGCTGACAGCCCGCAGGGTCCCGGCTCCCGGGACCCTCCACATAGCGAGCATAGTGCCGGGGGCCAGGCAGCAGCCCGCCCCCGGCTCAAACCACGCGCGGGCTGACAGCCCGCAGGGTCTCGGCTCCCGGGACCCTGCAAGGAGGGTGAGTGTTGCCAGGGGCCAGGCGGCAGCCCGCCCCCGGCTCAATCCGCGGCGGCTGCCGCGCGCGGGCGGAGAGCCCCGCAGGGTCCCAGCTCCCGGGACCCTGCAAGGAGGGTGAGTGCTTTCATCTCCGGCGGCAGCACAGAGCGGACACTCTGTCCGCATGGGTCCCGGCTCCCGGGACCCGCCAGCAAGTCCAGATGCTGCGGGGAGCCGGGCGGCAGCCCCCCCGCAGCTTCCACCTCCGGCAGCACAAAGCGGACACTCTGTCCGCACGGGTCCCGGGAGCAAGTCCAGCTGCTGTGGGGAGCCAGGCGGCAAGCTCCCCCTCCCCCCCCCCCTGCTTCAGCCTCGGGCAGCAGCAGGGAGCCCACAGCCAGCCCTCCAGAAACGGACTTCGGATGCATCAGACTCAGAAAAATTTTGTCCGTTGCATCCGAAGTCCGTTAAATGGAGGTCCGTTAAATCGAGGTTTCACTGTAGTGAGGGTCCAGTGTATTTGAAAGCAGATTTTCCATTTACCTACCAACTCTGGAGTTCAAGATTCTGTGTTTCCCTTACAAGAGCTGGGGACATTGGACCCCAATATCATTGCAACAGAGTGCAGGGAATTGAACTGTTCTAGATTTATTACATTGTGCAAGGGAAAGAGAAACCTGAATGCAAAACCGGGAGGAAAGCGTGACTACTTTTGTTTCAAAAGACTAATGGTTACTAATTTAGGGTGTTAAAAATAGTTTTGCTTTATATTTTAAATAAGATAATTCTGATTCAAATTTAACACAGAATATTCCAAACTTGTTTAAAAATATTTTGTAAGAAAATCTGCGATTACATATTTTTCTTTTGAGTGCAAATATATAATATTTCATATGAAATGCATAGTTAACACAGGAACAATTTAAAGAGTGTTTCTTATGGTCTCCTAGTCTAGACTTGATCTTTCAGCAGAAAATTACTAATACCTTGTGGAGGCTTGTGAACCAAAAGTAGAGAAAAAAATCAATTTAATTTAAAAAATATTTCTCAAATAAACAACTTCTCTATCCCCTGAACCTCGCTCATTTATTAAAAAAAGTTTGAAAGATACCGAAACTGTAAAAATCCCAAGAGACTAATATTTTGACATTAAGACATGGTAGCTTTTTATAGCACTGCTAATAGGTGGCTCAAAAGAAAAAAAATATTTGGATGAAAGGGACTGAAGACCACAAATTGCTTATCCAAGGAGATAGATCTAATATGTTATTTGAAAATGACATTTCAATCTATCATTACTATAAACATTTCTCTCAAAAACATAGGTACAGCCCTGCAAATCTGAGAGATCTGCTTTATGTTCCCAGATATCCATGAACCATGTTTGCGGACCAGATGCAGGGCTCTAGACTTAGTGGGAGATAGAGAATCTACTCCTGAGAATCAAGATCTTAGTTTCCAAATCTTTAGCCGACAAGGGAAATTAAAGTCTATCCACTTTTTGGATACAGTCTCTCCTGTTAATGGCTGTCAGCGTGAACACTTAAATTAGAGTGAAGAGGAGGTGAGAATCAAACCAGGGAAGTATTCTTTTGAACGCAGTCCTCTTTTTACTTTCTGAATGTATAGTTTTTAGGTGTTTATCTATACTCAACCTCCACAGTCCAAAAGTCAATGGCACAGGTTTAACCAAAGGTTTTCTACAGGCCATACAGTTATGTTTCATCCTAAACCTTTCATCCTAAAACACAAATAGCAAAATTAATGACATTCAAGTATCTAAAAATTCCAATAAAAATTAAAGTTATTTTTCAGAAATTAAATGTTTTAATAAAATACTTCTCACTTGCATGAAACAGAACATGAAAGTGACGATTCTATTGAGAACTTAATCATTGTGGATTTTAGAAACTTACTCATTTAGCTTCTAAATATTATGATATTTAGTTCAAAGATACTTCCTTTCTCATCTCATGATTGGAATAACTAGGCTCTCTGAAACGACAGGTTCTAGTCCTAGAAAGGTCAACTCAGCCCTTTATCTTCTTAAAGTAGATACATTACAATTCATGTAGTATATCATGCAAGATTCTTTTTGGTAAGACCTTAAAACCCAATGTTCTAACAACTCTGCAAAGGCATTAGAACCCATTTAACTCTTCCTAGGAACAGAAGTTTGCAACAGAGTCTTTTTCAAAATCCTCCTCCCTCATTATTGTGCACAATATTGTTCACCAGCTGGTTGCCACAATCTACCCTAGTGTGGCTGCATTTCAGTGGGGCAGTGTGGATTATCCCTGTCACATAAGTTAAAAAAAATATTTTGGATGAAAGGGACTGAAGAAAATGAAGGTATTAATTCACCATTAGTTCTTGCTATACTAATTATATATATGTGTGTGTGTGTATGTATGTATGTGTATGTGTGTTTTTATATATATATATACACTAGCATAAGTGGCCCGGCGCTGCTCGGGTCAGTCGGAGGTGGGGAGATGGCAGACAGCTGACACCCCCTGACCAAAGCCAACACCCACACCTCACCCCTCACCCACCCCGACACCTTCCCACCCCCGAAACCCGAAACCCCCACCTCACCCCCCGACCGAATCCGACACCCCCACCTCACTTACCGTCCCACCAAACCCAACTGGGATCCGTCGCAGGGGAGGAGGGGGCGCAGAGCCAAGGGATTCCGGGGACCTTCGCAGGTGGGGGGGGCACAGGGCTGATGTAGTCCGGGGTTCCGTTGGGGAGGTGGGAGGGGCAGAGAACTGAGGGATCTCCGGGGTTCCGTTGGGGAGGTGGGAGGGGCAGAGAACTGAGGGATCTCCGGGGTTCCGTTGGAGGAGGGAGGGGTGAGCTGAGCGAGTGAGGTGTCCGTTGGAGGGGGGTATTATGACATCATCACCACCTAACTGCCCAGTTGATGTGATTGGCCCTGAAAGACTTTCACCCCTGGGGGGCGTCAGAGGTGAGATCCGAAAATTTTTCGACCCTTACCAGCATCTAGACCCCAAGACCCCTCACTGTACCAAAATTCAAGTCTCTGGCTCAAACGGTGCGGGAGGACTTCGCAGTCATACGTACATACATACATACATACACACATACATACACCACTTGACTTATATATATATATATATATATATATATATATATATATATATATATATATATAAAAATAAAACACACATACACACACACACACACACACACACACCTATTTTACACAAGTTGTCATTAATGAATACTTTGAAACTCAATCAAATAATCAAATAATTAAATCAAAAAGCTCCCCTGAAAGCAGTTAAAGGTTTTTAAAGTTAAAGTTGTTAGATACCAGAAGAGGAATATTTCAAGAATCTTAGTTGGGTGCCTATTCAAAAAAGAACATTTATAAAAGGACCTCATTGCAGATGACACACAGAGGCTACTCTTGATCTGTCTATTGACATCAAGTTACATGAGTCCCAAGACTGCTCATTCCACATGATCATACCTCTGATAATTCCTTCCACTACCCTGTACAGGAGAAAGAACTCTTGCACAGTAGGTAGAAAGCACTGGGTTTGGAAGCAAGAATTCTTATCATTTGGTTCTTGAGCTATTAATTATAAAGGCAGAAGTTTCTGCACATGCTGATATTTGCAATGACCTATGGAGGAACAAACAAAACTTAGACGTATGAACCCTACAACACTGGTGTTTTGGCTCTATTTACTCATTTTGTTAGTGCAGTTGTCCCTATACATTTATAAGCCTGGTAGTACTGGTACACCAGACTTCTAGGACTGGTGCTTTGGGCCCCACAGCCTAGCTTCACCATGTCCCTCTGTGCTAGGTCTTTGGGCCTGCCTCTCTATCAATTGTGCATGTTTAAACCTTTATAAATTCTGGACTGTTGGTAAAACCTAGTACGTAGCCTGATAAACAAGTACACATAAATGAAGAGGTCAGAAATTGTATTAGGCTGAACAGGACTCATTTTTTAGTATTTTGTCTGGACTTTAGAAAACTGAGCCAGTTTCCCTGTCATGTGACTTGAGTTCTATCTTCATGATCTTCATGTTCGATTGTGAGAACACAGATGTTCTACTTAGAAGCATGAATACAGGAAATTTGCTAAAAAATTGCACTAAAAAAATTTAAGGATTGAAATGCAAAAACCGAACGTGCACGTTAGAAACAATGGAATACTGCATACATCAGATACAGTAGAAGAGTCAGAGACAACACTAGTATCTCAAAGGCTCATCATGAAGAGTTCTTCCATCCAGGCTCCATGCAGCCACTTAATGTTTGGTCTCCCATACCCCCACTGGCACCTTTTAGAAGTCAGAAAATTCACAGCTTCACCTGATGGGTCCTACATACAAAGGGTCACTCTCCAATAGAGTTAATCTCCCCTGTACCAGCCTAATTGAACATACATAAGAGATTAGGCCTCCCTTATCCACATTCTACAGGCCAATATTAAAATGAGTACAGTATGCAAAATGCCATGTTCAAGGGTCACTTGGCAGCTGCCTCCTGAACACCTACCAGGTATATCTGTTGGAAAAGAATCATAGAATATCAGGGTTGGAAGGGACCTCTGGAGGTCATCTAGTCCAACCCCCTGCTCAAAGCAGGACCAATCCCCAACTAAATCATCCTGGCCAGGGCTTTGTCAAGCCTCACCTTAAAAACCTCTAAGGAAGGAGATTCCACCACCACCCTAGGTAACCCATTCCAATGCTTCATCACCCTCCCAGTGAAAATGTTTTTCCTAATATCCAGCCTAAAGAATATGGCTTTTACTGATATTCTCATAGAATATGGACAAAATTAAGAGTTAAATATGCCTTTGTCTCCATTTCCTAAAAGCAGATCTACTGAATACCATATGTATTAAGGCATGTGGAAAGATTCTTTTTGAACAATCTTTTTAGATGTTTTGGCCTTTCGTTGTAGCAATCAGTAACACTAGGACTGCATATAACTTCTTCAGAAGTACTTCTCAGCTAAAGGATTGCATTAGAAAGACTATAGTAGAAAATTCCTTCTTGGCTCTAGGTTTTATGTGAACCCTTGAATTAGTTTCTAACAGTCCAGCACAGTTGCAAAGCAAAATACTTATCCCTATGGCCCAGGTGCAGTTGTATAAGGTATAAAGGTTTAGGTTTCAGAAAGGTTACAAAAGCATCCTGCTATGTGCACAGCAATATCTTTCTTGTTGAAAAAACAATAAAATGCAAGGTGCTGAAATCTTTTCCTCACTGCTCTCCAAACAAATAAGTCCCATTGTTAAACCACAGTCAACATCCTTTCATTGGCCAGATATAACACAACACACTGCAGTGAAAAAATGAACCAGTCAACCCCACAAAAAGCATGTACTTCAGGAATACAGAAAAGCATCTTGACCTGTGGGGCAACCCTCCAGAGCTGAAGCCTGGATTTGGTTTCCTTTCTGCCCAGAGAGGGAAAAGCAGCTCCAGCTAAGAATAGGGGATAAAAAGCAGGCATGGCTGATGCTTCACTTTGAGTATTTGCCCTGTAATGGGAAAACGAATTTGTAGCTTGTTTGCATGGGCCTCTCACAAGTACAAGTCTAGGACAGCACTAGCCCCTGGATATGTTCGCACTACTGTTTTACTACTGACACCTGATGCTTCAAACAAGGCAATTAAATGGCCAATAAAGATGAACCCTAATAGCAAGCTTCTTCCAATCTCCCCTACACTACATGACCAAGCAGACAGAGGAAGTGTAGCTAAACTTGTTTCAGTATATCCCATTCTAATTGCTGTCAGGGAACTAGTCACAAAAAACATCTTTCGAAGCATTCTCTGCACCAATGGTTTTCGCGGTGGCTCGTCAGCACTGGTGACTGGGTCATTAAGTCCCATCGGTGGTGATGCTGCACGTCTAAAGCAGGCTAGTCCCTACCTGTTCTGACACAGCACTGCGCCCCGGAAGCGGCCAACAGCAGGTCCAGCTCCTAGGTGGGGGAGGGAAGCACAGGGCTCCGCGCACTGGCCAGGTCCCAAGCACTGGGGGAGGGTGGTGCCTACAGGCGAGAGCCATGCAGAGCTTCTTGCACGCCTCCAGCTAGGAACTGGACCTGCTGCCGGCTGCTTCCGGGGCGCAGAGCAGTCCGCAGTGCTAGGACAGGCAAGAAGACTGCTTTAGTGACGCTGAGGTAACCCTGGATCCCAACTGCCTACCCCAGCCCTCCCCCACAAACCCAGAGCCCCTTCCTGCACCCCAACCCCTCATCCCTAGCCCCACCCCAGAGCCTGCACCATCAGCCTAGAGACCTGACTCCCTCCCACACCCAAAACCCCTGCCCCAGCCCAAAGTCCTATTCCACACCCTGAGCCCCTCAATCATGGCACCACCCCAGATCCTCACACCAACCGAGCACCCCTTCCACACACCAAACCCCTCATCCCCAGCTCTGTTGGGTCACAGGCATCAATAATTTTCTTCAGCCGGGTTGCTAGAAGTTTGAAAACCACTGATTTACATAGTACATACTTTAACAACTGCAGATATAAATGGCTAGTATTGACATGGTACATCTGCATACACTGTACATCATTTAAAATAAATGTGGCAAGTATTCACTTGCTCTCACATTAAAAGGGCTAAGAAGAGGTGTGCATTTTAGACACCAGCACTGAGCATACAACTGAGTGCTCATTCGTATTTCCACCTTGCAAAATTATTTAGCAAGTTTAAGATATGATAGAGATACTGTTAAATTTATGTGAGCACTTCAACTATAATCTCTTTCACATACACACACCCCTTACAGGATTTTATAAGATGGCTGGGGGGAAAATGCAATGAGACAAAAAAAATTAGCATAAAATGGCTCAGCCTGGAAGAGGTATTTTTATGACAAAATTTAACACAGAATTTAGCTAAGTTGTACATACACAAAATTAGGATTTATGCACATATTTTGTTTCAACCTACCTAGGGCATAGTTTATTTTAAAACGTATCACTAGACAGCATTCCTTATTAATTTGTTATAATTAAAAATATGATTTAGTCATGGATTCTGTGATTACAGATTACATGGATTACAGGTCCTCTGTGGCTTCAGTAGTGAATTGTGGGGGATGGAGCTGGGGTAGTGCACGCCCTACCCTCGCAGCTGTGGCAGGAGCTAGGGCTGTCCACTCCCACCCCCACAGCTTGGCTCAGGCTGTAGTCAAGCCTATTCCTTTGCCTCCCGAGGCTGCAATGTTCCAGCTTTCATTCCTTACTCCTTCCAACTCTCTTTCTCCCGGTTATATTTAAAAGTCATTTACAGGTCATGACTCCTATGAAGTTTTGTTTATTGCCTTCAACCTGTCCCTAAATTTTACTAAAAATAACCATGACAAAAATCTAAACTTTATAGTATTTAACACACAAAATTTATATCCTTAAGTGGAAAGCTACAGTTCACATCAATGTTCCCTGTAAGCCACATGGCTGTGTAGCCACACCCCTTACTGGCATGCACCAAGTGCAACTCAGTGCCTTGTAGGCAAGGGAGCTGCACTTAGGTGCTATTGTGGGGGGGAGGGAAATGAGAGAGGTTCTGCAGAGCTCTCCTGTTCTCTAGTCATTTTCAGAACAAGGGAGAGATTGCAATAAAAAACATGGAACACAATGAATGAGAGTAAGTCAACGGGGAGGAAGTAAATGGACTGAATGAATGAAGGGATCCAGGGGTTCTCAAACTATTGAGAACCACGACCCCTTTTTCCTCTCTCCCTCGGCACGGCAGACCCTTGTATTTCTGCCGAAAAGCCACCGAATAAATTAACTACGCATTCATTGGCTATTTTCGGTGGACATGATGAGCACTTTCGGGAGCGCTCGGCATGTCCGCCAAAAATAGCCGCCGGATGCAGAAGTGATTGCGGCGGTGGCTTTTCCGCGGCACAAGCAGCTCGCGACCCCTCAGGAGGCGGCCGGTGACCCCAAGGGGTCGCGACCCACAGTTTGAGAACCCCTGGGATAGACTGAATTGGACAGAAGAAAGGAGGCTTTGAACAGTTATTCATTCTCCGGAGAGAAAACCAACTTTCAAAGCTCAAGGATAAAAAAAAAAAATCAGGTATCTCAAAAAGGTTTCCTGTTTCCATGAGTGTAATTTGCAGTTAACTAGTCTCCTAATACATATCCCATAGCACATGGGTGTCCAACCTTTTGGCTTTTCTGGGCCACATTGGAAGAAGACGAGTTGTCTTGGGCCACACATAAAATACACTAACACTAACGATAGCTGATGAGCAAAAAAAACACAAAACTTAAAATAGATAATGTACATATCTAAGTAATAAAACTTCATTAATTTTTTTTGATATTTTTTATTATAAAAGTAAAAGAAAAAAGGGCAACATAAAACTAGTGGGATATTTAACATTGTTTTTGAGACACTAATGCTTCAATATCTGGTTCGATGGAAGTAGTTGCAGTTCTCAGTGAGTTCTCAAGGTGCTCATCAGATATTTTGGTTCTAATTCAAAGATTCTAATCAAAGATTCTGTCTTTTCATACGTTTGTTATTGATGCGAGGAAGAAGAATAACTTTGAAATGAGCCAGATTGGGAACATGGATGAGGTCCCGCTAACGTTTGATGTGCCATCTAACAGAACCGTAGATAACAAAGGAGCCAAAACCATAACCGTAAAAACCTCAGGGCATGAGAAAACCCACTACACGGTTGTGCTGTCCTGCTGTGCAGATGGTACCAAACTGCATCCGATGTTGATCTTTAAAAGGAAAACATTCCCAAAAGAAACAATTCCACGGGGAGTCGTCGTGCACGTTCATGATAAAGGGTGGATGGACGAAAATGGCATGAGGCTGTGGATTGACCAAGTGTGGTCCAAACATCCTGGCGGGCTTCTGAAGAAATCTTCCTTGTTGGTGCTTGACCAGTTCAGAGCGCACATTACGGAAACTACTAAAAAGAACTTTAAGGAAGTTAAGACCCAAATAGCTGTGATTCCTGGTGGTCTTACCAGCCAGCTGCAACCTCTGGACATTTCCATTAACAAACCGTTCAAAGTTCTGATGCGAGAGGAGTGGAACACCTGGATGGCAGCTGGGAACCATGATCTGACGCCTACTGGGCGGATGAAGAGGCCCACTATCACACAAGTGTGTGAATGGGTTAAAAGGTCATGGGACTCCGTGAAGGAGGACATTGTTGTAAAATCCTTCAAGAAGTGTGGCATTAGTAATGCCTTGGATGGAACAGAAGACAACGTCTTATTTGACACCAGTGAGGAAGAAAGGGATGACAATGACTGCGTGGATCTGTCCTCACTCATTTCTGATAGCAGCGAAGAAGAGGAATTCTTGGGGTTCGAATAATAACATTACAGCCTTATTTTTGTTACTTTCACTGTTTACTGACTTTACTGACTGTTAATGAGAGTAAAGATAGTTCTTAATATGTTACATGGTTGACATAAAATTGTTCTTAAACTGCTGTTAACTTTATACAGTTGATATAAAATATTTTACTACAGTATTTGGTTCAGAATATTTTTTTTCTAGATTTTCCTCCTTTAAAATTAGGTGCGTCTTATATGGCGAAAAATACGGTAGTCATCTGTCCACTTTTCGTTGAACAATCTTCCTTCTTGTATAATTTTTCTTTTTTTGGGTTCTGTTTTCTTTTGAGACGCTGTGGAAGCCATGCTGGAATTAAAAAAATAATAATAAATATGCAATTATATTTATTTTATTATGAAAATTGATAGAAAATTAGAAAGCAAGGTTTAATAATCAAATAAGAATACTTACATGTCTTCTAAATAACAATAGACGACTATCGTTTACAAAGGTAGGTTGAAATATTATCGATAATCACTGCGTTTTACTCGCCAAATCGCCACAAGCACACGTAACGTCTGCACCTTTCTTCGGTGTCAATTTGACTGTCTGCACATTGGAAGCCGTACACCACCGAAAAACTTAAGCCACACATGCGTACAAATAGCGAGAGCGTACGGCACGCGGCGGCGTTATGCCTGGTACACACAAATTCTTTGTCACAATTCATTTTACGCAACATTAGAGTCCTCTCGCTCTTTATTTGATTAGTCAATTTTATCAGTTTTTCGGGTTTTTTGGTCGAACTGTTTGCAATTATAATGCGAATTACGAATAATACTCCGGTATTTGTGGACGTAATCTCATAACGTTGTAAGTTTACGATTTTGTGTTGGGCCGCATTCATAGCCGTCCTGGGCCGCATGCGGCCCGCGGGCCGCAGGTTGGACAAGCCTGCCATAGCACATGCAATTCATGGAAGCCTGAGAATCAATTTGAGGTTCCTCTTTTATTGAATTTTACAAGGCCAGCTACAGAAGAATATTTAACAAGATGGAGCATTGTAATTCAATCCACTCCTCCAGCTAAACAACATTCTGACTCTCAGGAACTACTACTGAGGAAGCAAGGAACACCATTTAGTCCATAGGGGCCACGAGATTGGTGGCTAAATCTGGAACAGGAGTGCTGTAAAATGCTTCCAAGCTTCTGGAAGAAGCTTCTATCTTGGCTGATCCATGAGAGGGATACTGTCTCCTTACATTCATTCATTCTCTGAACAGAGAAATGAGATAAGTGCAGGAATGAAGACCCCTTAACTTTGCATCAAAATATAGCTGCAATATTTAGCAAAGACTACAATACACTTCATATTCATTTTTGCCAAGATGCTCATAAAAGAGTTACTTATCGGATACACAAAATGCAGTAGATAAATCACTCAGCAAGAGAAAAAGTGGGGAGGAAGGAGAAAAACAGAATTGATGCTTCACTTCAAGATGCTCTTTATGTCACCTTTTCTCCTAAACTGCAAAATGCAACAATTCAGTGCGCTAATGAAGCACAAGCTGAACCCCAAGAATCCAACTGGAAATACTTTCCTACTTGTAAGAACATAAGAATAACTATATTGGGTCAGACCAAAGGTCCATCCAGCCCACTATCATGTCTACTGACAATGGCAAATGCCAGGTGCCCCCGAGTGAGTGACCCTAACAGGAAATGATCAAGTGATCCATCTCCACCCTCTGACAAACAGAAGCTAGGGACACCATTTCTTACCCATCCTGGCTAATAGCCATTAATGGACTTAACCTCCATGAATTTATCCAGTTCTCATTTAAACCCTGTTATAATCCTAGCCTTCACAACCTCTTCAGGCAAGGAGTTCCAGAGGTTGCCTATGAGCTATGTGAAGAACTTCCTTTTGTTTTAAGCCAGTTGCCCATTAATTTCATTTGGTGGCCCCTAGTTCTTATATTATGAGAACAATAACTTTTTCTTATTCACTTTCTCCACACTCATGATTTTATATACCTCTACCATATCCCCCCTTAGTCTCCTCTTTTCCAAGTTGAAAAGTCCTAGCCTCTTTAATCTCTCCGCATATTGGACCTGTTACAAACACCTAATCATTTAGTTGCCCTTCTCTGAACCTTTTCTAGTGCCAGTATATTTTCTGACATCAGGAGACCACATCTGTATGCAGTACTCAAGATGTGGGCGCACCAAGGGCAATAAGATATTCTCTGTCTTATTCTCTATCCCTTTTATAATTATTCCTAACATCCAGCTTGTTTTTTTGACTGTCGCTGCACATTGTGTGGACGTCTCCACAGAACTATCCACGATCTATTTCCTGATTAGTTGTTATCAAATTAGCCCCCATCATATTGTATGTGTAGTTGGGAGTTATTTTTTCCAATGTGCATTTCTTTGCATTTATCCACATTACATTTGCCATTTTGTTGCCCAGTGACTTAGTTTTGTCTGCAAAATTTGCCACCTCACTGTTTACCCCTTCCTCAGAGGACTGACCCTTGGGGAACATCACTAGTTAGCCCTCTCCATTCTGAAAATTAACCATTTATTCCTACCCTTTGTTCCCTGTCTTTTAACCATTTCTCAATCCATGACAACTTAATTTACGTAAGACCCTTTGATGAGCGAGCTTCTCAAAGGCTTTCTGGAAATCTAAGTATACTATGTCCACTGGATCCCCCTTCTGCACATTTGTTGACCTCTTCAAAGAACTCCAATAGATCAGTAAGACATAATTTCCCTTTACAGAAACCATGTTGACTTTTGCCCAACAATTTATGTTCTTCTATGTGCTTGACAATTTTATTCTTTATTATTGTTTCAACTAATTTGCCCGATACGGACGTTAGACGTACTGGTCTGTAATTGCCAGGATGACCTCTAGAGCCTTTTTAAAATATTGGCGTTACATTAGCTATCTTTAAATCAGCTTCTGTACCCAATGAGTGAAAGGACAGGTTACAAACCATAGTTAATAGTTCTGCAATTTCACATTTGAGTTCTTTCAGAACTCTTGGGTGAATGCCATTTGGTCCCAGTGACTTGTTACAGTTAAGTTTATCAATTAATTCAAAAACCTCTTCTAGTGACACTTCAGTCTGTGACAATTCCTCAGATCTGTCATCTACAAAAGACGACTTAGGTTTGGGAATCTCCCTAACATCCTCAGCCGTGAAGACTGAAGCAAAGAATTCATTTAGTTTCTCCGCACTGTCGTCCTTAAGTGCTCCTTTTGTATCTCGAGCGTCCACAGGCCCCATTGGTTGTTTAGCAGGCTTCCTGCTTCTGATGTTCTTAAACATTTTGTTATTACCTTTTCAGTTTTTGGCTAGCTGCTCTTCAAACTCTTTTGGCTTTTCTTATTACATTTTTACACTTAATATGGCAGTTTTTATGTTCCTTTCTAGATACCTCACTAGGATTTGACTTCCACTTTTTAAAAGATGCCTTTTTATCGCTCACTGCTGCTTTTACATGCTTGTTAAGCCACAGTGGCTCTTTTTTAATTCTTTGACTGTGTTCTTTTAATTTGGGGTATACATTTAAGTTGGGCCGCTATTACGGTGTCTTTGAAAAAAAGTGTACATGCAGCTTGCAGAGATTTCACTTTTGTCAGTGTACCTTTTAATTTCTGTTTAACTAACTCCCTCATTTTTGCATAATTCTCCTTTTTAAAATTCAATGACAGTGTTGGGCTCTTGAGGTGTTCTTCCACCACAAGAATGTTAAATGTTATTATATTATAGTCACTATTTCCAAGGGGTCCTGTTATAGTTACCTCTTAGACCAGATCCTGTGCTCCACTCAGGACTAAATTGAAAATTGCCTCTCCCCTTGTGGGTTCCTGTACCAGCTGCTCCAAGAAGCAGTCATTTAAAGTATCGAGGAATTTTGTCTCTACATTTCGTCCTGAGGGGACATGTACCGAGTCAAAATGGGGATACTGAAATCCCCCACTATTATTGAGCTCTTTATTTTAATAGCCTCTCTAATCTCCCTTTGCATTTCATCATCACTATCACTGTCCTGGTCAGGTGGTTGATAATAGATCCCTATTGTTATATTCCTATTAGAGCATGGAATTACTATCCACAGAGATTCTATGGAACATGTGGATTCATTTAAGATTTTTACTTCATTTGATTCTACATTTTCTTTCACATATAGTGCCACCCTCCTCTCCCACTCCTACCCCCGTGCATGACCTGTTCGGTCCTTCTGATATATTTTGTACCCCAGATTGTCCTCACTCTACCAGGTTTCTGTGATGCCTATTATGTCAATGTGCTCCTTTAACACAAAGCACTCTAGTACACTTATTATTTAGACTTCTAGCATTTATGTACAAGCACTTTAAAAACTTGTCACTGTTTATTTGTCTGATCTTTTGATGTGTCAAATTCTTTTTTATGTAATGTTTCCCATCTGATCTGACCCCTATTTTATCCTTTTCCATCCTCTCCTCCGACTAAAACCAAGAGAATCTGTATCAATAGACTCTCCTCTAAGAATAGTGTCTGTCCGATCCATGTGCTCCTCTGCAGCAATCGGCTTTCCCCCACCTCTTAGTTTAAAAACTGCTCAGCAACCTTTTTAATGTTAGGTGACAGCAGTCTGGTTCCACTTTGGTTTAGATGGAGCCCATCCTTCCTGTACAGGCTCCACCTATCCCAAAAGTTTCCCCAGTTTCTAATAAATCTAAACCCCTCCTCTCTACACCATCATCTCATCCACGTATTGAGACTCTGAAGCTCTGCTTGCCTACCTGGTCCTGCGCATGGAACTGGAAGCATTTCTGAGAATGCCACCATAGAAGTTCTGGATTTCAGTCTCTTTCCTAGCAGCCTAAATTTAGCCTCCAGGATGTCTCTTCTACTCTTCCCTATGACATTGGTACCTACATGTACCACGACGACCAGCTCCTCCCCAGCACTACTCATAAGTCTATCTAGATGCCTTGAGAGATCCGCAACTTTTGCACCAGTCACCATCACAAAGGCAGCTATGTTTCTAATGATTGAATCTCCCATTACTAACACCTGCCTTCTCCTAATAAATGGAGTTCCCTCCCATGGAGAGGTAACCTCAGTGTGAAAGGATACCCCAACACCATCTGGAAGGAGGGTTCCAACTATGGGAAGGATTCCTTCTGCTCCCGTTGACTGCTCTCCTTCCCTGGGTCTTTCATCCTCTTCAACAGTGCAGGGGCTGTCTGACCGGAAGTGGGACAAATCTATAGTGTCCTGGAAAGCCTCATCAATATACCTCTCTGCCTCCCTTAGCTCCTCCAGTTCTGCCATTCTGGACTCCAAAGCCCATAGGTGGTCTCTGAGGGCCAGGAGGCCACGCATAGGGCAGGTAATCATATATACTACATACATGCTACATTGAGTGCAATAAAGTCAAAGTTCCCAAGAGATTTCCTTCTGCTGAACAGAATCTGAGAAAGAGCATGGATAAAAAGTTCCCTAAACTCCACTGATTCTTCTTCCAACTATAGTCAAACTATGTTTCCCCATCACTTAATTATATCATAAATAAGTTTACTATTTATATAATTGGTTTACTAAAATGATATGCACAAATAGCACAAATTGCTACAAGTAAAATTGATTTTTTTAAACCAAGACAAAAGCACATGACTATAGGTAAATCATAACAAATAAATGATGAGGCCCAACCAATACACTGTGACGAGCTACTATTTAAAAGAAATTAAAATGCCATGTTTAATGACTGTACCTTTGCTAATTTCCCTCCTGACACCCTCTCCACACATTCCCAAATGAGCATTCCAAAGATTCTGAAAGAATTCTCTAAGAATATTTGGAAAGGTAATCATGAGTATATTAGGGATGCAAAAGTTTTAACTGGTTAACTGATAAGATTGATGCTTACTGGTTTCAGTTAATGGTTAAACTCCACCCATAGTCCCAGCAGCCACGTACCAGGAGTCCCAGCTGCCGCCCCATATACCCTGGGTCCCTCCAGGCTTCTAGGGTGCGTCATGGTTGCCGTCCCTGGACCCAAAGTCCTGGCTGCCACCGTACTGCCACCTGGCATCTATCCCAGTTGTCAGGGGACCAGTAGCAGGGAGTCCCACATAATATGTACAAACGCTGCAGCACCCCCTGCACCCTAGTTCCCCAGGTAAACATTTAACTGTGTAAGATAGAACTGTAATCAGTTACATGGATATTGTTTTTAAATGTTATTTACATCCCTAGAGTGTATTATTGGAAGATAACACAAGATGGATTTCTGATTTGGTCCAAATGTAGCTGTAGTGTTAACATGGCCTTCGCAGCTGTCATCTAGCAGCAACATGGCAATGATAGGGCTTGAGCTCTCCTAGCAGATCCAAAGGTTTGGGAAATCCCACATGAGTACTGCAACAAAGCACGAGCTGATGAACATAACCAGCTCAGATGCATATTTTTTGTGGGGGAGGAATGGTTTGGGTATGGGATGGGAGATGAGATTGAGTTAAAAATCGCTGCTCTGTTTTCTTTAAAAGCCTCCTCCCTTCAATTTGTTTCCTGCAGGAAACTCACACTGTGTGATACTTCACTTGGAATGTAAACCCCTCTAAATTTTGATCACAAGACACATCAATATAACAGAGAGAATTTAGACAAATCAGTAAAATGTTTCAGATCCTACATCTTTGGACATAAATAATTCAAATTCGGAAGCATCCCACAACTCCACAGCTCTATTCTCTAAGATTCTGACATGTCAGCCATATCAGAGGAACCACCTCCAATTCCTTCACAGCAAAACTAGCCAAGTGGAGCTTCTAGCTGCTCTCAATTTGAAATGTGTTATTGTCTGTCCTCTATGACCTAATAAAATTCCCCAAAACATGGACAAAATATAGTCAGGTACAGTGATTTGTTTCTAATTACTGAAAAGATTCTAGTCATTATATTATGCTGCACATAACTTTCTTTTGTTAATTAGAGTATATAAATCTTCAAATAAATGGTGTGTGTTTGCTGATTTAGTGTAAGCAAGGCTATTTCAAACCATTCCACTGTTTTGAAAATGTGTGTATGCATTTAATATATAATATACACAAATACACACACATTTACCATGATAATTATGAAACATATACACCCCAGGGATATAGCACTTTAATACTATTCACAAACTTTAAAATAATTAGCTGCCTCTCAAGTATTCTTCTGTTTATTTAGTTTGTTTAAGTGCGGTGGGGAGAGAATTACCTAGACTTCTCAGTACTAGACACCTCATATTGAAGATTTTGTTGAGGCTTTAAAAGATTAAGTAGAATTTATTAACCTATAAAAAGCACTTTTGTAAACTTTACAAAAATATTTGCCACACAACATAAAGTTGTATTTAAATACATCTAATGCAGTGGTTCTCAACTCGTTTCAGTCCACAGCCAATCAAAAAAATTTCATGGACCACCTCACCTTTTTTATTTATTTTTAAAAAGTCACCATGGACCATCAGTTGAGAACAACTGATCTAATGGGACATGCTACCTTGCAAAGTTATATTTTATTTATTTTAATGCAAAGCTAATATTGGTTCTCAGCATTTTTACCTTCTGTATACTATGTGAAAATTCAGTACTTGGGAAAGAAGAGGTAACGTGACCTCTGAAACATATTTAAGAAGTACTGAGTTATTTTTAAGGAAGGTGGAGGTAAAAATTGCTTACTCAGATAAAAAGGTTAGAAGTGACAAAGAGTCCTGTGGCACCTTAAAGTCTAACTAATACTAAAGTATTGAAGAATAAGCTTTTGTGGGCTAATACCCACTTTGACAGATGCATGCAGTGGAAGAGGTTAAATACATGTATTTAAATGTTAGGAACAAACATTACTTATCCTCAAAATAATGAAACTACACTTAGGTATTGGTGCCCAAAGTAACTAAAATTATATCCAGTGATCACTCAACTATCAAGTCAGATGTCTACCAGAAAGCAGTTTGCAGATAATATTCTTTCCCCTGGTCCCTCTAAGTAAGTACTAGCTCTGATAAAGTCACCCATGGAACTAAAGTAAAATAACTAACTGAAGGGGTTAACATACAAGTGCCCTGGACTTTTCTGAACTAGTAACACACTAGCAGAGGATGCTGCACAGAACCTAAGGCAACATTGGACATTTTTACAGTATGTACATTTCAGAAATGTTTCCAAAGCCAGGTGGGTTTTTTTGCAATAGTCTCAAAAATTATTGTATTGGGGACAGACAGCAACCTCTCTTTCAGACATTATCCTGCACACCAATATTCTGTGATAGCCCACTCCTAGTAATTTTGTGTGTAATCACCTAACCGAACCCATTTTGCCACATTCTAATTTACTATCCAAAAAATAAAGGAATTTAGGGATTATTAAAACAGAGTAAATGCAGGTGTTAAATACCCTTGTTGATATTAAATGGAGAGGGGGAAAATATCCATACACACATCCAAAGTGCCCATTTTTGCAACTTAAACATGAGAGTGGACAGCGTTCAAGCTGAAGCCTTGGGACACAAAGAAGAAATCAGCTACTACAAGAAACAAAAAACACATAACAAAAGATAGCATCTGTAGGACAAAACTATCAGCCTCGAAAAATGTACTTGACTCCCACCTCTACCAAGCCCCTTGTGTGTTTTAGGGGTGACAGAATACAGTACCTTTTCCTTTTGCAGTAGTGCTGCTGCTATTGCCAACTGAGCAGGATGCCTGAGAATCCTTCCTTAACCTCTTGCTCTGAGGTCTGACACTGGACCTGAGAAAATGATGCTGGTCCTGGCTGTGGGAGGGCTGGACAGAAGATGGGGCTTGGGGTAAATTGGGGCTGGATGAGGGATTATTTGTAGTGTTGTTAATAATCTTCTCTTCTTTCTTTGTGCTGCTCCTGCCTGGAGCTGCCTCTCCTCCTCTTCCTGTCCCTTCTTCCAGGGACTCCTCATCGCCTCCTGCTCGCTTGCCTAGCTTTTTCACGCCTTCCTCCCCGCTGCTGTCTCCCAGCTTCACTGTCATCCTGTTGGGAAGGAGAGAAAGAAAAGAGGGGGGCACAAAGTCAAGCCACAGACCCGCACTAGAGAGGGAGGAAAATCCTTGGGCTGAGAGGGGAGAAGTTTAGCTGCAGAAATTCCTCTCAACATGGCCGCCGTTGTTTGTTACTAAATCCCCTTTCGTTTGCTGTCCCGACCCAACAACCTGTGCCGAAGGGTGGGAGAGGAAAAGCCCCATAGGAAACCCCCAAAACCATCCCAAAAGGGAGCCAGGCTCCCCACCAAACCCTTGGCACCTTCCTGGAAGGATTAGAGGCGCCTTTGGCAGGGAAATTGCCAAGCCAAACTCACGCGTTTGGAAGCGCTCGACAGGCACACACAGCGAGAGAAAAAACAGCCACCAAAAAAAACACAGCGGAACAGGGGGAGCGCAGAGCAGGGACAGGGGCCCCTAAAAGTGACTCGCCCCCATCCCATCCTACCCATTGTGCTGCTCCTCTGGCCCAGGGGGGCTCTTCTTTCTCCTCACCATGGAGCCGAGGTGATCCGACCTGCTGAGGGGGGGAAATTCATATTCCTAGATGCAGCAGCAGCTTCTCCTTCTCTGTCTCTCTCTCTCTCTCTGACTCTCTCTCTCTCTGGGGCTGGGACTGGCCAAGGCTACAAAGATTTCCAACTCTTCCCCCCCCCCCCCCAAATTACTAGGCACCTTTCTGCTTTATCCTAAGCTGGAACTTTTTCTCCAGGAAGGAGGCTGACCGTCAAGTACACAATGAGCCCCAAAGCTCTGGTGTCTGCAAAGGACCATCGCTTTTGGGGCTGATCGCCTGTCAACGTTTGCATTTTAAAAACGGCACACCGGGAAAGGATTTGGCTTTCCAAATCCATGAACTTTGATTGATACGTCATCAACTTCCAGCATTTTTATACTTATTGTAAGCCCCCATCCCAATTAAAAAACACACACACAAAACGCTCAGATCCAAACATTTGCTGTTTTTTTCAACCCTAAAGAAAACCGTTCAGTTCAAAGAGATTCTGCAATCACTTTGCCAAGTAAAAAGTTTAAGCATATCATTTGTTACAAGTCGACTTAACTAGGCTCTACTGCCACTGAAATGCATTTTAGATAATGCTTTCTGGGCTATACATCATCTTTAATTCCAAAAGTGGACCCACTTTGGACCCACTATAGCCGATAGCCTGACCACTCGCTTTGCTTTGATTCATAAACCTGCTCAATTATTATTTTAAATTCAGTGGAAAACATCACACTACACACGAAAGGTTTTAGAGAGACTTTTAGCAGGATTTAATTTTTACAGAAGGAAAAACATTAGACACTATATCTAAAAAACAAGAAAGAAGCCATTCTAAAATAAAACAGAACGATCTAGCAACAGCAATGCAATTGCCTTATCATAAAACCAGAATCCATAGTCTAACTTCAATGAAAAAAACCCAACTACCAACAAATTAATAAAATCCCAAGTAACAAAACTAAAACATTAATGCACACTGAAGTGAATACAGAAAAAGCAGGCATGAATAACGCATTTTAAAAGGGAGTCTGTTGGCTGCACAGCTTTTTACAGTACAGTGATTTTATTTTAAAAGGATGACATTAGAAGTACATGTTTTCTCTCTATGCTTTAAATTAAGCCACTATATTTACAAGTGTATAATTATTTTGGAATATGTTCTCGGTCAACAGGGTACACAACTGGGTTGTGTACACATCAGGCACTTAAACCTTAATACACATTAAAACGTGGTAAGCGATCCACCTGACAAAACCACACCAACTACAGACAAGACAATTTACAGTTTGCTATACATTTTTTAACCTACTAATAAGACATGGGGTGTATGATATGTAAGGGGGGGATCAATCCCTTTGATTGAAAGAGGGTGGTTACAAGCCCGCCGTTTGTTTCATGGTCACAAATTAAAGTAATACATCCTCCAACAACCAGGGCAACAGGGAAGAAAATGTACCCTCCCCACCTGAACAAAATCTGCATAATTAAAGGCAGTGTAATAGCTACTGGAATATCAGGAAAAGCAAGTATCAGTGTATCCCTACTTTCCAACAGTTTCTTCTATAAACTGTTCTAGCTAAAACCTCTCTTGCTTATCACAGTTGCAACTCCCCTCCCAACTCACCCATCCAGCTGTTGTCGAGTAACTTTCTTCTCCACGGTAACAAAGTCCTGTGGCACCTTAACTTTCTTCTCCACGTTACACCTGTTTTTCCCTGTCCTCTAAAACGGAAAAATCTTGACATCTTTATAGCATTTGCTTTTCCATATCTTCATACTCTGCTACCCCTTCCTCTGCTAAAACCCACACTCTCCTCTACGGGCAGTTCTCTTCTTCCCCAAAATATATTAAGACTAGAAAAGTGAGTTGATCTGTGGTTCTCCTGTCCTTCTTTAGAACCAAAGACACATGAGAGGGAAGACAGCAGCCGTCTTCAGGTCCTACGGGGCAAAATGACGTTCCACACACACAAAATATAAATGCCACGTTTTGCTTCCTGAAATTGCTCCTCTTTTTCGTGATGCAGACATCACCCCAGCCCAAAAATCACACTAGAGGCCCCATCTCTAATGAAGCTTTACCTGATGCATCAATAACCCGCAGCAGCCTTTGCGCCCCAGGTTTTCCGGTTGATCTTCTGGCCCTGGCAGCCCCAGCTCCCCCGAGTTGTACCCCAAATCCGCCAGCTCGTACAGCTGCCTCTGCACACCAATATCCTTCGGTTCCAGCTATCTCCCGACCCCCAATTGTTTCTGCAGCTGCCCCTTCTCGGCCGGACAGGCGAAGCCGGCTCCCCCAACCACAGTCTCTGTCGCCGGCCGGCGGAGCAGGCTGTTCTCCGCGGGCCCTCAGGCCCCCCGTTCGGAGGAGCAGCAGCCCCCACCCCTTAGCCCTGGAACTCAATCCTGCAGCGGGCCGCGGTTCCGCTTCCTCATCACCCTGAGGCCGGCGGCAGCTGGAGAGAGCGTGGCGGGCAGCCGCGGGCCCAGCTGAGCGCGCATCAAATACAGCCCTCCCCACAGACCCCAAACAAACCTCGCCATTGGCCGACGGCGAACAGGCGAAAGGCAAGAGGCGGGGCCGCGGCCACAACGCTGGCCAACCAAAGAGCGGCGCGCGGACGGTGACGCAACCCTAATGCAAGGGGACAGCCGTGATCTGCCCTGCCTAGGCAGGGGTAGAGGGCCAAAATCAAGAGGCATTGATTGGCCAAGTGAGAGCCAATAGCGATACTCGAGGGCGGGGCCTGAGTATGGAATTCCTTTCGGAAGCGTCCGTAAAAGGGTGTGGCTTCTGAGATTGAAGTTTCCCAGCATGCAGTGCCAGTCTGATTGATCTGCTGCTAGAATTCTTGGGACAGTCTCTTCGATGGGGGCGGTCCTGAGGTCCAGTCACGTGACAATAGTAACAAATTCGGGGAAGAGCTGTTTTCTTCCAGCACTGAACAAGATACAGTGGAGCCCCGCTATAACGCGAGTTCGGTAATAGCGTGATTATACCCTGGCTCCCAAGTCCTTACTCTCTGTCCCTGGTAGGGTGGGGGAGGGGGTGGCATGACTTCTTCCCCCCTGCCGGGTAACGCGGAGAGAAGCTGCAGCCTTTCCGGCTAGGGACAGAGAACTCAGGACTGGGGGGGGCGGCTGTGGCTTCTCTCCCTGCTGCCCAGCAGGGGAGAGAAGCTGTGACCCCCACCTGCCTGGGACAGAGAACTGCAGCTGGGGAGTTCCCTGTGGAAATGGGCTCCACACCAGCCTGGACAGGGAACTCTGGGGCTGTAGTCCACTGTCTCGGCAGGCGAGGGATCGTGGCTTCCCTGGAAGACGCTGCCCCCGTGCCCACTGGGACGGGGACTCCTGGGATGCCGGAGTCCGCCTGTACCAGGAGGCTCTGAGCCGCTACCGGAGTCCCCCTGTCCCGGCAGGTGCAGGGCAGCGGCTTCCAGCAGGCTTCTCGAAGCCACTGCCCCAGTGCCTGCTGGAGGCAGGGACCACCAGCGCCTGCAACGCCGGAGTCCCCTGTCACGGCAAGCGCCGGCCGCAGCTTCTCTCCGAGCTTCCCCCACTTGGAGAGAAGCCCCGCCCCACAACTCAGCCCCGGAGTTCTCTGTCCCAGGCAGGTGTGAGGCCGCAGCTTCTCTCCCCTGCTGGGCAGCAGGGAGAGAATCTGTAGCCCCCCGCCTGACGGGAATGGAACCCCGCAAAAATGCAACCCTGCATTTAGCGTGATGGGATTTTTTGGCTCCCATCCGTTGCATTATAGGGGGGTTCCACTGTACATAGTAGCTTGCAGGGCAAGGAGCTGTATTAAATATCCCTTTAGTGGTCTAGCTGTGTGAGGGCAATGTCTCTTAAGCTTTCCATAGAAACAACAAGGAGGCAGGTAGCACCTTAAAGACTAACAGATTCATTTGGGGACAATAATGCCTGCATATGTAATTTTCACTCCATGCATGTGAAGAAGTGTTTTTTTAACAATAGCTTAAACCCAAATAAATCTGTTAGTTTTTAAGGTGTCCCTGAACTCTTTTTGTGGATACAGACTAACATGGCTGCCCCCTGATACTTAACCTTACCAGGTCACACCTTTTCGGGGGGCAGATTTGTCTTGTGTGTTCCTAACTTTCACCTCACTTAAAAAGTACTTGCATACGAAATCAGCCATAAAATTGCTAATGTGTCACATTACTACTGAAAAATTGCTTACTTTCTCAATTTTACCATATACTTATAAAATAAATCAATTAGAATACAAATATTGTACTTACATTTCAATGTATAGTTTATAGAGCATACAAGATACAGTGGAGCCCCGCTATAACGCGAGTTCGGTAATAGCATGATTATACCCTGGCTCCCAAGGTAAACAAGTTGTGGTCTATATGAAATTCTAGTTAGCACTGACCTTGCTAGTGCTTTTTATGTAGCCTGTTGTAAAACAAGGCAAATACCCAGATAAATTGAGGTAGCCCCTGGAAGACCTCTGTGTACCCCCGCGGAACATGTACTCCTGGCTGAGAACCACTTTGTTAGGGTGTTCTGCAACTTAGAATCATAGACTATCAGGGTTGGAAGGAACCTCAGAAGGTCATCTAGTCCAACCCCCTGCTCAAAGCAGAACCAATCCCCAACTAAATCATCCCAGCCAGGGCTTTATCAAGCCTCACCTTAAAAAACACTAAGGAAGGAAATTCCATCACCTCTCTGGGTAACCCATTCCAGTGCATCAATCACCCTCCTAGTGAAAAAGATTTTCCTAATATCCAACCTAAACTTCCCTCTCTGCAACTTGAGACCATTACTCCATGTTCTGTTATCTGCTACCACTGAGAACAGCAGCTATCAAATCCCCTCCTCAATCTTCTCTTCTGCAGACTAAACAATCCCAGTTCCCTCAGCCTCTCCTCATAACTCATGTGCTCCAGCCCCCTAATCATTTTTGTTGCCCTCTGCTGGACGCTCTCCAATTTTTCCACATCTTTCTTATAGTGTGGGGCCCAAAACTGGACACAGTAATCCAGATGAGGCCTCACCAATGCCGCATAGAGGGAAATAATCACGTCCCTTGATCTGCTGGCAGTGCCCCTACTTATACAGCCCAAAATGCCATTAGCCTTTTTGGCAACAAGGGCACACTATTGACTCATATCCAGCTTCTCATCCACTGTAACCCCTAGGTCCTTTTCTGCAGAACTACTGCCTAGCCATTCGGTCCCTAGTCTGTAGCAGTGCATGGGATTCTTCCGTCCTAAATGCAGCACTCTGCACTTGTCCTTGTTGAACCTCATCAGATTTTATTTTAGCCCACTTCTCTAATTTGTCTAGGTTCCTCTGTATCCTATCTCTACCGTTCCTTGTATCTATCACTCCTCTGAGTTTAGTGTCATCTGCAAACTTGCTACGGGTGCAGTCCATGCCATCCTCCAGATCATTAGTGAAGATACTGAATAAAACAGATCTCAGAACCAACCCTTGGGGCACTCCACTTGATACCGGCTGCCGACTAGACATGGAGCCATTGATCACTACCCATTGAGCCCGACAATCGAGCCAGCTTTCTATCCACCTTATAGTCCATTCATCCAGTCCATCATCACTTCTTTCACTTGCAGGCAAGAATACTGTGGGAGACCATACCAAAAGTTTTGCTAAACTCAAGGAACAACACATCCACTGCTTTCCCCTCATCCACAGAGCCAGTTATCTCGTCATAGAAGGCAATTAGGTTAGTCAAGCATGACTTGTCCTTGGTGAATCCATGCTGACTGTTCCTGATCACTTTCTTCTCCTCTAAGTGCTTCAGAATCCATTCCTTGAGGACCTGCTCCATGATTTTTCCAGGGCCTGAGGAGAGGCTGACTGGACTGTAGTGTCCTGTATCTTCCTTTTTCCTTTTTTAAAGATGGGCACTACATTAGCTTTTTTCCAGTTATCCTGAACCTCCCCTGATCACCATGATTTTTCAAAGATAATGGCCAATGGCTCTGCAATCACATCTGCCAACTCCTTTAGCACCCTCGGATGAGGTGCATCTGGACCCATGGACTTGTGCTCATCCAGCTTTTCTAAATAGTCCTGAACCACTTCTTTCTCCACAGGGGGCTGCTCACCTCCTCCCAATACCGTGCTGCATAGTGCAGTAGTCTGGGAACTGACCTTGTTTGTGAAGACAGAGGCAAAAAAAGCACTGAGTACATTTGCTTTCTCCACATCCTCTGTCACTAGGTTGCCTCCCTCATTCAGCAAGGGGCCCTTTCCTTGACTTTCTTCTTGTTGCTAACATACCTGAAGAAACCCTTCTTGTCACTCCTAACATCTCTTGCTAGCTGCAACTCCAAATGTGATTTGGCCTTCCTTATTTCACTTCTGCATGTCTGAGCAATATTTTTATACTCTTCTCTGGTCATTTGTCCAATCTTCCACTTCTTGTAAGCTTCTTTTTGGTGTTAAAAATCAGCAAGGATTTCGTTGTTAAGCCAAGGTGGTCACCTGCCATATTTACTATTCTTTCTACACATTGGGATGGTTTGTTCCTGCAACCTCCATAAGGATTCTTTAAAATACAGCCAGCTCTCCTGGACTCCCTTCCCCTTCATATTATTCTCTGAGGGGACCTTGCCCATCAGTTCCCTGAGGGAGTAAAAGTCTGCTTTTCTGAAGTTCAGGATCTGTATTGTGCTGCTCTCCTTTTTACCTTGTGTTAGGATCCTGAACTCGACCATCTCATGGCTATACTTTGCTATACTGTGCTTAAGGTAGTGACTCTGAGGTAGTTACAGTCAAAGAAACTGCATCTCTTTTTGTCACTGTATGAAACACTTGGGAGAGAGGGGGAAGGTGGCAAAGTGACTTGCTTAAGATCATGCTGTAGGGTAGTGGCAGAGCCAGGAATAGAGCCAAGGTCTCCAGCATCTTAGGGTAATGTTTTATCCACTAAGCCACACTACCTCCTATAGCCAGACTAAAACTGCTAGGTACCCTGAAAAATATCATGCACAAGGGGTATGTCATGTGTCAGAAGTAAAAATAACCAAACTAGTACCAGATGAGAACAAAAATGGAAAGAAAACAGCAAAGAAGAAGAAAGCAACAAATGCTGCAGGGTCAGTCCCATCAACCTCCCACTCTTTGATGCCATAGGCTCCAACGTCCCCTTTTTCCCATGGGTGCTCGACCTGTCTCTGCCCCTGGCCCCGTTCCAACCCCTTCCCCAAAGTCCCCACCCCCTCCGTGCCCCTATTCCAACTCCTTCTCCAAATCCCTGCCTCAGTCCCACCTCCTCCCCTGAGAATGTCATGTTCCACTTCTCCGCCACCCTCCTGGAGCATGTTAATATTGCCAAACAACTGTTTGGCAGCAGCTGGCCGGGAAGCGCTGGAAGGTAGTCAGAGGAGCAGGGACGCAATGCGCTCACAGGAGGAGGTGGGGCGGGGGGTGAAGAGCACCCACTAATTTTACCTGTGGGCGCTCCAGGGCCAGAGCACCCACAGAGTTGGCACCGACGCTCGATGTCCCTGAAAACTTCAGCTTCAGAATGGAGAGAGTAGAAGCAGAGCATTGCAAGATATCACAGTGCTAGTAAATTCCACCAGGAAATTGGAGCCATCCAGATATTGTCTTTAAATTATGCTGTGGGGAAACAGGCAGAGTATATCTTAAAATCTTGTGATTTGCTGATGATAATCACAAAGATGACCCTTAAAGAGTTTGGGCTATGTTCGATGCATACTTTGTACCCCAGAGAAATGTGGTTTATGAAAGAGTGTGTTGTCAGCAAAGAATTCAAGAACCAAGGGAATCCGTTGAATCTCTTGTAAGAGCTGCTCATGCCTTTGTGGAAAACTGCAATTTTGAGACTGTAAAACATGAAAATATCAGAGATGGTAATTGGGCTTACCGAAAAAAGCTCTCACTTAGCTACAATTAAAAACTCTACATACAGCTGTCTAGATCACAAAGCAGACTGAGCAAATGCAGCTGAAAACAAAAGGCAGGAGCAACTTGAAAAACTTAGAAAAAAAGCTGTAGAGAGCTGTAGAAACTGTAGAGAGACACAGCATGATTGCTAAAAATAATTATAAAAGCCCCGAGGGAATGAGGGAAAAGTCCCAGGAAAACTACAAAACCTTCCAGACTAAATGTACAAGATGTGAAAATATTCATAGCCAGAGAGAGGTATGTCCTGGCAAAGTTACAAGACGTAATAAGGTTCAGAGTGGTAGCCATGATAGGGTATGTCTTCACTACGAACGTAGGTCGATTACCTTGCAGTCGATTTTTGAAAGCAGACTGTATAGGGTTGATTTTGTGCGTCCCCACAAAGCACAGGAAGTCGGCAGTGTCTGTCCACACAACTGTGGCAAGCGTCGACATAGCGAGTGGTGCACTGTGGGTAGCTATCCCACAGTTCCCGGAGTCCCCAGCAGGCACCACTTCGAGTGGTGCACTGTGGGTAGACATATAATTTTTTGTGCCCTTTTTTCGTGCCGCCGACACCATTTTGAGCAGTGCACTGTGGGTATTTCACTCCCTTTCTCTGTGCTGACACCATAGCAGTGCAAGCATGGAGCCTTCTCAGGTCACCACTGCAATAATGGCCGTTATGAACACCTCGCGCCTTGTTGTGGAATTTATACCGCATCGTATGAACAGGAACGCGATCAGGAGATGACTACGCTATCAGGAGAGTGACGACGGTGATGAGGACATGAACATGGACCTGGACCTGGACCTGGACCCGGACACTGACGTCTTTGAAAGTAGGGGGTCAGACAATCTGGCAATTTTGGTGACAACGGGGCAGGCTCATGCCATGGAACGCCGATTCTGGGCCAGGGAAACAAGCACTGACTGGTGGGATCGCATAGTGCTGCGGATCTGGGATGATTCGCAGTGGCTCAGAAACATTTGCATGCGTAAGGGCACGTTCATGGAATCTTGTGACTTGCTTTCCCCTGCCCTCCAGTGCAAGAATACCAAAATGAGAGCAGCCCTCACAGTTGAGAAGCGAGTGGCGATAGCCCTCTGGAAGCTTGCAATGCCAGACAGCTACCGGTCAGTCGCGAATCACTTTGGAGTGGGTAAATCTACAGAGGAGTCTGCTGTGATGCAAGTATGCAAGACAATCATGGATCTGCTGCTATCCATGGTTGTGAACCTGGGAAATGTACAAGCTACAGTAGATGGCTTTGTCGCGATGGGATTCCCTAACTGTAGTGGGGCTATAGATGGGACCCATATCCCTATCTTGGCACCGGACAATGAGGGTGCAGAGTACAGAAACCGCAAGGGATATTATTCTGTGGTCATGAAAGCACTGGTTGACCACAAGGGACATTTCACCGACATGTACGCGGGATGGCCGGGAAAGGTTCATGACGCTCGTGTGTTCAGGAACTCTAGGATTTTTAGACAGCTTGAGCAAGGGACTTTCTTCCCAGACCAGAAAATTACTGTGGGGGGGGGGTGTAGCAATGCCGATCGTTATCTTTGGGGACCCAGCCTACCCCTTAATGCCCTGGCTTATGAAGCCATACACAGGATCCCTGGACGGGTCAGGAGCTGTTCAACTATAGGCAGAGCAAGTGCAGAATGGTGGTAGAGTGAGCATTTGGCCATATCAAAGGGCGCTGGCGAATCTTACTAACCCGCTCAGACCTTAGCGACAGAAATATCCCCATCGTTATTGCTGCTTGCTGTGTGCTCCACAATCTCTGTGAGAGCAAGGGGGAGACGTTTATGGTAGGGAGGGAGGCAGAGGCAAATCTCCTGGCAGTTACTTACCAGCAGCCAGACAGCAGGGAAAGTAGAAGAGTGCATCAGGAGGCGCTGCGCCTCAGAGACGCCTGGAAAACCAGTTTTATGAGTGCCCAAAATGCTGTTTGAAAAGCCGCTCCCTTGCTCTGCTCAGCCTTAAGCCTGCCGTCCTTGCACCCTCTTTCCCTCCCAACGATTGCAGAGGAAATAAATTCACTGTTTTAAAAATCATGTATTCTTTATTGCTTCTTCACAAACACAGGGGATGACTGGCAAGATAGCCCAGAAGGGGTGGGTGAGGAGGGAAAGCAGCAGTCGGGGAGGATGGATGGGGGGAGGGGGGAGACACAGCACATTTTAAAACTTTTTTTGATAATGTCAGCCTTCTGCTGCTTGTGCTGACTTGTGGGGTGGAGTGGGTCGGTCCCTGGAGCCTCCCCCCCCCCCCATGTTCGCACCCTGTGTCTGGGTGGGGAGGCTATGTAATTTGGGGAGAAGGGAAGGTGGTTAGACAGGGGCTGCAGAGGTGATCTCTGGCCCTTTTGAAGCTCCACCAAGCACCGCAGCATGTTGCTTTGATCTTCCATTAACCACAGCATGGCGTCCATTTCCTCGCACTCCTGCCATCTCTCCTCCTGTGCTGCTACTGCTTCCCTGGACTCATCACATCTTTCCCTAGACTGTAGAAGGCCTTGCCTCCATGTATTCTGGGACTCTAAAAATGTTTCTCTCCATGCACTCTGGCGAGCACCCTCAGCGCGGGAGGACTGCATTAGTTCTCCAAACATCTTGTCATGTGTCTTTTTTTTTCTTCTTCTGTATCTGAGCTAGCCTCTGAGAGGGGCACGTAGGTGGGAGGAAAGACACATTTGCAGCTGCGTAAAAAAAGCAGACAAGGGAAGGTTATAAGAAAGATACATTTTTCAGCACAATGTCTTTAACAGTGAGGCAAACGATTCACAGAGCAGATATGCTTTCTGTACAAGGTCGCATTCTTACCTTAAATTGACAGGCTCTAGCTTTCTTGTTAACACATCGCTTCTGGCACCCAGGTTGCTGAAATCAGCATGCAGGCGGCCATGGTAAGCCCTATTCTTTAGGTGTGATCTGCGCTCTCCTTTCCTATACTAACCCCCCCCCCCCCCGCAGAGTGGCTCCCCCCCTCGCCCCCCAACCACGTGGCTAGTATCATGGAGGTTCCCTGCCAGCAAACGGCTAGCCACCCACTGTGATTCCTTTTCCCTCTCCCCCCCCCCCCCCCACCAAACACACACACACGCTGCCTGGGTGAAGGATTTCTTTAAAGCCACATATCTGAGCAGCCCAGTGGGAATATCTTTCGGTGTGATCCACATTCCTTACAGCTGCGCTCTCCTTTCCTATACTAACAACCACCACCACTGCCACGTGGTTCCCCCCCTCACCCCTCAACCGCGTTGCTAGTATCATGGAGGTTCCCTGCAAGCAAACGGCTAGCCACCCACTGTGATTCCTTTCCCCTCCCCCGCCCACCAAACATACACACACACACACGCTGCCTAGGGTACTGGGTGCAGTGTCCCCTACTTACAGTCCCGTATTTCTAGGCTGACCATATGTCCCGTTTTGAACGGGACAGTCCCGTTTTTTACATATTTTTGGACCGTCCCGTCTTTTTGACAAAAATATCAATTTTGTCCCGTTTTTGGGGCAGGTCCCAAGCTGCTTTCTAGGGGGAGGTTCTTTCTTTGCAGGACTCGCAAGAGCTCAGGTGAAGAATCTTGCTACCTAAGGACAAGTATCAGATGTCAAAATCTCCGATGAGCAAACTGCGCTCATCGGAGATTTTGACATCTGATACTAGTCCTTAGGTAGGGAGAGTAGGCAGCGGATGGAGGGAGAGAGCAGGGAGGAAGGGAGGGATGGAGAAGGGGGATGGAGAGAAGGGAGGGATGGAGAAGGGGGAAGGAGAGAAGGGAGGGATGGAGAGAAGGAGGGAAGAAGGAGGAATAGTGAGAAGAGGAGGCAGCGGGCGGCGAGCTGAAGCCGACAGCGGAGCGGAGCTGTCCGGAGCCACAGCCGGGGGCCGAGCGCGCCGGCGGGGGGGCTGCCGGCTGGGTTTTATGAGCTGCCACCCACTCGGAACAAGTTCAGCCCCTCTCACTCACCACCAAACCGGAAGCCAGGGCCCAGCTGTCTCTCCATTCAGCTGCTTTTCTGTCGAGTAAGGCTGCCGCCGCCTCCTCCTCCAGTCTTAGCAGCCCGTCGCCTCTTCTCTCCAGACCCATCCCATTTGCCACAATGACCCACACGGCTCTCCTGACCTCGCCGCCTTCCTTTCCGGCCACCATTCCTTCCCCACAGGCTGCCCTGGCCATGCTGCAGGCCCAGCTGCTGTCCCTGGTCATAAAACCCGGCCGGCAGCCCCCCCGCCGGCGCACTCGGCCCCCGGCTGTGGCTCCGGACAGCTCCGCTCCGCCATCAGCTTCAGCCCGCCGCCCACTGCCTCCTCAGTATTCCTCCTTCTTCCCTCCTTCTCTCCATCCCTCCCTTCTCTCCTTCCCCCTTCTCCATCCCTCCCTTCCTCCCTGCTCTCTCCCTCCGTCCGCTGCCTCCTCTCGCTCCCTCCATCCCTTCTCTCTATCCCCTTCTCCATCCCTCCATCCCTTCCTTCCTCCCTTCTCTCTATCCCTCCATCCCTCTCTTCCTTCTCTCTATCTCCCTTCTCCATCCCTCCCTTCCTCCCTTCTCTCTCTCCCTCCGTCCACTGCCTCCTCTTTCATCTCCCTTCTCTCCATCCCTCCTTCTTGCTGTCCCTTGCCTCCTCCATCCCCCCTGCTCCCTACCCCCATCTCTTCTCTCATCCATCCATCTTCTCCCTTCTCACCTTCATTCCCTCCATCCTCTTCATCCCCCATCCCTGTTCTGCTTATTCCTCCATCCATCCCCCCCAGTCCCCCCTCTGCCTCCCCCCTGCCCGGCCCTGGGGGGCCCAGGTGGGGCCATGGCGCTGGTCACCTTGCCCACCGAGCTGGAGTGCCTGGCCAAGCCGCTGTTCTGCTGCAAGGGGGCGCTGCGCCAGAAGGTGATCCACGTGGTCAAGAGCCACAAAGTCACCGCAGGCTTGTGCAAGCAGCCCACGTTATGCACCCACTGCACCGACCTCATCCGGTGAGACCCCCCTAGAGCCCCCCAGTGCCCCTCAGCCCACGTTCTGCAGCCACTGCACCGACTTCATCTGGTGAGACCCCCCTGGGACCTAGAGCCCCCCCAGACTGCCCAGAGCCCCCCTAGAGCCCCCCTAGAGCCCCCCCCCAGAGCCCCCAAACACCCCCCAGTGCCCCTCAGCCCAGGTTCTGCAGCCACTGCACCGATTTCATCTGGTGAGACCCCCCCCCAACCCCGTCCCGTTTTTGCCACCAGAGGTTCCTTCGCAGGCTGGGGTACCACCTTGGGAGGGTTGGGAGGGTACTGGCTCCAAGGTGATAAACAGCTCCTAGCTGTCTGCTAACAGGGTCTCTTGGCTTGCCTCCTGCTGCTCCGTGGTATTTCCTTCCTCATCACCTTCGTCATCTGAATCCTCATGCCTCAGGAGTAGCCCATCGGTGCAGTCCACGGACAGCGGTGTGACGGTTGTGCCCCCCATCCCATAAATTGATTCAGTTTGTTGTAGAACCAGCATGTCCACGGCAGTCCCCCAGAGCGTCAATTTGCTTCTTTGGCTTTCTGGAACACTTGCCTCAGCTCCTTAATTTTCACGTGGCACTGTTGGGCGTCCCTGTTGTGGCCCCTTTCCAGCATGGTCTTAGAGACTCTGGCAAACGTGTTGGCATTCTGTTTGTTGGAACGGAGTTCCAACATCATGGATTCCTCTCCCCAGATAGCGATGAGATCCAACACCTCCGGCGTGGACCATGCTGGAGCTCTTTTCCTATGGTTGGTCTCCTGTGCTGCTGAGCTTTGCATGGTGGCTTGTGCTGATGAGCTCTGCATGGCGAGTGACCTGTGCAGGTGAGCTCGCCACACTGGCCAAACAGGAAATGAAATTCAAATGTTCCCGGGGCTTTTCCTGTCTACCTGGCCGGAGCAGCGAGTTGAGAGTGCTGTCCAGAGCGGTCACAGTGGAGCATTGTGGGACAGCTCCCGGAGGCCAATAACGTCCCCATGTGTCCTCACTAATCCACAGTCGACCCAGAGAGGTCGATTTCAGCGCTACTCCCCGTGTCGGGGAGGAGTACAGAAATCGATTTTGAGGGCCCTTTAAATTGACGTAAATGGCGGCTGTGTGAGGACGGGTGAAGTTTTATTTTGACTTGTGACAGTGCTGTTCCTGGTGGGACCAACTGTGAGTACCAGATCAGGCCAAATTGCTTCCGAAAGGGCAACTACGGCCCAAAGCTGGGGGTTTTCCACTCTAATGCAAACCAAACCAGCTGAACAGAACAGACTTTGGTTTTGCCCCATTGGCTAACCACAAGTCACACAAGCAATTCCCTTAGACACTCCAGCTTCCCAGTATCATCACCAGCAGCCACCTGTCCCGGTGACCAATGGTTATGAAAACCAATACCCCCAAAATAAAGAAAATGGTCCTCCCCAATTCCAAAGAATCAGGCCCCAGACACAGGTCAATATACAAATCAGATCTTACCACAAATCACACTGTTGCCAGTCCTTTAGAATCTAAAAACTAAAGGTTTATTATACAAGGAAAAAGATATAGGTGAGGGTTAGGAATGGTTAAAAGAAATCAATTACCTGCAGTAATGGCAAAGTTCTTGGTTCAATGGTAAAATAAACTTCAGGTTCAAATCACAGTCTCTGGAATACATCCATTGCAAGAATGGGTCATACAGTCCTTTGTTGAAAACTTCTGTGAGTAGCCCGAATTCCTCCAGAGTAAGAGTGGCTGACTGAAGACAAAATGGAGGGAGTCTCCTCCAGGTTTTATAGACTTCCTCCTCTGGGTGGAGACCCCCTCCTCCTTCCTACGCAGAGTCCAGTTGCAAAATGGAGGTTCATAGCCACATGGTCCAATTACAGGGCTCTCCCAGATTCAGTTCCTGACCAGTCAGGTCACATTCCTGGAGCAGCTCGGGTGTTGACGGGCATCTACAAAGTTCATTGTTAGCTTGATTGGTTCTTGATTTGTCCTTCACTGAGAACACTTCTTTTTCTCAGACAGCTGCTCAGTTGCTTTCCAAAGTCTACATACACTGACCAAGCACATAGCCAATATTCATAACTTTGACTACAAAATTGCTACACACGTCCAGATAGCTTCATCATAATCAGCAGACCATAACCTGGATGTAGACACCTTATTTTACCCCCTTTACACAATATTTGGTGCCACTACAGGACCTTGGTTGCATCAATGATCTATATGATCTCAAATAATTTCAGTAACGTGCCATGACTTAACGCCGCTAAAGTGGATGTTAAGCCATAGTGGAGACCAGCCCTTAGAGACTAACACATTTATTTGGGTATAAGCTTTCATGGGCTAAAACCCACTTCATCAGATGCATGGAGTGAAAAATACAGTAGGAAGATTAGACAGACAGAGAACATGAAAAGATGGGGGTTGTCATACCAACTCTAACAAAACAAATCAATTAAGGTGGGCTATTAGCAGGAGAAAAAAAACTTTTATAGTGATAATCAGTATATAGTAAAAATTTTATAGTGATAATCAGTTGACAAGAAAGTGTGAGTAACAGTAGGGGAAAAATTAGCATAGGGAAATAGTCTTAGTTTGTATAATGACCCTGTAGCGGGGCGCCGCGGCTCCCGGCCGGTCACGCCCGAGGCAGCCCCCGGCCGGGGCCGGAGGAAGCCGTGCGGACGCCACGGGAGCCCCGCCCCCAGAAGATCGGGAGCCGGAGAGGGGAAATGCGGCTCCCGGCGGACCGCGAGCCACGTGGTCTGTGGCCAGCGCGGGGGGACGCCGCAGCAGCGCCGGGTCAGCCCCACCCCCGAGGGTCAGGGGGCGGACCCGGAACTAGAAAAGAACGGCCGCCAGGCTCAGTCCGGCGGCCGACACCGGTGGAGGGAGCCGCTCCTGTAGTGGCCCCACGCCGGAACCCGCCTCTCCAGCAGCCTCCCCATTATTGGGAGAGACCGCCGAGCTTGCCGCTCGGCTATTACCCGGAGGAGCCCCTGGACCCGCACCTGGAAGACCGACTGAGGGCTCAGACGGCCGGCTACCCCGACGAGAGACAAGAGCTACCCCCGGAACCCCGGGGGGACCCGCCGCCGACCTCGCCTCCCGAGCCCTACCCGGCAGAGGGACCGCCGTCCCCTACACCGCCGACAGCCTACTACCCGGAGGAACCGCCAGCGGAGCACGCCAGCGACCCCGAGGACCTGCCCGACCTGCCGCCTGACAGCGACCCGGAAGAGCCGATGACCCTCGGCTCCGGGGAGGACCCCGCGGCAGCCCAGGTACCGAGGGACCGGGGAAACGGAGGTAGCCCGGGGGTAGAGCCGATGTCAGTGGGTTTCGGCCAGGACCCCACTGACCGCAGCGAAGCTCCTGCTGCCAGGGCCCCGGGCGAGACCCGACCCCAGGGACCCGTGACTCGCCCCACCGAGTGCCCAAGCTCGGACCCAGGGACCCGTGACTCGCCCCACCGAGGGCCCAAGCCCGGACCCGGGGACTCGTGACTGACCCAACCAGGGGGCCCGAGCCTCGGGTGACTGTAACCCCTCCCGCCCAGCTAATTCCCCACAGGGCCGCGAACGCCGCACCCAACCAAGGAATCCCCGCCAGACCGGCGGAAGGGGGCCACGCCCCGCCGACGCGACCCTTACAGACCCATTCACTCCCAGTCTTTATTCAAGCCTAAGTTAATGATGTCCAATTTGCAAATTAATTCCAGTTTGGCAGTTTCTCATTGGAGTCTGTTTTTGAAGGCTTTTTGTTGAAGAATTGGAACTTTTAGGTCTGTAATTGAGTGTCCAGGGAGGTTGAAGTGTTCTCTGACTAGTTTTTGAATGTTATAATTCTTGACGTCTGATTTGTGTCCATTTATTCTTTTGTGTAGAGACTGTCCAGTTTGGCCAGTGTACATGGCAGAGGGGGCATTGCTGGCACATGATGGCATATATCACATTGATGTGCAGGTGAACGAGCCCCTGATGGTGTAGCTGATGTGGTTAGGTCCTATGATGGTGTCCCTTGAATAGATACGTGGACAGAGTTGGCAAAGGACTTTGTTGCAAGGGTAGGTTCCTGGGTTAGTGTTTTGTTGTGTGGTGTGGTTGCTGATGAGTATTTGCTTCAGATTGGGGGGCTGTCTGTAAATGAGGAATGGTCTGTCTCACAAGATCTGTGAGAGTGGGGGATCATCCTTCAGAATAGGTTGTAGATCCTTAATGATGCGCTGGAGAGGTTTTAATTGGGAGCTGAAGGAGACAGCTAGTGGTGTTCTGTTACTTTCTTTGTTGGGCCTATCCTGTAGTAGGTCACTTCTGGATGCTCTTCTGGCTCTGTCAATCTGTTTCTTCACTTCAGTAGGTGGGTATTGTAGTTTTAATAACGCTTGATAGAGATCTTGAAGGTGTTTGTCTCTGTCTGAGGGATTGGAGCAACTGTGGTTGTATCTTATCTTACATTTATGGAAAAACTATTGACATTAACATTTTTCTAGGAACAGACATGACAGACATATCACAAGGGACATATAACCACCTTCAACTCTCCCAGAGTTGAAATCACCGACACAGTCCTAACTAGCCCTGAAGGTATTCTGAACAGTACGCGCCAGTTCACCACAGAAACAACTTTCAAAGATGAAAGTTTCGCATTCAGCATGCATGTGACCAAAGGATCAAAGACCAACAACCTTCTCAGCCACAGTGTGGCAGCCATAATGGGCCTAGTGAGGAAGGTGTAAGAATTTCACTGAGTATTTGGTGATATTGGACTTTTGAAAGGGGATACAGTGCAAATGACCTTAAAAGATAATCCTGAACCATATAGTGTACATACACCTCACAGGATTCCTATCCAATTGCTTCATAAAGTGGAAACTGAGTTAAAGAGAATGGAATGGATTGGCATAATTGAGAAAATCTCTGAGTCACCAGCATGGTGAGCCCCAGTGGTATTGATTACAAAAACATGGAAAAATACAAATCTGTGTGGATCTTAAAAGATGTAATATAACTGTTGTCAGAAAAATATATCTTCCCAATACTGGATGATTTCTTCCCCAAAATGAAAGGTGCTACTGTTTTTTCCAATATGGATTCCTTTAGTGGAGTCTGGCAAATTCCTTTAGTTTAAGAGAATGCTAATCAGTCTACATCTATCACACCCTCTGAGAAATTTTGCTTTCAAAAGATTATTTTTGGGATTACCAGTGCATCTGAATTTTTTCAAAGAAAGATGGCAGAGCTGTTTATAAACACAAACAAATTTGTGGTCAATACTTTGATATATGGATAATTGAAGTAAGAACTTGACAAAACCCTCAGTGAAGTTCTCAGTTTAATCAGTCAGTCTGCACTGAAGCTAAATAAGGAAAAGTCCATTTTCCACCAACACCAGATCAAGTTTTTGGGACAGACAATTAACAAAGATGGAATCAGTCCTAGCCCTATCAAAGTAAAAACAATTCGAGAATGAATGCACCAGTGAATGTACCAGGGCATCTTGGCTATGGGGGCCACATCAAGAAATTGCCTTCAAAGGGTAAAATAAATTATTTCAACAGCACCAGTTCTCTATGATGTGAACAAACCGACAATGGTCTGTGTGGATGCAAACAGCTATGGCCTAGATGGTGTATTGTTGCAACAACATGGATCTGTGTGGAAATCCAGTGCATTTACACCTCACACACTCACAGAAGCAGAAAAAGTACATGCATAGATTGAAAAGGAGTACAAGCATAGGAGCACATGAGCACTTTTAATTATATCTATGTGGATTGTATTATTTTTCACTGATAACAGGTCATAAACCACATGTAACACTCAACAGAGAAGACCTGGATCAAGCACTGCTGAGATGTCAATGACTTGTGATAAGGTTAATACAATTTGAACCTAAATATGTTCATGGGAAAAATCTGGTAGTAATAGATGTGCGGTCATGGAGCCAAGCATTACACTCAACTACCCATGAGCTTGAAGATGACATAAAGGTGAAAAAAGAGGGAGAACTCCAGCTGTCATAAAGAAAAGTAATCACCCTAGATCAGCAATGTCCAATAGAAATTTGGTATTAGCCACACTGCTAGCAACACTTGTTTTGAATTTTTCTTATTAGATATGTTATTAAAAAAGTCACATTATAAAAAAGCCAGATGCATTAGCCACTATTCAATAGCCTATTAGCCACATGTGGCTAGTGGCAAATGTGTTAGACACTGCTGCCTTAGATCATATGTGATTGAGACTTACAGTGGAGGGTTCAGTAGAAACTGTTGACATCTTGAGTTTGATCCTCAAAGGAACAATCAACAGATCAAACTCTACATACAGGTGGCAAATGCGGAACAAGAAGATTCAAAGATTCCAAACCAACCTCAGACAGTCATTGCAACTAATGGATAGCCAGATGATTGAGTTGTTATATGTTTGGGTCATGTAATTAGAAAACCAGTATGATTCAGAGTCACTTAACCGACTAATACATACTGAACTTTAAAAATAGTGTGATCATGTAAATGTTGTAAATGGTAGGAGTATAAAACCAAAGGAGAGATATGATGGAACACTAAAACTATATTATAATCGCCCACCACTCGGTGGTGCCATGCATGGCATTCCTTACCTGAATTGGTAACAGCCGAATCTGGCAGTGCACTAAACAGACTGTGAAAAACTTCAAAAAGATCTCACAAAGCTAAAGTGATTGGGCAACAAAATAGAAAATGAAATTTAATGTGGATAAATGTAAATTAATGCTGTCATAAGTGTGAAGTGCTTGAGAGTTGTTGTTTTACCTGTATGGGGTTAACTGAGAGAAGGGGGGGTGATGTCAGAGTAGCCACCTGGAGGAAGAACCAGGAAGTCAGTTCTGTTCGTCCCGGAGCTTTGGGCTGACCCTACCTCTTTTTCAGCTATGAAAACTCTTTTCTCCTCTCTCCTAGCTTTGGGAGAGATGTGCACCCTTCTATTTCTAAGATTAGACTAAATGTGAATATCATATTGGTTTCATAAGTTTGTACCTGATATAAAGTGTCACTAACCTTCCAGGGGGTAAAATTTTGAGGGAGGGATTAGAAAGCTTTATCTGTGAAGTTGTATTGTAAGTTCTCTTTTCTTTATTAAACCTTTTTTGTTATAAAAAGCATTTGGTTATTCCCTTAAAGTTGTTCTAGCTTTGGATTTGACCCAGTTCCCAGGTAAGGGTGGGTGGGTCTGGGTGTCTGAATCTCTCTTCCCTTGGTAACCAGAGGGGGAGGGGGGAGTGGATCAGTGTCTCCTAGGCTGAAAGTGGAAACTGAAGTTAAGTCTCTGTGGGGTTTTTTTTTATCTCCCAGATAGCAAGGGAGGGTTCGGGAGGGTTATTCTCGGGGGGGGGGGGGGTGTCAAGGTACTCCACCCCATAGTCTTGGGGTGATTACTGAGTGGTGGCAGCAGAACCCCAATTCCCAACTGGTAGTGTGTGGGTTTTGGGGGTGGAAAAGATTTAACTTAGGCTGGGAAAGTAGCTTATAGTTAAGTTGTCATAGAAGAAACCCCTCACTTGAACCCCAGTGTTTAGAGTGAGGGGAGTTTCTCTCTTCACAAATGTACATTGGAAAAAATAACCCCAACTATACATACAATATGATGGGGACTAATTTAGCTACAACTAATCAGGAAAGAGATCTTGGAGTCATTGTGGATAGTTTTCTGAAGACGTCTACACAATGTGCAGCGACAGTCAAAAAAGCAAGCTGGATGTTAGCAATCATTAAAGAAGGGATAGAGAATAAGACAGAGAATATTTTATTGCCCTTATATAAATCCATGGTGCGCCCACATCTTGAATACTGCATACAGATGTGGTCTCCTGAGCTCAAAAAGGATATACTGGTATTAGAAAAGGTTCAGAGAAGGGCAACTAAAATGATTAGGGGTTTGGAATGGGTCGCATATGAGGAGAGATTAAAGAGGCTAGGACTTTTTAACTTGGAAAAGAGGAGACTAAGGGGGGATATGACAGAGGTATACAAAATTATGAGTGGTGAGGAGAAAGTGAATAAGGAACAGTTATTTACTTGTTCCCATAATACAAGAATTAGGAGCCACCAAATGAAATTAATGGGCAGCAGATTTAAAACAAATAAAAGGATGTTCTTCACAAAGCGAACAGTCAACCTGTGGAACTCCTTGCCCTAGGAGGTTGTGAAGGCTAGGATTATAACAGGGTTTAGAAGAGAACTGGATAAATTTATGGAGGTTGAGTCCATTAATGGCTATTAGCCAGGATGTGTAAGGAATGGTGTCCCTCATGTCTGTTTGTCAGAGGGTGGAGATGGATGGCAGGAGAGAGATCACTTGATCGTTATCTGTTAGGTTCACTCACTCCAGGACACCTGGCATTGGCCACTGTTGGTAGACAGGATACTGGACTGGATGGACCTGGTCTGACCTAGTACGGCTATTCTTATGTTCTTATTGTAACCCTTCTGCCTGTCAGATTTAGCAGCAATAAGGGTCGGGTTCCGTTCCAATAACACAATGCAAAACCGGCTCGAGCCCCCACCCAGTGACCTGGGACAACCACATACCACTCCTCTGGGCGCCTCTAAGAGGCAATATTTCCACTCTCACAAGCACGGAGTCTGAGTGTACCAAAAACCTTTTAATAACTGAGAGAAACTATGCGGCATTATATTGGGGAAACACCACAAACAGGAGTCATAAAACAAACCATGAACCAGAAGACCCACACAGCCCCTCAAGCAAATGGGCTGTGTCCTTTCCCTTTGGTTCTTGAGTACCGCAACCCGAAAACTCACCCAAAGTCCAGCAATCCAAAAGTCCAACAAACCAAAAGTCTCTGGTCAGTGGTGCCCCAGAGTTCAAAAGTTCATCTGCAGAGTTTTGCCGCCCCACAGCCTGGGCACAAATGGCGGTGGCGGCGGGGGGGGGGGGGGAAGAGTGTTAATGGGGATTGTAGCAGGGTGGCGACTAATCCCTGCGGCGCCTCCTGCTGGTCCGTCTGGGAATTAGCTCACCAGCATCCGGAGCGCCCTCTGCAGGCCGATGTCCCGCTTGCTGCTCTGGCCCAGAGTCCCTCCCTGGACCCCGGTGCCCTCTTACCGAGGGTGCTGCACCCCTGCAGTACCCCCTCAGGTCTTAGGGTCTCCCCTCCCTGGGGAACTCCCTCCCTCTAGCCCCACCTTGCCTCAGTCTAGGCAACTGCCAGTCACCACTTGCCCCTGTTCACTGGGGCTGACTGCAGTGTAATTGCCACTCATCACTGGCAAGGAGGGTTTGGCCTGCTGCCTCTGCCTCTAGAGCCATGGACTTCCCCCTGCAACCCTAGTACCCCTTTTGGAACCTTCTCCTAGGCCCTGCAGCCTGTGGGTTTCCAGGCTAGAGCTTCCCCAGCTCCTCCTGCCTTGCCCCAGCCCTGCTTCCCTCTTGGTACCTCCTCAAGCTCCCAGCAGCCAGGCCTATCCACCTCTGCAGACAGAGGAGACTGTTCTCTCCTTCAAACTCTGGGCCCTTATATCAGGGCCAGCTGGGCCCTAATTGACCCAGCCTTAGCTGTGGCTGCTCAGCCCAATCAGGCTGGAGCTTGCTTGCTCCCAATCACAATCCTTTCTTGGGGTGTTTTAAGCACTTTCCCCCCCGGAGTGGGGCAGCTGCCCCACTACAGGGACCTTACGTGATCGAAGGCCAACTGCCCCGCCTCTCCATGGGATTCTGCTGCTGCCTTCACTGCGAGCCACTCTGCTCCAACTGCCATCCCACGAGCTTCTCTGCCAGCTGCTCCACTCTGCTCGCCATCCCACAAACTGCTCCGCTCCACCAGCCACTCAGGCCCCCACTACTTAACACAGCACTCAGTGATTTCAGCTCTTTAGTGGGTGAGCATCAGCACTGTTGCACCATTAGCCCAAAGTGAATTCAGCGCCCCTACATATACCCAGACTCCTAATAGCACCTAATAGCATCTGATATTCCACAACAGAGAAAAGAGTAAAGATACAATGGGCATTTAGGGGTGTCACGTTACTGAAATAATTTGGGATCATATAGATCATTGGTGCAACCAAGGTCCTATCGTGGCACCAAATCTTATGTAAAGGGGGTCATAATGGGTGTCTACGACCAGGTTATGGATTGCTGATTATGAATACGCCATTGATATGTGTGTATCAATTTTGTAATTGAAGTTATGAATATTGGCTCTGGACTGTCTCTTTCCAAATATTGTGCTCTGCTGGGGGGGGCATTCCAGAATACTGGGCTTCAGCTTTGCTTGAGCTGGCTGATGGGCCATTAAGGACCATCAGCTACACAATGAACTTTGTAGATGCCTGTCCACACCCGAGCTTCTCCAGGAATGTGACCTGCCTGGTCAGAAACTGAATCTTGGAGAGTCTGGTAATTGGACCATGTGGCTATGAACCTCCATTTTGCAATTGGACTCTGCATAAGAAGGAGGAGGGGGGTCTTCACCCACAAGAGGAAGTCTATAAAACCTGGGAGAAACTTCCTCCATTTTGTCTTCAATCGCCAGCCTTCAGCCTAGCACCTACCTCTGGATGGGATTTTGCTACACGTGGAAGCTCTGGCCAATGGATTGATGACCCATCCCTGCAGGGGATGCATTCCAGAGACTTTAATTTGCACCTGCAGTTTGTTTTATAACTGCAAGCCTGAACCAAGAGATTACTGCATGTAATTGATTTCTTTTAACCATTCCTAACCCTCACCTATACCTTTTTCCTTGTATAATAAACCTTTAGATTTTAGATTCTAAAGGATTGGCAACAGCGTGATTTGTGGTAAGATCTGATTTGTATATTGACCTGGGTCTGGGGCCTGATTCTTTGGAATTGGGGAGAACCATTTTCTTTATTTGGGGTATTGGTTTTCATAACCATTGGTCCCCGGGACAGGTAGCTGCTGGTGGTGATACTGGGAAGCTGGCATGTCTAAGGGAATTGCTTGTGTGACTTGTGGTTAGCCAATGGGGCAAAACCAAAGTCTGTTCTGTTCAGCTGGTTTGGTTTGCATTAGAGTGGAAAACCCCCAGCTTTGGGCTTTAGTGGCCCTTTGGAAGCAATTTGTCCTGACTTGGCACTCACAGTTGGATCCCACCATCACCAATCACCCTATACCACAAGGTACAAATGCTCCTGCCCAATTCACTGAATTTCAGAACCCATGCCCCTTGCCTAGCAAGCACTATGTAGTTGAGGGCGAGTCATTAAATGCTAGGTACAGGTCTACTGTCCTTGATTCACAAAACCAGGATAACAACACTTTATTCATCCTGCCCCAATAACAAAGAGACTGGGGATCCCACAGCAGTCAAAGCGACCGTTTGGGCAAACAGTCCCATCATGTTAGGCAGGGTGGGTGAGCCCATGGAATTGAGATTAGCCCCAAAGTCCTATTCCATCACTCACCACCAGATGTCAGGGCAGAGCCTATTCTGACTCTGCTCACATCATGATTAATTTCTTATCACCAAATCCCAGAGGTTTAGACTCCTTTTCAATAGAATTCTTCCTCCATTGAGGTTATAATCACAGAATCATAGAATATCAGGGTTGAAAGGAACCTCAGGAAGTCTAGTCCAACCCCCAGAATCACCTCTGTAAAATCAGGATGGAAGATAACTTTACAGGGTAAGAAAAGATTTAAAAAACACAGAGGAAACCTCTCTAGCCTTAGTTTCAAAGTTACAAAAAAAAACAGGAATAAACTTCCATCTAGCAAAGGGAAAATTCACAAACAAAAAAGAATTGAACATGCCTTGCCAGGCTGTTACTTAAATTTTTGAAATATGAAAGACTGGTTCAGGATTATTTGGAGGAAATGGACTTCAGCCTGGTTCCTCCGAGTCCTAAGAGCGAACCCCCACACAAACAAAGAGCACAAACAAAGCCCTCCCCCCACCAGATTTAAAAGTATCTTCTTTTCCCATTGGTTCATTTGGTCAGGTACCAACCAGGTTATTTGAGCTTCTTAACCTCTTACAGCTAAGGGGGAATTCTAGGCTACCCTTAGCTGTATGGTTATAAACAACTCCTAAGTGCAGCACTCTGCACTTATCCTTGTTGAACCTCATCAGATTTCTTTTGGCCCAATTCTCTAATTTGTCTAGGTCCCTCTGTATCCTATACCTACCCTCCTGCATATCTACCACTCCTCCTAGTTTAGTGTCATCTGCAAACTTGCTGAGGGCTTGCCAGGCAAGTGCACTATAAACTTTCAATGCCTTGCTCTAGTAGGTTGTTTCCAAAAGTTAAATGATCTATTCCAAGTTTGGTGAACTGTAAAAAAGTAATACAAAGTAATCTAAATTTTTCAATAATTGTTTCAGTTATTGTATTCAAGACTTCAATTGCTGTATTCAAGAGTTAGTAACAAAGTAAAAATATACATTAAAATATTATACCTAAGCAGTGTCCCTTAAGTGACTTGGCACAAGATGTCAGAACATGTTAGTATTAGAGCTAACTGGGTCTAATATTTATTTAATATTCTTTCTTTATATAGGAATTAAATACAGTGCTGTCAGCTAATTTCTAAATTAATGTCTGCAAAAAAGTAGTTTTCAGGTGCATAAGTAACACCTGGAATTACAGTTTAAGTTGCCCACCCCCCAAATCTGAAATGGCGCCCCTACTGGTACTTACCAACTAAATGTTGTGTTATAGCATTTTTCACGTGCAGTGCTTTAAAATGGCGGTTAAGCATTAGCTCCACTTCATAGATGGAGAAATTTAGATTTGTACTAAAATGAAACATTACTTGGTGTTTTACATCCCCTTTTGTAAAAATCCTAAAAAATGCCATATCAACAGCAATAACTGTAACCTGATATGCCAATTAAAAGGGATTTACCTACCAAAGAAACATTGAAAATTTAGGTTGTTAAGCCTAGATTATTTAACTAAATTAGTAAACTCTGTGGTTGAATCAGATTATAGTATAGTTCAGTGTACAGTTTAAGGTTTACAATAAATAAAAATACTGCAGTCTTTATTTCTACCCTATATTCTATTGCGGTCATAACCTGGCTGGATTCTGGCCATGTAGGTCACACCAAACAGTCTTGAAATTTAGCTTGACCACAACCAAATTTAACAACAGTCACAGGAAATGTTGCTTTCTACATTTGTTATTTTTATATTGCCATAAATTTACATTGTGCTTTACAAATCTAGAAGAAGACACGTTCATTTCCCCAAGGAGCTTAGGGTCTATGACTCTGGTCCTGCATTTAAGTAAGTTTGTACACTTGAGTAGTCCCACTGACTCCAGTGGGACTAGTAATGTATGAAGTTACTCATGTGTGAAATGTTTGCAGAAGGGAAGCCCAATAAAAAAAGACATTGGGCAAAAGCTGAGATAAGACAGGGTGGTGGGTTTTTTTGAAGATGGTTGAACATTTTTGCATTCCTTTTTATAGCAGACAGGGTCCAAGAGAACATGCTTGTGGTAAGCTTTTACATCAGCACAAAACAAAATGCAATTCAACTTCAATGTTATATTAACATAATTCCATTGTTATGGCAGCAGTGTAATTTTGGTTTGTTTCACATCTTGTATATTTTATTGTATAAATTAAACAGAAAAATATATTAAGTTGCACATTTAACAAGAAAAACAGGAATAGAACAACTTTGCGGCATTGAAAGCGTATAGCATTGCTGTAGGAACTTAAACCCTTATATATCCTAACTCTAATTTAACCATGCAATCTCAATGTGGAGTCAGGTTTTTTTAATTTCAGTTTATAACACATTATAATATTTGGTAAATAGAATATCTTCGTAAGCCTTTTCTTAGATATGAAAGAGAGCCACCAGCATGGTAAACATCTTTCTATATTTTTCCTTTTTGATTGCCTTATGTTTGATGCCGTGAAATCTCATTCACAGCTCATTCTTTCCTCTTAAAATATTTTCAGTTGTTTACTATGACACATGACAATGAACTGTCCTTCTATAAAAGAGGTGGTCCCTGTCCTTTCCCATCCAGGTAAGAGGATTTAAACAAGTGGTCAAATCTCCACTGTTATTAATCCTTACAATGTATTAAATAGCAAGCACCTGATCACCAAGGGCATTTCATGCCTGATTAACCATATTGCCTTCTTCGATGAGATAACTGGCATGAGGGGAAAGCAGTGGATGTACTGTTCCTAGACTTTAGCAAAGCTTTTGATACGGTCTCTCACAATACTCTTGCCAGCAAGTTAAAGAAGTATGGGCTGGATGAATGGACCATAAGGTGGATAGATAGCTGGCTGGATCGTCGGGCTCAACGGGTAGTGATCAATGGCTCCATGTCTAGTTGGCAGCGATTATCAAGTGGAGTGCCCCACGGGTCAGTCCTCAGGCCGCTTTTATTCAATATCTTTATCAATGATCTGGAGGATGGTATGGACTGCACCCTCAGCAAGTTTGCAGATGACACTAAACTGGGAGGAGTGGTAGATACGCTGGAGGGTAGGGAAAGGATACAGAGGGACCTAGACAAAGTAGAGGACTGGGCCTGTAGAGATACCCTCCCTCCACTCTAAACTCTGGGGTAAAAGTGGGGGGTCTCTTATGCTTGACCACTTAACTTTAAGCTACTTTCCCAGCCTAAGTTAAACCTTTTCCCCCCAAAACCCAAACTCTTCCAGTTGGGGATTGGGACCAGCTGCCACCATCAAAGTGATTACCCCAAGACTATGGGGTGGGGCACCTTGACACCCCCCCCCCCCCGAGAGTAACACTCCCCTCCCCTCCCTTTCTACCTGGGTGATGTAAAACACAGAGACTTCGCTCCACCCCCTCCTCTTTGCAACCTAGGAGAGAGATTTAAACACATAGTCCCTTACTAGCTGCAATCTGTGCCCGACCCAAAGCTAGGAGAACTTCAAGGGAAATAACCAAACACTTCTTATAACAGAAAAGGTTTAATAAAGAAAAGAGAAAAGCTTACAACTTACACAGATACTATATTTTCTAGCTCTAACCCCTCCCTCAAGATTTCTCCTCCTGATGAGGTTAGTGACACCATTAATCAATTACAAACGTATACAATTACCAATCTTCTTACTGTTAATCTAATTTAGAAACTTATGAAAGGAAAGGTAGGAAGATCCATACCCCCAGAGCCAGGGGAAGATGGAGGCAGACCGAAAGCCTCGGTAAGAAGTGAGACTAACTTCCTTGTTTGTCTCTAGGTTGGCTAGCTCTGACGTCACCCCCCTCTCCTGTTCAGTTAACCCCTTACAGGTAAAACAGTAATTCTAAGACACTTCATACTTATGACAGGGCCAAAAGAAATTTGATGAGGTTCAACAAGGACAAGTGCAGAGTCCTGCACTTAGGACAGAAGAATCCCATGCACTGCTACAGACTAGGGACCGAATGGCTAGGCAGCAGTTCTGCAGAAAACGACCCAGGGGTTACAGTGGATGAGAAGCTGGATATGAGTCAACAGTGTGCCCTTGTTGCCAAGAAGGCTAATGGCATTTTGGGCTGTATAAGTAGGGGGCATTGCCAGCAGATCAAGGGACGTGATTGTTCCCCTCTATTAGACATTGGTGAGGCCTCATCTGGAGTACGGTGTCCAATTTTGGGGCCCACACTACAAGAAGGATGTGGAAAAATTGGAAAGAGTCCAGAGAAGGGCAACAAAAATGATGAGGGGCCTGGAGCGCATGACGTATGAGGAAAGGCTGAGAGAACTGGGATTGTTTAGTCTACAGAAGAGAAGACTGAGGGGAGATTTGATAGCTGCTTTCAACTACCTGAAAGGGGGTTCTAAAGAGGATGGAGCTAGACTGTTCTCAGTGGTAGCAGATGACAGAACAAGGAGTAATGGTCTCAAGTTGCAGTTGGGAAGATTTAGATTGGATATTAGGAAAAACTTTTTCACTAGGAGGGTGGTGAAGCACTGGAATGGGTTACCTAGGGAGGTGGTAGAATCAGTGCCAGCCGTTCCAATCAGACCTACTTCAGGCATCATGGCACTGACAAAACCACTTATTCCTTCACCCTCCCACTTTCCTGGTCCTTCTCACATGAACAGAGAGCAAAAAGAGCAAAACTACCTGAAGTCTGAAACCAATTCAATGTTTATTGGGGTGAACTTCCAGCAAGCTTAAATCCAAGTTCCTTTTCTTATTTTCTAATTCCAATTTACTTCCTGTTTGCCCCTGGTTTATATAGTAATAGTGTCAACTATACCTTAACTAATCATTTTACTATAGTTTACCTAACCAATCCTAACATATTGTAACATGATTATTTAACCAATTATATCCCACCACCTTAATTAGTTTATATCCAGCTACGTTAATTATACAGCAGACAGAAACAATCACAAAACCAGACAGATCACGCAAATAAATAGCAAAGTAGGGACTATAATGACAAAACAACTACATCTATAAAGACATAAGGGTTTCCCAACTATGTCTATTGATAAGTGAGTTCTTACCAAACAGAAAACTATCAAACTAAATTTTCTTGTACATCTTCTAGGCTCATCCCTTTTTCTGGGGGTGATAGATGGAATCACCTAACAGCCCCAGATTACCTTATTTCAGTATGACTGGTTTGAAATGTGTGAGGACGTGACCGTACACTTTCCAGTTTATGGCTGCTCCCACTGCTTAGCCAAAGGCCTTAGCTTAAGAACAGGGCCTCAGACTGTCACAGTGATAGAAGGCTCTTACACAGGCACACAGTGATTGTGAGTCTCTCTTTTATACCTCTATAACTAGCTAAATGATAAACAAACCTAAAATCTTAAAGTATAGGACTTTACAGACAGACAGGCCTGTCTGTAAAGTATAGGACTTTAGAGACAGGCCTGAATATCTACCGTATTTTTCGCCCTATAAGATGCACTTTTTCTTCCCCAAAACGGGGGGGGGAAAGTTGGTGCGTCTTATAGGGCGAATGCAAAAAAAAAAAGCGCCTCGCTCTCCCGTCCCCGCCGCGCGGGCGGGCTGCCGAGGTTCCCCCCTCCCCGCCGCGGGCGGGCTGCCGAGGTTCCCCCCTCCCCGCCGGACAAAAAAAAAAAAAAAAAGCGCCTCGCTCTCCCGTCCCCGCCGCGCGGGCGGGCTGCCGGGAGCGTCCCGGTTCCCCCCTCCCCGCCGCGGGCGCGCTCCCGGCAGCCCGCCCGCGGCAGGGAGGGGGGAACCGGGACGCTCCCGGCAGCCCGCCCGCGCGGCGGGGACGGGAGAGCGAGGCGCTTTTTTTTTTTTTTTTTTTTTTTTTGGTCCGGCGGGGAGGGGGGAACCTCGGCAGCCCGCCCGCGCGGCGGGGACGGGAGAGCGAGGCGCTTTTTTTTTTATTTTTTTCCGGATTTTTTATTAAAAAATGAGGGGGCGTCTTATAGGACGGAGTGTCCTATAAGACGAAAAATACGGTATATCCTAACAGCACCAATGTCCTTTTCAGCACAGAGCAGATCCTCAGCACCGACTACATCCTCAGCACTGAGCAAGTCTTACAACCATGGGTGCTGGAACATTTTTTATAGTGGGGGTGCTGAAAGCAATTGAACAAAACTGTAAACACTGTAGATGATGGAAACCACTTCAAGCAACGGGGTGCAGCACCCCTAGTTCTAACACCTATGCTTACAACCCCATCTGCTGGCTATTCAAGAGAATGCACTCCTCCTTTAACACCGATACATGCGCCGGTACCGACTATGCTCTTTCCTCCTCCACAGGCGTTTCGATATCTTAACTATAGTTAAAAATAGGGTTTTACCCTGCCCTGGTGAAATACAGCTTGAAGCTGTTGTTTCCATGCTAAATAGATCACACTGTAATAAATATATGTATCATTATGTAAGATATGTAAGGACAGCATGAAAAAAGAGTAACATCATATATTTTCAGAGTTAAAAAGCAAGCAACATATTTAGAATCATATAATATCAGGGTTAGAAGAAAGCAGCACGAATCCTGGGGCGGGGCAAGACAGGCGGCGGCGCACGCTGCGCGTGGACTGTAGTGGGGACGCGGAGCAGCCCCTCCTCCCAATTTATCGATTTAAAGGGCCAGCCACATTGTCGCAGCGATGAGAGTGTTCTTCGGCTTTTGGGTTTGGCGGTTTCCGTGATCGTTCGGTTTAGGCCGGGGCTTTCCGTGACCGTTCGGCTTCCCAGATGGGCAGGTTCGGCGGTTTCCGTGGCTCGGGCTCCGCCGTTGTTAGGGGTAACGCTAAGCATCTTGGTGCCAGTGGAGGTCTGGAGGCCGCCACGCAGGCCCCAGCGAGTCCTTGCCCCCACGCACGGGGTCGTCTGCGCTGTTACTAGCGGCGGGTAAGATTGTGTGGAACTGCGGGGCGCGGCCGGAGGGGTCCCGGGCAGCAGGCTTCAGAGAACGGCCGGGTGTGCGGCTGCTTTGTTCCCCCCGATCTCTGCGAGAAGCTGTTCCGCACCGAGCCCTTCCTTCCGGGGCGTGGGGCCCAGTGCGGGGGTCGGACCCTTCTTGCTGGCAGCGTGCAGGATCCGATTCGGGCTTCTGGTCTGGTTATGGGCCCAATTTAGCCTTCGGAATCGGAACCTGTGTGTGCGCGGGGGTCTTTTGTGAAGTGTGAAAAACTATCTGATGTAATTTGCTACCAATATCAGTTTGTTACACCACATACTGCCTGCGTTACAGCGCGCTCCGAATCTGTCCGCACCGACCGAATGCATTTTAACCCAGTTTCTTACCCCTTGGGATTGAATGCCCACTTAATAAACATACCCAGGCCATCACACGACAGTCTTGGAGAGTCTCCTCGGGTGGTAAGAGAGCAACAGTGCAGTGGAGAAGGCAGCCATTAATTGGAGAAGGCAGCCATTGAGAGAGCTTAAGAAACTTGCAGTTAAGGGTCATATCTTTTATTGGAGTGGAAGGGAGTGATCTTGAAAGATGCCTGTTGTGGAATCAAAGCTTATGTTTAATCGTGATTAGAAAAAGGGTTTTTTAATATTATTTTTCCAGTTTTTGTATATTTTCTTTTTCTGTTTTTTTACAGTCCGTTTGGCTTACTTACTGATGCAATGCTTTGTTGCTGTATATTTTAATAAATCTGAACAGAAAAATGAGAACTAATAAATAAACTGGGCGGATGGGGGGGGGGGGAGAAATTGGCCATTCTCTTTGGGTGAAGATGAATGGTTTCTGCCCACATGGAGTTCATTGTAGACTTAGGGCCTAAATTAGACTTTTACGGTCCTTTTTCACTTTAAAGTTTACAATTTTAGATTAGATTAGCGAAAATATCCCGCGTTGCTCGGGTCCTCGGGCGGAGGTGGGGAGGGGGCAGAGAGCTGAGCGAGTGCGGGGTCCGTTGGAGGGGGGAGGGGGCAGAGAGCAAACCTGACACCACCACCTCACCCCCCCGACCAAACCCGACTCACATTTTCACCCCCCCCACCCAAACCCAACACCCCCACGTCACCCCCCTACCAACACCCCCTGACCAACACCCACACCTCACCCCCCGTAGACCAAACCTGACACACCCACCTCACTTTCGCCCCAACCAAACCCGACACCCCTACCTACCACCACAAACAAACCCGACACCCACACCTCACTTACCCTTCGACCAACCCCGACCCCCCTCTTCACCCCCCCAAACAAACCCAACACCCCCTGACCAACCCCAAAACCCACACCTCACCCCTCACCCACCCCGACACCTTCCCACCCCCCCAGACCAAACCCAACACCCCCGGCTCACTTACCCCCCGACCAAACCCGATACACCTCACCCCCCGACCAAACCCAACACCCCTACCTCACTTACCCTCTGACCAAACCCAACTCGGGTCCGTCGGAGGTGGGGAGGGGGCAGAGAGCTGAGCGAGTGCGGGGTCCATTGGAGCGGGGAGGGGGCAGAGAGCTGAGCGAGTGCGGGGTCCGTTGGAGGGGGGTTATGACATCATAACTATGTCGCAGAGAACAGCAGCTGCCGAGCTGATGTGATTGGCCTTTAAATAATTTCACCCCTGGGGGGCGTCAGAGGTGAGATTTGAAAAATTTTCAACTCTTACCCTGATTAGGACCCTGAGACCTATAACTGTACCAAATTTCAAGTCTCTAGCTCAAACGGTGTGGAAGGAGTAAGTGAACGTACATACACGCATACATGCACGCATGCATACACCATTTGACTTTTATATATATAGATAGATTTCAAAAAGAGTTTGTTAAAAAATTAAAAATAATGGTACAGGGAGACTTTATAGAGGTAATTTGATATGATTGCTGCTTTCAACTATCTGAACGGGTTCCAAAGAAGATGGATATAAAGTGTTCTCAGTGGTAGCAGAGGACAGAACAAGGAATAATGGTCTCAAGTTGCAGTGGAGAAGGTTTAGGTTGGAGATTAGGAAAAACTTTTTCACTAGGAGAGTGGTGAAGCTCCTTCTGTAGAGGTTTTTAAGGTCAGGCTAGTCAAAGCCCTGGCTGGGATGATTTAGGCTCGAATTCCTTTTCACTTGTCCAGCGCCAAACTTGCTGGTAGTAGACGCAGTCAACCAAAAGACCAAACACCAGTTTCCCTGCTCCACCCCATCCGACAAAGACAGTAAGCAATTAGAATTGCTTGGAAGTAAAGTATATGCATCTTCCATGTTACAATTTCGCATTGCTAAGTGTACTGCTGTTCTGGCAAAATATGACCACAAAATTACAACAAATTCATGGACTTCATTGATGACATTCCAGAAGAAAAGAAACAACAATTCATGGGTCTAGTTTCCGAGTGACAAATCATCTCGCTTACTGCTCTTCAAGTGGACCTTGATGCAGCCAATACTGCAGCAAGATCCACTGCTACAGCAGTGGTCATGCGGCGAGGTTCATGGCTCTCCTCTTCATTTCCTCAAGAGGTCCAGAGTCCCATTGAAGATCTTCCCTTCAGCAACAAACTCTTTGCCTCCATGATGAAAGACATACTTCACTCAATGAAAGTTTCAAGGGCAACTCTCCACTCCTTAGGAATTCAAACCCCTACGACCAGAAGTTGATAATATAGATATGAATCTTACCAGCGTCCATGCTACCCTGCATATACCCAGCGCTTCCATAGATCACATGAGCAACAACAACAGCAATGCCAGAGACCCAGATACCAGCATCATCCTCCTAATTCCTCAGCAGCATCTCAGCCCCCTCTGACTAATAAGCAGATTTGAAGCCTTGTTTGAGGGTTTAGAAAACATTCCCACTTCAGTGTTTACACCACAAGTCCCTATTTTTGAACACCGCCTACGACCATTCTCCCATCAATGGCAGAATATTACCACCAACAAGTGGCTTATAGAGGTTGTCAGAATTGCCTATTCCATCCCCTTTCTATCCTTGCCTCCTACCCTACCCCCCCCCCCCCGTCCCTCTTCAGGTAGCCCTTCATGAGCAACTGCTCCTCCAAGAAGTACAACCTCCCCTTCTGTTGGGAGCAGTGCAACTTGTGCCTGAATGACACAGAGGGAAGTGGTTTTATTCACATTATTTCTTAACAGAAAATAAAACCAGGGGATTGCGACCAATCCTTGACCTCAGGCAGCTCAACGAATCTATCCAAAAGCAAAAGTTCAAAATGATTAACTTCACCACCATAATCCCAGTGCTGGAGCAGAGCGATTGGTTTTTAACCCTCAATCTACAGGGCATGTTATGCTCATATAAAGCACACAAGATCTTTGCAAAGGAAAAAGGCAAATACGCCACATTTATTGAATATACAACAGCTATCATATGCTTTTCAGTCGCACGCACATACACACCCATACCCACCCACACACATCATGCACACAGTCCTCCTGCCAGTTGATATTTATAATTACCAGTCCAGCGTCTGGATCAATCTAGTGGCCAGCCAGATTGGTCGCAGAGAGGAGCCGAACTCTGTCTATCACAATCCGATACTCCTAGTGTGTTGTGGTAAGACACACCCAAAATCCCATGGCAAAGCACTCTGTTCTTATAATCTTTTTTCTCCGTTGAAGTCCATGGATTTCGCTGTATCAGTTTATGACAGGTTACTCCTTAATTGGTGTAATCTTTTGATATTCACATTCCAAAACCCCTCAGAGGGTCATCCTGTCCTGTATTGATTTAATCACTTGCTTTTAGGGGTGCCAGTCTCCACTTCAGGGTCATCAGTTTGCCCTTCCTTCATTATGGTTGATGGTTTTCTGGTGTCATTAAGTCTCTTCACTACTTCTCCCTTGACCATCTTGCTATAACAATGGCCTTCACACCTTATCTTTTCCTGATGCATGCATTCCTCATTCACACAAACAGTCTTTCACATAATCCTTCGAGGATATACAAACAGCAGTATTTTATATTCTGCAGAATTCATTGTAAATCAAGTGTTGCTAAATCTTGTAACTAAAACAATTCACATTGAGGCTTCAAGCCCTCAACATTTCTCTAATCTATTTATCATAGACACAATACAAAATCCTGTCTCTTACTAACTAAACTTCATAAAAGGTTCTAATTGTAATGCATATGAGAAACAGGATCCCATAGTTTCAGAAGGGTCATTCCTTTCTGTTATTCAAAAACGGTAGCTGACAGAATAAAATCACTTTCTTCACTACAATAGTGGCAATCATTACAGATAGGGCTCACACTATCTCCACGTCTTCGTCCCCGAGCTAGTCTACTCTTTCCCCGTTCTGTATATCTCTTTTGGGAACTGTGCTTCTATCTGCGGCCCCATCCCCTGCTTCCGGAGATGACCAGTGCCAGCAGAGATACTTGATCTTTCATATCTTTTTGTTTTTCTCTTTTTCTATCTTTTTCTCTTTTTTCTTCTCTCTTATTATAAACTTTGGTTGTAATACTAACTACTTCAGGCAGACTTTTCCCTTGCATTTCATTCAGATGTTTTCTAAACGTTTTAGCAATGTCTTCTGTACACTGTGCTATAAACACTATCTTAACTATTTCTTTTCCCGAGTCTGATTTCACAGTTTTATCTATACAAACAGCTTCAAAAGTTATGCATCTCTCTTTTGGTTTATAATTATACCATACAAATAAATAAGCTATTTGTCTGGGCCTACGATCAAGCAGAATATCTCTCAGAGAATCTATCCTGTCTACGGAGAAAGTTCTGCAGCTTGGCCAATCTTTAGTCGGGGACAAATGGGTGGTAAGGGAAGGCCATTGAATTTGACATAGCTTTCTCATTTTAGATTTAGCTAAACCGGTTGTTCCAGAGATTTCTTCCTAATCTTTAAGTACTAAAGACAACGGGGCATGCCCCGGACATTTACTCATTTTGTCAGGGACTTGAACTCTAACCCTCAAAACTTGTCAAGGACTTGAACCCTGACCCCAAAATACTGAGCGATCGCTTACCTCTCCAGGGACTCAAACCCCGAAGACTTGGCCAGTTGTCAGGGACTCAAACCCCGACTCCAAAACTTGAATCTTACTCAATGGGTAGGTGGACGTTGCTGTATTTCTACGGGCTTCAGCTGGTTCACAGAACACGCCTTATCGCCGACACAGGGATCAGATCACCAGGCAAGGCTCCTCTAAGCTGGAGGATGCGCGCAGCGTTGCTTTAAAGTCTGAGGCCCAGACACCACCACCACCATCACCACCACCACCACTGCTATCACTGGGCCTCTCCACCAACCTGCTGCTCATCGCCACCCCGAAGCTGCCACCACCGCTACCGTTGAGGAGGTGAGAGGAAAGGACGTCCGTCACAGGACTTTGTGGAGGGGGTTTATACCTGGACTGAGTAATTGTCGTCTCTGCTCTTGGGGTGGTGGGATTGCTGTCGCCAAGGGGAGCATGGGGGAAAGGCACGGAGCCCTCCCCCTTGTCCATCTGCTCCCCAGACCCCCCCCCCCCGTTGCCCCCTCCATCAACCCACCTACATCTGGACCTGGACTTACCCCTCGACGAGGGTGCTGGCTTCTCGCCATTTGAACACCTGGGACTGAGCAGCAAGGACTGTGTTGTACAGGCGCCTGTGGGCACACGCACCCCACCCTGGACTTTTCCCAATCCCCCCAGCTGTGTTTGGCCGGTGGGGGTCCCCCCCTATCCTCCCCCCGACCATTTTTTCAATTCCTTTTTACTTTAGTTGCTCCCTTCCTTTAGTTTGCCCCACCCACCCCTTAGTTTTTTTCCGGAAGATACTTTTCGGTCAGCCCTTCCTCCCCTAGCCCTCAGTTTTCATTCCTGGCCCCGCCCCAAACTTTGAGTTTTCAGTTTCCCGCCCTGCCCTTTTACCTTTAGCATCCATTTTGTGTTCCCACCCAGGCCCTTTACTCCCCGGTCCTCCCTAGTTCCCCCCCTCCATCGCTTGTGCCCACGGTTCCCCTTTAGGTGCCTGTGCGCCCCCTCCCATCAGTCTCACTTTCACCCCACCCCATGATTTTGTAGCCCCCTCTCCTCCCAGTGCAGCCGGAGGAGCCGGAACTTTTGCCTTATCCCCAGTGCCCGCCCTTGACCCCTGCCAGCACCCTCCTCCCCTGCTTCCAGCCTAGCGGGGAGGAGCGGTTCCCCCCCACCTCTTCCCGTGCCTGTGGGGTGCCCTCCTCGCCCGCTTGCAGCCCCGCGGGGAGGAGTGGTTAGCCCCTTCCCTGTTCAACCCCCCCCCCCCATTGGACCCTCCTCTCCCGCATACAGTTCAGTGGGGAGGAGCGGTTACCCCCTACCCCTACTCCCATAGGGCCTCCTCCTACCCCCTTACCGTCATGGAGGATATCCCTGCCCCTGTTCCCGCCCCTGCCCCTCCTCCAGTCCCCACTCACCCGATCCCCCCCCCTCGCCATTGCCCCTGCCCAATCCTGCGGCCACCCTCTCGACCGGCCCCTGCCCGGTCCCTGCCGCTGCCGTGACCGCCCCTTTCACTGGCAGGAAGGGCTGGGGAGAAAGAAGGGAAAGGGCCCCGCCCGGAAGACGACACCTCTCGCGGGCGGGACCGCCCCTACGGCCATGGCATCGACATCTGCCGCGGCCCCTCCTTCCCCAGCCATCCCCTCCACCAGCTCTGCGGACCCTCCAGCCTGCAGGGCGTACGCCCAGGTGGCCGCCGCCTCCACTGCCAACTCTGGGGGACGGGGCCCCTTCCACTCGCTCACCAGGAGCCAACGCCTTCCTCCGCCGCCTCCGGGGGCTTCGCTATGACCGGCAGCTCTTTTTTCTCCACCGGAGGGGTCTTCCGCGAGACCTCTCAGAACTGCCAGCCTTCTACCAGGACCTCCTCCAGACCTGGAAGCTCTTCGGGGCGACCAGGTCCTTTGTGGCCACCGAGGGAGAGGATCTCCTCGTGGAGCCCCTGCTACACAATTCCAGTCTTCGTGTGCAGGTGGCGGAGTCTCCCTCAGTGCGCCGGAGGTTGGTCCTGGGAGAAATCACTAAAGTCGGAGACCTCCTGGACTACGACAGAGGGGACTGGGTGGACCCCCGTGCGCTTGCTCGGCGCATGGGGCTCTCCACCCTTGCGACCCCCCTGCACATACTCCAGGAGGTGAGGACCGCTCTGTCTCCCGTCTCTCTCGGTTTCCTGCAGTGGGCCCTGCGAGAGGGTTCTCCCCGCCCGCCGCTCACCTCGGGCCCTCCGGAACTGGTACTTGGGCCCCGGCTTCGTGAGCCCTCCCGGCCTCCCCACACCCCGAGCCGGCTGCACACCTTGCAGCCGGTCCCCTTTCGAACCGTGCTGAGGGAATAGCTGTACACGCTCGTGCTTCACACGATACATCTCCTCACCCTCGCGTCCCGCCCCGATACCAAGTGGCGGGACTACCTACCACCGAACGAGGGTGAGCGGCCCCGGTGGGCCACCTTCTATTCCACGCTGATTCCATGGCCCGCCGGGGATATTAGTTGGCGGCTCCTTCATGGAGCCGTGAGCACGGGCGTGTACTTGGCGCGGTTCTTCCCCATGCCCGACACCTGTCCCTTTTGCGGCGTGAGGGAGGACCTGGCACACGCCTACCTTGAGTGCGTTAGGCTGCAGCCCCTATTCCGGCTCCTCCAGAACCTCCTATTGAGGTTCTGGCTGCACTTTTCCCCACACCTTTTTATTTTTGGACACCCCATCCGTGGCCCCACAAAGTTGCGAGACCTCCTCGTCAACCTCCCTCTGGCGCTTGCCAAAGCCACCATCTATAACACCAGGAGGAGGATGCTGGACGAGGGGGTACAGTGCGACTGTGGGGCCTACTTCAGGTCACTTCTCCAGTCACGCATCCGGGCGGAGTTCCACTGGGCAGCATCCACTGGCTCCCTCGACAGCTTCGCGGAGCAGTGGGCGCTGTGCGGGGTTCTCTGCTCGGTGTCCCCATCCTGTACCCTCGTTTTGAACCTGTAACCCTCACGCACTCCCCTGTCCTTTTTTTCATTAGTTGTCCCCCGTAATTAATTGGCCCCAGGTCTAGTGTCCCTCCCGCCAGGCTGGGGGAGGGACTTCAGTAACGGGTGTGCTTAGGCCCACCCATACCCCGGGTATCCAAAAGGTGCACATCCTGAGGCTGATATACCTCCCTTCCAGCACTGTCCTATACCCTTTTGGCCTGACTCTGTCACATTACGTACCCCATAATTTTTGTCCCTAACAATAAGATCGACAATACCAGTGTTTCTGCTTATCCAGTCACCAAGCGTTTTCTCAAAGGACTCAAATCCCTACACCCAGACATTAAACCACCTACACCTCCATGGGACCCTTACTTAATATTACCCTGATTAACTCAACAACCATTTGAGCTCCTAGCCACTAGCTCCCGCTTATACCTTTCTATGAAAACAGCATTCTTAGTGGCAATTGCCTCCGCCAGATGAGCAGGAGAAATAGGAGCTCTCCTGGCAGACCCACCGTATATGCAATTTAAGGACAAGGTTACCCTTCGATTACACCCCACATTTCTTCCAAAGGTGCATTCATCATTCCACCTCAATGAGCCAACCTTTTTTCCTAAACTACATGCAAACTCTTTGAATCCCCAGTGCATACGTTAGACATACATAGGGGTTTGTCTTTCTATTTGGGTAGAACAAAGCCCTTTATGAACTCTTTTAGATTCTTTATCTCCATCATGGAGCGTTCCAAAGGGATACCTATTTCTACCTAGAGACTTTCAAACTGGATTTCTGAGTGTATCTGATTGTGCTATCAGATAAAGAGTTATGCCTCCAGCCAGCATCAGAATTCATAAGAATAGACGTACTGGGTCAGACCAAAGGTCCATCCAGCCCAGTGTCCTGGCTACTGACTATGGCCAATGCCAGATGCCCCAGAGTGAGTGAACCTAAAGGAAATGATCAAGTGATTTCTCTCCTGCCATCTATCATCCCCCTCTCACAAACAGAGGGTAGGGACACCATTAATGGATTAACCTCCATGAATTTATCCAGTTCTTTTTTAAACCCTATTTATAGTCCTAGCCTTCACAACCTCCTCAGGCAAGGAGTTCCACCGGTTGACTGTGCGCTTTGTGAAGAAATTTCTTTTATTTGTTTTAAACCTGCTGCCCATTAATTTCATTTGGTGGCCCCTAGTTCTTATATTATGCAAACAAGTAAATAACTGTTCCTTATTCACTTTCTCCTCACCACTCATAATTTTGTATACCTCTGTTATATCCCCCCCTTAGTCTCCTCTTTTCCAAGTTAAGTCCTAGCCTCTTTAATCTCTCCTCATATGCGACCCATTCCAAACCCCTAATCATTTTAGTTGCCCTTCTCTGAACCTTTTCTAATGCCAGTATATCCTTTTTGAGATCAGGAGACCACATCTGTACACAGTATTCAAGATGTGGGTGCACCATCCATTTATATAAAGGCAATAAGATATTCTCGGTTTTATTCTCTATCCCTTTTTTAATGATTCCTAACATCCTGCTTGCTTTTTTGACTGTCGCTGCACATTGTGTGGACATCTCCACAGAACTATCCACGATGACTCCAAGATCTCTTTCCTGATTAGTTGTAGCTAAATTAGCCCCCATCTTATTGTATGTATAGTTGGGGTTACTTTTTCTAATGTGCATTTCTTTATATTTATCCACATTAAATTTCATTTGCCATTTTGTTGCCTAATCACTTAGTTTTGTGAGATCTTTTTGAAGTTCTTCACAATCTGCTTTGGTCTTAACTATCTTGAGCAGTTTAGTATCATCTGCGAACTTTGCCACCTCACTGTTTACCCCTTTCTTCAGATCATTTTATGAATAAGTTGAATAGGATTGGTTCTAGGACTGACCCTTGGGCAACACCACTAGTTGCCCCTCTCCATTCTGAAAATTTACCATATTTTCCTACCCTTTGTTCCCTGTCTTTTAATCAGTTCTCAATCCATGAAAGAATCTTCCTTCTTATCCTATAACAACTTAATTTACTTAAGAGCCTTTTAGGGACCTTGTTAAAGGCCTTCTGGAAATCTAAGTTCACTGTGTCCACTGGATCCCCCTTGTTCACATGTTTGTTGAACCACTTCACTAGATCTGTGGCTACCTCCATGGCTTTTCTACGCAAAGTTCACCTGGCTGACTCTGAAGTGGCCACTTGGTCTTCTGAACACACGTTTGTTAAGCACTATGCCCTTATTGTAGGCCCTCTCTCTGATACACAATTAGGCAGAGCTGTATTTCTACCAAATCTGAAGTTCCTACCTCCTTGAGATACACTGCTTTTAAGAGTGGAACACCCACAAGGACATCTCTTGAAGAGAAGGAGGTTACTCACCCTGTGCAGTAACCGACGTTGACATTTCTTGAAGAGAAGGAGGTTACTCACCCTGTGCAGTAACCGACGTTCTTTGAGATGAGTGTCCCTGTGGGTGCTCCACTACCCATCTTCCTCCCCTCTACTTTGGAGTTGGGGTAGCCTCTATTGTAGAGAAGGGACTAAGAGGACCAGCATGCACATGTACTATTAAGGTACACTTGGAGCGAGGGGGGCAGGCTCTGCGCATGTGTGACCGGTACGAGTATTGCTGTAAAAATCTCTGAGCGAAGGCTCAGGGATGTGCCAACACCTAGGGCTGTGGGATCGATCTTCTGGCGATCGATTTATCGTGTCTTGTTAAGACGCGATAAATCGATTGCCCCGGGCTCCCCTGTCGACTCCGGAACTCCAGCTTGCCGGGAGGCGCAAGCTGGAGTTGACGGGGGAGCGCACCGCAGACTGCCACCGCCTTGAGGATGGCAGCTAAGTCAGCGGCAGATACGCAAACTTCAGCTACGTGCCGTCGATTTTCCCCCCTCCCCCCTAGTGAGGACAAGCCCCTAGAGTGCAGCACCCACAGGGGCACTCATCTTGAAGAACGTCAGTTTCTGCACAGGGTGAGTAACCTTCTGTTCTTCTTCGAGTGATTGCTCACATGCATTCCAGTTAGGTTATGCACGCGCCGCGGGCATGGTTGCCGGGAAGATTTTTCCCCTAGCTACAGGCTGGGTCGGCAGGGAGCCCCCTAGAGTGGCGCCTTTATGGCGCCGTATAAGTACCCCTGCGACCCAGCCCCTCCCCCCCAGTTCCTTCTTACCGCCCGCGCTGGTTGTTGGAACAGAGGAGCTCTGTGTTTAAAGCGATCTCCTATCTCTTAGCAGTTTCTTGTAGTATAGTTGTATTAATAGTTCTTTGTTATTCTAGTTGTTGTGAATAGTTCTTAAGTGCGGGGGTCTTCCCCTGCCGCCCGGGGCTTATGCCTCCTAAGGCTCCGGGCTTCAAAGCTTGCGGACAGTGTGGGAAGCCTATGCCCCTGGGCGATCCACACTCTGAATGCTTAAAGTGCCTGGGAGAGTCGCACGTCGTGGACAGTTGTAAAATCTGTAAAACTTTCAAGCCAAGGACAAGGAAAGACAGAGAGTCTCGCCTCCGCCATATGGAGGCAGCTTTCGCACCGGACTCGGGTGAGGCACCGGGACCCGCTCCCAAGACGGCGTCGGCCAAGGCCTCCAAGCCTCGGCACGGATTGCACTCCCCGAGCAGGAAAAGGAGACGTGAGTCCCAGGCACAGACTCTCCCGCCGTCTGTTCAGACATCGGACCGCGCGGCGCAGCTGCCGGCACCGCTACCCGCGGCACCGGCTATGGACAACAGCCACTCTGATGAGCAGCCGCCGGCACCGGCACCGCCAGAGGTCCCGTTGAGTCCGGTGCAGGTGTCTCCCCCCTCAGGGTGCCGGTCCCGCAGCAGCCCCTTCCCTCCACGCCGGAGGCTTTCGCTGCTGCCAGGGAGCTGCTGGCTATCACAGCCTCTCTGCTAGCTCAGAGACAGATCCAATCTAGGGGCAAGCCGCCCATGATTGGTACCGAGGTCGCGGCCAGGAGCCCTTCGGACTCGCGGCGCCGATCGGACTCCCAGTACCGCTCTACCTCACGGCACCGGTCGCAGTCTCGGCGCCGCACGGAGTTGAGACCCTGTTCCAGGTCTCCTCATAGAAGATCCCGGCACTGCTCACAATCTCGTCGCCAGTCGGAGTCTTGGCGCCGATCTGAGTCCCGGCACCCTTGTTCAGCAAGGCGCCGGTCGCACTCTCGGCACCGATCGGACTCCCGGCACCGCTCCATCAGCTGGCACCGGGGACGATCTCGCCGCCGGTCACAGTCATGTCACCGCACTCCATCTCTGCACCGCTCGACATCCCGGCACCGGTCGAGGCACTACACACCATCCCGGCGTCGCTCGTCCTCCAGGTCTCCATACAGGCAGCGGCACCGAATGCCATCTCGGCACCGCCACTCTTCACGGTGCCGGTCTTCCTCCTGGCACCAGACCTCGCCGCGACGGCACCGGTCCTTGAGCCGACACCGCTCTTCAGACCGGCACCGATCCCCGACCCGGTACCGGTCAAGAAGCCTGCACCATTCGGGGCGTAGAGAGTCCACCAGGTCAGAAGCCCAGCGTGACTCTCCGCCCAAGGTCCAGCAACTTGCCAATGCGGTGGCCCTCTGGCCCTCTTCATCGGCCTCGGCCTCACCGCGCTCGGTGCAGGGGCAGTCGGCCACCCTACATTACAACTGGCCGACCCGGGCGCATTGGGCATACCACCAGCACCAAGGTACCCAGTCCGAGCCCGGTTTTCCTCTGCAGTCTGGAGGCACGGATGAAGCGGTGGCGGGCCCATCCTCGGCGGCTCTTCACCCTGAGGTGCCCCCGAGCCCAGCGGAGCCAGGTCCCTATGCCTCCCCAGCTAGGGTCGAGGCAGTGGCGGGCACATCATCAGCCAGCCCGCCGCCAGTGGACCTCTCCGCCTACCAAAACCTATTGAAGACAGTGGCTAAAAACATGAACCTGCCTATGGAGGAGGTCCCTGTCTTAGATGACCCGGTCGCCAGTATCTTAACGAAGGGGGCACCAGCCAGAGTGGCTGTGCCCTTCATTAATACCATCAAGAAGTCTATGACTACTATCTGGCAGACCCCTGCCTCCATTCCTCCCACAGCTAGAGGAGTGGAGAAGAGGTATTTCGTCCCCGCAAGGGAATATGAATACCTATACGTCCACCCTCCTCCTTCCTCCCTGGTGGTAGACTCTGTTAATAACAAGGAGTGCCACGGTCAGCAGGCCTCAGCCCCTAAGGCAAAGGAGGCCAAAAAGCTGGACCACTTCGGGAGGAAGGTGTACTCGTCGGGTGGCCTACAACTCAGAGTGGCCAACCACCAGGCACTCCTGAGCAGGCATTACTATGACACTGCGGACTCCCTGGCCAAATTTGAGGCTACGGTTCCCCCAGAAGGCAAGCAGGAGTTTAGGGCCTTTGTGCAGCAGGGCAAGGACATTGCTAGATATGCCCTGCAAGCAGCCCTCGACTCAGCCGACTCTGCCGCGAGGACTATTGCATCTGGGGTCGCCCTTAGGCGCAGCGCATGGCTGCAATCCTCTAATCTTCCGCAGGGGATGCAGCACACCATACAAGACCTTCCCTTTGAGGGCGTGGGACTCTTCTCTGAGACCACGGACGTGCGCCTACAGACTTTTAAGGACAAAGGGGTGACCCTCAAAACTTTGGGGATGCACACCCCAGTGACCCAGAGACTGCCCTTCCTACCCCCAAGGAGGCGGTTTTTCCCCCCTGCACGCCCGCCCCAGGACTCCCTTCAAAGGAGAGGGCGGGCCTATCGCCGTCGCTCCCGCCCACGGCAAGGGGGTAAACAACAGGCCCCTAAACCTTCACAGGGGCCTAAGCCTAACTTTTGAAGGTGCGCCCGGGGGCAGAGCACCAGTCCATCACCTGGATCCTCCCTTCCAGGATCGTCTGTCCCACTTCCGCCGTGCATGGTCGGACATTACATCGGACCAGTGGGTCCTCCACACGGTGGAGCTGGGATATTCGCTCCAGCTTTCCTCCACCGCTTCCTCCCACCCTCCCTCCCAGTCCCTCTTCAGGGACCCCTCTCACAAGCAACTCCTCGTACAGGAGGTGAGGTCGCTCCTCTCACTGGGAGCCATCGAGCCCGTCCCAGAGGAGTTCAAGGGGAAAGGGTTCTACTCCCGCTATTTCCTTATCCCCAAGGCGAAAGGGGGCCTCCGGCCCATCCTAGACCTGTGCGAACTCAACACCCACATGACCAGGTTCAAGTTCTGCATGGTCACCTTGGGCACTATTATTCCCTCTCTGGATCCGGGAGACTGGTTCGCTGCCCTCGACATGAAGGACGCTTACTTTCATATAAGTATAAAGCCCCCCCACAGATGCTACCTCCGCTTCCTGGTGGCGGGGGAACATTACCAATTTGCTGTCCTACCCTTTGGCCTGTCTACTGCACCCAGGGTCTTCACCAAGTGCATGGCGGTGGTGGCGGCGTTCTTACGCCGCAGCGGTGTACACCTCTACCCGTACCTGGACGACTGGCTGATCCGAGGTACCTCCAGGGACCAAGTGCGCTCGCATGTGCAGCTCGTCATCAGCACGTTCGACCGCTTGGGGATACTTCTCAACAAGGAGAAGTCCACCCTGGAGCCAACTCAGAAGATCGAGTTTATAGGGGCCCTCCTGGACTCTACCGTGGCAAGGGCTTCCCTCCCACAGCCTCGTTTCCTAGCCATTCAGTCGGCGATCCGCGAACTGCACTCCTTTCCCATGGCGACGGCCCGGGTGTTTCTCAGCCTGGTGGGTCACATGGCGGCTTGCACGCATGTCACCCAGTACGCCAGGCTGAGACTGTGCCTGCTCCAGTCCTGGCTGGCGTCGGTGTACAGGCCGAACATGGACAGCATCAACGCCCTTCTCACCATCCCCAGAGCTACCCTGTCTGCTCTGGCCTGGTGGGAGAATCAGGACACTGTGTGCCAGGGCGTTCCCTTCCTTCCTCCCAGCCCCTCCATGTCCCTGGTGACGGACGCTTCGTCCCTAGGTTGGGGAGCTCACCTCGGAGAGCTCAGGACTCAGGGCCGCTGGTCAGACGACGATCTCTCCCTCCACATCAACGTCAGGGAGCTGAGAGCCATCCGACTGGCTTGCCAGGCCTTCCAGAACACACTACGAGGTCACTGTGTAGCGGTGCTAACGGACAACACCACAGCCCAGTTTTATATAAACAAGCAGGGCGGAGCCCGCTCCAACCCCCTTTGCCAGGAAGCGGTTCTCCTTTGGGAGTTCTGCATAGCCCACTCTATTCACCTGGTGGCCTCTTTTCTCCCGGGAGTCCAGAACACACTGGCGGACCACCTCAGCAGGTCTTTCATGACACACGAGTGGTCCATCCGGCCAGATATCATCCGGCCGATCTTCCTGCGGTGGGGGTTTCCCCAGGTCGACCTATTTGCCTCTCGGCCGAACAGGAAGTGTCTCCAGTTCTGCTCCTTCCGCGGCAGCTCCCGGGGCTCCCTGACGGACGCCTCTCTTCTCCCCTGGTCGGGACACCTGTTCTACGTGTTCCCCCCGATCCCACTCCTGCACAAGGTGATCCTCAAGATCAAACGGGACAAGGCACGCGTGATCCTCGTAGCCCCGGCCTAGCCCAGACAGTGCTGGTATGCATCCCTCCTCCAGCTGTCCAGGGCCCCTCCCATCAGCCTTCCGCTGTGGCCAGACCTGATCTCTCAGGATCACGGTCGCCTACTCCACCCGGACCTGCAGTCCCTCCACCTCACAGCGTGGCTGCTTCATGGCTAAGGGGCCCAGAACTCTTGTGTTCTGCCGAGGTGCAAGGTGTTCTTCTGGGAAGCAGAAAACCATCGACCAGAAGCACCTATACTGCAAAGTGGACCCGCTTCTCTGCTTGGTGTATGCAGCACAACACCATCCCCAGTGAAGCCCCTATTCCAGTTATCCTGGAATACCTCTTGGGCCTTAGACATCAAGGTCTTTCTACCTCTACCATCCGGGTCCACCTGGCGGCCATCTCGGCATTCCACCCTGGCCAAACAGATCACTCGGTCTTCTCAGACCCTGTGGTCTATCGCTTCCTTAAAGGGCTGGACAAACTCTACCCGCACATTAAGCGTCCCGTTCCACCCTGGGACCTGAACCTGGTGCTTTCCCGCCTCACCATGCCCCCATTTGAGGCCCTTGCTACGTGCTCCTTGCTCTACCTTTCCTGGAAGGTAGCCTTCCTCGTAGCGATCACCTCGGCACGCAGAGTGTCCGAGATCAGGGCACTGACCTCAGACCCTCCTTATAATGTTTTCCATAAGGACAAGGTGCAGCTACGCCCCCACCCAGCCTTCCTCCCTAAGGTGGTCTCTCCCTTCCATGTTAACCAGGACATTTGTCTGCCTGTCTTTTACCCGAAGCCCCACACCTCTGGAAGGGAACAGCAGTTGCACACGTTAGACGTTAGAAGGGCTCTGGCTTTTTATTTAGACCGCACAAAATCGTTCAGAAAGACAACACAACTTTTTGTTGCGGTAGCGGAGAGGATGAAGGGCCAACCGGTCTCCGCCCAAAGGCTCTCTTCCTGGATTACCTCGTGCATTCGCACCTGTTACGAACTCGCGGGCAGGCCCGTCGAGCGAATAACAGCACACTCCACGAGAGCACAGGCGTCCTCTGCGGCCTTCCGGGAGAGGGTTCCGATCACGGACATCTGTAGGGCGGCTACCTGGTCCTCCGTCCACACCTTTGCCGCCCACTACGCCATAGTCCAGCAGACCAGGGACGATGCGGCGTTTGGGTCAGCGGTCCTACGCTCAGCGATGGGTCAATCCTACCCCGCCTCCTAGGTATTGCTTGTAGTCACCTAACTGGAATGCATGTGAGCAATCACTTGAAGAAGAAACCAGGGTTACTTGCCTGTAACTGTTGTTCTTCGAGATGTGTTGCTCACATCCATTCCAAACCCGCCCTCCTTCCCCACTGTCGGATTAGCCGGCAAGAAGGAACTGAGGGGGGGGCTGGGTCGCAGGGGTACTTATACGGCGCCATAAAGGCGCCACTCTAGGGGGCTCCCTGCCGACCCAGCCTGTAGCTAGGGGAAAAATCTTCCTGGCAACCATACCTGCGGCGCGTGCATAACCTAACTGGAATGGATGTGAGCAACACATCTCAAAGAACAACAGTTACAGGCAAGTAACCCTGTTTTTATCAACATTTAGTGATAATCTAATCCTTCCAAGCCTAACTAAGCAGAACAGCTTTAAACCTAATAGAGGCTAAATCATAATATACTGATTGTCATGGGATGTGAAGTAATGTTTAACCCATGGTGTGTTGTAAATTTGGCAAGGAAATTCTAGATACCTTCACTTTCCTTTGAAATAATCCAGTACAGGGCACTGCTGGAGGCAGGATACTGCCCTACATGGATCACTGGACTATTTCAATATGAACATTTCTGTGTTCCTAAAGGTTGTACCAAAATGTAATTTTCACCCTTTTTATGTTCACCATAGTATAGTAAAGAAGGCAATATGTTTTTTTTAAAGTTTGTCTAGTTCTTAATTTAATCTAACTGTTAGAAATGTATGTTTGTTTTTTTCCTTGCACAGATCTGGACGCTGTCTAGGACTGTGTATGTCGCTATGGCTGTGTATGTTGGTCACAGAATAGAAGTCCCTGATTCAGTTGGGTCCCCTTCCCACATAACTTGGCACCCTCTTCATCCACTTCTGGCTGTTGCTTCCATTAGCCCAACATCTGGAGGCAGTGTGGATATCTATTTGGAACAGGTAAGCATTCAGGAACTTCTATTTTGATCTTGATGTTACTTTGCTGTGATCTCTAGATGGCGTTTATATCTGTGGTGGAACAAAACGATGAAATTTAGCAGGGTTTTTTAAATCCACATATTTTGTAGGCATTAGCCTTTATTTCTGGTACACTGAAGTCTTTGGCTAGGAGGTGCATCAAATGAGCACTGCAACCATATGTTATTAGCTTGGGACTCTCTTCACTGTCTTCTAAATCATTTCTTCTCATCTTGGATAAATTTGCAGCATTGTCTGTGACCAAGCTGCGTAGTAGACATTTGAATTTTTTTTCACAGTTATAGCTTTTACTGCTACTTCTTGTAAGTATTCTGCTGTGTGTGCATTTCCTGATCCATCCATTGTCTCTGCAAGGAAGACATTCCCTTCTTTTGTTGTTACACAAGCACATATAACAGGATCATTGTGGACATTGCTCCACCCATCAAGACTTAGGTTAATAATTTTACCCTCTAGACCTTTTGCACACTGCTCAATTTCTCTTTCATACACTTTATCCAGCAATTTGCCTGTGACATCTCTGGGTGGACTGTATCCTGGTCTTAATGACTGAACCATGTTAATGAAGTGTGGGTTCTCAATCATACAGAAAGGAGAGTTTGTTGCATTAATAAACCAGGCAATTTTTTCATCAGTTACCTCTTTTTATAATCTGCTGGTTCTTATCACAAATTTATCTATGCTGATGAGTTTTTTTGCTCCAGCTATACTGTGGCTATGTGACATACATGATGTGACTGAACCGTTATCATTGACAGATAACTGTGAAACTAGAGAAAATGATGGTGATTGTGAAGGTGATATTTTGTCTGAAGACTAAGTCAATGCAGTTATTTACTTATTATTACCATGCTGCTCATTTAGTAATTACTCATTGCATTCCCTGACACTCACTACTACTTTAAAGGTGAAATTGAAATAGTCAGATCTTCCTTTTACAGCTATTTATTTTTTTTATCACAACTGCATCTAGAGTATAAACTGTATTTTTTCTGAAACATGAGAATTCAAGAATAGTCCAGAAGGAAGACAGGCAGTCCTTAAACCCACTAACTCCCCTTTTTTGTCATAACTGAGGTGTGTTAATGAGCCTCTTCTATCAGCCACCTTGACTGTCAAAAGTATTCTCTTGTACCTTCAGTCCTCGTAGAAACCTTCTCAATCCCCAGTACATGAATGAAAGTTTCTTTCGTGTCAGTGAGAGTTCCACATATGTACCAAGAGAAGATAGAAAAGAAAAGCAAAATGAGGTAGAGACTTCTAATACCAATATTGTGTGTGTTCATAAATAATTGTCATATCACTTTTTAAAAAACAAATATTCATACATGTGAAGTATTTGTGGACAACATAGGAAAGAAATGTCTTGTGTGTGTCCACTTCAGATGTTACTACAGTGTGGTCTATGTTTATCTTGCCTCTATGGCAGAAAATATCTTACTTGGTGAAGGACAGATATATGTTGAATTGAAAGGGGGTTTATCCCAAAGCCCTGTAATGAGATTGGTTTGTTTCCATTTGCAGGGAGAGCATGTGCCTGATTCACACACTGAAAGGAGTTTTCGGGCCACATCCCTTAGCTGGCACCCATCCAGACTGATCCTGGCAGTGGGCTGGGAGACAGGGGAAGTGGTGGTGCTTAACAAACAAGACAAAGAACACCACACAGTGCCCCCCAACCATAATGCTGAAATTACTGTCCTAAACTGGAGTACTAATGGTACCCGTCTTGTGTCTGGTGATAGGGTAAGTAGCGAAACTGAAATGCCAGCAGTGTGCTTGATGCTGTATAATGAATGAGTCCTAGAGATGGAGGAGAGTGGGATTTTTGACAATAATGGATTAATGGGGGGGATTTCAAGGAAAAGAAGTCTAATTTCATAATAGTAAGTATTAGCTCTTTGAGTGATTGCTCATGTGCATTCCAATAGGTGTCTGCGCATGCCACGTGCACGATTGTCAGACGTTTTTCCCCAGCGCAGGGGTGGGCAAACTACGGCCTGCAGGCCATTTTTATCTGGCCCGCAAGCTTGGGTCGAGTGCGGCGAGCTTGACTGAGCTCAGTAAGCGGGCGGGGGGGGGGGGGCCTTAGGTGGTGGGGTCCAGGAGTGGTGGCGGTTGAGGGGGGGGGTGTGTCGGGATGGGGCAGTCAGGGAACAAAGAGCAGGGGGGCTTAGCTAGAGGGTGGGGGTCCCAGGGGTAGTGGTTAGGGTGGATGGGTCTCGGGAGGGGGCAGTCAGGTAACAAAGAGCAGGGGGGTTTAGAGGGTGGGATCCTGGGGGGGCAGTTAGAGGGAGGGGTCTCTGGAGGGGGTGATCCGGGACAAGAGGGCAATCAGGGTTGGATGGGTCGGAGGCTCAGGAAGTGGGTGAGGATTGGATAGGGGTCGGGGCTAGGCTGTTTGGGGAAGCACAGCCTTCCCTACCTGGCCCTCTTCACAATTTTGAACCCCAATCTGGCCATCGGGCCAAAAAGTTTGCCCACCCCTGCCCTAACGATACCTGTCAGATTGGCTGTGGAGACCCTTGGAGTGGCACCTTTGTAGCAGTGTATATAAGTCCCTGCTTACCTGCCACCTGTTCAGTTCCTTCTTACTGCCAGTGATGGTCATTGGAGCAGCTCAGACTTTTGCATTTGCAAGTGCCTACTTAGTGGTTCCCTTTTCTTCATTGTACATAGTTGTTATATAGTAGTTAGTTGGACTTACTTCGGGAGGGGCTTCACCGCTCATCCTAGTTTTCCCAGGCACTGGGGCATGTGTTGGTCACAGGGGTTTAAGGTGTATGAGAGCTGTGCAAAACCTATGCCCACAGGCGATCTGCACACTGCCTCTCTCAAGTGTTTTTAGGAGAGGGCCATCAGACAGATAGGTGCCCAATTTGCAGGAGATTTAGACCCAGGACTGAGAGAGAACAGGGCTATTATTTGAAGCTCCTGCTGATGGAGTCGCCCATCTGCCCACAGCCAGCACCAGAAGCAGCACCAGCATCATCAGTGTGCAGCATCCCAGCATTGGTGTGGGATGTCCTGGAACTGAGGAAGGACTCCTCCAAGGAGCACCGGCACCACTGCCTGACTCATAAAGCCAGTGCCATGTGGCACCTCTCACAGTCTCTTGTGCTGCATAAGAATAAGAAGGCAGGCAGGGGTTGTTCCCCTGTGAAGAAGCCTTGAGGGGACTCCTCTGGTGGGACACCCATGATTTGGGCCTCAAGACCCGGCACTGTTGACTCCAGCCCCAACAGGAGGCCTGTCGAGTCAGGTGCTGGTTGCATCCCTGACTCGGGAGGATTTGGGGGAAGAGCTCGACCTTCCCTCCATGCCAGATACCTACGAGGCAGCGCGGGACCTCATTGCTATGACAGAGTGAGCCCCGGCTCCGGAAACCCAGGCACCATCAGCAGCGGGAGCAGCATCTATCCCGGTACCGCATGTGGCTCTGGCACCCTTTGTGGCACTGATGGCGCTGCTGCCTCTGGTTCATCATCATGGCAAGCTTATGACATTAAGGTGCTGTTCACCATCTCAACAGTACTGCTCTCCAGCACCGTTGGGCTCTGCCCCCCTGTGGTTGGGCACAGACTACTCATCCGAGTCAGACACCGAGTTTTCTTTCTCTCGATGCAGCCACTCCTGGTCCCGGTGCCGTAGACCAGTGGAATAATTGGCACCAGCAGTTGCCTGGCCACCCCAGTGACAAGGCCTAGTCCAGTGGCCCTTTTGGACCCCATGGGCCTACCATCAGGCTCACGGTCAGGGCTCCAGGCCGGCAATGGTGACATCTGCACCCCGTGCATGCCCACGCACCCCCAGCAACGTCATTGGCTCACCACACCCAGGGCTCCTGAGGATCCTTCCCGATACAGGGACTCTGGGATGTCACTCTCAGGCGCAGCACCAGGACCATCAGTGACCCTAGAGCCACCTTGAATCATGGGAGTCTCTGAGGTACCTCACCCAGCCTCCAGAGAACCAGAAGGGCAGGAAGACCCTGTCCTACAAGCCTCTTCTCCAAATGAGGCAGTGACAGGCACCACCACCACGCTACTGGTGATGGACATCAAGGGACAACAGGGCCTTCTTAGGAGGGTGGCCCTAAACCTCAATGTCCAGGCAGAAGAGGTCATGGAGGAGTCTGACCCAATGGTAGACATCCTTGCCCCAGAGGGTCCTTCTAGGGCGGTCTTGTCCCTAATAAGAACAATCCAAAAACACCACTAAGGTGCTCTGGCAAAGTCCGGCCTCTATACCATCCACTGCTAAAGGGGTGGAAAGACACTATTTTGTGCTGCAGAAAGGGTACAAACACCTTTTCACCCACCCCCAACCAGGGACTCTGCTGGTTGATGTGGCAAATTACAGAGTGGCAAGGACAGCCAGGTAGCAAGTCCTATTTAGCTCCTGGTTAATTGTATCCAATTTGAAAATTAATTCCAGTTCCTCAGTTTCTCGTTGGAGTCTGTTTTGGAAGTTTTTCTGTTTCAACTTACGAATGGTTCTCTCATTACACTAATTGATTGTATTTCCTGAGTTAATTTACCTGACACAGAAATCCATTTCAAAAAGTATTTTTTTTCTCCTACTGATAATGGCCCATCTACATTTAACAGCCCTCTTAGAATTGGTATGCTAATGTACAATTTTTTTTCTTTCTTTCTGTGTGTATAAATGCATCTTACTTCTGCTCCATTGTATGCATCCAATGAAGTAAGCTATAGCCCACGAAAGCTTATTCTGAAATAAACTAGTTAGTCTCTAAGGTGTTACAAGTATTCCTCGCCTCCTGTAACATGGATTACCTAACTAAAGATCTAATAAGTGTTTTTCTTCTTTAACTTCTCTGGTTCTCTCAACTTCGAAGAATATCACTTTAAAACGTCTTTCTGATCCTATAAATGAATCAGTCCTCACTAAACCATCACCCTGATTTTATTTTTTTAAAGTATTGTGACATTTCTCAAATTCTCTCTTCTGTGCTGGGAAATCCAGAAATAACGACTCTGCATTTCTCTGATCATGAGTGCTTTTGCTTTGCTTGCCTGCTCAACCTTGAAAATAGGCAGTGGATTGAAACTAACAAAAGTCCTAGAGCTGGATTCTTGTTAGTTTTAGTAACCTGACTTGTCACAAGGAAGGAAAAGGAGGTACAATGAGTACATGCAAGTGCATGTGTCCTGGTGAATATGTGGAGAACAAAACGAGATTGGTCCAATTTTAGGCCTGACAGCCTAACTAATGGCCTTTTCATTAAGAATGGAAGTAATTAAGGCACTTTTCCACACAGCTTCATCTATATATATAAAAGTCAAATGGTGTATGTATGCGTGCGTGTATGTATGTGTGTATGTATGCGTGTATGTATGTGCACTTACTCCTTCCACACCGTTTGAGCTAGAGACTTGAAATTTGGTACAGTTATAGGTCTTAGGGTCCTAATCAGGGTAAGAGTCGAACATTTTTCAAATCTCACCTCTGATGCCCCCCAGGGATGAAATTATTTAAAGGCCAATCACATCAGCTGGGCAGCTGCTGTTCTCTGTGACATAGTTATGATGTCATAATACCCCCTCCAACGGACCCTGCATTCGCTCATCTCTCTGCCCCCTCACCCCTCCAACAGACCCCGCACTCGCTCAGCTCTCTACCCCCTCCCCCCTCCAACGGACCCCGCACTCGCTCAGCTCTCTGCCCCCTCCCCACCTCTGACGGACCCGAGTTGGGTTTGGTCGGAGGGTAAGTGAGGTAGGGGTGTTGGGTTTGGTCAGGGGGTGAGGTGGGGGTGTCGGGTTTGGTCGGGGGGTGAGGTGGGGGTGTCGGGTTTGGTCGGGGGGTAAGTGAGCCAGGGGTGTCGGGTTTGGTCTGGGGGGGTGGGAAGGTGTCTGGGTGGGTGAGGGGTGAGGTGTGGGTGTTGGGTTTGTTTGGGGGGGTGAAGAGGGGGGTCGGGGTTGGTCGAGGGGTAAGTGAGGTGTTGGTGTCGGGTTTTTTTGTGGTGGTAGGTAGGGGTGTCGGGTTTGGTTGGGGGGGGAAAGTGAGGTGGGTGTGTCAGGTTTGGTCTACGGGGGGTGAGGTGTGGGTGTTGGTCGGGGGGTGTTGGTAGGGGGGTGACATGGGGGTGTTGGGTTTGGGTGGGGGTTTGAAAATTTGAGTCGGGGTTGGTCGAGGGGTAAGTGAGGTGGGGGTGTCGGGTTTGGTCGGGGGGGGTGAGGTGGGGGTGTCAGGTTTGCTTTCTGCCCCCTCCCCCCTCCAACAGACCCCGCACTCGCTCAGCTCTCTGCCCCCTCCCCACCTCCGACGGACCCGAGCAACGCCGGGTATTTTCGATAGTACTAAATAAGAGAAAAATACCATGTTATCAGTAAAAGCATATTGCCTGAAGTGATTATTCAATGTCCATTGAGTAGTGCATCTATTATTATCTGTTTGCGAAGGTCTGTCTTTTGCAATTCTTCCAGCTTGGAGTCATGGTTCTATGGAGACTGGACCAGAGGGGTCGAGTGCAGGGCCTCCCTTTATTGAAACATGAGTATGGAAAGTGTCTTTCTCACTGTATCTTTCGGCCTCCACCTCCTGGCGAGTAAGTGAAAGGGGGATTTCATAGTATTAGGTTTGTTGCACAGAGATGCCATGGAAATCCAAACACACACCTTGTAGTGGCTCCTCCTAACAGCCATTGGTAATGCTTATCTGCCTTGGATGTAAAGCACAATTACCTTCTGCTTCCTGTATCACCCCACAAGTGCCCCTTACTCTCTCTCCTACAATCAAGTCCCCCTCTCTCCCAGCCTAGCTCTCTGACCACCCTTCTGCCTAGTCCCTCGTTTCTCTCCCCGACTGCCATCCCATTGCACACATCTTCTGGCTTGTTTCCAACACCCTTCCCTGCTGATTTCTTCCTCGCCTTACAGTTCCAGATCTTCATCCTCCCCATATTCAGACACACTCTTGAACCCATTCCCCTGCCAACTTCCTTACACATGTATGGTTCCAGGCTTTTCTCCTCTTCTTTCCTTCCAACTATCATCTCTCTTCCCTTCCCCCTACCTTTGCAATCGGCACTCTAAGCTCTTTTTCCCTTTGCTGTCTCTGTGCAGGGGCGGCTCTAAGATTTTTGCCGCGCCAAGTGTGGGAGTTCAGCGGCACGCCTGTGGGTGGTTCCATGTACCACAGATTCGGCGGCTTTTCTGCGGGAGGTCCACTGGTCCCATGGCCTCGTCCCTGTCGCCAAAATGTTGCCGAATCCGCTGCAGCCGCGGATTTCCCACAGGCATGCTGCTGAAGGCAGACTGACTACCACCCTGATGGAAAACATCAGGCCACACCCTGCGGCTTTCCGCCCCAGGCATGTGCTTGGAGTGCTGGTGCCTGGAGCCGGCCCTGTCTCTGTGCCTTTCCTTTGGTTCCAGGTCCTTTTCCCAACTCCTGGTGCTGACTCCCTTTCCTCTGCATGGATCCAGGTCCCCTTGCTCTCATCCCCATTGCTGCTAGCTCTTGCATCTCTAGCAAGAAATAATGTTGATATTTCAGAGGACTGGCTGCATGACTGCCTGTGATCATGTTAACAGATGTGATTTATTCTAAATGCAATGATTTTAAATGCACAGTAGGTCCCTGGTATATGTCGGGGTTGTGTTCTTGAAAAGGGCGATGGATACCAAAATGACTTGTATTGGGGACCTGCTGGTACAGCATTGGCGTAGATAGGAGGGACACTTGGGTGGGCGTGCAGAGATGGGGGAGAGGTAGGAGCAATCTGGCTGCCTCTCCCACACCTCCAGACGGCCTTGCAGGGCTGAGGGGAATAGACTCTCTGGCCAGGGGCTCCACAAAAATGGCGCTCCTGCCAGGGGGCAGGGGCTTTCCCCACTCTGGCCAGGGAGTGGGCTGGGCGAGCAGAGTGGAGTAAGCCCCTGACCCCGCTCCACTGCTGGAGCTCCGGAGCTGGGCAAGTCCCCATGCTCCAACCCTGCTCACTGGATGGAACGCCAGGCGGGTGGTGTGGGGTAAGTGTTGGGGTGGGAATAAAGCTGGGATTTGAGGGGCTGGGCCTGGATGTTAAATGGCTGGGCCGTGGCCCACCCTTGGCTAGGCAGATCTGTCACATATCTGTTACTCATCAATAAGGTAACGTGTTCCGATTCACATTGCTCCCGATCTACATATCCGTCGTTTGCAACTTACAGCCCAGTACTGCAAACGACTGATATGCGGGACCGATGTGAATCGGAACATGTTCCCCTACTGATGAGCGATGTTACGTGAAACAACGGATAAGGGGGAGATGTATACTGGGAACCCCCTAAATATCCTCCTATAAGCAGGAAATAATGCTAAATAATGATAGACATTAAGTCATATTGAATACATTTGAGGATTCCAGTGTCTCTGCTGAGCTGTGTGTGAAAGATCTCTCCATCATGAATAGTTGCCACATTTTGTTAGTGGGAATCCCCATCAATTTTTTTCTGGAAATGTCTTTTGGTTGCCTGCAGGGACCTGATACAGCTAGCCAAAGCAGCGGTGAGTGGTGATGAGAAGGCTCTGGATATGTTTAACTGGAGAAAAGCTGGAATTGGAATGCCTCTGAAAGTGGGACCCCAGGAAGGGTTGTCCTTCTTCATCAGTGTGACAGATGGTAAGAAAAACAAAAACCTCAATGAACAAACCTTGCAGTTTCCCTTTAATGCAGGGGTCAGCAACCTTTCAGAAGTGGTGTGCCACTTCATTTATTCACTTTAATTTAAGGTTTTGCGTGCCAGGAATACATTTTAACATTTTTAGAAGGTCTCTTTCTATAAGTCTATAATATAAAAATTAAACTATTGTTGTATGTAAAGTAAATAAGATTTTTAAAATGTTTAAGAAACTTCATTTAAAATTAAATTAAAATGCAGAGCCCCCCAAATCGGTGGCCAGGACCCAGGCAGTGTGAGTGCCCCTGAAAATCAGCTTGCATGCCGCCTTTGGCACCCGTGCCATAGGTTGCCTACCCCTGCTTTAATGTTTTCAGAACTCTTCAGTGTAAGGTGGTCATGTTTCCACTTGGGCTATTTGCACAGATTATTCTTAGAGGGAAAATAAAACACCTAGGAAGATGAAGTGCATAAAGTCATGAAAATGCTAACATCTTCAGAGTGAGTTCTCTGTACAACATCCTTCTTCAGAACCAGTCTTGTTGGGATTGGAAGTTTTGGGAGCAGGATAAATGTTTGGAAGGGAAGTGGCTGTGCTGACTTCAGAAGTGGAAATAGCTGATTCCTAATGTCAGAAATGAGGTATCGAAAGTTATTTTCCTATTTTGCAGGAGGGATTCTCTTCTTAGAGTAGAGCTAGTAGCCTCAAGCAGTGCTGTAAACTCAGTGGTTATTCCATTGAATATACTCTACTCCTTTGAGTGGACGATTTAATCACAGCCTAGCATATGCCTGTTTTTCTTTTCAGAAAGAAAATGAGGGTAATGTGTACCATCCAAAAGAGGTCAGAACTAGAGAGAAGCTATTTGCTCCCTTCCTTTCCAAAGATGGAAAATAATGAATATTTTGTGTTGTTGCTAGAACCAGCTAAACCCCTAATGTTAAATGATGTCTAAAGCATAATTTCTATAAAAATTATAAATAACTTAATATCTCCTTTTTTTTTTCTTTCACTTTTCCTTCTATAGCATGATGCATCTATTCAGTCTTTTTTTTTAGTGTCTGTATTTTCCCTTAGACTAATTTGCTTCATGTGATCACCTCCCCTTCCACACACACCCAAATCTTTTCTTTAACATCTTTCTTCCCTATTTTCACTTAGTGAATTTTTTTTATCATCTTTTTCTTTCTCTTGCCAAGTTGCTCCCCTCTCTCTAAATTTCCTGTCTACTGACCCAGGACCAGAACAGATCCTCCATATACAGTTGAAGAGTGTTTTGAAGGGTGGGCTGTTGATCAGTAATTAAGAGTGTTGCCCTCCAAAAGCAGATTAATTGACAACTGTGGGATCTAGTTAATTTATGCTAATCTCCCAATAGAGTCATGGTTCTGTTTACAAGGCTGCATCTACATTGGCAAAAATGGGACTCCTGATTCAATACTGATACCATCACAAGTGGTGGTAGCAATGGTGGAAACTATACTGGAGACAGGGCTCAGGCATTTTGACCATCATGTAATTGGATTTGTTGGTATAAAATGTCATATTTTAATTAATTTAGCTGGTTTACTTGAATAGCATTAACTATACTAGATCGGCTATACTGGAGATGCAGCATGACCTAGTGGATAGGACAGTGGACTAGGATTCTGGGGACCTGGGCTCAGTATCTGATGCTGCTTTGCTGGGTGCCCTTGGGCAACTAACTTCCCTCTCTGTGCCTCAGTTTCACTAGCTGTAAAATGGGGATAATGATACTGAGCTCCTTTGTAAAGTGTTTTTGAGATCTCTTGATGTCTCAAGAAGAAACATCGTTGAACAGTGATGTGTTTTAAATACCATTTGCATGGGAATTTAGCTTTACACTGATAATTGTCTTTAGAGCAGCCATTACTATGATGCACAGCTCCAACTAGTGACAAACTCCTCTCTCTGCAAGTGTGTGTGTTTTCTTTGTTTCTTCGATATACCACCTAAGCTCAAAATTCTGCTTGCCCGACTCATTTAAATAGTTTGATTATTTCAGGAATGTACATGTGCTATTCTAGGTAGTGGTCTCTTACTGTTTCCATTATAAGTTAGTGTTATGATAGGATTTAAAGACAGACTTCAAAAATTATCTAGGCTAACAGCAAACAGCTTCTCAGACCAAGAGTTATCTTTTCAAAAAAGAAGAAATTAAAATAATTTGGCCACTTTGGGTATATCTATGCTGTAATCATGGGGTATGACTGCATCTTCAGTAGACATACCTGCTATAGCTTTAATCTAGCCACAGCTTCACTGCTCTGGTACCCAAAATAGCTAGATTAAAACTAAATTTAGTTATGTCTATACCAGTAATTACACCCAACAATTTCAGTGTAGACATATTCTTTAAGAGAGAGGTTTCTTCTTTGAGTGCTGTCCCTGTGGGTGCTCCACTTCAGGTGTTCGTGTGTCCCGGCATTGTTGATGGGAAATCTTCAGTGCCTGGTCTGGGTGCATGTACCCAGTAGCTGTCTCGCAGCACCATTGGCGCCTCATGTAGCGCACACACCACCCAACCCCTTCAATTTCTTCTCAGCCATCCTCTGCTACAGAGCTCCATCTCAGGCTGTGTTGAAGAAAACCTAGAAAAGAAGCAGATAACATTAGATGGTTTAGTTAAGCCTCAGTTTGTCATAATTAGTTGGTTTACTTAGTGTTGTTTCAGTTAGTCTTAGTTAGACAGTTCATTCCTCAAAAAAAAAAACCCAAAACAATCCTCCATTCTGCCAGTCCTAAGTTAGTTCCACAAGGGATGTTAAAAATATGCCTGGCTCCTCAAGTTTTAAGAGATGCACTTTGTGCAAGGACTCAATACCTGTTTCGGATGGGCACTCACTATGCATTCACTGCTTTAGGTGAGTCACACATATCACAAGTTCAGTCATGGCAGCAATCTCAAAACTTGAGTGAGGAGAGACAGGAATCTCCGATTTAAACTAATTTTAATGGAGAAATTCTTACACCTACTTCAGCATGGGGAGAAGGTGACCAACCCTCTGTGGAGAAAGAGGTGGTTCAGGACTATTTAGAAAAGCTGGATGAGCGCAAATCCATGGGGCCGAATACACTGCATCCAAGGGTGCTAAAGGAGTTGGTCAATGTGTTTGCAGAGCTTTTGGCCATTATCTTTGAAAACTTATGGCGATCGGGGGAGGTTCTGGATGACTGGGAAAAAGCTCATGTAGTGCCCATCTTTAAAAACGGGAAGAAGGAAGGTCCAGGGAGCTACAGGCCAGTCAGCCTCACCTCAGTCCCTGGAAAAATCATAGAGGGAGGTCCTCAAGGAATCAATTCTGAAGCACTTAAAGGAGAGGAAAGTGATCAGGAACAGTCAGCATGGATTCACCAAGGGCAAGTCATGCCTAACCTAATTGCCTTCTATAATGAGATAATTGGCTCTGTGGATGAGGGGAAAGCAGTGGATGTGTTATTCCTTGACTTTAGCAAAGCTTTAGATACGGTCTCCCACAGTATCCTTGCCAGCAAGTTATAGAAGTATGGGCTGGATGAATGGTTTCAAAGAGGATGGATCTAGACTGTTCTCAGTGGTTGCAAATGACAGAACAAGGAGTAATGGTCTCAAGTTTAGATTGGATATTAGGAAAAACCTTTTCACTAGGAGGGTGGTGAAGCATTGGAATGGGTTACTTAGGGAGGTGGTAGAATCTCCTTCCTTAGAGGTTTTTAAGGTCAGGCTTGACAAAGCCCTGGCTGGGATGATTTAGTTGGGGATTGGTCCTGCTTTGATCAGGGGGTTAGACTAGATGACCTCCTGAGGTTCCTTCCAACCCTGATATTCTATGATTCTACTTATAGAGTTAAAGAAATCAAGACTATCCACAAGTTCAGTTAAAGTACACCTCGCAGCCATAACTGTTTTCCATCATAAGTTCACCAGTGTCTCAGTATTCACACACCTGATCACAAAGCATTTCCGCACAGGTATACAGATCATGTATCCAAAAACAGGCAACCCCACACCGCATGGGATCAAAACCTTTTCCTCAGAGGTCTTACCAAAGCACCATTTGAACCACTTGCTATTTGTTCTCTACTACACCTGTCAATGAAGGTAGCATTCGTGATCATTCATGATCATAATTACATGAATGCGAAGAGTAAGTGAAATAGGGCCTCTTGTGGCCTCTTGTGGCCCATCCTCCACACACCATATTCATCAGACACACCACACCCCAAATTTGTCCCTAAGATATCATCCTTTCATTTCAACCAACCATATCACTTACCTATGTATCACCCTAAATCACATGAAACTACACAAGAGACAGTCCTCTATGCTCTAGACTTTAGACGTGCTTTAGCATTCTACCTAGACTGAACAAAACCATTCCGAAAATCACTGAGACTTTTTGTCTTCAAGATGGGGCAATCAAAGGGATCCACAATATCAAAACGAAGACTTTCAAAATGGGTCTTCAGTTGCATCCATCTATGCTATCAACAAAAATAGAACCCCCGAAAGGGATCAGAGCCCATTTGACAAGATCAGTATTGCCCTCAACAGCCTTTTTAAATAGTGTACCAATCACAGAAATATTTTGAGCCACCACTTGGGCTTCACAGCACACATTCACAAATCACTATGCAATAACCCAAAGCTCAGGCTCAGATGCAATACTAGGCCTAAACAGTGCACATACAACTCAGAAGCCCATCCATCCTCAGTAGGGCACTGCTACACAATCATCTGAAGTGGAGCACTCACAGGGATAGCATTTGAAGAAGAGAGTGTACATCTTGTACATTAACTGAGGTTCTTCTTCGAGTGCTTGCTCATGTCCATTCCCATATGTGTGTGTGCGTTCCGCGCATGCCCGGTCCGGAAAGCTTTTCCCCAGCGGTACCCGTAGGGTCGGCAGGGGCGACCCCTGGAGTGGTGCCGATATGGCCATGAATATATGCCCCTGCCTACCCTCCCCCCGCTCAGTTCCTTCTTTCCGTCCGTGGCGGTTGCTGGAACAGTGCTCTTCTCTTGCGGTATCGTGCTGTTAGTTAGGTATTTACTTAGTTAGGTATTTAGATAGGTATTTAGATAGTTCTATTGTGCAGTTAATTATAGTAGTTAGTGTTGTTGTTGTATAGTGTAGTTGTAGATAGTTAGCCTATTGTTCCCTGGCGTCAGGCTATGCCTGGAGCGTCAGGGTTCAAAGCGTGCAAAGACTGTGGGAGGCCCATGCCCATCAGCGATCCCCATTCTTGCTGTCTGAAGTGTCTCGGTGAGGGGCACCAAACGGATCGTTGTAACATCTGCAAGGGCTTTAAACCCCGCACGAAAAAGGAACGAGACTCCAGGTTGAAGTTAATCTTAATGGAGTCCGCCCTGCAGCCAGTGGAGCCGTCGACATCGGGCAGCGCACCGGCATCGGTCCGCGGCACCGAGGCACCGAAGACCGTGAAGTCCTCCCGGCACCGGTCCCCCCGGCACGGTGCAGGTTCATCTAGAAGGCACCGGTCTCAATCCCCGGTGCCTTCCAAGAAGTCCAGAGGGCGCTCCCCGGTGCGTAGGTCCACGGGTGATCCCTCAGGTGTGGTGGCAGCTCCGGAGCGCGCGAGGCGGCCCCGTTTAGAGCCCACACCAGCTCCGGCGGCACCAGAGCCAAGGGCGGTTTCCCCTGAAGAGGAATTCCCCCTGGAGAGCGAGACACCCGGGCTAGAGATTCCATCTACCCCGGAGGTGTTTGTCGTCGCTGAGGACCTTATTGGTCTCACTACGGGCCCGGCACCGGAGTTCATCGTCCCGGCACCGGCTCCCCGTACAGCCGCACCGACCGTACCGCCCATGTCAGTGGCACCGGCACCGACGGGCCCCTCCCTCCAACCTCCAGCGGCACCGGCGACGGCACCGTTAGTCCCGGCACCGGTGCACCCCGCGGCGCGGGCGTACACGCACCCTGGCAAACTGGATGCCTACGGCAGACTTGTGGCACCGGACGGCGCGGCACCGCCCTGGTCCCGGTCAGAGTATTCCTCCGAGTCGGATGCCTCCTCTTATCGATCGAGATCAAGGCATAGCCACCACTCGTCTCGACGGCACCACTCTCGGCACCGACACTCTTCACACCGTCGGCACCGACAGTATGTAGATGAGTCAGGCTGCCAACCCATGGCCGTTCTGGACTCCCTTTGCCTACCATCAGGCTCAGGGCCCTGCCTCACTAGCATCACTGCCCCCGGTACCGAGGGGCCCGGTGTGCGCTACTATAACTAGGCCACAATCTGAGATGGGGGAGGACCAGCAGCCGGGACCATCTGGTACTGCATCCCAGGTGAACGAGGAGCAGGACAGGGAGGCCTACCAGCAGCAGCAAGACCAGGTAGCCGACATTCAGCCCACCTCCTCGTCTTCATCACCAGATGACGCAGTGGCAGGCACATCTACGTCATTGCCCCCCATGGACCTCAGGGGCCACCAGGACCTATTGAGAAGGGTGGCCCAGAATCTGAACCTCCAGACGGAGGAAGTAAAAGAGGAGGAGGACGACCCCAATATGGACATCCTTTCCTCCAACTTACCATCCCAAATAGCTCTGCCATTTATGAAAAAAGTTAAATCTACTATGGAGACATTGTGGCAGACCCCTTCCTCTCTTCCACCGACGGCTAGGGGAGTGGAACGGCGTTATTTCGCACCCAGGCAAGGGTACGAATATCTCTTCACCCACCCTCCACCGGGTACCTTAGTAGCAGATGCTGTCAACTTTCGGGAGCGTCAGGGGCAGACGGGACCCACCCCGAAGTCCCATGACTCCAAAAAATTGGATTTGTGGGGCAGAAAGGTTTACTCGTCGGCGGCCTTACAACTCCGAATAGCCAACCAGCAGGCCGCTTTGGGACGCTACTCTTATAATACTTGGTCCGCTATGTCCAAGTTTGAAGGAGCCCTCCCAAAAGAGTCGGTCCAGGAGTTCAAGGCGGTCGTTCAAGAAGGCAGACTGGTTTCCAGAGCTGCCCTCCAGGACGCCTTAGATTCGGCGGACTCGGCGTCCCGGCAGTTGGCCACAGCAGTCGCCATGCGTCGTGGGGCATGGTTGCATGTGTCGGGCATTCCACCGCCGGTGCAAGCTACTATTCAGGACTTACCATTTGATAGACAAGGCCTGTTCGCGGTTGACACGGACAAAAAGCTCCAGTCAATGAAGGACTCTAGGGCGATGCTTCGCTCATTGGGGCTACACACACCCCAGGGACAGAGGAGGCCCTTCAGGCCCCCTCCGCCTCCGCCAGCTAGGCCTTTCCAAGCCCCTCCCTATAGACGGGACCAACCAAGGAGAGGCGGAAGGGGTGGGGGTAGAGGGCGTCAGCGTTCCTCTTCCCGCCAGTCTCAAGGCTCAGGAAACAACCATCCTCCCGGGCCCAGGCCGAACTTTTGAAGCCGCGCCCGGGGACGCCGAACCAGCATCCAACTCCATGGCTTCCTTCCCGTTTGTGAACCGTCTGTCCCATTTCTACCAGGCATGGTCCTTTATCACCTCGGACAAGTGGGTTCTCAGCCTGGTAGAAGTGGGATATTCTATCCAATTCTCTGTTCTCCCTCCCACCCACCCCCCGTGCCCGTCCCTCTTCAGGGACCCATCTCACGAGCAACTCCTAGAACAGGAGGTTCATACCCTCTTGTCTTTGGGTGCCATAGAGGAGGTTCCTCAAGAATTTCGGGGCAAGGGTTTCTACTCCCGTTATTTCCTTATCCCGAAGGCCAAAGGTGGACTTCGCCCCATCCTAGACTTGCGAGACCTCAACTCCTACATAAGGAAGCTGAAGTTTCGCATGCTCTCATTGGCTGTCATAATTCCTGCTATGGATCATGGAGACTGGTTCGCCGCCCTCGACTTAAAAGACGCATACTTCCATATTTCCATCATCCCGAGTCACAGACGCTTCCTGAGGTTCGTGATGGGATCCCGACACTATCAGTTTACCGTCCTTCCGTTCGGCCTCTCCTCAGCTCCAAGGGTATTCACGAAATGCATGGCGGTAGTCGCAGCATTCCTCAGACGGAACGGCATCCATGTTTACCCTTATTTGGACGATTGGCTCATCAGAGCAAAGTCAAGGGAGCTGCTTCTGACACAAATAACGTTCATCAGAGCCACCTTCCTAAAGCTGGGCCTCATTCTGAATGTACCGAAGTCAACCCTCATTCCTACCCAGAGAATCGAATTTATCGGGGTGATACTAGACTCTCGCCGTGCAAGAGCCTTCCTACCGCCCTCTCGGGCCAGGGCCATGGGGGACATTATTCGACCACTACTCCGTTTCCCCTTGACAACAGCAAGGAACTGTATGGTCCTGATGGGACACATGGCAGCGTGCACTTACGTAGTGCCGTTTGCGAGACTCCATCTTCGTCCTCTGCAAGCCTGGTTCGCGAAGGTATACAACCAGCGCAGAGACCCCCTCGACCGCGTAGTAACTCTACCACTGAAGGTAAGACAGTCACTTTACTGGTGGCTCCAGCCCAAATCTCTGGGAAGCGGGGTACCCTTCCACAGGCCCCAACCATCTATCACGTTGGTGACAGACGCTTCCGCGCTAGGGTGGGGAGCTCACCTGGGAAAGACCACCACTCAGGGCTTATGGTCTCAGGAAGAGCTATCTCTCCATATAAATGTTCGGGAGCTCAGAGCGGTTCGCCTGGCATGCCAGGCGTTCCAGTCACTATTGAGGGGCAAGAGCGTGTCAGTCCTAACAGACAACACAGCCTCGATGTTTTATATAAACAAACAGGGTGGTGCTCGCTCCTCTCGCCTCTGCAAGGAAGCCATAGCCCTTTGGGAGTTCTGCATTCCCAGAGGGATCTCCCTCACTGCGGCATACCTTCCGGGGGCTCAGAACGTACTGGCGGATTCCCTGAGCCGCTCTTTTCGGGGTCACGAATGGTCGCTCAGGCCCGATGTTGCCCATTTGATTTTCCAAAGGTGGGGGTTTCCCCGCCTCGACCTGTTCGCCACAAGGGCCAACAGGAAGTGCCACAGGTTTTGCTCCCTCCTCGGCCTCAGCCCGGGTTCGGAAGGGGATGCATTTCACATTCTATGGACGGGGGGTCTGCTTTATGCATTTCCCCCGTTCCCTCTCGTCCACAAAGTACTGGTGAAGGCCCGTCAGGACAAAGCATCGGTCATACTGATAGCGCCAGCCTGGCCTCGGCAGCACTGGTACACGACCCTGTTGTCTCTTTGTGTGACAACGCCAATAACACTTCCCCTGTCACCAACACTGATCTCCCAAGACCACGGGAGAATGTTACACCCCAACCTACAGTCCCTGCACCTCACGGCGTGGTATATCCGTGGCTAAACCCAACAGAGCTTCAGTGCTCGGATCCAGTCAGGGAGGTCCTCCTGGGTAGCAGAAAACCCTCCACGAGGGGAACCTATACTGCCAAATGGAAGCGCTTCTCATTGTGGGCTCAGAACAAGGGGGTGGACCCTTTGTTTTCTTCAATTCCTACTATTCTTGACTACCTCCTTGAGCTAAAGCAGCAGGGGTTAGCGCTCTCCACGGTTCGGGTGCACCTGGCCGCCATTTCGGCGTTCCATCCAGGTGTTGATGACAATTCGGTCTTTAGTAACCCTTTGGTTAACAGATTCCTTAAAGGTTTGGAGAGGTTGTATCCTCACATACGTCAACCAACCCCCCCATGGGACCTCAATCTGGTTCTAAAGGCCCTAATGAAGCCTCCGTTTGAACCCATCTCCTCCTGCCCCCTTTCTTATCTCTCATGGAAGACCGCGTTCTTAGTGGCAATTACCTCAGCACGCAGAGTCTCTGAGATTAGGGCGTTCACTTCTGAACCACCCTACACGATCTTCCATAAAGATAAGGTTCAGTTACGTCCACACCCGGCCTTCCTGCCCAAAGTAGTCTCGCCCTTTCATTTGAACCAGGAGGTATTCCTACCGGTGTTTTTTCCTAAACCCCATGCGGATAACAGGGAAAGAATGCTCCATTCATTGGACGTAAAGAGAGCCCTAGCCTTTTACATAGAAAGAACCAAAGGTTTTCGTAAATCTCCACAACTTTTTATTTCAGTGGCAGAGAGGATGAAGGGGTTACCGATTTCTACTCAGCGCCTCTCGGCCTGGATTACTTCTTGTATTAAATTGTCTTATAACCTCTCGAATGCTACTCCACCAGCACTGTCGGCGCACTCGACCAGGGCCCAGGCCGCATCCACAGCGTTCCTGGCGCACGTTCCCATCGTCGACATCTGTAGAGCAGCGACGTGGTCTTCAGTGCACACCTTCACTTCGCACTACGCCATCGTGCAGCAGTCGATGGAGGACGCAGCTGTGGGGCAAGCAGTCCTGTTAACAGGTACGCAAAGTACTCCTCTCCCTCCTCCGAGATGACTGCTCGTAAGTCACATATGGGAATGGACATGAGCAAGCACTCGAAGAAGAAAGAACAGTTACTTACCTCGTAACGTTGGTTCTTCGAGATGTGTTGCTCATGTCCATTCCGAATCCCACCCGCCTCCCCTCTGTCGGAGTACCGGCAAGAAGGAACTGAGCGGGGGGAGGGTCGGCAGGGGCATATATGCATGGCCATATCGGCGCCACTCCAGGGGTCGCCCCTGCCGACCCTACGGGTACCGCTGGGGAAAAGCTTTCCGGACCGGGCATGCGCGGAACGCACACACACATATGGGAATGGACATGAGCAACACATCTCGAAGAACCAACGTTACGAGGTAAGTAACTGTTCTTTCTTCAAGATGTGTGTCCCTGTAGATGCTCCACTACCCACCCTCCTCCCATCTACTTTGGAGTTCACGTTAAAGATTCCATGGTAGAGAAAACTGAAGGGGTTGGTTGTGCATGTGCTAGATGAGGTGCCACCGGCACTGCAGAACAGCTCCTGTGCACGCATGCCCCAACCAGGCACTACTACCAAAAATCTCTGATCAGGTGTCGATGTGCTCTGGTGCTGTTGAAGTGGAGCACCCACAGGGACATACTTCTCCAGGAATCTCAGTTACTGCATAAGGTGAGTACCCCTCTCTTTTTTGCTGCTTTTTTGCATTTGTTAATCCATATTAAAAAAAAATGCAGTGAGATGTTAGTGTAGACCATGGAGTGCCTTTTGTAATTAAAATAAAATAAATGACATGCTTATTTTTGTGTTGGTTTTTTTTCACTTACCTGGAATAGATCTATTACATACATTTCTAAGTTTCAGAGTAGTAGCCATGTTAGTCCGTATCTGCAAAGAGAACGAGGAGTACTTGTGGCACCTTAGAGACTAACACATTTATTTGGGCATAAGCTTTCATGGACTCTTATCACCATGGTAAAACAATCTACAAAATTCAGTCATCAGACCTTCTATGAGAGTTTGTCTAAAGCAAAGCTATTTTAATGCTTCAAATTAACCAACAACTCTTTCATAATTATGTCTTACATAGAAATGTTGTCATGGCTCGATGCTGCATGTGTTTGGTGCACTTAGACTTCTGACATGAGATTTCCAAAGTGTTTTTATAGCCAGGCTCTAGTCTGTTCAAGGTATCCTGAGCTGTTCTAAATGCACCCTTGTTGTGTATTCTTTGAAGACATCATTAGTTTGTTTTACTTTCTCTATTCCAGGCCATTAATAGAGAAGAGAACAATATTCATCCTAATATACCTGCCCCCTGAACAGTATCCACTCTCTGCTACCCTTTGTCTTCAGAGTCTAACCCAGTTCCTTTATCCATTCAATTAACAGTGCTCAATAACTTTTTTTTAGAATAGTCTTTTTGTGTGACACTATGGTGAAAAGCTTTCTTAGAATTCAATTAAAAGGCTTAACTAACCCTTTCCCTTGCTACTGGAGAGGACCTTGAAACAGTGAGTGGTTTTAAGATTATGAAAGCTGGTGCTTTGTGTTGCAGTAACCAAGTGCAACAGAATAACTTAAGTACGCCATTCTTTTTGAGAATAACTAAAGTACACCATTCAAGATGAGATCTAAAAATGGACCATTTATTGTCATTAAAGATCCTATGGAGCTTTCAAAAGAATAATGTCATGAACCCCAGTATCCTGGCCAAATTACAACTGTAATAATTAGATGCTGCCTAGCTAAATTCCCCTTTCAATTTCAATTTTTGCAGTATTCTCCATGTCATGGCTAAATCCCTGAACCTTAATGAGCTCTGTGCGAACATACTCGATTTAGGTTAATGGGACTTCATGTGCAGGGATCTGCCTGCACAGAACTCATTTTAGACTCTGATTCTGAACTGTTATCTAGTATTGCTGTGCACTGACCGCTGCCATGTTGAACACCAGCGGTAGTTGCAGTGTTCCCTATATATTCTTTCTCTCAGAGATATTGTGAAGCTTGCTGCTTGTAAAATGCTTTGAGAGCCTCCTGTGGAAAGTGGTAGATTAATACAAAATATGATTGTGGAGTGGTAGTGAAGCCATAATAAAGGTTGCTTTAATGAACTGCATTTAACTAGAGAGAAGAAAGGGAATATCTACTAAGTGTTGGTTTTATTCCAGAAAAAATCTCAAACAAACAAAGAGTGTAGTAGGGCTTCTAATGTTCTGTGCAGTTGAAATTTGGAGGGTGCAGTGTATTTAACAACAGTTAGGAAATAAAAACAAATGGCTCTTGTTGAGGCTCTAGTGTTACTTTTTTTAGAACCCCTTTGCAAAGAGCACACATGGAGATTTTACACTAAACTTCTGTATATCTGTAGTTTACACAAAAAACACTTTCATAGTTTTCTGTGTTAGAATTTTTGGGAAATGTTTATTATTTGATAATTGACCTGATCTGCCCCAATATGAAAGTGCTACGTTAATGATATGATATTGTTTGCTAGGCAGTGATCTGTGTCTGAACATGGGGCAGATTTGTCAGATTCCAATGGCTCATGTAATATTTAAATATTAACTTCAGTACTGCCATTCTGAAAGCACTGCATTAACTAATGGGAACTTTCTTTTCTAGGTAGTTTCCTATGTGTTTTACATATGACAGCAGATTAAATGAGTTGTCAGGGCCTCTTTTAATCTAAATTTGAGATTTCTCCGTAGTTGAATGTTTGCTGCAGCTGCTGTGTTACTCGCTGTGATTATTTTTTGTAAGGCACTGTATTTTGTGTTTTATTTTTCATTTCCAATTTATATTGGTTCCTTAAAAACTAAGTATTGTGACAGGTTCAAGAATAGTGGCCGTGTTAGTCTGTATCTGTAAAGAAAGCGAGGAATACTTGTAGCACCTTAAAGACTAACCAGTTTATTTCAGCATAAGCTTTCGTGGGCTATAGCCCACTTCATCGGATGCATGGAAATGAACTGGTTAGTCTTTAAGGTGCTACAAGTATTCCTCGCTTTCTTTAAAAACTAAGGAGTCACATTGGAAAAAACTGATTAATTTAAGTTAGATTGCTCTGTTCTAATTTAATAACATTGTCCTCCTATAAATACTCAGTTATGGTCAACAGCCAAGCTTTCTCTAACTATATCAATATAAAACTTTTACCTTTTTACTATTGTCTTTTCACAACACACTGCTAACATCCAAGGTTTCAGAAACTGTCATGCATCTATAACTAGGACCATACAGACAAGAAGGACACACATGTTAAAGGTAGATGTCCTCCTTTTAGAATATGCTTTTAGTCTGGGATTTCTTTGAAGAACAACTTTTTACATGTGTCCTTCTTGTATAAACTACTATGCTATTTTAACTCCAACAGCATATAAGAAGAGAAATAAAATTGTGGTTGTTGACCATAACTGTATTTGCTAGCTTTTCAGCATTTGAGGAACATGTTGTTGTTATTAACGTAGAACAGAATAACCTTAACCAAGATTAAGCAAGGCTTATTTTTTTTTCTGTGTTGCCTTGCCTCCGAATAACTTGTGTGTGGGTTTGTCAGACCATTAACATTACTGATTAATTTTTGAGGTTTACAGGTGTATTGGAACAGAACAGTATGTAAATGGCTTATGTTTACTGCAGGGTCTGTGCATTATGTGAATGAAAAAGGAAAGACAATCCATGTGTTGAGCACAGACAGTCCAATCCAAAAGCTCCTGATCATGGAGAAGAGGGATGTTTTGGTGGTAATAACAGAGAACCTTCTGTTGTCCATGTACACAATCACTCTTGAGGGAGAAGCAGAGACAATCATGAAGGTAGGTGAGGTGGGCTGAGAGGTAAAGGTTAGGTGCTGCTGAAGTACATCAGTTTCTATAGATGTATAATTCCACGTTTACTTTTGCCAACTTTCTGTTGTGTGACAAATTCATTAAGGCCCACCTTTATTTATTGGAAAAAACCCTACCTTTCATGGAAATACATGTTCCTCCCGAGGTTACTCCTAAGGGCATTCTGCGCCCCAAAATTAAAACTTCTGCACATTTTGGTTGTCAAAATAATGCAATATAATCACACCAGTTTCAATTGTTTTGGTAATTTATTTAAACTACAATACAGAAAAAAATTCACTCAGTAACGAATACACCAAATGGCAAGAAAAAAAGAAAAAAAAAGAGTAGAACATCATTTTAAATTACTCAGAATTTCACACCAGTTGTACAGTTTTGCTAATCATTGTCCTGGACCTGACTGGGTACTTTGGGAAATGCTTGGTTCTGATTGTCCTCACATTTTATTGACTGCTTGGTAACTGTTTTATTTGCCCTCAAAGTATATTTTTTTTAAATGGGTAAGTAAAATAAATCCTAAACTGTAATCTAACTCCATTGTGGCACTTTGGCACGGGACTTAAAGTGAGGAAACATATATCGGGGTCTCAAACATGCGGCCCGCAGGGTTATTTACTGCAGCTTGCCAAGCTCCCTACGCGCCACCTACCTCCAGGCCAGGGGTGGGTAAACTATGGCCCACGGGCCGGATCCAGCCCCTCAGGGCTCTGGATCCGGCCCATGGGATTACCCCCTGTGGCACCGCGAGCCCTGTGCTTCTCCCTGAAGCAGCCAGCACCACGTCCCTGCGGCCCGTGGTGGTGGGGGGAAAAGGGCTCCGTGCATTGCCCTTGCTTTCAGGCACTGCCCCCCACAGCTCCCATGGGACGTGGAACTGCGGCCAATGGGTGTTTCAGGGGAAGTACTTGGAGGCGTGGCAAGGGCAGTGCATGGAGCCCTGTGCCCCCCTCCCCCAGGGGCTGAGTTGGGGTGGAGACTTCGGGGAAGGGGATGGAATGGGGGCAGGGAAGGGGCAGGGCCTCATGGAAGGGGTGGAGTGGGGGTGGGGCCGGGAGCAGGAGAGGGAGGTGTCAGTGATGCAACCCTCGGGCCAATGTACTAGTCCTCATGTGGCCCTCTTAAGCTGCTACATGCTGTGCTGCCTGGGCTCCTGGGGAAGAGACACGTGTCGCCCTGCAGATTTCTGTTGCATTTTTCTGCACAGGTGGCACAGAAATATGCAGACCGTATGAATTCTGCACCCCTCAGAATTCTGTCAGGAGCACAAGGTGGAGCCAAGAATTGTGGTGGTTAATTCAGAAGCATGGTTTCTCTGTTCTAACCTTCTCAGTCAGGGCCATGCTCGCTCCTGTCCCTTCTCAAGTCCACAAACATCTTAAAGATCTCAATGGGTGTTTTACCAAAATATATTTGCAGTGTTGGTTCTTACCGCCCTTGTACACTGTTCAGCCTTACACATACAGTCTTGCAGACCCCTCAGCTCCTGAGGCAAGCAGGCAAGAGCGATCTTTCTCTGTCTGCTTTGTCTCTCCGCCTTTTTGTATCTTCTGTCTACTGACAGCCTTCCAGCTCTTCTTCACCCATCAGTTAGGCACAGCTCCTTAAGAGGGTTTGTTCTGCAGTAATTAATTGGAGCTGCAGTGACCAGAGTGCTGGCTCAGGGGCTGTTGCCGAACATTCTGTCACACCTTCTTTTTCTTCATTCTAGCCTCCACCCTAATTCATTCACCCCCTTTTGTCCACTCATCTCTACTTTCTTGTCTACTGTCCATTATCTGTCTATACCAGAGGCAAACTTTTTGGCCCGAGGACCACATTGGGGTTGCGAAACTGTATGGAGGGCTGGATAGGGAAGGCTGTGTCTCCCCAAACAGCCTGGCCCCCACTTCCTATCCACCCCCTCCCACTTCCTGACCACCTCAGAACCTCCAACCCATCCAACCCCTCCTGCTCCTTGTCCCCTGCACCCTCTCCAGGGACCCCCTGCTCCCGACCCCCTGCTCCCCGTCCCCTGTAAATCCCAACCCCATCCCCGCACCTGACAGGCCCCCCGGAATTCCCGCACTATCCAACCACTCCTTGTCCCCTGGCTGCCCCGACCCATATCTACATACCCACCCCTAAGTGGTCCCCCGGAACCCCACCCACTATCCACTCCTCCCGCTTCCCCTCCCCTTGTCCATCTCCCCCAAACCTCCCCACCATACAGCCACCCCCTACTCCCTCCCTGGCTGGTTTTATTCAACATCTTTATCAATGATCTGGATGAGGGGATTAATTGCACCCTCAGCAAGTTTGTAGATGACACTAAGCTGGAGGGGAGAGGTAGATATGCTGTAGGGTAGGGATAAGGTCCAGAGTGACCTCAAATTGGAGGATTGGGCCAAAAGAAATCTGATGGGTTCAACAAGGACAAGTGCAAAGTCTTGCACTTAGGAAGGAAGAATCCCATGCATCACTACAGGCTGGGGACCGACTGGCTAAGCAGCATTTCTGCAGAAAAGGACCTGGGGATTACAGTGGACAAGAAGCTGGATGAGAGTCAGCAGTGTGCCCTTGTTGCCAAGAAGGCCAATGGCATGTTGGGCTGTATTAGCAGGAGCATTGCCAGCAGACCATGGGAAGTGATTATTCCCCTCTGTTCAGCACTTGTGAGGCCAAACCCTTTTTTAGCTTCTGATTCTCCCTCATTTTCACTGACATTCACTATGTTAGATGTCCAGTCACCACCAACCTTCTTGGTGAAAGATGTAGAGGGGTGGCGCGGCTCCCGACGGACCGCGAGCAAAACGGCCCCTGGCCGGGGCTGGAGGGAGCCGCACTAGCGCCGGTTGAGCTCCGCCCCCGGAAGTCCGGGGGCTGTAGAGGGGTGACTTGGCTCCCAGCGGACCGCGAGCGAGGCGGCCCCTGGCCGGGGCCGGAAGGAGCCGCGCCAGCGCCGGTTCAGCCCCGCCCCCGGAAGTCCGGGGGCGGACCTGGAAGTACAGACACTGGTGAAGTCAGCTGCTCCAGGGCTGGCTCCACACAGGGACCCGCTGAACACTGCCGCTCGGCCGTTCCCCCGAGGAGCCGCTTGACCGCCGCCTGGAGGATCGGCTGGGGACGCCGCCAGGCTTCTACCCCGAGGACCGGCGGGACCGTCTGCCTGACCGCTACTGGGACCAGCCGCCGACGCTGCTGCTCGGCCACTACCCAGAGGAGGCACTGGACCCGCCGCCTGACCACCGTCCGGAGGACCCGCTGCCACCACCGACCCAGCCGACAGCCTTCTACCCGGAGGAACCACCGACAGAGCCAGCCTGCTCCCCGGAGGACCTGCCCGATCTGCCGCCGGACAGTGACCCAGAGGAGCCCATGACCCTGGACCCCGGGGAGGACCCCGCGACAACTCAGGTACCCAGGGAGGGGGAGTCCGAAAGTGGCCCGGGGGAAGGCCCCGATCCGATGTCAGTGTGTTTCGGCCAGGATCCCCACTGACCGCAGCAAGGCTTGCTGCAAGGGCCCTTGGGCTGGGGCGCAGTGGAAGTGGGTGGGCCTGCACCCACCCTGCCACCCCATTGGTGGGTGGCAGTCTCCCCCCTCACCGACACCTGGCCTACCAGTTCCTGAACTATTGTTCGGCCCCTGCGTAAGGGCCTGAACCCCCTGAGCCGCCACCCTTGCTGTTGTAGCCCTGACGCAGGGCCCAGACCCCTTGAACTGTGCTTGGCCCACCTGAGGGCCCGAGCCCCGACACCGGGGACTCTTGCTTGGCCCACCTGAGGACTTGAGCCCCGGGGCACTGCGACTCCCGTCCAACGAGAGGCGGGGTTAGAACCCGCGACCCCGCTAATTCTCCACAGGGTCATCGGACAGCCTACGGGAGCGAGGATTTCCCGCCAGACCGGCGGAAGGGGGCGGAGCCCCGAGTACACGAGCCTACAAAACCCAAACAAAAAAGTCATTAAGCACCTCTGCTGTCAAGTTGCTCCATGTGTGGCTTTATAAGCCATGGCATTAATGGATAGGCGGAGTCTCCCAGGATCACAATGGGCATTTTGACTTCTCCTATGATGATTTTCTGGTCCGGGAAGGAAGTGCCTGCTTGCATTTTCCTGAATAGGCCAGTGTTCTGAAAGATGCATGCATCATGCATGCACCTTTTGGGACCAGCCTGCATTAATGTCCGTGAACCATCCACGATGATCCACAAGTGCCTGGAGAACTATTGAGAAATACCCCTTTCGATTAATATACTCAGTGGCTAGGTGGTCTGGTGTCAGAAATGGAATCGGCCCTCTGCAGTTAGGGAAGCCCATTTGTGCAAAGCCATCCACAATGTCACACACCTTGCCCAGAGTCATGGTCAACTTTCCACTCTGAACTGGTTAGCGACTGATCGGTAGCAGTCTGGAATAGCCAGCTTCCACAGTGCTATCACCACACGCTTCTTCAATGGCAGAGAGCTCTCATTCTTGTGTCATTGAGCCACAGAGCTGGGGTGAGCTCATCACATGGTCCCATGAATGTGGCTTTCCTTATCCAAAAGTTCTGTATCCACTGCTCATCATCCCAAATGTGGATGACGATGTGAGCCCACCACTCAGTGCTTGTTTCCCGAGTTCAGCACCTCTGTGAATGCCAAAAACAATTTTGCGTAGTAGCTAGTATGTGTGGCAAGATCAAGGTTGCAGTCCTCTTGCCTTTGTAGTTTAAGAAATATCTCCACTACCACTTGTGACGTGTTGGTCAGAGTTGGCAGCATACTGGTCAGCGGTTTGGGATCCATTCCTGCAGACCGAAGAAGCAGAGTGCCCAGTACACAAACCGTTCAAAGATGGCTCCAAATGCGGATGGAAGCACAGGGATTTCTGGGATATTAAGCAATGCATCATGGGTCATTGGGACAGGACCCAGGATGCCCCACGATCCCCTCCATCTTCCCACAATTCTTAGTGGTGGAAGAGGAAGAGATGCTCTGTGGGATAGCTGCGCAGAGTGCGCAGCTCCGAATACCACTGCAAGTGCCACAAGTGTGAATACGCTATTGGGCAGGCAGCTGACAGCATGAACACAACAGCAGTTTCCTTTCAGTGCGCTCTGAGAGGCACAGTAGCTGCTGGTGCAGTAACTCTGCCAGTGTAGACACTCCCCAACTTACAGCATGTTTTAGGGTATCAGCCAGATATTAGCTTCCTAGAGAGAATAGCAAGGAAAGTAACCAACGCCTAGTTGGGGTGTCAAACAATCCATGAACAGCTTTGTCCAGCAAGGGAGCTACAATTCAATGACTCATCTGCACGAGGCCATACCAGGGGAATTGCTCAACCTTGCTTGGAGACTCAGCAATGCCCCCAGACATACCTGGATGTGTGTTTTCCAAGCAGATGGACTGAGGCTATAAAACAGACAGAGTGGTCTTTTCTCCTTCACCTACCTATACTGTAAGCAGCTAAGACAAAACTCCAACAGAGGAGATTGGCCCAGGTTTACGGAAAAAACCTATATATTAAGGACTGCAGTATCCAGTGGGGTGAGAAAAAATGCTTAATCCAGTTTAGAGTTGAGAGTTTAGACTGCATGGTTATATTTTATATCTTCTAACTAACTCTGACTTTTTGCCTGTCACTTAGAATCTATCTTTTATAGTCAAAGTTATATTATCTGTTGAACTGTTTATCTTTACCATTCAATTTGTATGAAGTGTGGGGCAAATCTGCTCAGGATACAAAAGCTAGTTTCTATAGATGAAACAGCGAACCAATTAATAAATTAGATGGTAAATTCCTGAGGTACAGTGCTGGGAGCTGGGGGGATTTGGCTCTGGTGCCTTTCTCTGTGTGATTCATGAATGGCTCTGGGAGCCCATGGCTTTCTTGATGCCATCATACATCCCCCTGATGTTTCCAGTGCCAGCCGATAGCTGAATGCTCTGGCAGAGCTGGAGCCAGTAGTCATTTGCACACTGCCTTGCTAGCCTCTGTACTTTGCTCCTGGCAGATCTATACCCTGAAGAGCCCTCTGACTGGGGGATTGCTTGTACTCCAGGTGAACAATGTGGCGTTCTTCTATGGCTGGAGTGAGTGTGGCGGAGTTGGCCTCAAACCAGTCGTTGTTCTTGTTTTGCTTCCTTCCAAAGACTTTCATGGCTGTGGTGTGTACTGTGTCCCTGATGTGGTCCCATCTCTCTTTGGTGCAGCTGCTGGGAGGCTGTATTACACCATTAATTATGCAGCTATAGTAGAATTGTTATAACGTAACTGCTCTCAATATTACAAAACAAGAGCCATTAAAAATGTACACTAGTCTGTTTTAACAAGGATTGTGGTGGAGCATTAGTTGTAGGCTCTATCTCTTTTTACTCGATAAGAGATAATTTTGGGGTCTTAGTGGCAAATGATTCTGTATCGTGAGTACCTGTAGTATGTACTGTTGGTCACAGCGCACGTGGCCATTTAACAAGCCTGGTTTTATGCAGAAATAAATGTTCTTGGAGAAACACTGGACGTTTAGCAAAGTTTTTAGTATTCTTGCCAGCAAGTTAAAGAAATATGGGCTGGATGAATAGATTATAAGGTGGATAGAAAGCTGGCTAGATCGTCGGGCTCAATGGGTAGTGATCAATGGCTCCATGTCTCATTGGCAGCTGGTATCAAGTGGAGTGCCACAAGGGTCAGTCCTGGGGCCAGTTTTGTTCAATATCTTCATTAATGATCTAGAGATGGTATGGACTGCACCCTCAGCAAGTTTGTAGATGACACTAAACTGGGAGGAGTGGTAGATACGCTATAGGGTAGGGATAGGATACAGAGGGACCTAGACAAATTCGAGGATTGGGCCAAAATAAATCTGATGAGGTTCAACAAGGACAAGTGCAGAGTCCTGCACTTAGGAAGGAAGAATCCCATGCACTTCTACAGACTAGGGACCGAATGGCTAGGCCGCAGTTCTGCAGAAAAGGACGTAGGGATTACAGAGGATGAGAAGCTGGATATGAGTCAACAGTGTGTCCTTGTAGCCAAGAAGGCTAATGGCATTTTGGGTTGTATAAGGAGCGGCATTTCTAGGAGATTGAGGGATGTGATCATTCCCCTCTATTCGGCATTTGTGAGGCCTCATCTGGAGTACTGTGTCCAGTTTTGGGCCCCACACTACGAAATGGATGTGGATAAATTGGAAAGTGTCCAGCAGAGGGTAACAAAAATGATTAGGGGGCTAGAGCACATGATGAGAGGCTGAGGGAACTGGGATTGTTTAGTCTGCAGAAGAGAAGAATGAGGGGGGATTTGATAGCTGCTTTCAGCTACCTGAAGGGGGCAGGGCCGGCGACAGGGTGGTACAACGGGTACAGCTGTACCGGGCCCTGGACTTAAGGGGGGGGTCCCCTTTAAATCTGGGGCGGGCCCGGTACGCAGCTGTACCCCCTTGTCGCCGGGCCTTTGAGCAAGGCACGGCTCCGGGCAGCCGCTGTAGCACTCGTCAGCCCCCTCCCCCGGCACCCAGCAGCCTCCCCCCGCCCCCCTTTGCTTCTCCCGGCCGGGCCATGCGGCCAGAGCGCATGCGGGGGTTGGGGCCTGCGGGCGGCGGAAGACCGCCCCGGGGGGGGGGGGTCGCAGGCGGCGGGAGACCGGCTGGGGGGGGGGGGGCGCAGGCGGCGGGAGACTGGGGGGGGCCCGCACAATCTGCGTACGGGCCCCCAAAATTCCTGTTGCTGGCCCTGGAAGGGGGGTTTCAAATAGGATGGATCTAGACCAGGGGTCTCAAACATGCGGCCCGCGAAGCCCTTCCCTGCGACCCGCCAAGCTTCCTGGCGCCCTCCCCCCCATAGCAGTTTGCAGGAGGGAGGGGCCAGAAGCGGAGGCGTCTCTGCTGCCTGGCTGGGCCGCTGCTGATCCCCAGCTACCAGGCACTGCTGCTACGGCTTCAATGAATGAGATGGGGCAGCGCTTCCCAGGAGCCCTCTGCAGCAGCGGCCAGGAGTGGTAAGCCAGGCTCCCCACTGCCCTCCCGCCTCCCTCTGCAGGAGGCTGACCATTCCTGGCCGCCACTGCAGAGGACTCCTGCGAAGCGCCGCCCCAGCTTGTTCATTGAGGCCGCAGCAGCAGCGCCTGGAAGCCAGGGCTCGGCAGTGGCCCAGCCAGGGCGCTTCGCAGAAGCCCTCTGCAGCGGTGGCCAGGAACAGTAAGCCTCACGCAGAGGGAGGCGGGAGGGGGGCGGGGAGCCTGTCTTATCTCTCCTGACCGCCGCTGCAGAGGGCTCCTGCGAAGTGCCCTGGCTGGGCTGCTGCTGAGCCCTGGCTTCCAGGCGCTGCTGCTGCGGCCTCAATGAACAAGCTGGGGCGGCGCTTCGCAGGAGCCCTCTGCAGTGGCGGCCAGGAGCGGTAAAAAAGCTTGAATCATGTGAGGCTGGTAATTTCTTGTTAAATTAGATTTGTTTGCTTGTGTTTTCAGCTCTGGACTTTCTATATTGCTCTTGCTTTGTTTGCCAAACAGCTGTTGGCGGTGCCTAGCGCTTTCCAGGAGGGAGCGGGGAACTGTGTGCTCAGAGGAGGAGGTGGGGTAGGGGCGGGACCTCATGGAAGGGGTGGAGAGGGGGCGTGGCCGGGGGCAGCGAGGGGGGGCATGTCAGTGATACGGCCCTCGGGCCAGTGCACTAGTCCTCATGCAGCCCTTGTGGTCAGTTGAGTTTGAGACCCCTGATATAGACTGTTCTCAATGGTAGCAAATGACAGAACAAAGAGTAACGATTAAATAATCTTGGCTTTTATATCCTGTGTCACTGCCACAGTCATGACCCTAAAGTTGCTCTTCAAAGGAAACTAATGCACATTGTTACAGTGGATTGAACCATTAGAGACTATTGCTTTTAAAAAGCAATTAATTTTTTTTTTAGCAAGATTCAGAAAAGGGATTAGACATTCATGTGTATAACTAGAGTGTATAATAGTTAATCCTAACAAATTTTGGAATAGATATTAAATTTTGTGCTTTAGAACTTAAACCATCCTTTAACTGTTAGGAATTAGGAGGATATCTATTTTAAGGTGCAGATTATTTCACATCTGCTAATGCAAGGTTTCTTTCACCTTTCTCTGAAACATCTGGTGCTGGCCACTGTCGGAGACAGGATACTGGACTTGATGGTCTATGGCCATGGTCCAGTGTGGTAATTCCTGTGTACCTGCTTTGCAACCCAGGCATGCAGTGCTGTCACCTGCTGCTTTTCAATTATGTCCGTTCTAACTGATGGGTTTTTGTTTTGTTTTTGTTAACAGGTGAAGTTGAGTGGAAAGATAGGTCACTCTGCAGACATTATTTTAATCGACCATAGCCTTCTTGTTACAGCAATAGGTGAAACAGTCCTCAGGTAAGAATTTGACTTGAGACACAAGAGACTTGCCAGCTAGAAGAATCTTGTTCGATGGTGGACCAAAGACTCAGCTAACTCTATGCTTTCATATTATTCATCTAAGATAGAAAATTAATGTTTCTTGTTCAAAATAATGAGTTGAAGACTGTTAATATTGTTGAATCCCTAAAAGTTTTCACATGCTTTTCTTTCTCCCATGGGATCGATATTTTATCTTCTGATATCATCTGACCTCTTTCCTTTCAAACTCTAGGCTTCACTTTGCCTTTGTCTATTTCTCTCTCTGGAAAAGTAGAATCCTTTGATTTTGTGCAGGGAGAGGATGGTCACTTTGTTGTTCTTCCCAACCCTTTGGCTGATTCTTATGGCATCAACAGTGGAGAAAAGGAGTCTTATGCCTTCTTGTCAGGAATTCTCTCTTCTTGTCTAGGATAACAGCAGAAGTGCTGTTATGCTTGTATACTGTATTCTTTCAAACAGGGTGTAGTGAAGTGGAAACTCACCGGCGCCATGCCGCCTGCTGGTCTTGGGAATTAGCTCAACTCCATCTCTGGAGCACCCTCTGCTGGCCGGTGTCTTGTCTGCCTCAGGCCCCTGTCCCTCCTGGATTCCCGTGCCCCTTACCTCAGGGTTCTCTCCCAGCAGTATCCTCACTCTCTGGGTCTCCCATCTTAACCCTCTAACCTCACCTTCTTGCCTCAGTGACTACTGCCAGTTGTCATCTAGCCCCCGCGTACTGGGGCAGACTGCAGTCTGTAATGGCCACTCAGCATTGACAAGAGGTTAGGACCAGCTGTGTATGCCTATTCCCAGGCTGCGCCTCTGTAGCCCCAGTACCTTTGTAGGCCTTCACCAAGGCCTGCAGCCTGTGGGTTTACTAGGCTGGATCTCCCCAGCTTCCTTTGTCCTTCTCCAGCATTGCTCCTCTTCAGGTACCTTGCTCCCAGGCAAATAGCCCTTCCCAGTCCAGGGCTAAAGTGAGACTCCTTCAGTGCCTGGCCCCCAGCCCTCTTATCAGGGCCAGCTGGGCCCTAATTGAGTGGGCCACAGCTGTGGCTGCTTCCCCAATCAGCCTAGCTTGACTGCTTTTAACCTCTGTTCTCCAGGAGTGGGGAAGCTGCCCCACTACACAGGGGTAGTGCTTTGCTTTATTACTGTGTTGAGATATTCTGCATGCTTTTATTTCTTTCTATTTTAAGAATATGTTCTTTCCTTTTGGATTTCTAACCTCATTGCAACTGGGTCATCCTTTAACATCTGTATTACTACTTTATATTTGCATTTCAAATATCAATGCGGGGGAGGGATAGCTCAGTGGTTTGAGCATTGGCCTGCTAAACCCAGGATTATGAGTTCAATCCTTGAGGGGGGCGTTTGGGGATCTGGGGTAGAAATCTGTGGGTGAGATTGTGGCCTGCATTGTGCAGGGGGTCAGACTAGATGATCATAATGGTCCCTTCTGACCTTAATGTCTATGATTCATTGATATCAATGAAATGCCAAGATGGGGCCTGTATGTTCAGCAGCATACAAGGTATGCTTTTCTTGAGCATAGGCTTGCTAATATGATCAGCCACAGTCACCTGGTTAATTTTGGGAGAACAGTAGTAAAGACCCAGCACCATTTTCTAATTGGCAGGGAAGGCATTTAGCTTCAGTGCTTTGTTCCAGAAAATCCCCCTTGAATTCAAAGGGCTGTTAGAAGTTAATGGTAATGGGGAGCATTTAAAAAAAGATGGAGAACCATGAGAGGGAAAGTCAAGGGATATGCAAGGCCCTCTCTACAAAAGAGACCGTTTGTTTCCAAATCTTTTTTCATACATGATATCAGAAAACAGAGTAAATAATAAGTTAAAGGAAAAAGTAGGATTGCAAGGAGATAGTTAAAAAATGAGTGAAAGTTAATAAGTGGCGTCTGCACATTCCATAGACTAGTGGTCTCCAGCCTTTAAAGCAAAGATCACTTTTTGAATTCAAGTGCAACCCAGGATCTAGCTCGAAGTAAATGTAGAAATAACAGTAATCACACAAACCCAATTGCCTGTGTCTTGGCCCTTCTCTGAGGCCCCGCCCTGCTAACTCCATCCCCCACTCCCTCCGTTGCTTGCTTTCTTCCACCCTCACTCACTTTCACCAGGCTGGGACAGTGGGTTGTGGTTTGGGACATGGTGAAGGCTTGGATGGGGGGAGAGGGTTTTGAAGTGTGGGAGGGACTCCGGGCTGAGTCTGGGGCAGGGAGTTTTGGTGCAGAAGGGGGCTCAGGGAACAGGGTGGAGGTGCAGGATGTGGGCTCTGGGAAGGGCTGGGAGTTGGGGTGCAGGAGGCATTAAGGGTGTGGGCTCCAACCAGGCACCACTTACTGCAGGTGGCTCCCTGGTGGTAGTGCAGGGGACTAAGTCAGGCTCCTTTCTGCCTTGGCCCTGCGCCACCCCCGGAAGCAGCCAGCATGTCTGGCAGTGGCTCCTGGGCTTGGAGGGGCAGGTGGTGCCGCGTGTTGCCCCTGTCCGCAGGCACCACCCCTGCAGCTCCCAGTGGCTGCAGTTCCCTGTTTCTGGCCAATGGGAGCTGTGGTGCTGGTATCTGCAGGCGAGGGCAGTGTGAGGAGACCCTCTGACTCGTCCCCCAGGGGCTGCAGCAACGTGCCGACCACTTCCAGGAGCAGTGTGGGGACTGGGCAGGCAGGGAACCTGCCTTAGCCCTGCTCTGCCACTGGACTCAGTGGCTGATCTCCAGGTTTGGCTGCTGGAGGGTTGGCAACCCTAGACTGAGACAGATTGACTGTCAGAGGCTACATAATCAACCAGTTGATCGCGATCTCCTGGTTGGTGACCACTGCCATAGACGGCTGCTGGCAGTTTCATTTTTAAATAAAATGAGCTGGGCATTCCAGCAATAGAAAATGTGTGTCCTGTATTGTATCCTATTTAATCTCTTCAGTCAAACATCTGGAAGGCTACCACTTTTTAAAAGCCCCTTGTTTTCTGTGCACTTAGGTTCTGGGATTTAGAGCGTAGTGAGAATTATGTGCTCTTTCCAGATGTGAAGCTTGGCTTTGAAGCAGGGGAATGTGTAAACTCTGTCTCTTACTGCACTGTTAAAGGTAAGAAACCCTGTGAGAACTGTGATCCTTAGCTCATAAACCTTGTTGTGAAATGTCTGCCTTCGGTGCTCTGTAGCAATTTTAGTATAGTTATCGTTCTCATATTACTGTGTCCAGAAGGATACTTTTCAATAATAACAAATCTGCTGTGGAGACCTTATCTACTCTTCGAACACAAAGGTGTAGCTGTTTAAGGTTCTCTCCTGACACAGTTAAAGCACAGTTCTATCCTGTTGCACAGAAGGAACCTTAACCCACTTACAGCCATGTGATATTTCTTGCAGTTTCTCCTCAAGGGAGGTTCAGGACTGATTGCTGATATCTAGTCAATATGGAGAGACATTGGCAGAGCTGGCCTGCATACTACCTGTCTGTAGTGTTTCAAGTCTTTTATTTTCATGAACACAACTCTGACTGTTGGATTACAAATAAAACCAGACATTGGTTATTTTTTACCTCATTTAATGTTTGTTGTTTTTTCTGAACTTGATTTGAAATGTAGAACAACTTTTATTAATGGCAGGTCTGCTAGCAGCTGGTACTAATAAAGGAAGAATAGCTATGTGGAGGAAAGCATCCGTGTCCAATCAGAGCACATGGGCACTGGAGGGAAAGGACAGATGGAAGCTTCAGACCCCTACAGAGCTGGATGGGAATATCACTCAGATAAAGGTAAATCTAGGTTGAGTTGATCTCGTTCCCCTTTAGGATTGTTTGCTGTCAGAGGAAGGTGTTGGTAAATCTTTCTAATACTCTGCATCGTCCCTGCATCCTCTGGTTTCCAAATATTAGAACTGGGAAGAGAAGAGTGTCAGACAAAGTGGCCTAAATATAATACTTTACATTTCTTTGACACTTTCCATCTGAGGCTCTTACAACACTTTACAAATAATAAATTAAGGTGTCTCTTTATGAAGTAGGTAACTATTATCCTCTTTTATAAAGTTGTGTAAACTGGCAGAGACTAAGGCCCAGATTTTTAAATGTAATTTGGCATTGCTGCATTCAGTTTTGCATTGCCTAAGTTTTTTTGGAGCCTAAATGTCATTTTATGAATGGATTTTGGCACCTAGGAGCCTTAATCCCAGACTGTCAATGGGATTTTGGCTCCTAAGTGCCTAGATCCCCTTTGAAAATGTGTTAGACTCCTAAATCAGTTAGCTGAGCACCACAATACCTAAATCACCTTTTAAAAATCGGGGGATAGGTTACATGCCCAACTTCACACAGTAAATCAGTGATCAATCAAGGATTAGAATTTGGGATTCCGATTCCCAGCTGTGTGATTTGACCACAGAACCATCCTTCCCCTCCACACTGGAAACAAAGAGCTCAAATGAGGGCTCCAGATATTTTCAGAGATTTATCTCTTAAGGTTTATAGTTTCTCATATTGCAGTGCCTTCATCTTAAAACACATGTTGGAACATACACTTGCAAATTTGCCAAAATTGCTATTACAGAATTGTTATTTCGGTATAAGATCCAGTGTGAACAGTCTCATTCCAGAATAAGAATGTCCACATGGGCATTTATACCAAAATAACTATTCTGGAATAATGATTTTGGAACAGCTATTTTGGTAAATTTTCAGCTGTGGACATATTCTGGCATAAATACATTTCTCAAAAAAAGCGAAGTATTCTGCGGATATCCCTCACTTGTTTGTTTTTCTCCTCCAGTACTTGGCAGGGTTCGGATGCTTCTAGTGTAACACTCTTGAGAGCATGTGCCATCTAGTAAAGGGGGTGTTGATATACAGCTGGAACTAACAATCACCATTGTCCTCAACCCAACCATCTCTATTTTTATGTCTTATTGATCAGGAAATCCTATTTGATTCAGCATCCTGAACTGGCTTTCTGGCCCAGGAAAACAAGAAAGCTTTTGCATTGAGATCCTTTCTGTGATATTTTTTCAGCGTTCAGTTTTCAAATTTGTATCTTTTTATTTTTTAAAAAAGTTTATAACAACTTTAATATATGATATTATTTTGTTGCCTTATTTTTAGGTTGGGGTGCAGGCAGGCTGCCCCAGGGATGGGGCCAGAGAGGAGGACTCCCCACAGCCCTCTCTTTGCTGGCAGCAGTGAGTTCTGGGGGCCCCAGTTTCCCTCCCACCCCCACCTTGATAGCACACTCACGCTGCACCCCAACATTGCACATACTCCTAGGGCCCCTCTCAGGTCCAGGAAGCCCCCTCGTTTCCCCAGTGGTGATGGGTGCCGGGGGGGAGCGGCAGCCATTACATGTGCGCCTCGTTCCTTGCTGCTGCTCCTCACTGTAGCCTCACTGGGAGTGACCCTTGCCCAGTGTGGGGCAGGATCAGTGACTGTGGACGAGGAGGGGGTGCTGTACTGGTGGAGGATCCCGCTGGAAAAGGGAAGGGTCTGAGGGAGAAGGCCAGCCTGCCCTGCCACTAGTGGTAGAGGGGCACTAGGACCCTGCGGCAGCAGTTGATGGCGGGAGCCAGCAGGGCCGAGGCAGCCTGGAGCTACACAGAAGAGGCAGGGACGCTTCTGGGGCCGGGGGAAACGCGGCAGGGCAGCAGGCTGAAACACTGTTTAAAAAAAAAAAAAATTGGGGGGGGGGCACCACTTTTTGATGCCCCCCAAATCTTGGCACCCTAGGCGACCCGCCTAATTCGCCCAGTAGTTGCACCGGCCCTGCTTCTACCTTGGGAAGATGCCTGGCTTTACTGGCTGTGAGATCTGCTGAAGGGTATTGTCTTGAGCAGTCCGATCTTGGTCTTGAGAGTGTCCTTGAAAATTCTGTCTGTCCAAAATGAAGTTGATCAGAAAGGCTTTGAAGAAGACTCCAAGACTGTGTTCTCCTCTCTGGGAATCAATTTAGCAAAAGACTTAAAACATTATACTGTGTTTTGGTCAAAGACAGTCACCATACTCTTCCTATAGGGTTGTTTAGTTTTGAGGGGTTTTTTTTGGAGACCATCTATAGAACTCAGCAGAGAATTATATCCCCACTACATGATGTCTTAAAACAGAGGAGAGTCTTCCTATTTACTATGTAGGCTTTTAGAGTAATTTTGATAAAATTCTGTTGATGATTTGTAGGAACTGATTAGTCTAATCCCTATTAAAGTCAACAGAACTCTCTCCAGTTATTGCTTATGAAAGACTTGTGTATGACTGGTCTTAATTTTTTTGGGGGGGAGGGGGGTAATAATCAATATTAAATAATATTTAGCCTGAGTAGGGTGGGACTCAATAGGGAAAGTGCTCTCAGACCTCTTCATTTGTGCACATGATGGGTACTGTATGGCTTGGGAAGTTGAACTGCACTATTGATTGAGATGGCTGGCAAAAGAGGGTGAAATTAGACCTAGATATTCATAGTGGCAATTCATAGTCCTTCATAATGACAATGGATAGTCATTAGACAAGACTGAGTGAGTGAGAGGGCAACTCTATAGCCTGGTGGTTGGGGCCCTCAGGTAGGATGTGGGAGACCCAAGTTCATGTTCCTGCTCCAGTGTCTGTTTATATAAAGTGGAAAAGCTTCAGTGGGAGAGATTGCAAAAGACCTTCTGCAGAATATCCCATAGCACTCTCCTGCAATTTTCAGATCCATTCTCCACATTCCTAGAGGGGGAACTGAACTCAGGTCTTCTATGTCTTAGGTGAGTGCTTGGACCACTGGGATAAAGTGTAGTCAGGGAGCTGCTGTTACCTCATTTTCTACTGCTTCCGCCTACCATCTCAGTCTTGGGGAAAATGTTTTTTGGTTGAAACTGCGTTTTTCATCTAAAATATTTGAATCAGCTCTGAGTGAAATCTTAAGAAATCTGCAAATAGGTCTTTGGGTAGTCAAAGAAGAAACAATTTGTCATGGGAAAGAACTTCACATGCACACCTTGATTTTATAGGAAAAAGTATTATGCAACAAGATAGCTATCTTATCTTTCTCTAACAATACTGAATACAAGATAGTGTTATAGTGTCAAGGGGGTGGGATGAAAAGAGGTAATAGTTTAAAACAGGGTCTTCCATGTACCCTTCTTGTATGTGCAACATGCCCCAAGTGACACATGACCAGAATTTGGTCCACTGGTTGAATCGTTAGCTTCTTGAACTGGGCTGGGTACTGATGGGGAGTGCAACATTAACGCTGATCCATGCCCCCCTCCATGTACTTAAAGAGTATGGGTGAACATATGGTTATAACATACCCTGAAGAAGTTCAGGTAGATATACAACCTCTTGATTATGCCTGAGTTCAGAAACTAGGATTTCATTTTGAGATTATATTCATATGTATCATGACAGGTTTAGCAGCTGTGTTAGTCTGTATCTGTAAATAAAACAAGGAATACTTGTGGCACCTTAGAGACTAACCAGTTTGCTGAAATAAACTGGTTAGTCTCTAAGGTGCCACAAGTATTCCTTGTTTTATTCATATGTATGTTATACATGCTCTCCACCCTGAGACACTAGTTGTAATTGAGGCCCCTCTGAATTAGTGTTTCAAAAATCTCTGCTGAAAGTGTTGGATTTTTCTCACCCTCTCTATTGTGTGTAGTGGGGCTCCAGGAAAAACCTACTGGCAGTGAACAACATGAGCTCTGTGGTGATCCTCAGCGAGCAGGCTATGTCATCTCATTTCCACCAGCAGGTGGCAGTAGTGCAAGTGTCCCCAAATCTACTTAATGTGACCTTCTTCGATACAGGAGCCACGCACAGCCTCCACATTGATATGCACATTAATGGAGTATTTGCCACTAAGGTAACTCATCACCTCAGCTGTTGTGGGCAGTTTCTTTTCTTGCTGAAGACTCACTTACTTAATGTGGTTTAATTATTTCAGAGATGGAATCCAAGGTTTCCACCATAATTTATCTAATTATTCTCAGATTCTCCCTTCCTTATATTTTAATTGCTTATGCAGTATAAGTGTGTTGATGGAACATAGCATCACTACTACAACAGGCTCATTCCAATGGAGCTGATTTCCAGGCAACACAATTATTCATTAATAGCTCCCTGGTTACTGACCTCTGGGCGTTGGACAACACAGCAAATATATAGAGGAAGGTAAAAGATGATGGCTGTGATTGAAAGTTTATTCCATTGTTGTTTGTTCATGCACAGAAATGAATATGGCATACACTCTATATGGGATTTTAGCAGAATTACTAGATTGGCACTAAACTAAGTTACAAATCACTGAGGGATTTCATGAATGTTTCCAGCAGAAACTAAACTGCTTTGTAACTTCTCTGTGGCTATTTCAGGATGCTGTAGTGTTCTGGAATGGGAAGAAAGTCACTGTCTTTGAATGCTCAGGAGCCACTTTACAAAATGCAGGTAGGACTTCACAAGAAGTAGCCCATGGTAGAACATGTATGAGGATGGTGAATCCCCCAAAAATGATACATTCACTGAACGCGTGATAACTCCTAGGCTTTAATAATCATACTTTGCATTTCAGAACTTTACAAGCACTAATTAGCTCTTACAACACTCCTGTGAAATAGTTGGTATTCAAATTTTACAGAATAGGAAAATAAGGCATAAAGAGATGGACAGATCCTTGATCATCGGAGTCAATAACTGGCTCCCAGTCCTTTGCTCTAATCATTAGCTGAAACCCCTGGATATAGTGTGCACTTTGATACCCAAACCTCTCTGCATTCTTATATATGTATCATGAGTAGTACTAAGGGGGGAACTTAGCTGTAGTAGAAATGATGTACACTTTCACTCCCTTAGAGTCTTGGTAGCATGGAAACTACAAGAGAGCTAGAGTAGCTTGATTATATCTCTGAAATGCCTTATTTATAGGTTAAAAAGAAAACAAAAAAACTCAAGATAAATCAGTTTAAAATAACCCCCACAAACTCAACCCCTCATGAAGCACATTCTAGAGACTATAAATCATATATAGAAGTCCTACTTTATTGCATTTGCAAGTGTGATACAAATGTAAGGCTTTATTTTTAATGATATTATAAAGCAATATCCACTTTTAAGGCCTGTGGGTGCTGGGAAACTGAAAACAGACTTATGTGCCAGTGTTACCATATAATGCTTGCTACCCACCACAAACATGTTCACATCACTTCTGATCACTTCATTTCACTCTTCTCTTGGGCACTGCTCCTAGTTAGTTTAGTGCTAAGAAACTGCACTATATTAATAAGAATGCATTGATTAGATTTTAAAAATAAACCCACAAAAACCCACAGAATGCTTTCATTGCAAATTAATGTAGAAGTCCCCTGTCATGATTACAGAGCCAGCTGCACCTCTGACCCCTTGATGATCTGAGTGCATCAGGTGTCAGGCAGGCCTTATGCCTTTACCTCTCCTGAGGTGGAATTCCACAATTCACCTTCTCTTAAGACTGGGCCCCGGCTTTAGTACCCTGTGTATGGACTGTGCTTACCCTATTCTATTTAGGTAACTATATTGTGCTCACCACCATAGTATCTGAACACCTAATAGTAGAGGTCCAACTAGGTTTGGTATCTGTGATTTCTCCCTTTGTGAGTGTGTGATCAAACAGCCTTCTTAAAAGCCCAAGTGTTGTTTATTTTAATAGCAGGAGCAAAGCATTTAAAGTAAAAGGATTTTAAAATGACAGTTTACATGCATGTCTGTTTTACCTAAAGTCCTACCATCCTATGATAGTGAACTAAGTATGCCTAGCTTCTTCAGATACCCTCATGGGAGCTTTTTGCCAGTCTGCCCCCTGCCAACAGTTCCCCAACCACTACCTGCGTCCTGGAGAGAGAGGGAGTTTTTTTAAACTGCTCTAGTCCTTTTGATCTGATTCCCAGGCATGGATGATGCTGTCAAAAGTGGTTCTGTAAGTTGGCTGGAGCCAGGAAGTGGACTCTTCAAGGCCAGTAGTTCAGGCATTTTCTCTAAAGAACCTTCAGATGTTTGCTGAGATGTGGCTTATTGTGTGATATTCTTCTTTTCTTCTTGCTTGGTTTGTCCTTACAATCCTCCCTATTACTAAACCACCATATTCTAGTAACTATCCCAATAGCCAGGTCAGCATATGATATTCACAGATTGTTTCAGAGCTACTCCAGTTCTGTTGGACCCTCTTTTACAATTTCCCAATTGTAGCAAAATCATAAAAGGGTAAATCATCTCATCTGATCATAAAATGGGCTGGTCAATGTCCATCTCTCTGCCTCCCCCTACTCTTTCACCCTTCACATATGAACAGAGCATATGGGGAGTGCCTTCTGTTTGATTTATAATTTCATACTCTGAGGGCATATCTTCACTACCACTTTAATTCGACCTTAACGACGTTAGGTCGAATTAAACGTGTACCTGTCTTCACATCCATGCCCTTAAAGTCGATTTAAAGGGCCCTCAAAATCGAATTTGTAACTCCTGCCTGACGAGAGAAGTAAGGCTAAAATCAACTTCTCTATGTCTACTGTGAGTAAGTGAAGAGGCATCTGAAGTTAAGCCTCCGAACTCCGAGCAGCCCCGCCCACCTGAACAGCCCCCCCGCCCGCCCGAGGGGGGGGGGGAGAGCCCCGCGGGGCTGCTTGAGCGAGCGGGTCAGCTGCTTGGTCAATTTCAGGTGAAATTGACTAGGGAGCTGACTGGCTTGCTCAAGCAGCCCCTCGCTGGCTCCCCCCCCCCCTCGGGCGGGCGGGGGGGGGTCCGGCGGGGGGGCTGTTCAGGCAGGCGGGGAGGGGGGGTCCGCGGGGCTGCTTGGGAGGGGGGGGGGGTCCGGCACCGGCTGCTTGAGCAAGCGGGTCAGCTGCTTGGTCAATTTCAGGTGAAATTGACTAGGGAGCTGACCGGCTCGCTCAAGCAGCCCCGCGCCGCCCCCCCCCCTCGGGCGGGTGTGGGGGGGGTCCGGCGGAGGGGCTGTTCAGGCGGGCGGGGGGGTCCGCGGCGCTGCTTGTGGGGGGGGGGGTCTGGCACGCATTGCACTGTGGGCTACCTACCCAAAGTGCAATGCGGGCTATGTCGACCCCTGCAAAAGTTCTAGGACAGACAGTGTCGACCACTGTCGACCTGCTGTCCTGGTGGGGACACACTGATTCGATTTTCTAAAATCGAATTTAGAAAATCGAATTAAGGGAAATCGACCTAGTCCTGTAGTGAAGACAATGTAGTTCCTGATGAGAAACCAGCATAAGGGACAGATGATGGGGAACTGGGGGAGAGAGTATTTTGGGAACTCTACAGAATGGTTGAAGAACAGATTTGTTGTGAGTTGGACATGACCTGCTGTCAATGCACACCACTTTCTTGAGACCACTTTAGGGATTAGTCACTTCATGAATTAGACTGAAAGAGACTGGTTTCTGGACCGAATGTTTTACTTTGATTAATAGCCTGTAACCATTTATTCTAATGATGGTATTCTTGTGAATATTCCAGGCTCTTTCCTCTGTGATTCTCCAGTGCTGGCTATGCATGAAGAAAGCATTTACACGGTTGAGCCAAATCGGGTTCAGGTCCGCACCTGGCAGGTGGGTACTGCTGGTCCACGGCTGATGGAGCAATGGGATAGTTAATAATACATTACTGAAGTGCCTAGGAAGCTTACTTAGTGGATTTACCCTGCTGCATGTAGTTGACCCACACTGGTTTTTCTTGTTTAGTTTCTCCTCAGATCAGTGCCTGAGGCAGACCAAACCCAGATAGGGGTGCATATGTTCTTGCAGTATAACGTGCTGCCCCCCTTGATTATTCAAGAACCCCTTTCTTATATGCCATTTTCCTTCTCACCAGAGAAGGGCAGTGACATATAGGGTTGAAACTAACCAGTCATCTCTCATCCCTCTCAGAGATCAGGTGCTGTGTTTGTGGCTGAAAAACTACAGATTGGGGTTCAATAAATGTAGCACCTCTACCCTTGGCATAGAAAGGAAAATGTGCTATTGAAAGTTTTGGCTGGAGGACCTGCCATTTTCTATATTATAAAACACCTAGCATATTTGGGCACTACTATAATCTAAATAATAATAAACAACAATAATAGACAAAGGGACTTCGTAAGGGCCAGAGTTTTTAAAATGTGTCAAAATATGTGGGCACAAGCAGGAAAATGCACATAGTTGAATGCCTAGAATGGATAAATGTAAATGCACATGGATGTGTGCTTCTATAGTCAGTATTTCTGTGTATGTAACTGCATTCTCTGTGCAAACATGTACATGTTGGTATCCCCACATAGATTTTGTGAGCCAATTTATACATCTGTTTTGGAAACTTTCATTCTAAAATCTATGGTGTTTAAAAATCAGCAGAGATAAAAGATCCAAGAGAATAAATTACCTAAATTACATAAAGGTAGCTGTACAAAACGGGTTTCCAGGTCTCAATAACTTGTTATTCACGTATTCCACCTAATTTTAAGAAACTTAAAGAGATACCGTCTAGTCAATTTTTCCCAAAATGTAGGTTTTATAAAAATAATTGTAGGATTTCTAAAACCCAATAGAGATGTTGGCATGAAATTATATTTAAATTCCCGTGAAAAAGGCTTTTCGTTTAGATTTAAGTGCTCTCATGCAGAGTTTGTAACTCAGACTACTTCAAGTAATTTCTCATGTCCATTCCATATCAGGTGCACAAGCCACATGCACTGTTGCTGGAGATTTTTCTCCCAGTGGTATCTGTAAGGCCAGCTCTAGCACCCGCTGGATGCCCATGCTTATTCACCTCTATAAGGGGAACTGCCAACACTGCTCCCTTCTAGTTCTTCTTACTCCCCATGACAGTTGCTGGAACAGTATACTCACTTGATTTGACATGTCTCTACTTGTGGTTCACTGAACTGTTTTTTTTTTTTTGTAAATAGTTAGTTTTAGGTGTTAGTTTCTTTTAGTCATTAGTTAATTAGTTAGTCCCCTTAACAGATGTCGTTCCCGGGATGGAGAATGCCCCAGTCTCTGGGTGTCAAGCCAAGTGCTGGCTCCACTAAACTCATGCCCATGAGTGATCTCCATGCCAGCTGCTTAAAGTGCTTGGGGGAGGCTTATGGCTTTAGACCCCACACTTAAAAAGACTGGGACATCAGGTTGAAAGCTCTGCTGATGTAAGCTGTGTTTAGATTGGGCTCCGAGTTGAGGCACAAGAAGCATGCCCCCAGAGGGTGCTCCCCAGTGCCCAAAGGACACCAGAGAGACTTGAGGAATGTGACGTGACCTGTGCCGGGCTACTTGCCTTCACCACAAGGGCACGTGGCTGCAGAAGTCATGCCACCTGTGTCGCCCCAGCCCAAGCTAGGCGCCACCCCATATACCTGGGAGTAGCAGAGGCACAGCACAACTGAGGGTGCTCTGCATGCTGGAAGCATTGCAGGTGGCCATGGACCTGATGGCCCTGCCAGTTCCTCTTTCACCTAGGAACTGCTCGCTTACCGCTAGGGAACCATTGAGGCCAATTGTATTGCGGGGGAAGCCTGCACAGGGCCCTCCATCACAGGCGCTAACTTTCCACCTCACGGCTTGGAAGTTGCATAGCTGAACCCCACAGAGCTTCTGTGTTCAGACCAAGTAAGATGGGTCCTGCTAGGCAGCAAGAAGCACCCCATTAGAGCCACATATCTGGCAAAGTGGAAGAGATTTTCGTGTTGGTGGGACCAGCGCCGCACACCTGCCCTCCAGGCGCCAGTATCCCTTATTTTGGAGTACCTTCTCCACCTGAAATAGCAAGGCCTGGCAGCATCTTCGTAAGGGTTCACCTCACTGCCATCTCGGCCTTCCACTTGGGTGCATCTGGCCATTCTGTCTTCGCCAACCCTATCGTTGGTCACTTTCTCAAGGGCTTTGAATGTCTGTAACCACAGGTCTGCCAGCCTATTCCTGCCTGGGATCTTAACTTGGTCCTCTCAAGGCTCATGGGGCAGGGGGCCCTGTTTGAACTGCTGGCCACGTGCTCCCTCCTGTATGTTTCCTAGAAAACCTCTTTCTTGTTCGCCATTACATCTGCGAGACACGTCTCTGAGCTAAAGGCCTCACCTCGGAGCTGCCTTACATGGTCTTCCACCAGCATAAAGGGTAACTCAGACTGCACCCGACCTTTCTCTCTAAGGTGGTGTTGAACTTTCACACCAGCAAGGATATTTTCCTGCCAGTCTTCTACCCAAAACCTCATGTTAGTCCCTTGGAACAGTGGCTGCATCCCTTCGATGTCCACAGAGCCCTGGCTTTCTACATCGACTGCACTAAACTGTTCAGAAAATCGACCCAGCTCTTTGTGGCGGTAGCAGACTAGATGAAAAGGCTCCCTGTCTCCTCAGAGAATATCGTCCGGGATGATGTCCTGCATCCACACTTGCTATGAGCTGGCTGGGGTGCTGACCCCAGCTCTCACTACACGCTCACAGGCCTCATCATTGGCATTCCTGGCCCAGGTGCCTATCCAAAAATTTTCAGGATGGCGACTTGGTCCTCGGTGCATGCCTTCACATCACACTACACCATCGTCCAGCATGCCAGAGACGACATGGCCTTCGGTAGAGTGGTGTTCCGATCTGCACTCCTTCACTCCGACCCCATCACCTAGGTAAGGGTTGGGACTCACCTAATTGGAATTGATATGAGCAATCACTCGAATTAAAAACGGTTATTCACCTTTTGTAACTATTGTACTTTGCGATGTGTTGCTCATATCCATTCCAAACCTGCCCCCCTTCACCTCTGTCAGAGTAGCCGGCAAGAAGGAACTGAGGGGGGGCCAGGTTGGCAGGCTCACATATAGAGCGCCATGGAGGCGCCACTCCAGGGGGTTCCACAGCCAACCTTACAGATGTTGGTAGGGGAAAAAATTTCCAACGGCCATGCACGCGGTGCTCACACACCTAATTGGAATGGATATGAGCAACACATCAGTTAACAAAATGTGAGTAACGGTTTTTTCCACATGGTCTCCCTGTCCGCCATCATTTCCTTGCTAGATCCAGGGGACTTGTACACTGCCCTCTATTTGAAGGACGCATTCTTCCATATCTCCACCTTTCAGGGACACAGGCGCTTCCTCAGGTTCGTGGTGGGCCATAGATATTACCAGTTTACAGCTTTTCCCTTCAGCCTCTCTGCAGCCCCATGAGTCTTCACGGAGTGTATGGCAGTAGTCACGACCCCTCAGGTGCCAAGGTATACAGATGTACCCATACCTCAATGACTGGCTAATAAAAGGCCGCTCATGGGGTTAAGTTCAATACAGCATTTCAGTACAAGCCATAGGCACTGACTTCACCTCTTTCCTGTGGGTGCTCAACCCCCACCCCCCCACCCCTAGTCCTGCCCCCGCTTCACCCCTTCAATGAGGCCCTATTCCAGTCCTGCCTTCATTCCAACCCCTTCCCCAACTCCCTGCCCCCCTCTATTCAAACTCCCCTGAATGCCCAGCAGGACTCCCTGCCCCTTATCCAACCCCCCCTTACCATGCTGCTCAGAGCAGTGTGTCTGGCAGCCACATGGAGCCAGACACACTGCCACACAGGAGCACACAGCCCCACACCCCAAAGTGCTGCTTGGTGTGGCTCCAGGGAAGGAGGTAAGGCGGGGGGAAAGGCTGGAGGCTAACCTCCCCAGCATCGGGGCTGGGCAGGACAGTCGGGCCCACAGGCCGTAGTTTGCCTACTCCCTGTTTGGATAGTATAAGTTTTTTAGTTAGTTTATTTCCCTGTCACAGATTCTTCCCACCATACCACCTATGTGTAAGGGGGCCAACAAAAAATTATGTCCCCTCAAAAGGCACGACGAGTTCTTATTTGTCCACCCCACACCAAATTCTCTCATTGTAGAGGTGGCCAGCCAGAGAGGGAGACAACAACAGTATAGGCCCACCTCTTCCAACAAGGATGGTAAAAGCCTACACTTGTTTGGCTGTAAGGTCTATTCCTCCTCCACATTACAGTAACTCAGAGTTGCCAACTATGCCGCACTGCTGGCCAGCTAGAATCACAGGAATTATGGTAGATTTATGGATTTTATTAATGACATTCTGGAGGAAAAAAGAGACCAATTTAAATAATTGGTTTCCAAAGGACAGCTTATAGCAAGGACAACATTATGGGTGTCCCTGGATACAGCAGACACAGCAGCAAGATCCACTGCCACTGCTATAATCATGAACTCAGCTTCATGGTTGATCTCCTTGGGTTTCCCATGTGAAATCCAATCCACAGCTGTTTGACTGTGAGAAGCTCTTTGCAGCAAAAACTAATGAGGTGTTACACACCATAATGGACTCCTCAGGTGACCCTCTGCATGCTTGGCATCTATACACCTGCCACAAAGCAGAAGCAAAACATGTTCCAATCATGCCAGTGGAACAGAGATCAACCTTGCCCACAACAACATCACCCATATGAACAACAAAGGCAGAGACAGAGACCACAAAGACACAGACCACCACCATCAGCAGCATCTCAACTTTCTTCATCTTCAACACAGCAAATTTGAAAGATTGGTTGAGGGTCTGAATGACCTTCCACTTACCACAGTGCTGACAACACCATCCATATACCCATTCGGAGACCGCCTCTTCTCTTTCTACCTGAGATGGTACCCAAGGACAAATGGGCCCTAGAAATCATCAATACAGGCTATTCCATCCCATTTGTCTTTATTCCCATCCATCCTTCCTGTAAGTGTGCGGACACTCACCCCGGCGGTGCCTCCTGCTGGTTGTCTGGGGAATCAGCTCTCCAGCCTCCGGAGCGCCCTCTGCTGGCCGATGTCCCACTCCTACTCCAGCCCCGTGTCTCTCCCGGACCCCGGTGCCCTCTAGCTGAGGGTGCTGCACCCCTGCAGAACCCCCTCAAATCTTAAGGGTCTCCCCTCCCCAGGGAACCCTCCACCCACTATCCCCACCTTGCCTCAGACTTGGCCACTGCCAGTCACCATTCGCCCCCACTCACTGAGGCAGACTGCAGTATCATGGCCTCTCATCACCGGCAAGGTGGTGGTTGTTCCCGGCTGGTTCCCGGCCACACCCCTTCCCTGGGCTGTTTCAAACCCCTTTCCATGGGAGTGGGGCAGTCACCCTGCTACACGTCCCTCTTCAAGGACCCATCTCACGAGCACTTACTGCATCAAGATGTAAATCATCGGATACAACTAGGTGCAGTGGAACAAATTCCCACTCACCACAGAGGGAAGGTTTTCTATTCCCATTGTGTCGTAACCCACAAGAAGAATGAGGGGTGGCGGCCCACGTTGGATCTCAGAAAACTAAACACATTTGTCAGAAGACAAAGATTCAGGATGGTCACATAGCTACAATCATACCAGCAATGGAACAAGGGGACTGGTTTTCAGCCCTCTACCTACAAGATGCTTATTTTCATATTACCATACATCCTGCCCACAGGAGTTTTCCTGAGATTCACACTTAGAACAGACCACTACTAATACCAAGTCTTACCTTTTGATCTACCCGCAGCACCTTGAGTCTTCTCCAAAATCCTTGCAGTAGTGGTGGGACACCTAAGAAAACAAGGAATCACAATTTCCCTTATCTAGACACTGCCTACTGAAACCCAATCTCGAGAGGATGCCATCCAGATCACTTGTCATACTATTTCTTCCTTTCAATACCTGGGTATACAAATAAATAAGAAAAAAAAAATCACCAGTAGGCCCTGTTGAACAACTAGAATTCATTGGGGCTTACCTCCATTCAGTGGAAACCAAAGCGTTACTACCAACAAGCAGATTCTACTCAATGAACAATCCCACAGCTACGATAAGGAACAGTCCACATGTAACAGCCTGCACTTGCCTCCAGCTTTTAGGCCACATGGCTGCAAGCATATTCATGGTAAAACGTATGTTTGCACATGTGCTGTCTGCGGGACTGGTTAGCAACCATCTATAGGCTGCACAAAAACTGCTTAAACAGATGACTCACAATATTGGCCAAAATCAAGACATTGCTAATGTGATGGACACAACCCAGCATTTTCTGTTCAGGGATCTCATTCATGCAGGATCCACCATCACTGATACTCACAACAGACAACTCCTTCATAGGATGGGGAACACACATGCAATGACACACAATTCTGGGTTTGGTGGTCCCCCAAAGAAATGAGCCTGCACATAAATCTGTTAGAACTTTGGGCAGTTGTCAGTGTTTGCTTCCACTTCCTGCCGATGCTAAAGAACCAGAACATGCAAGTAATGTCCAACAACATTGCTTGCATGCTCTGCATAAGTAGACAAGGAGGAGCCCAATCACACTCTCACTGTGCACTGAAGCCGTGGAACTTTGGAACTGGTGCATCCGACATAATATCAGCATCTTGGCTTCCTATCTACTGGGATGCCAGAACACCACTGTGGACACACTCAGCAGAAAAATTCACCGTGATCAAGAATGGGAGATGAATGATGTGATATTACACAACATACTCCAACAGTGGGGCCAACCGAACATAGATCTCTTCGCGACAGATTGAAACAACAAATGCCCATAATTGTGCTCTAGAGCAGGATTGGGACCTCAATTAATGGGCAACGCATTCCTTCTAAAATGGCAAGCTCCTCTATTATATGCATTTCCACCCATACCAGTGTTAACGAGAGTGATACACAAAATAAAAACCAACAAAGCCAGGATCATCCTGATAGCGCCAACTTGGTCCAGACAGACATGGTGTCCTTACCTATCGCCATCCGTGTTGTGTTCTCTACCCACTCTACCACCGCAAATGGACCGTCTATCACAAGATGTAGAACAGACTCACTACCTAAACCTAGAGATGCTCCATCTGAAAGGGTGGTTTCTCCATTTTTCACTCATGATTAACTTGCCTGCTTGGAACAGGTCAAGCATACCCTAGTAAACAGTGGAAGGTAAAACTTACCTGCAGACGTGGAAGACATTCACTGCATGGTGCACTGACAAACAAGTCACTGTGGTCATCACACTCCTGCCTTTCATATTACATTACATACTCGACTTAAAAAACTCTGGACTTTCTCTTAGTTTGACTAGAGTACACCTAGTCACTATCAATGCCTTCGACCAAAAAATTGATGGCACAATACTGTTTGCCCATCCAATCACTAAATGCTTCCTCAAAAGAATTCAGACAATCTACCCTGAACTGCATGCACCCACTCTGCCATGGGACCTGAATTTTGCTTTTAAATGTTTCACTAGATCGCCATTTGACTTGCTCTTTACTACACTTTTCCATTAAAGTCTTGGATCATGACCTGCATCCGTTACTGTTATGAGCTGGCAAAGGTGTCCCTGCCCGCGATCGTGATGCCTCACTCAACTAAGGCACAGGCGTCATTGGCAGTCTTCCTTGCTCAAGTGCTGATCCAGGAAATTTGTTGGGCTGCAATCCGGTTGTCCATCCACACATTCGGTTTGCACTATGTGCTGACCCAACAAGCTTGACGCTGGTTTTGGCAGAGCAGTGCTCCAATCTGCAGGACTGTGAACTCCGGGAGGATTCTGCTTGTGAGTCACTGTAACAGGGTCTTCCTGCTGCCTTCCCTCCTCCAGGGTTCTCTCTGTCCCAATAAAGCTCCAGGAGGCTTTATTTGTGCAGCACCTGTGTCTATTATTTACAGAGTTGTGCCACCACCAATGTCCAGCTATTTACAAGGCTTCCCAGCCAAGTTGGCTCCTTCTAGCCACAAAGTCAGGCCCCAGTCAGCAGGCAAACCTTCCCCTGACCATTCCCCCCATCTTCTGGCCTCCTCAGCCTTTATAGTCCTCAGGCCCACAAGTGTAGCCTATTCTTAGGCCAGGCATCAGGCTTTCCCCAGCCCCAATCCATTTCCCCTGATTGGGGCTGGCTGAGCAGGGGCTAATTAGGTGCCTTTTGCACCAGCACCCTGCTACAGTCACCTACAATGGAATAGACATAAGCAAACATTCAAAGAAAAAATGGTTACCCACCTTTTCATAACTGTTCTTCGAGATGTGTTGCTCATGTCCATTCCATTAGCCGCCCTCCTGCCCCTCTGTTGGAGTTTTCAACAAGAAGGAACTGAGAGGGTGTAGGGCTGGCAGTGCCTGATCTACTGAGGGGTGAGCACAGCACCCCCGAGGGCACCACAGCTGGCCCTATTGATACTACTAAGGCAAAAGTCTCTTACAGCTGGGCAAGTGGGTGCACGCACACCGACAATGGAATTGATGTAAGCAACACATCTCGAAGAACAACAGTTACAAAAAGGTGGGTAATTTTTTTCTCCCTAATCTGTTGTATAGCTGTTCCTAGATAGGAGAAGATGAGGAAGACTTGTAACAAGCCTTCCTCGTCTTATTTACGGATACAGACTAACACAGCTGCTAATCTTAAACTAGATAGGATAGTTTCAACAAATTGCTCTGATGCACTTATTACATTGGTGGTGGTTCTTGGGATAAAACAGATGTGGGCTTGATGTGAAAGCTTAATTGACAAAAAACTCTCCCTCTCAGAAAGTTAACATTTAAAGTTGCTGCTCTCTCCCCTTCCCAGGGTACTGTCAAACAGCTGCTAATGTTCTCTGAAGCAGAGGGGAATCCCTGCCTGTTGGATGCCTGTGGGAATTTTCTGGCTGTGGGAACGGACTTGGCTCATTTTAAAATCTTTGATCTCTCTCGCAGGTATTAATAAGCATTTACAAGGGTCTGAATCTATACCTCAGGTTTCTTTCTTTTCTCTTTTTTTAATCTTAAGGAAATTTGTATTGGTGAAAAATGCTACACTGACAATGCTGGCGATTGAATTAATAGAATAGGTACATCAAAGGCAGTGGGAGTGCAGGCTCTCTCGTGGCCATGTGTGGTTATCTTGGCCTATTCAGTTCTTGGCTTTTTAAAACAATATATGTATATATATATTTTTACTTTGTCGACTCCTGCCAAATTTTGCTGCTCTACCTTCAGTGTTTTCAGGGAGAAGTTGAGGTTAGAAGACCCAACCCAACCTAGTAAGGTGTATTGCCAGGTCAATAGTATCTGATAAATTGATGTTGTTTTATGCTCTCAAACCACTCTTGTGAGAAGTTGACACTTTTGTACTCAAGTTCTTCTTCTAGTGATTGTTCATGTCAATTCCAATCAGGTGTCAGCATGCTACATGCACAAGAGCTAGAAAATTTCCCCCCCTAGCAGTATCCACAAGGTTGGTCTGGGTGTTCCCTGGAGTTGCGTCTTCATGGTGCCCAATATCGAGTTCTGCTGACCTGACACCTCTCCCTCCTCCCCCCAGATCCTTCTTACTGCCTGTGATGGCTAGCCGGAACTCCATTGCTCTTGCCTCAATAAGCACATGCTTTGCAGTATCACCCTTTGTATATATAGTTAGATTTAGTAGTAGAATAGTTATACTTAGTGTAGATAATTTTTCTCATAAGTTTCCTATGGGGTTCCCCCTCCTGCCCCTGATGCTTTTCCCTGGCACTGGGGTATGCCTCAGTCCCCAGTCTTTATGCCGTGCTCGGACTGTGGCAGATTTATGCTGAGACGTGACCCGCACACTTCATGCTTGATGAGTCTTTGTGAGAGTCACCGTAGGGAGCATTGTAAGTTCTGTAGAGGGTTTTGCCTTAGGATCCTTAAAGACAGAGAACAGCGCCTTCGAGTTTTGTTTATGGAGGCAGCATTTCAGCCTCAGTTGGAGCCCAATGTGGCAGACCTAGTCCCAAGTGTCACTTCCTTGGTGCCCAATGCTTCAGTACTGTCGCGCAAGCCAGTGCCAAGGAAGGACTCCTCTAGAGACCCACGTTTCCATGCACAGCTCCCAGACCTCTGTGAGGCCCCACTCCCCAGTACCCCACAAAAAGAAGAAGGCTGACGGGGCATTCCCCGACCAGGTCTAAAGACCAGGTTACTAGCAAAGCCCCTGTTGGGTGCTCAGTTGGTGGGGCTTCCACTGACTCCTGCCCCAGGGGGGTCCAGTCAAGTCTGGACTTGCCGGCACCAGTTCCTGGGCAAATACATTCTGTGGGCAAGCTGGTGATGATGGCGGCAATGAGGGTCTCATCCCCAGTGTATCGACTCCCAGCACCAGTGGCCTGTGTGGAGGAACGGCTCCGGTCCCCGAGTTGGCATCTCTCGCTAGCACCAAGGGGCTCCACTCCTCCATGGTCATCACAGTCGGAAACCTCAGAGTTAGAAGTAGAGGCATTGCACTCCAGTAGGAGCAGAAGATCTTGCTCCCATTGCGACAAATCGCCTACCTGACACTGTGGCTGAGTCAGTGCCAGGCTCCTCAGTGGCCCATCTGGACACCCTGGGCCTATTACCAAAGCCAGGGGCAGAGCCAGGGTTCCAAATCAGCATCAGTGGACTCTGCTGCACACTTCCTCTGCACCAGGGATCCCAGTGGGGACCCATCTGGCAGCCATACAGACATTGATGATCTTGGCACTGATTGCAGCGTCGACAGGGACGCTGATTGCTTCACAGCACGGCTCTAATCCTGGCACTGTCTGTGGCACCGACAGCAGCACTGGTGATCCTCACCCCATGGGACCCCAAAGGAGCCAAGGGCAGGGAGCAGGCTCCAATACCAGCTGCCATCTCATCTCCGGATGAAACGGCTCATCAACCTCTCCAGCCTTAGGGGAGTCCTACAGTAGCTGCTGAGACAGGTGGCCCAGAACCTAAACACCAAACTGGAGGAGTGGTGGAGGGGGCTACCCGATGATCAGTAGCCTTTCCCATCTAGGGCCACATGGTATCACGTGGCTGCTGATTAAGACAATCAGTGATGCCACTAAGACCCTGTGGCAGACCCAGTCCTTGTTGCTGCCTCCCATGAAAAGATAAGAGCAGAGATATTTAGTCTCCAAGTAGTATGAACACATCTCTCTCTCTCTCTCATGTCCAACCAACGCAAGGACCAGGGCTACCAGGGGCCCTCTCCCAAAAATTGAGAGGTCAAAAAACTGGACCTCTTTGGGAGGAAATCTATTCGATGTGGGGAGGTTTGTAGCTCCATACCGCTAACCATGAGGCAGTGGTTAGCAGGACAATTCCAATACTTTTGGGGCCATGGAAAAATTTGCAGAACGCCTGCCTATGGACTCTCACACAGAGTTTTTCGTGCCAGTAGAGGAGGGCAAATTGTTCTCTTGTACATCCCTGTAGGCAGTCTTATACACTGTGAACACAGCGTCTCGCATCATGGCTGCTGAGGTAGTGTACCTACCAGGGTGGCTATGAGAAGGAGTTCCTGGCTGCAGGTCTGTAGCCTCACGTACAGTAGACAGTCCAAGACCTCCCCTTTGATGATCAGTCTTTTTTCTCTGAGAAGACTGACTCTTGCCTGCAGAGCCTCAAGGACTCTTGAGTCACCCTGAAATCCCTGGGCCTCTACACCCCTGGCAATCAATGGAGGCACTTTAGACTTCAGCCCCCATTAAGGAATTATCAACCTTGGGATGGGCAGGAGGGGTCGCACAGGAGGAGTAGGAACTTGAGGAAGAAACCTCATCCCTTCTCTGGACATGGCTCTTGCCAGTCTAAACCCTCATGAGGCCAAAACCAGGCCTTTTGAAGGTGTGCCCTGGGGCGACACAGGAGATTCTCTTGCTCCTCTTGCTGAGGGCAGTGGAAGGGGTTCCTCAGGAGCAGAAGGGCAAGGGCTTCTATTCCTGGTATTTCCTGATACTGAAAGCCAAGGACAGGCTCAGACCCATCCTAGACCTGCAAGAGCTCAAGACGTTTATGAAGAAACTCAAGCTTCACATGGTCTCCTTGGCCTCAATCTTCTCTTCTTTGGGTCCAGGGGACTGGTATGCCATCCTTGACTTGAAGGACGTGTACTTTCATATAGCAATCACACCATCCCACAGAAAATACCTCAGGTTGTGGTGGACAACAACCACAGTTCTCTGATTTGGCCTGTTAGCGGCACCTCAAGTGTTTACCAAGTGCATAGCAGTCCTGACTGAGTTCCTCCACAGGCAGCAGGTACAGGTGTTTCCATACCTCAAGGGTTCAAGTGGAGAAACAAGTCGACTTCATAAGAATAATATTTGAAGAACTTGGCCTTCTCCTGAATGTGGGAAAATCAACACTGTCCCTGATTCAGTGGATAGACTTTATAGGGGCGGTACTGGACTTGACCCAGGCCAGGGTGTACCTATGGGAATAGAGGTTCTGGGCCCTTGGCAACATTATTCGGAGTTTCAGGCAGTTCCCCACCACCATAGCAAGGAATTGCCTGAAACTCCTGGGACACATGGCCGCTTGTACCTATGTGGTGCAACGTGCCAGGCTCAGACTCCGGCCACTCCAGTCGTGGCTAGCCTCGGTGTATTGGCCAGTTCAGGGCAGTTTGAACAGGGTCGTGACTCTGCCTCACCTCATCCTCGACTCCCTTTGTGGTGGCTTGACCCACAGGTGGTGTGTGCAGAGGTCCTCTTCACCAGCCCCCAGCCAACTCTCTCGGTCACAGATGCATCAGACTTGGGCTGGGGAGCACATCTAGGAGACTTCAGGACACAAGAAATCTGGTCTCAGGGAGAGCTCAGACTCCATGTCAATGTCTGAGAGCTGAGAGTGGTACTCTTGGCATGCCAGACTCTCCGAGCCCATCTAAGGGGGAAGATATGTATCAATGATGACAGGTAACACCACAGCCATGTTTTATATCAACAAATGGGTGCATGCTCCTCTCTCCTATGCTAGGAAGCCCTCATTCTGTGGGACTTCTGTGTAGAGCATTTGATACACCTGCAAGCATCATACCTTCCTGGGGTACAGAACGAGGTAGCGGATTATCTCAGCAGGTTGTTCCATAGCCATGAGTGGTCCCTATGCCTGGACATTGTGAACTCAATTTTCCAGCAGTGGGGCTTTCCCCAGGTAGACCTCTTTGCCATGTGACACAATAGGAATGTCAGCAGTTCTGCTCCTTTCTTTGAGCAGGGGGATTGGACTAGACGACCTCCTGAGCTCTCCCCTAATCCTACTCTTGTATGATTCCTGAATCACAGCCTGGGCTCCATAACAGATGTGTTCCTCATTCCTGAATCACAGCCTGGGCTCCATAACAGATGTGTTCCTCATTCCCTGGGGAAGCCATCTTGTGTTTCTGCCCATTCCTCTCATTCTCAAGGTATGGAGGGATCAAGCAGTGGTGATATTGATAGCTCCAGCCTGGCTCCGCCAACACTAGCACACATTGCTTTCAGACATGTCCGTGGAAGCCCCAGTCACCTTGCTACTCTTCCTGGACTTGATAACTCAGGATCATGGCCGTCTCCAGCACTTGAAAGTCGAGCCATTGAACCTCACGGCATGGAAGCTCCATGGCTGAATCCAATTAAGCTGTCCTGTTCAGACCCAATTAGACAAGTCCTCCTTGGCAGTAGGAAACTCTCCACCAGAGCTACCTACCTTGCCAAGTGGAAGAGATTTTCAATCTGGTTGGTGCAGCATCATTTGTCCTTGATTATTGTCTCTATGCCACTCCTACTGGACTATCTTCTCCATCCTAAACAGCAGGGTCTGTCCATGTCATCAATAAGAGTTCACTTGGCCACCATTTCTGCCTTCCATCCAGGCGCAGAGGGTCAGTCAGTCTTCGCCAACCCTATGATTAGCCTTTTCCTCAAAGGTCTCCACAGGCTATATCCACAAGTCCAACAGCCAGACCTGGCATGAGACCTCAACCTGGTTCTTTCCAGACTGATGGGGCTGTCCTTTGTACCTCTAACGATGTGCTCCCTGCTCTACCTCTCATACAAGGTGGCGTTTCTGGTGGTAATAACCTCAGCCAGGAACATAAGAACGGCCATACTGGGTCAGACCAAAGGTCCATCTAGCCCAGCATCCTGTCTACCGACAGTGGCCAATGCCAGGTGCCCCGGAGTGAGTGAACCTAACAGGTATGATCGAGCGATCTCTCTCCTGCCATCCATCACCCCCCTCTGACAGACAGAGGCTAGGGACACCATTCATTACCCATCCCGGCTAATAGCCATTTATGGACTTAGCCTCCATGAATTTATCCATCTCTCTTTTAAACCCTGTTATAGTCCTAGCCTTCACAGCCTCCTCAGGTAAGGAGTTCCACAGGTTGACTGTGCGCTGTGTGAAGAAGAACTTCCTTTTATTTGTTTTAAACCTGCTGCATGCCAATTTCATTGAGTGGCCCCTAGTTCTTCTATTTTGGGAACAAGTAAATAACTTTTCCTTATCTACTTCCTCCACACCACTCATAATTTTATATACCTCTATCATATCCCTCCTTAGTCTCCTCTTTTCCAAGCTAAAAAGTCCTAGCCTCTTTAATCTCTCTTCATATGGGACCCGTTCCAAACCCCTAATCATTTGGAGAGTATCTGAGCTCAAGACCCTAACATCAGAGCTTTCTTACACAGTGTCCTTTAAGGACAAGGTTTAGCTCTGGCCTCACCCAGCTTTCCTCCTGAAAGTTGTCAACCAGGACATCTTCCTCCCAGTGTTCTATCCTAAGCCTCAATCAGGCGTCAGGGAGCAGAGACTTCATTCGTTGGATGCCCACAGAGCATTAGACCTTTAAATTGAGAGAACAAAGCCATTCTGAAAGTCCATTCAACTATTCGTGGCTGTGGCAAACACAATGAAGGGTCTTCCAGTCTCCTCTCAACTTCCCCTTTTCTCACTGAGCACTCCACCAGGACTCAGGCTTCTTAAGCTGCATTCCTGGCGCAGATTCCGACCCATGGAATATGCAGAGCGGTGACGTGGTCCTCCATACATACTGTTGCAGGGGGCTTATCTCGTTGCCAGGAGAAACGAGGCCTCACACAGGTGGCTAGTTGGAAAGTAGTGAGTTTATTGGAGGGGGCGGCATTTCGTGCTGGGGGGCTTATCTGCCAGCACGGCCGCAATACAAGATGACTGACACACTTAGGGTGGTGTTCAGAGTGCCCAAAGAGGAAGCCCAACCCAAAGAGGTGTGTCAGCACAGATATACCCATGCTCATTTGCATCTCATACATACTCATCTCATTAATAGCAAGCAACAAACTGATTGGTTACACACTTGTTGGTTATGCAGTCCTGCCTTAGTTTCCCCATTTGGTTTCCCACGCATTCATTCTCACACAGAGAGGGTAAACACTCATGCAGCTGGGAACTGGTACCCAAACACACAGATAACAGCAAGGTCATTCTCAGATAATACCACCATTATGCGCTCTCCTGGAGTTGACTTAGAAGCGTAACTGCACTTCCTAGTGATTGCCCGTCACAATGTCTTCCGGTCCTAACACATACTTTCACCGCACATGATACGATTACCTAGCAAGCCAGAGATAATGCGGCCTTTGGTAGAGTGATGCTCCAGTCAGTGGAGAATTCTGACCGTGCCTCCTGAATTTAGACTTTGGAGTCACCTGATTGGAATTGTCAAGAACTAGCACTCCAAATAAGAAAAAAGTTACTCATCTTCTTGTAACTGTTGTTCTTCAATATGTGTTGTTCATGTCCATTCCAATACCCACCCTCCTACCCTGCTGATAGAGTAACCGGCGAGAACGAACTGAGGGGAAGATCAGGTCAGCAGAGCCCTATATTGAGCGTCATGAAGGCATGACTCCAGGAGACTGACCCTTCAGCTACTGCTAGGGGGAAAATCTTCTGGCTGTCATGCACGCAGCATCCACACACTTGATTGGAATGGACATGAAGAACACATCTCAAAGAAAAATAGTTACGAGAAGGTGAGTAACCGTTTTTTCCAGGTCTGAGATTTGGGATCAAAGGTCATGGCTTCAGTGATGTCACTGCTGCTTCTCCATGAGTTTGAATTCTCAGTGAGAACTTTGACTCATAATCCCAAAGAGCAAGAAATTCATACACTGGTGTAAGCAACACGTATAGTGTACTCAGGGCTTCCTGATCTTCAGTGTTTGTTTCCATCATTACTGCAATTATATTTATCCCCAAAGAAATACTCATTGATAATGATGTTACTGAACTGGAGTTTGCATGGTTTCTCTTTTTTTTTCTAGAGGGAAGGGAAACTTGAAATAATTACCTTTTTCCCCACAATGATTTCCATCTGGGGTGACACTGAGTAACAGCAACATGATTTGTCACTGTCATTCAGTAGCCAAAGCCTTCTGTGGTAAGAGTGATGGCTCAATGGGTAGCTTGATACTCTCCTATTTAGAAAACATGGCTTTAGGAACAGAACAGGGAGTTTTGCAGCTCTCTCTGAAAACATAAGCAATGTTTTTGGGCAGTGTGGGAGGAGTCCACAAAAACTTTCACAAGGCACTGACTTCAATCTATAAAGCACTTTGTGGATTGGGTCTTCAATACTTAAGACTATCTTTTCCCCTTTGTACTTAGTAGTTGAGAACAATTTGGATATTTCTACTGCTAGCCTGTAAGTACAAACATGAGAGGAGTAGAGGGTCCTCAACTTTGGAATTCACTTCCTCTGTTGAATCAAAAGAGCCTAAGTTTGTTGACCTATGAGGCAGGGCATAAGGTTCCCCCCCCCCCTTTTTTGGGAACTTTTCCTGGGGTTCTTGATTAAGTTCTGAAATGAATGAGAGTTTATAATATTAGTCATATTGTTATGTTGAAGTGTGCTTCTACTCTGACAAGTGACTATGTCAAACTTGTACATTTTGACTCCACACTTCTGCTCCTTGTGTGTGTTCAGAGTCCCTTATTTGTTGACAGTTAGTGATGAAATAAGTTTGAGAGCCCATCAGAACCAAGAGGGTAATCTGAATTCTGTTCTCTCTTATGTATCTTATATATCATCAGAAGAACAATTTGTAAAGCTCCAGACAGTCAAACCTGTGAAAACCCATTAGCAGTACTGGCATTGCACAGGTATCAGAGGGCCTAATTTGAAAACCCTGGGTTTGTGCAAGATATCACTATGACTTGTGGGGCCTTTATTATTGGTATTTATGTTGGATAGTTCAATTAAGCAGTTCAGACTATGAGGATGTGAATGTAGTACTGTTTTGAGAGGATTACGTTAATATGAACTAGGATCCTTTTAGTTCATGCCTGCATTATCCACACAGGGGGACTTACAGCATAGCAGCAGTTGGCGGCACCCTGCTGTTTATATGCCTGGCATCCAAACTGCAGGGCAGTGTAGATGAGCCCTTAGAACTTTTCTACATGGAGAAACTGACTAGCATAGCTAAAGTAGAATAACTATTCCACTATAGTTATGCCAGTATAATTTTCTCATGGGGACGCGATAGTTATTCCACTTCAGCTATGCCAGTCAATTTCCCTGGGTAGACAAGTTCTACTTCTCCTGACAGAGTGGCAGGATTTTCTTGTTGCAGGTGTCAGAACACTGCAGAACATTTAAGTTTACTCCTGCTGCATTTAAGCCTCTAAAGAGAAAGCTAGAGTATCGGACAAAAGGTGAAAAGACCTCAAATATTTAAGTCCTGTGTCCTATTATTAAAGGTCTTTTCTGAAGTTTGAAAAATATTTTAACTGTTTTTCAAGCACTGATCCTTGGCATCACATGAATCACTATTGTCTGTCCCCACAGAGAGGCGAAAGTTCACTGCAGTAGTAAGAACTTGACTGAGCTCTTTCCTGGCCTGGGGGGCATTGCATCGATTAAGTGCAATGCTAATGGCAACAAAGTCAGCATCCTCATCAACAAGGTGAGACAGGACTCTCCACATAGCACACTGAGGTCTGAATGTAACCCAAATGCCAGCCTAGCTATAATGCATAAATAAGGTGGGTTAACCTCTCTAATATAAACCCACATTGGCTATGCTCTGTTTTCAGGAATCAGAATTTCTGGGCTAAGCATTGATAGAAGCATTAAAAGTTTTTGTAGGTCTAAGGGCTCTATTGTCCCATCTCTGGCCATTGGAGATATTTGCTAATACACTGGACTGTTGCTAAAATGCAGGATTTGAGATCCATGCTAAGTCCTGCGTTCTAGCAAGGACCATGTTACAATGAAAATTAATGACTGTTACTAAATTTGGGATCCGTGACCAAGACCGCTTTCTATCGGAATTCGCGTTATATAGTGAGGGTCCGGTGTAGAAGTTGCAGATTGGCCAAATGCCATTATATCATCCCCTCCATAAATTTATCAATCTCATTCTTAAAATGGGTGAGATATTTTCCCCTGCACTACTCCCCTTGGAAGGCTTTTCCAGAACTTCATTCCTTTGATAGTGAGAAACCTTTATCTAATTTAAAGCCTAAACTTATTAATGGCCAGTTTATATCCATTTGTTCTTGTGCCAACATTGGCTCTTAACTTAAATCACTCCCCCTCCTTCCCATGATATTTATCATAGAATGTCAGGTTTGGAAGGGACCTCAGGAGGTCATCAAGTCCAAACCTCTGCTCAAAGCCAGACCAATTCCCAGCTAAATCATCCCAGCCAGGGCTTTGTCAAGCCTGACCTTAAAAACCTCTAAGGAAGGAGATTCCATTACCTCCCTAGGTAACCCATTCCAGTGCTTCACTACCCTCCTAGTGAAAAAGTTTTCCCTAATATCCAATCTAAACCTCCCCCACTGCAAATTGAGACTATTACTGTTTCTGTCATCTGGTATCACCGAGAACAATCTAGATCCATCCTCTTTGGAACTCCCTTTCAGGTATTTAAAAGCAGCTATCAAATCCCCTCATTCTTCCCTTCTGTAGACTAAACAATCCCAGTTCCCTCAGCCTCTCCTCATACGTCATATGCTCCAGGCCCCTAATCATTTTTGTTGCCCTGCTCTGGACTCTTTCCAATTCTTCCACATCCTTCTTGTAGTGTGGGCCCCAAAACTGGACATAGTACTCCAGATGAGGCCTCACCAATGTCGAATAGAGGGGAACCATCACGTCCCTGGATCTGCTGGCAGTGCCCCTACTTATACAGCCCAAAATGCTGTTAGCCTTCTTGGCAACAAGGACACGCTGTTGACTCATATCCAGCTTCTTCTCCACTGTAACCTGTAGGTCTTTTTCTGCAGAACTGCTGCCTAGCCAATCGGTCCGTAGTTTGTAGCAGTACATGGGATTCTGCCATCCTAAATGAAGGACTCTGCACTTGTCTTTGTTGAACTTTATCAAATTTCTTTTGGTCCAATTCTCTAATTTGTCTAGGTCCCCCTGTATCCTATCCCTACCCTCCAACATATCTACTCCTCCCAGTTTAGTGTCATCTACAAACTTGCTGAGGGTGCAGTCCACGCCATCCTCCAGATCATTAAAGATATTAAACAAAACTATCCCCAGGACCGGCCCTTCGGGCACTCCACTTGATACTGGCTGCCAACTAGACATTAAGCCATTGATCACTGCCCGTTGAGCCCGACGATCCAGCCAGCTTTCTATCCACCTTCTGGTCCATTCATCCAGCCCCTACTTCTATATCTTGCTGGCAAGAATACTGTGGGAGACCATATCTAAAGCTTTGCTAAAGTCAAGGAATAACACATCCACTGCTTTGCCCTCATCCACAGAGCCAGTTATCTCATAATAGAAGGCAATTAGGTTAGTCAGGCATCCATTTGATATATTTACAGAGAGCAATCGTATCTCTCCTCATCCTTTGTTTTGTTAAGGAGCTTGGTTTGTTTAGCCTAAGTCTCTTTTTGTAAGGTAGGTTCTTCTTCGAGTGCTTGCTCATGTCCATTCCCAGATGTGTGTGCGCACCGCGCATGCACGGTTTTCGGAACTTTTCTCCCTAGCAATACCCGTAGGGTCGGCAGGGGCGACCCCTGGAGTGGCGCCGATATGGCGATGTATATATGCCCCTGCCGACCCTCCCCCCGCTCAGTTCCTTCTTTCCGTCCATGGCGGTTGCTGGAACAGAGCCATTGTGCTTCTTTCTCGTGTGATACCCGTTATTCTAGTTCTTGTAGTTGTTAGTTAGTTATAGTTGTTAGTTTAGTGTTAGTAGTAGATTGTTAGGCAGTTGTTAGATTTCGTAGTCCTGACGCCGGGTTATGCCTGGGGCGTCGGGATTTAAGACCTGTGAAAAGTGCGGTAAGCCTATGCCGGTTAGTGACCCTCACTCCCATTGTTTAAAGTGTTTAGGAGAGGGTCATCAAACCGAGCGTTGCTCTATTTGCAAAGGCTTTAAACCCCGCACAAAGAAAGAAAGAGACTATCGTCTCAAACTTATCTTGATGGAATCCGCCCTGCAGCCATCTGAGCCTTCCGCTTCCACCAGCGCACCGGCTTCAATTCACGGTACCACGGCACCGAAAGCCAAGAAGGCTCTGAGGCACCGCTCACCTTGGCACCATGCTGCTGCTTCCCGACAGCACCGCTCACAATCTCCGGTGCCGTCCAAGAAGTAAAGGGGCCGTTCTCCAGCACGCAAGGCGGCTGATGGCCCTCCTGCGGTGCGGACGACTACAGGGCACTCCCACAAGATCCGTGCCGAGCCTGCACCGGCGGCTCCCCAGGTAGAAGACGTGCCCACCTCTCTGGAGGTATCTTTTTCCCCAGAGAGAGACCAGCCCGGGTTGGACATGCCGTCAACCCCTGAGGCTTTTCACGCGGTAACCGATCTCATGGACTCGGCCAGAGATCCAGTTCCGCAGTTCCTCGTCCCGGCACCGCTTCCTCGGACCACGGCACCGATTATCCCTCCAATGGCGCCAGCTTCGGTACCGTCTGACGCGGTGCCGTCGACTTCCCAAGAGGCACCCGGTGCGGGTGGACTCTCTGCGGCACCGTCACTCCCGGGCCCGCTCCAATCGACGCGTCGGCACCGTGAGCCCCAGGCGCTGGCGCATCCCATTGTCGCACCGGACGGCACCGCGCCCCCTTGGTCCCACTCGGACTACTCATCTGAGTCGGACTCCAGATCGTCCAGGTCCTACTCCAGGCACAGCAGACACTCATCCCGATCCCACCATTCTCTGCACCGGCGCTCGTCCCATCACAGGCATCCCTCGGGATGGACGGAGGAAGCCCAGGGCCCAGTCCAATGGCCCTTTTGGACCCCCTTTGCTTTTCACCAGGCTCAGGGGCCTCCCTCGACTACAATGTCGCTCCCTCCGGTGCCGCGCGGTCCGGTCTCGGCCACTGTCACCAGACCCCAGGCGGAGGCCATTGCAGAGCACCCGGCACCGTGTCCATCGGCACCGGGGTCGTCGGTGCCGGAATCCACTGAGGCTCACGGCACCCTACCTGCAGAGTCCCACCAGGACATTCAGGAGCTGCAACAGACGGGGGACCAGCAGTTTATATCTTCGTCATCATCCCTGGATGAAGCCGTTGCAGGCTCCTCGACATCCCTGCCTCCTATGGACGTTAGGGGACATCAAGATCTACTTAGGAGGGTGGCTCAAAACCTTAACCTCCAGGTGGAAGAGATCCAGGAGGAGGATGACCCTACAGTAGATATTCTCACATCGGACTCCCCATCCAGGGTAGCTCTCCCATTTATACGACGGATCCAGACCACAATGGATAACCTGTGGCAGACGCCTTCATCCCTCCTACCTACTGCTAGGGGAGTGGAGAGGCGGTACTTTGCCCCACGAACTGGGTGCGAATACCTGTTTACCCATCCTCCACCAGGCTCCCTGGTTGCTGATGCGGTAAATCATAGAGAACGACAGGGCCAAACGGGGCCCACTCCCAGATCCCATGACGCTAAGAAGCTTGATTTAATGGGAAGGAAAGTGTACTCTTCGGCTGCACTCCAACTCAGGGTTGCTAACCAACAGGCGGCCCTGAGCAGATACTCTTATAACTCCTGGTCGGCCATGACTAAATTCGAGTCCCAAGTACACAAGGACTCAGCTAAGGAGTTTAAAGCGATCATTGATGAGGGCAGACTGGTTTCTAGGGCGGCACTCCAAGCTGCTTTAGATGCTGCCGACTCGGCCTCTAGGCAATTAGCAACTGGATTGGTTATGCATAGAGGTGCATGGCTACAAGTATCCGGGATCCCTCCCCCGGTGCAGGCTACCATACAGGACCTCCCATTTGACAAGCAGGGCCTGTTCCACCTTGATACAGACAAAAAGTTACAGTCTGTGAAGGACTCCAGGGCAGTGTTATGATCTCTGGGCCTACACACCCCACAAACGCAGAGGAGACCTTTCAGACCACCCCCTCCTCCTCCACCTAGACCTTACCAACCCCCCCAAGCTAGGAGGGACCAACCTAGGAGAGGTGGGAGGGGGGCTAGCCGTGGCCGCCCGAGATCTGGCTCGCGGCAGTCCCAAAACTCCGGTGGGCACCAACCTAGAACCAGCTTTTGAAGGTGCGCACGAGGACCGCAGACCAGTCTCTCTGTCTCTGACTTCTCTACCCTTCATCAACCGCTTATCCCACTTCTACCAGGCCTGGGCCTGTATCACCTCAGACAGGTGGGTACTCAGCCTCGTAGAAGTGGGATATTCTATCCAATTCCGCACCCTACCACCCACCCACTCCCCTTCCCCGTCCCTCTTCAGGGACCCATCTCACGAGCAACTCTTAGATCAGGAGGTAAATACCCTCTTGTCTTTGGGTGCCATAGAGGAGGTTCCTCGAGAATTTCGGGGCAAGGGATATTACTCCCGCTATTTCCTTATCCCGAAGGCCAAGGGTGGGCTCCGCCCCATCCTGGACTTGCGAGGCCTCAACTCCTACATAAAGAAGTTGAAGTTTCGAATGCTGTCCTTAGCCTCCATAATCCCAGCTATGGATCACAGAGACTGGTTCGCGGCCCTCGATTTGAAAGATGCGTATTTCCATATCTCCATTATCCCGAGCCACAGGAGATTCCTGCGATTCGTGCTCGGACATCGTCATTACCAGTTCACAGTCCTCCCTTTCGGGCTCTCGACCGCCCCAAGGGTATTCACAAAATGCATGGCAGTGGTGGCAGCCTTCCTCAGACGGAAAGGCATCCATGTTTACCCCTACCTGGACGATTGGCTCGTAAGAGCAAGTTCCAGGAACCTGCTAAAAATGCACATACATTTTATCAGGGCAACCTTCCTTCGGTTAGGGCTCATCCTCAACGTCTCAAAATCGACCCTTATTCCTACCCAGAGGATCGAGTTTATAGGCGTCATACTGGACTCCCTACAAGCAAGGGCGTTCTTACCTCCTTCCCGGGCCAAGTCCATCAAGGACATTATTCATTCACTCCTACAGTTTCCCACCACCACAGCCAGAAACTGCATGGTCCTCATGGGACATATGGCAGCCTGCACTTACGTGGTGCCATACGCAAGACTCCGCCTCAGGCCTCTACAATTATGGTTCGTGGGTGTTTACAACCAACGCAGAGATCCGCTAGACCTCATCGTGACTATCCCAGTAGAGGTCAGACGCTCCCTCCACTGGTGGCTCCAGCCTCAGTCTTTGAACGTTGGGGTTCCCTTTTGCAAGCCCCAACCATCTCTGACCCTGGTGACGGATGCTTCCGCCCTCGGCTGGAGGGCGCATCTCAGGGAAATCCGGACTCAAGGCCTATGGTCCCAGGAGGAGCTGTCTCTTCACATCAATGTCCGGGAGCTCAGGGCGGTCCGTCTAGCATGCCAGACGTTCCAGTCACTCCTACAAGGCAGGTATGTGTCGGTCCTAACGGACAATACAGCCACGATGTTCTATATAAACAGACAGGGTGGTGCTCGCTCTTCTCACCTGTGCAGGGAAGCCCTCGCCCTTTGGGATTTCTGTATTCCTCTGGGGATCTCCCTCACGGCCGCATACCTCCCGGGGACTCAGAACGTGTTGGCAGACACGCTCAGTCGTTCGTTCAGGGGTCACGAATGGTCCCTCAGGCCCGATGTTGCCCACTCGATTTTCCTATGGTGGGGGTTTCCCCTCATAGATCTGTTCGCCACAAAGGCCAACCGGAAATGTCACAGATTTTGCTCCCTCCTCAATCTCAGCCCGGGGTCGGAGGGAGATGCCTTTCAGATACCGTGGACGGGGGGCCTGCTCTATGCATTTCCCCCGTTTCCCCTCGTGCACAAGGTACTGCTCAAGGTTCGACACGACAGGGCATCCCTCATACTAATAGCACCGGCCTGGCCTCGCCAACACTGGTACACAGCTCTAAGGTCACTGTGCGTGACGAGGCCGTTAACACTTCCTTTTTTCCCAACATTGATCTCCCAGGACCACGGGAGGATGCTGCACCCCAACCTGCAGTCCCTCCATCTCACGGCGTGGAATATCCATGGCTGAATCCAGAAGAGCTGCGATGCTCGGATTCAGTCAGGGATATCCTTCTCGGTAGTAGGAAACCGTCCACCAGGGTTATGTACACAGCCAAGTGGAAGCGTTTCTCCTTGTGGTCTCAGGGTAAAGGTAGAGATCCTCTGACTTCTACAGTCTCCAACATTTTAGACTACCTCCTTGAACTGAAGCAGCAGGGATTAGCAATCTCTACTGTTCGTGTGCACCTGGCTGCTATATCGGCTTTCCACCCGGGGTTTGGGGGTACTTCGGTATTTAGCAACCCCTTGGTTCTCAGATTCTTAAAAGGTTTGGAGAGATTATATCCCCAGGTCCGTCAGCCTATTTCCCCGTGGGACCTCAACCTGGTTCTGAAGGTGTTAATGAGGCCTCCATTCGAGCCCATGGCCACATGCCCACTATCCTATCTCTCATGGAAGACTGCCTTTTTAGTGGCAATCACTTCTGCCCGTCGAGTGTCTGAGATTAGGGCGCTCACCTCCGAGCCGCCCTATACCGTCTTCCATAAAGATAAGGTTCAGTTACGTCCTCACCCAGCCTTCCTCCCAAAGGTAGTTTCACCCTTTCATTTGAACCAGGAGGTGTTTTTACCGGTATTCTTTCCCAAGCCCCATGCTAACAGCAGGGAAAGAATGCTTCATTCCTTGGATGTAAGGAGGGCCCTGGCTTTTTACATAGAAAGAACTAAGAGTTTCCGTAAATCTCCGCAACTTTTTATTTCGGTGGCTGAGAGGATGAAAGGTTTACCTGTTTCCACCCAGCGCCTTTTGGCCTGGATTATATCATGTATTAAATTGTGCTATAATCTCTCGAATGCTACTACCCCAGCACTAACGGCGCATTCGACCAGAGCGCAGGCCGCATCTACGGCATTCCTGGAACACATTCCGATCATGGAAATCTGTAGGGCAGCGACGTGGTCTTCTGTTCACACCTTCGCGTCACACTACGCCATCGTGCAGCAGTCGATGGAGGATGCAGCTGTGGGACAAGCGATCCTGTCAGCAGGGACTCAGTGTACTCCTCACCCTCCGCCGAGATGACTGCTCGTAAGTCACATCTGGGAATGGACATGAGCAAGCACTCGAAGAAGAAAGAACAGTTACTCACCTCTCGTAACGTTTGTTCTTCGAGATGTGTTGCTCACCCGCCTCCCCTCGGTCGGAGTACCGGCAAGAAGGAACTGAGCGGGGGGAGGGTCGGCAGGGGCATATATACATCGCCATATCGGCGCCACTCCAGGGGTCGCCCCTGCCGACCCTACGGGTATTGCTAGGGAGAAAAGTTCCGAAAACCGTGCATGCGCGGTGCGCACACACATCTGGGAATGGACATGAGCAACACATCTCGAAGAACAAACGTTATGAGAGGTGAGTAACTGTTCTTTCTCTATTGCTCTGATCATCCTAGTAGCCTTGTCTGCACTTGTTCCAGTTAGAATTCATCTTTCTTAAACATGGGAGACCAGAATTGCACAGTATTCCAGATCAAGTCTCATCACTGCCTTGTATAATGGTAATAAACCTTTCCTGTCTCTAGTGGAAATATCTCGCCTGATGCATACTAGGATTGTATTAGCCTTTGTCAAGGCTGCATCAGTGGATCATAGTCATCCTGTGATCAACCAATACAGAAGGTCTTTCTCCTCCTCAGTCACTTCAAACTGATATGTCCCTATCTTATAGCAGAAATTCTTGTTACACTCTTGGAACATGCATGACCTTTCACTTTGCACTATTAAATTTCATCCCATTTGTATTACTCTAATTTTCAAGGTCATCCAAATCTCTTGAATGATATTCTGGTCCTCCTCCCTACAGGCAGTACCTCACAACCCTCAACAGTTCCCTGGTCCAGCATGCATCTGCAATTCATGAAGTTTCCTTTCAGCCTCCTCTTTCTTTCTCTCCATCACCTGCCCAAATCTCCTTTGAAACTCAACCATGGTTTCTCGCTGCAACTCCAAACCTCAGATCTTCGATCAGCTCTATCAGGTGGCACTTAATACAAACAAACTACCAGTACTCTCTCCAGAATAATGTACATCCCCACAACTTCCATATCCAGTCATCTTCACTGTCTCTTCTATTCCTTGGGTCATTACCACTGCTGCCTCTATAGCTGCCATAGCCTTCCCTGCTAAGCTACCATGAAAGAGGAAAAAAGAACTCCCAAAACCAAAAAAATAAAAACTCCCCCCTCCTCCCTGCTAAATCCCCCACTCAAACTCCTTTGTTTTGAGGTCTTTGTTGGCTTCTGTGCTGCTGGCTGGCCTGTGGGCTGCTTTTATAGGCCAGTTGAATTTTACTTTGCTGGGCTCTTCCACTGCTGGCTCTAACTCCTTCTCGTTCCCCCTTCCTTAGGCTGATGAGAGTCTTGACTCTAAGATCTGTTTCTATGATGTTGAAATGGACACAGTCACACACTTTGATTTCAAGGCTGGACGAGGGGATAGTGGAGCCGTGCCCTCCTTCTCTGGACAAGAGCATGAAAAGTAAGAAAACTTCATTTTGGAAAGTCTGACTTGTGGCTTTAGGATAGGAATCTAATTTATGAAAACAAGCCATTCCTTGATGGGGAAGAACTCTGCACAAATTAGTGAGTTGCTCTGATTTAACTAAGTTAATTTTTTTAACTGATTTTACTTAAATTGAGACAAACATTGTGTGTAGATAAATTTTGCTTAGGACTTCCTTTCTCCACTTTTTAGTGGGACAGTTTGTTGATAACCACATTTATCCCTGTTATTGCATATGTAGAGGAGAAAAATTAATTACTGATGAGACCTCTGTTTTCTCTCTCCCTTTACACTGATACTTAGAATTTATGGTCATGCTTTGTTTTCAAAGTGCAATGCAAACATTAATTAACCCTCACAGGTATTGTGAATCTACCTAGGATTTTATATGGCCCTGATCTTGATGGTATGTTAAATGCCTGAGATATGCAAGTAAGTGTTAGCTCTATTTTACAGATGGTGGAAGTGAAGCATAGAAGGTGATTGACTTTCTCAAGGCTGCACAAAAAATCATTGTCAAAGCCAGGATAAAAATGAGGGAGTTCCTGGCTTACTGCTCAGTCCACTAGACCACAACACCTCTCTGTTTTTTAAAAAAATGCTGAGTTTATTACTTGTGAAAAGTGCTGATTTTTACACACCTAAAGAAGTTTCTTGTTTGCAGCCCAAGTACTGAGTAAGCAGTTGCAGCAGTTCTGGGTCCCTCATTGTGTCTCAACTTTGACATAGAGAAACCACCTCTCTGGATCTGTCTTCATGGCTTGTTCATTCCTTGATCTCTTTGCTCAGATCCCCAATGATGGTACACATTTTGTTTAGTTTTGTGCAAGCGATGTGGGCACTTTTCCATCAAGAATAACAACTCATTTTTCATAGGCCACCAAGTGGCCATAAGATCAGACCTCTTGATTGTTACTGAGCTGGATTTGAACCCATGACCTATATGGGTAAGACACTATATGTATGTCTATACTGTAGCTGAGAAGTTAATTTCTAGTTTTTATAGACATACCTGTCAGCTCTGACTGAGCTAACATGCTAAAAATAGCAGTAAGGCCATGGCAGCTCATGCGAGTTATCTGAATACATACCTAGGGCCTCTGATGGGTTTGTTTCAGGTGGGTAGCCTGGGCCACTGACCATGCCACCACAACCACACTGCTATTTTTAGCAAGCTAGCTCTGAATGAGCTGGCACGTGTATGTCTATCTGAGTGGAGAATTATACCTCCCAGCTGCAGTCTAGGTGCATCTTTAGCCAAGCAGCAAACCCTAAGAGTTTTTTTGCATTTGTGTTATTGTAAGCGAGCGGACACTCACCCCGGTGGCGCCTCCTGCTGGTCGTATGGGGAATCAGCTCTCCAGCCTCCGGAGCGCCCTCTGCCGGCCGATGTCCCGCTCCTACTCCGGCCCCGTGTCCCTCCCGGACCCCGGTGCTCTCTAGCTGAGGGTGCTGCACCCCTGCAGAACCCCCTCAAGTCCAAGGGTCTCCCCTCCCCAGGGAACGCTCCACCCACTATCCCCACCTTGCCTCAGACTTGGCCACTGCCAGTCACCACTTGCCTCCGCTCACTGAGGCAGACTGCAGTATCGTGGCCTCTCATCACCGGCAATGGGGGTTTGGCCTGCTGCTTCTAATTCTAGCCCTGGGCTGCCCCCTGCAATCCCAGTACCCCTGGGTGAGGCCTTCTGCCAGGCCTTGCAGCCTGGGGCTCCCAGGCTAGAGCTTCCCCAGCTCCCAGTGCCTAGCTCCAGCCCTGCACCACCCTGGATACTCACTGAGGCTCCCTGCAGCTAGGCCTGTCCTCCTCTGGAGACAGAGGAGACTGTCTTTTTAGGCCCCTGCCTCTCAGCCTTTATACCGGCCTGAGAGTTTGTGGCGTGGCCACCCAGCTGAGCCTGCTTCCCAATCAATCCTGGGAGTTTGCTGGCTCCCAGCCACAACCCCTTCCCTGGGCTATTCCAGCCCTTTCAGGCAGGGAGCGGGTGGTCACCCCGCTACAGTTATCATTAGCTTTTATGCATGTACATGTTTAATGTTCCTGGTATTTAAAAAAAAGAACATATATAGGACAAACTTAAAGTGGTGCAGTGTCAGGTAGATAATGTGCTAATGAAACTTGCAATGCTGTTAGGAGGCATTGAAAACGGTGATATGTACAGTTGATGTTGAAATGCAGTGGGTTTTATATTTGATAAGTGAGTACAGATAAAGGAGTCTGTTTAACTCCTGTGCTTCTGGCAGGATTATTCAATGTAAACATGGAGTAACCAGTCCATTGTCTAATTTTGTCTCCAGCCTTCCCTGGTTTAGTAGGTGCTTTTCACTGCCTCACTCCCTGGTCCTGGGGACATACTTGGGTTCTGTGTCTGCATTGTGCAGCCATATCTTTACTCTATTGTTATCCATGCTTACTCCAATTACACCATCATTTGCTGTGTAGACATACCCTCAGAGAAAGCAGAGGCAGATGGACAGGCAGCTAGTCTCGTAACTGTGACAGACACTGAGGTTAGTCACTGCAGTTGGAGTCTTTGGTTCTTTTCCAGAACACAGCTCCCTCTGTGCTGACTTTGTTTGCAAAAAGTTAATCATCATTACCGATCTCCAAGAAGAGGGGAAAAGATGAGGAGAAAGATAAGAAGTCAGTCAAACCAACTTTATTCCCTTCACTGTTAGATTTTACAACTACGTGGTAACTAAGATCCTGATTCCAGTTATAATCCTGGATTTTCATTTAAATTACCTTACTTTTATTTTGGTGTTTTGTAAAGTAGAATGTTGTTTTAAATTGCTCACTTTCACACAAGAAAGTCATATAGTTTTGCCAATCATTGTCCTGCATTTTTTTTCGATGGATAAGTAAAAGAGCTATGATCTAACGCCATTGTGCCTCTTAGAGTTACCCTGCCTAATGACCAGCCCTAGTAATCACCCAACTGGTAATCACACCAGTTTCACTTATTTTGGTGATTTATTTAAAGCTGATGGTGTTGGCGAAAACTGGATGGCCAACATGCAGAACTTGGTGAACTTGTGTACTGATAGCTATGTAGCTGTTTAGCAGATCTCAATACATGAGACTACCATTTTGCTTGGACAACTCATATCCATAGCAAAGCCCTATGAGCCAACACAAGATCAGAATTCCCAGTAGGTGCAGCACGCAGACTGGCCTTTTGTTTGTGACAACAACTTGTTTTTCTTTGTGGCCATCATCTTCCATTCATATTGAAAAGAGTGCTTGTATTTACAGGCCTGAGCTGAAGATGAATCCTTAAATGAAATTCCCTCGGTACCACATGTTTGTCCTGAATTGAACGATCCCACTGTATTTGCTTCAGCTTTCCTCGATAAAGGACCCTGATCAGAAACACTGTCCATGACTAGCAAAGTGTCCTTCTTCTTAAAGCCAATGTTCCTGCTACTATGATGTCGGGGAGCAGAGGTGAAAGTAAGCTGGTACGCCCCGGTACGGCGTACCGGCAAGAGTCGGTGCGCCGTACCGGGGCGGATTGGCTTCCCCAGGCGCAATTAAAAGGACCTGGGGCTCCCAGCAGCAGCTGGAGCCCCAGGCCCTTTCAATTGCTGCGGGAGCCCAGGGAGGCTGCAGGGTGGCTCCGGCGGCAGGGACCGTGGCGCTAGAGGTGTCCCAGCCCTGGGCTCTTTAAATAGCTACTGGAGCCCTGCTGCTGCTTCCCCAGGACTCCGTGGGGACGGGAGCCCCGCTGACGGAGCCCTGGGGAGGCTGCGGCGGGACTCCGGTAGCTATTTAAAGAGCCCAGGGCTGGGACACCGCTACCACCCCGGACCCTTTAAACTGCCACCGGAGCCCCCGCCGCAGCCTCCTCCGGGCTCCTGCAGCGGGGGTTCCAGCGGAATTTTAAAGGGCCCGGGGCACTAGCGGTGTCCCACCCCCAGGGAAGCGGTGCCAGAGCCCTGGGGAAGCAGTGTCAGGTGCCCATGACTTGCAGGGAAGAGGGAGTGGCTGAGTTCTGCAGTCAGAGGTGCTGATACTGGTGTGAGCAATAGGGATTCAGGTACCATCTTCGACCCGCCATGCTGCCCTTCTGGTGGTGGAGCCACCTGCCCTGGAGTCCGTTCTATTCCAGCCCTGCCTCCTTTCCTGCCCAGGACAGGGGAGCATAGTGTGCATGCAAGTAGGGAAGAACAATGCCTGTATTCCTTTGACGTTAGCTGCTGGCGTTTTATATTTAGAGGACCAAACTGTTCTGTAGGTCACCGCAGCACTTTATAATGATAGCTGAAAGAATGAAAGGTCTCCCCATCTTCACTCAAAGAATTTCATCTTGGATTACATCATTTATTCGAGTGTGTTAAGACCTCACAGGTGTCCCCCTCCGCTGAACCTAATTGCTCTTTCCATGAAGTCTCAAGCATCTTCTGTGGCCTTTCTACCTCAAGTCCCAATTCAAGATATCTGTAGAGTAGCAACATGGTCCTCAGTACACACATTCGCAACACAGTATGCCAACACTCAACAGGCCAGAGATGATGCACACTTCGGCTGAGCATCACTACAGTCGGCTTATCCTTGAACTCTGAGCCCACTTCCGATACAATTGCTTGTGAATCACCTAAATTGGAATGGACATGTGCAAATATTCCAAGAAGAAAAACAGTTACTAACCTTTCTGTAGCTTTTATTCTTCGAGATGTGTTGCACATGTCTATTCCAAGACCTGCCTGCTGGCCCTGCTCTCGGAGTGGTTGATAAGAATAATCTGAAGGGTGCAAGGTCCCTTATACTGGCACTATGAGTGTGTGGCACCAACAGGTGCCAGAGCTGACCCGACGGACACCATTAGGAGAAAAAAATTCTGGCAGCTGTGCTTGGGAGGTTCACATACCTAAATTGAAATGGGCATGCACAAAACATCTCAAAGAACAATAGTTACAGAAAGGTTAGTACCCGTTTTTTGTTTGTTTTTTTAAACCTCCACTTAGTATCTCTGGCTCCAAGTCACGTTAGAGACGTGGCCTGGTATACACTAGGACAGGGGTTCTCAGACTTTTGTTCTGGTGTCCCCTTTCACATACCAAGCCTCTGAGTGCGACCCCCCCCCATACATTAAAAACACTTTTTAAATATATTTAACACCATTATAAATGCTGGAGACAAAGCAGGGTTTGGGGTGAAGGCTGACAGCTTGCAGAGGGGTCCCGACCTCCAGTTTGAGAACTCCTGGGATAAGGTAATAAATAGGGATAGAAGAGGCTGTGCTGGCAGAAACAATTTAATATGTACAAAAATGTATGAGAGTGGAAAAGTCAGTTTTGTCAAGTACAGCATGCTCTGTCTGGAAATGAGGTCACCATTGAAGCCCTAATTTTAATCATACTTGTAGTTCCATTGATTTAAATGAGACTACCTGTGTCCTTAAAGAATCAGGGCAATCTTGTTTCTGCTTTCTATATATGAACATGCTTGCAAGTATATGAACATGCTTGCAAGTTTTGGGTGGAGCAGGGGCTGGTGCAGGAGTGCCAAAACTGTCTGGTACCTCCTAGATTTGGCTTCTTGTCACTTATTCAGTATTTTTTGATGAGTTATCTTTCTTTCCTCAGTAATTCTCCAGAGACTTTAACTACCTAGATCACAGAGAGAAAACAGATGTTAATACAAAACTGTTAAGGTTAGAAATATGCCTCCTGCAGTGGGCAGTGTAGCTGCAGGAGACACACATGGCCTCATATCCTTAGGGTCTAAAGAGGACACTGTCCACACTTCTCTCTAAGGAATCCATCTTTTCAGGCAGCAGTGATAGGTAGAGCCCTGTGTGTATACAAAGTGTGGCAGGGTGGGCCTGACCCAGCCTGCCGCCCCTTTAAGAGGGAGAAAAGCCCTCTGCAAACCTCCCTGCAGAGAGGCCTAATTAGCCACCTGGGCTGCAGAGCAATCAGCCTGGATGGGTTGCACCTGGCAGCCTCCCTCAGGGGGATAAAAGCCTGCCAGGCAGGAAGCCCAGGGTGGTGGTGGTACGGTAGTGTGGAGAGAGAGAAAGATAGAGAAAGGCACAGAGCTGAAATAGAGCTGAGGCTAGAGGCCTGACATAGCTGAACTATATAGAGTTGTGTAGAGCTGTAAGCTGTAGAGCTGTGTTAGAGCTATAAGCTATAGAGCTGAGTATAAAGCTGTGTATATTGGTGGTGGGGCCTTGCACTGTGAAATAAAGAGCACTGTTGGAGCCTAAGAAGAGTTTCCTGCCTGTGTTTGAAGAGGGGTGAGAAGGAGATCTGTCACAAAAGTTTGTATCAGCATCCAATCCACAAACATGGTCTGTGGATATAAAGTGGATAGCCGCAGATTTGCAGGGCTGTAGTGATAAGAAGTAGTGACTCAGGAACTAAGAGGAGATGCTACAATCAAGAGCAAGGAAGTGTACAGGGTAAGAAGGGCCTGCCATTGCTGCTGTCATCAATACTACCATGATATGGGTATGTGTTTAAAGATACTCACTATGTGGAACTTGAAGAATCAGTAGCAATTCTGATGATTGGTAGATGAGGGGAGAGTGAGAGTAACTTGAAGGGACTACAATTTTTCCACCATGAATAGCCCATTATTTTTGGTAACTTCACCCTGCTAAACTTGTAAGCACAGAGGACTCTCTTCCCAACACCGAGGGCTAGAAAAATATTTATTTTTCAGTGAAAGCTTAGATTACATGTAGTGGAGGTTGGACTAGATCCCTCCCAAAAGCTATTGCATATAAGAGCAACAAATTCAGGGCCTGTTTCTCTGTTGCCTAATTCCTCATGCAGTCATTTACACCAAGTCAAAGTGGGTGTAAATCACTAGTCATCTGATTCATTACCATTTCACATGTACTTGGTACTTCCTTTCAACAGGTCTACACAGTGGCACCAGGGCAGGCTCTGTCTCTAATGAATAACAGTTTTTATGGTCTAGCTTGGTCAAGGTGTCCCATACACTATTGTCACTGCAGATTAGAGTATAACAGAAGCTAGGAGTTCTTAGATGAAACTGCTTTGGAGTTATGAGTCGACAGAAGAATAATTTTCAGAAAAAAATTCCCACCTCGTCAACACCTCATTCTTGTAAAAACCCTGCCACATCAGAACACTACACTGCACATCCAATTCTCTCCTTGGGAAGCGGATGAGAAAACAGACAAGTGATAGACTTTAGTAAAATTTCTTAATGTGATGCTGGTAAGTGCTCAGATCCCCTGGTGATGAGGGTGGGATATGAACCTTTATCAACCAGAATACTTGTCCAATTAATCTGACACTTTCCTGAACACTATTCTGTGAATGACTTCATGTGAGAAATGGTAGATGGAAATCATCCTTCCCCATCCCCCCCAGGAAATTGGGCTGTGTGAATGAGAAAGAGAATCCAGTTTATAATATAAACTATTTTATAGCTTTACCCATGGAGTCTCTCTAGTGCGACATATTTCAAACAGAAATTCAGTTTAAAGCTATCCAAATATGTAACTCTTCTGACTCTTCTGAATCAATCTTCTGAATCGGTCAGACCCTAAGCTACATGGTTACCAAGTGTCTCTAGAAATGAGTGCAAGCCCTATGTCAGATTCTGCCATCATTTCCCATGCTGAGCAGTACTTTAATCCTTGATTTCAATGGGACTACTTGATAAGTAAGGGACAAAAGTAGCAGAATCTGGACCTTAGTGATGTAGCTTCCTGTTAAGTTTCTTTTAGAGGCTTGTGTTCTATCCACACTTGTAATGACATTTATTTTCTGTATCTTGATGTTTACATCCTTGCCATGATCTCTCTCCTGTTACTAGACTGACAAAGCATATTGTTAGAGACAAGGTAGGTGAGGAATATTTTTTTTATTGGACCAACTTCTGTTGAAAAATTAATCAATAAAAGATATTACCTCATCCCTTTGTGTCTCATATCCTGAGACCAATATAGCTACAACACTGCAAATGCATATTGTTAACAATTAATTCACTGAGATTCATTGCTGTATTTCCATTACTATTTATACATATGTATTTTGCTTTTATTTTTGATCTCTTCACTATTTTACTTATATAAAATTACAATCCCCTTCTTCCAGAAAGTCATTTATTTTTTCCAGTTGTTAACACAGAGGGTGCTCTTTCAATCCCAATTAAGCCTTTAACTTGTATATGGGCTAGAGTTTGAACACAATGAATTCCTCAGTTCATACCATTCTTTCTATATAATCAAAATCCCCTGGCCATCAGATGTGACCTATATTCTGGTTATTCACCCCATGACAGAACAGAAGAACTTTGTCACTGTTTTTTACACTCCTCATTAGAATGAGTGAATTTGTGCAGAAGCACAAAAAGAATTAAAGATGGCTTGCATCCGACGAAGTGGGTATTAGCCCACGAAAGCTTATGCTTCAATACTTTAGTTGGTCTTTAAGGTGCCACAGGACTCTTTGTTACCTCTGCTATTCCAGACTACCTCTCTGATTCTTAAAAAGAATTAAGTGCGTGTTTGGCATTTTTTCCCCATAAAGTTCAGCCCTTCTGAGTCAGGTTAATGATTATTTCTGCACTGAGTCCCTTCTCCTGTCTGTGAGATGATGTAAAATAAGGGCAAATCCAGTCACCCCAGCAAAGATCCAGGTTGTAGAACCTGTGACTCTCATTGCCCAGGCAGGTGAAGGAACAGAGGAGTGCTCTGCAGCCATACAGGGAATCAGTCTGGAAGAAATTTAGGCTTTCTGGGGTGTTGAAAAGGCAGTAGCATGTGTGGCAGCCTTCCTTTCTTGGTTTAGGGATTTGTACACATTGGTTTAGCTTTGTACACATGATTGTAATTAACATCTGCTGCTCTATCCTAGCAAGCTGGATGAGAAGGGCTGGGCAGAGATCAGGAAGCAGGTCCAGGAGTTCACACATACCACGCAGGTAAAATGCTTTCTGTGCTAAGGCAGACTGAAAAGAGGGCTAAGGATAGACCAAGCAGTTCTGCAATCGTAATGATCACTGCCACCATTACCATTACATGTTCATTCCCAGGACAGATGCTTTTCTTGATCTAACACAGTGTTTCCCAAACTGTGTTCCGCACGATGGTAATAGGTGTTCCGTGAAAGAATCGCAATTAAAAAAAGAGTCTTTAAAAAATATATTTTAAATTTGGCATATTTGAAGCATATTTTACAACTCTTTTTGAATGACTATAATTGAACATTAAACTCTTTTTCTGGTTATTGATAGATCTCATATAGAATATCATGGCGTAAAGAGAATTTTGACTCTTGCACTTGATTTTTGTACAGAAAACCCTCAATTTAGCGGACCTCGATTTAACGGACTTCAGATTTAACGGACAAAATTTCCAGTCTGTATGTCGTATGTGAAAATTAACACCCTGTTAATTTTAAAATGCTTTTAACCAAGATTTGCTTATAATTAAATTAACAGGTTATTTTTTGTTATTAATTCACTGTTACAGTAGACTCCTGATTATCCGGGCGCGGGTTAACTGGGCTGCGGATTAACCGGGATGTCTAAACGGGTCGGTAGGGGAAGCCCCAAAGCGGCGGCGGGCTCAGCCTTAGCCTGCCGCTGCTTTGGGGCTTCTCCCACTGGCCCCTTATGAGCTGGGGTCTCAGCCTGCTTCCAGCCTGGGTGTAGGAAACCCAGGCTGGCAGCGGGCTGAGACCCCGTCTGGCAGGAGCCTGGGGGAAAACCCCAAAGCGGCGGCAGTCTTCCTACACCCAGGCTAGCAGGGGAGCTGACTGGGGCAGGTGGTGGGACCACCACCATCCCACCCCCACCCCCAGGGCAGCCGGCAAACCCCCCCCCCCTCCCAGTAGACACGTGATTATCGGGGATTTTATTAACCGGGATTAAGGTTTTCCCGATCATCCCGGATAATCCAGAGTCTACTGTATAGAAAACTTTTCTGTGAAATTAAACTTTTCATACATACTTAATTTTAATTACACAAACATGTCTACATAAGTAAAAACAGGTAAACTAACTAATTTGTCAATTTTTTAACATACGCATTCGGAAAACCTACTTTATTATATAACGGACTTTCGGCTTTAACGGACACCCCCTCGCCCGAATTAGTCCGTTATATCGAGGTTTTACTGTACTACTTTATACGCGCTTTCCAGTTAGAAATTGTTAGTTTGAGTTGTTTTAAATTTGTATTTTTGCTTTGTTTTATAAAATAAAAAATATTTGAGCATAAACAACGCAACTTTTTATTTGAAAATCAAACGACTACAAAATAATATTATAAGTGTTCCGTAAATATATGTCAGTTTAAAAAGTGTTCCGTGGCCAAAAAAGTTTGGGAAACACTGATCTAGCATGCTGCTACCTGCTGGAGCTCTCTTATAACATTTCCCATCTGTGCACTGGCAGCAATGCAGCTCCATGGGAGATAACATCAAGGGCAGCTCCAGTGCGGAAAAGCTCTTGTGGCCAGTGGCAGTTTTACTATGTTATCTAGATTTGCCCTGAGCAGGGTTGGTTGACATGGCAGTTAAAAACACTACTGCTCCCTTTATTGCTACTACTGGTGAGTACAAAGAAGGGAAACGTTCAGGAGGAAAGGCTGTCGTAGACACCCCAAGCACTGTTTCTGAAACACTGTTGCCTGCAGTACTCTAGCACTTTAATTACTTTCAGTGCTGGGTTAGGGTGGACACGATGGCTGCACTGGCAGGATGTCATTGTTTTCAGGGTATTGAACACCTGCGGTTTGGCTCTTTGGGAGGCTCATGTGTCTGAATGTTATTCTGATTTTCAATTAATTGGGCATCTTATTTAGTTTAAGGCCCAGAAAAATCTCAGGGCTGGAGGATGAGTGCATGAGAAATTCAGTAGCCTCTGATTTGATGACCACTTCAGAGAGAGTGTCAGCACCAGTCCAGTGCTTTCCCCAAAGCAGTCTCTTATCACTTTTTGTTCTCTCTGGATTTCTGCCCCCAGGAGGATCTGGAGAGGGAGAGAAGCCAGCTGCTGACTCAGGCAATTGTGGCAGAAGGGCAGGTGCTGGAGCTACAGGAATATATAGATAAGCACCTTGCAAGGTGAGATGGGGATCCCGTTATCTGTCCCTTGCCCCATGCAAAAGGCTTACTTCCGCGGCTGGTGAATAGTGTGATAACTGCTGCAGTGTAGACACCTGACCTAACTGCTACCTTCCCATAGTACAGCCCAGCTAATGTTTGAAAATGAATCCAGCTTTGTGTGCAGCTGGCAGTATCAGTAGGTCAGCATGATCACGGGAGTTTGCATCTGTCCTTTCCAAGGACACAATATTTCCTTCCTCTGGGCTGCAGCCCACCTTGAAAGCTGTGTAGGAGGCTAAGGAGGGGGTGAGTGGGGAAGACTGTCTAGAATTCAAAGCCTTTCCACTCTGCAACTCATTTAACATGTCAGCTGTCGACCACTGGTTCATCACAGCCACAGCAAGGCAGAAAAGCTGCTAGTGCTGCTACCACCAGGAAGTGCTATTACACTTAGCTTGTACAACTGTAACTAATCAGCGGTTCTCAAACTTTTGTGTTCTGCGACCCCTTTTTGCATTGCTGCGTCCTGTGGCGGCCCTGGGTTATGTCTGCCAAAATACTGCCAGATTGAACACTTTCGCTTTCTGTAGCATTTCAGAGGACATGCAGCATTCCTCTCTGTGTCCGCCGAAATGCCGCCGGCAGCAGAAGCTTTCTCTTCGGTGGCTTTTCAGCGGACACACTCCTGCGTTTGGAGCTGCTGCCAAAGCCGTCAGCAACTCGTGACCCCTCTGGAATCGCCCTGTGACCTCTAGGAGGGTTGTGACCCCCAGTTTGAGAACCACTGCATTAGGAGATTTATGTTTTGCTGACAACTTTAGCAGCAGGTTCAGCATTAGATCAGCTGCACATAGTTTACTGACCCCCATTGTCAGTTATGGGTAACTTTTGTAGGGTAGACCAGGCCTCTATGTTAGACAAGTTCTATTAAAAAGTTACAGCCATGAGGTGGGAATGGATTTAGGAATCTTATTTTGTGGCCCCACCGCTTTGATCAGGTGGCACACTCACTAGAATGATAAGATACTGGTCTTGAAGCCGGGGAATGCTGACAGCCTAACTTTGGCAAAATGGGAGTAAAAGGAGGAACTGGGAATAAAAGTGAAAATCAGTGTTACCTTTAATAAAAGGCTGAGTGAAAACTAAAAGATCTTACTTAGACTAACCTCATACCCTGAATCTATTTTTTAGACACTTTTATATAAAAGAGAGACCCATAATACACCCAATCTAGCATTGAATTCATGGCTTCTCATGAGGTGCAGATGACATTATAGTTCTGTCTTTTAAAGAGACTGTCTATTTAAATGATTTTAAAAGAATAAAACAACAAAAATCATTTTGTTCTTCATAATTTTCAAGTTTTCCTTTTGTGTCCAATATAGGCTGCCTTTTCTTTAGTTTAATTAAAATATTATATGGTTTGTTCTACATTTATTTTAGTAGCTCTCCAGGTAAAGGGTCAAAGTAAGTATGAATTCCATAGCATATCTTTGTTATGGACTTCCAGTTGGTGACAGACTGTGGTGCTGCATGCTGAAGTAGAGGATCCTTGGTGCCTGCATTATGTACTTGGTCAGCCTCATGTTGTTTGGGCTGGTGGAAAGGTTAGTTGTGTCAGATAAGTGGTGTGCTCATGCTTTATGGGAAAAGGAGGAGAAATGTGATGTCAACTTGCTGAATGAGCCTTTCCCTTGCCTGATTCACAGAGTAGTTTTAGCAGCGGGGGCTTGAAGGAAATCACCCACTCACCACCACCCTGCCTGGAAGATGAGCACTGGAGGAGGGTGTAGGAATTCAAGAGGAATAAATAATGGTCCCTGGAATTAAGTGGAAGGGGACCAACTGTCTCCCGCGCTGCAATAAGTGAGCCTGAGTTTAGATAGAAGTGTGGTTTAGTCACCATCAAAAAGGATCCTTTAAAGTCTTTTGTTATGTTACCAGTTGAGAGACATTCCACAACATCTTTCATTTTTCTGCTGTTTCCTATTCATTACTATGTTTGGCTAGTAACCCAGTACAGGAACTCCACACTTAACGTAGTTCTGTTCCTGAAAAATGCGACTTTAAGCGAAACGATGTTAAGTGAATCCAATTTCCCCATAAGAATTAATGTAAATGAGGAGGTTAGGTTCCGAGGAAATGTTTTTCACCAGACAGACTATATTATATTATATTATCTATATATATAAAAGTCAAATGGTGTATGTATGGGCGGATGTATGCTTACTCCTTCCACACTGTTTGAGCTAGAGACTTGAAATTTGGTACAGTTAGAGGTCTTGGAGTCCTAATGACCGTAAGAGTCGAAAATTTTTCAAATCTCACCTCTAACGCCCCCCAGGGGTGAAATTCTTTAAAGGCCCCAATCACATCAGCTGGGTAGCTGCTGTTCTCTGTGACATAATTCTGATGTCATAATACCCCCTCCAACAGACACCGCACTCGCTCAGCTCTGTGCCCCCTCCCCCCTCCAATGGAACCCCAGAATCCCTCAGCTCTGTGCCCCCTTCCCACCTCCGATGGACCCCGGAATCCCTCAGCTCTCTGCCCCCTCCCCACCTCTGACGGACCCGAGTTGGGTTTGGTCGGAGGGTAAGTGAGGTAGGGGTGTCGGGTTTGGTCGGGGGGGTGAGGTGGGGGTGTTGGGTTTGGTCGGGGGGTAAGTGATCCGGGGGTGTTGGGTTTGGTCTGGGGGGGGTGGGAAGGTGTCTGGGTGGGTGAGGGGTGAGGTGTTGGGGTTGGTCAGGGGGTGTTGGGTTTGGTGGGGGGGTAAGGTGGGGGTGTTGGGTTTGGTTGGGGGGCTGAGGAGGGGGGTCGGGGTTGGTCGAGGGATAAGTGAGGTGTGGGTGTCGGGTTTGTTGGTGGTAAGTAGGGGTGTCAGGTTTGGTTGGGGGGGAAGTGAGGTGGGGTGTCAGGTTTGGTCTACGGGGGGTGTTGGGGTTGGTAGGGGGGAGGTGTTGGGTTTGGGTGGGGGGTGAAAATGTGAGTCGGGGTTGGTCGAGGGGTAAGTGAGGTGGGGGTGTCGGGTTTGGTCGGGGGGGTGAGGTGGGGGTGTCAGGTTTGCTCTCTGCCCCCATCCAACAGACCCCGCACTTGCTCAGCTGTCTGCCCCCTCCCCACCTCCGACTGACCCGAGCAACGCCGGGTATTTTCGCTAGTATTTTATATTACATATACACACAGTATAAGTTTTAAACAAACAATTTAATACTGGTACACAACAATGATGATCGTGAAGCTTGGTTGAGGTGGTGAAGTCAGAGGCGTGGGATATTTCCCAGGGAATGCCTTACTGATAAATGATGAGCTAGCAATTGGCTGAGCCCCCAAGGGTTAACTCTCACACTCTACAACAGGGGTGGGAAAACTACGGCCTGTGGGCCACATCCGGCCCGCGAGACCGTTCCATTCAGCCCACGGCCAGGGAGGCTGCCCCTGGCCTCTCCCCCAGAGCCGCGTAGCGCAGGCAGCACTGTGAGGCCATGGCTGCACCACCGCCCCCTTTCCCAGAGCCGTGCTGCGTGGGCAACGCTCCAGGGGGCCAGGGCTGCACGCTGGCCCCTCCTCCGGAGCAAGCCGCGTGGGGAGAGCTTTAAGGGCTGGGCCTGTGCGTTCGCCTCTGCCCTGGAGCCACGCAGCGCAGGCAGGGCTTTGGGGGCTGGGGCTGCATGCCCCCCCCCCAAGCTGCTATGGTGAGATGGGGGGGGTTCCAGGGTGGTGGTTGGGCAGGGGGGCTTTGGAGGGGCCAGTCAGGGAGCTGGGTGGGTTGGATGGGGTTGGGGATGTGGGGTGGTGGTTAGGGTGTGGGAAGGTGGATAGGGGTTGGGGCAGTCAGGGCCGGCGACGGGGGGTACTACGGTTACAGCTGTACCGGGCCCCGGACAAACTCGCCCTCGGCGCCGGAGCCCTCCAGCCACAAAGACTCCACCGCAGACACAGGTGCCACCAACGCCGCTCCGCGGGGGCGGGGGCCAGCGAGCGGGGCTGGGAAGACCCGGGTGCGTGCAGCCCAGCCGGCGGGAAACCAATGGGGAGGGCACCTTTTCCCCCACGCCAAAGATCACCCCCAACAGCGGGGTGGGCCAGGCAGGGATGGGTGGGGAGGGGAGGAGGTTAGGCTGGGGGAGGAGATTTGGTTGGGTGGACCGGGTCAGGCAGGGGGGGAAGGAGAATAGGCTGGGGGGGGACCCTCAAACGATCAGAGTAGGGGGGCCCCCCAAAATTTCTGTCGCCGGCCCTGGGGGCAGTCGGGGAACAGGGGAATTGGATAGGGGGTGGGGTCCTGGGGGGTAGTTAGGGGTCTGTGGAAGGGGCAGTCGGGGACAAGGTTGGATGGGTCAGGGATTCTCAGGGGGTGGGAAGTGGGAGGGGCAGTCAGGGGGAGGGGAGGAGGCTGGATTGGGGGCAGGGCCTTCCCTACCCGGCCCTCGATATAATTTCACAAACCTGATGTGGCCCTCGGGCCAAAAAGTTTGCCCACCCCTGCTTTACAAGGCAGTAGGAAAGGAGGAAGGGGAGAGAGAGAGAGAGAGAGTGTGTGTGTGATTATTCGCATTTCCCCTTTAAGTACACTGCCTTGTTAATTAGATCAGCAAGCTGAGCTGCAGCTGCTGTCCTGTCGTGTGGTGTGTGTCCACTGCTCTATAGAATATGAAGTGGGGTGCAGGAGCAAGGGGGTGGGGGACACCCTGACATTAGTCCCCCTCTTCCTCTCCTCCCCTCCCCCCCACAGCACGTAGGAATCCTTGGGAGCAGCTCCAAGGCAGAGGGCAGAAGCAGCACATGGCAGTGGGTGGAGGGACAGCTGAACTGCCAGCAACTGATAGTCTGCTGGGCAGCTGCTGCACAGGGAACTTAGGAGAGCGGGGAGCTGATAGAGGGGCCGCTGGTGCACCCTGGTTCCAAGCCCCCACCAACTAGCTCCAATGGGCTGCTCTTCCTGCAAGCAGTGGACAAAGCAGGCGGCTGCCAAACGACGTTAGAAGAGAGCATAGCACAACTTTAAATGAGCATGTTCCCTAATTGATCAGCAACGTAACAACGAAACACCATTAACCGGGACAACTTTAAGTGAGGAGTACTGTGCTCTTAAAGAAAAAACACCAAGAGTGAATATTATACGTCTTTCCCAGGGGATTCAGCAAATGTCAACTCTTTGTGTGTGAAATAAAATATACAAGAAGACGTGATATAAAGGTTTTGGGCAAGCTATAAATACTTTAATAATGTGTCAAACCTGGAACTGTTTCCATTGCTATTATGAGGTTGAACCTAATACAATTAATGTTTGTATTTATGATAATGGTTTATTGTATCTTGAGTGCACCCTTAGGAAAAATTTTAACATTTATATTATATATATGATGATTGTTTTGGGGCTACCCCTTGGTATATTTCATCCCTTGTTTATGTTAATGAATTGAATAAACAGCCCGGGACATGTTCCACCTGTCTTTACACGTTTGTCCGTTTGATTTTCAGGAGTGTCACTGAGCATCCAGAACTGCAAAATCGCATCCCTGTTAGCCACTTCTGGGACCATAGTGAACCAAGACTTTTTGTATGTGAAGCAGTCCTTGAACCAAACTGTCAGTTTCCAGAGAAACAGCAGCAGCAGACAGACAGCTCAGAAAGCACAGTATGTTTTTTCTCTTGCTCTGTTCTGATTTGTTTTTATCCCAATAATAAATTGTTGGTTCTGGCCATCACTAAATTATCCAGTGTACAGAAGGTAGCAGCCAAACAAACTTTTAAGAGTCTGGTACTTGTGATTTCTGTTGGTCCTAATACATTTTCTTGTTAACAATGGATTTCATGCTGAAAATATTAGAATTCGTGGTAAGAAAACAGGAAAATCTCATGAGCTGGAGGCCAGTTCCAAATGTTTTTTCTGAAGCTACCTAGAGTTTTGTTTATTCCCACATAAGCTCAAAGATAATGATTTTCATCATGAGATCATTGGGGCCTTTTTGGAGGGTTTGCAGAAGGCTCTACTGCTGCTCTTTGCTGCTCATCTGTGGGTGTTTTTTCCCCATAAGTACAGTAACTCCTTGCTTAACATTGTAGTTGTGTTCCTGAAAAATGCGGTTCCAGGGAATTTTTTTCATCAGAAAAAAATCTATATATTATATAAATATATACACACAGTATAGGTTTTAAACAAACAGTTTAATACTGTACACAGCGATGATGATTGTGAAGACTGGTTGAGGTAATAAAGTTAGAGGGTGAAAGAGGGTGGGATATTTCCCAGGGAATGCCTTACTGCTAAATGATGAACTAGCTTTTGGCTGAGCCCTCAAGGGTTAACACATTGTTAATGTAGCCTCACACTACAAGGCAGCAGGAATGGAGGGAGACAGCATGACAGACAGAGACACACACTCTGTGTCAAGAATCAGAGAGGTAGCCATGTTAGTCTGGAATAGCAGAGATAACAAAGAGTCCTGTTGCACCTTAAAGACTAACTAAAGTATTGAAGCATAAGCTTTCGTGGGCTAATACCCACTTCGTCGGATGCAAGCAGTGGCACATACACACAGAGTGTATGTGAGAGAGAGAGAGATGCGCACTGCCCTTTAAATAAGCTAACCCCACTCTTAAGTACATTGTTTTTTTAAGTGGATCAGGAAGTTAAGACAGCAGCTGCTGCCCCAAGATCTCTCTGTCTCTCTCTCTCTTCTGTCTCCGCCCTGTTCTATATGGAGAAAGGGTAAGCAGGGTGCAGGAGCAGGGGGGAGGGGGACATCCTGACATTAGCCCCCCTTCCACCTCCCCCACACACAGCAAGCAGGAGGGTCTCGAGCGAAGCTCCAAGGCAGAGGGCAGGAGCAGCACATGACAGTGTGGGGGAGGGACAGCTGAACTGCCAGCAATTGGTAGCCTACTGGGCAGCTGCTGCACAGGGAACTCAGAGGAGCGGAGAGCTGATGGGGGGGGCTGCTGGTCCACCCTGTTTGCAAGCCCCCACCAGCTAGCTCCAACCGGCTGCTCTTCCTGCAAGCAGTGGACAAAGTCCAGCGGAGGGCAACAAAAATGATTAGGGGCCTGGAGCACATGATTTATGAGGAGAGGTTGAGAGAATTGGGATTGTTTAGTCTACAGAAGAGAAGACTGAGGGGAGATTTGATAGCTGCTTTTAACTAACTGAAAGGGGGTTCTAAAGAGGATGGATCTAGACTGTTCTCAGTGGTATCAGATGACAGAACAAGGAGTAATGGTCTCAAGTTGCAGTGGGGAAGGTTTAGGTTGGATATTAGGAAAAACTTTTTCACTAGGAGTGTGGTGAAGCACTGGAACAGTCCCGATTTTGGGGTCTTTTTCTTATACTGGCTCCTATTACCCCCCACCCCATCCTGATTTTTCACACTTGCTGTCTGGGCACCCTAGGCTTGACAAAGCCCTGGCTGGGATGATTTAATTGTGGTTGGTTCTGCTTTGAGCAGGGGGTTGGACTAGATGACCTCCCGAGGTCCCTTCCAGGCCTGATATTCTGTGATTCTAAAGCAGGCGACTGCCAAACGATGTTATAAGGGAGCATTGCACAACTTTAAACGAGCATGTTCCTTAATTGATCAGCAGTGTAACAATGAAACAATGTTACAATGATGACTTTGAGGAGTTACTGTATATATGGCTGAGTAAAAACATGAAAAACACTGCAAGTTACAAAGTAAGAGAGGAAGGGAAATAACACTATGAAGGAACCCAAATCTCAGTATCGCAGGTAGAGGTGGGTCTGAACCAATATCTGAAATTTGGGAATATTCAAAATCCAAGATTGGATCTGTTTATCAGTGGATCACCCCAAAATCCCAGATCTGAAACACCATTCCATTTTGAAATATGGATCCATATTTTGTATCTTGGGCCCATCTCTAGTAACAAGATATGTTTAGTTAGAATGATAAAGACCCTTCAGTTAAAGCTGAACTGCAGAGTACCAAAAAAAAAAAAAAAAAAAAGTCTTTCCTCTACACTGCTTTTTTTTTGAGACAGCCTTTATTTATACCTCTTTATTGCACTTCCCAGAAATGGCTCTTTTCTGCTTGTTTTTTACTTTTTTTTTTTTAAAGTGGTGAACACTAAATGTTGTCCAGATTTAATTTTACCAGAGAGCCTGGCAAATAAATCAAAGGCTCTTCCTTTCTAATGTGCTTGCAGCACTCCTGACCTTACTACCCTGACAATGCTTCCTCCTCATCTGCTTTCTGGTGTGGATCCCTACAGTTGATCCATGCATAATCCTGCCATAATCCTCTCCAGATGGGACATATAAAACTCTTGCATTTCTCTTTGCTCCATGATCTTGGCAAAATCTTTGGAGAATCTGAGTAGTGAGGAAGTGATAGGTGAAGCTTAGCTTGCAATCTTGTGTGGTATCACATTCTGATCCTCCAGAGACCTTGTCAAGGTTCTCCAGCAAAGAGAAGGAAATTAAGATTTGATATCTAATATGAAGAAGAAGCAGAACAAAATGTTCAGCTTTTAAATTTGAGTCTTTAAACATAAAGAAGCAGAAAAGAGTCAAATAATTTTCACTTTGAGACCCTCTATTCAGCAAAGCACTTAAACTTACACTTAATATTAAATGTGTGAGTGATTCCACTGACTTCAGTTGCAGGGCTGGCGACAGGAATTTTGGGGCCCCGTACGGCAGATTGTACGGGGCCCCCCGCCAGTCTCCCGCCGCCCGCGGCCCCCCCCCCCTCCAGTCTCCCGCCGCCCGCGGGGCCCCCCCCGCCAGTCTCCCGCCGCCACGCGGGGGCCCCCCCGCCAGTCTCCCGCCGCCACGCGGGGGCCCCCCCGCCAGTCTCCCGCCGCCCGCGGGCCCTCCCGCCAGTCTCCCGCCGCCCGCGGGCCCTCCCGCCAGTCTCCCGCTGCCCGCGGCCCCCCCCCCCCCGCCAGTCTCCCACCGCCCCCGGGCCCTCCCGCCAGTCTCCCGGCGCGCGTGGGGCCCCCCCCCGCCAGTCTCCCGCCGCCTGCGGCCCCCCCCCGCCAGTCTCCCGCCGCCCGCGGCCCCCCCCGCCAGTCTCCCGCCGCCCGCGGCCCCCCCGCCAGTCTCCCGCCGCCCGCGCCCCCCCCCGCCAGTCTCCCGCCGCCCGCGCCCCCCCCGCCAGTCTCCCGCCACCCGCGGCCCCCCCCAGTCTCCCGCCGCCCGCGGCCCCCCCCCCCAGTCTCCCGCCGCCCGCGGGCCCTCCCGCCAGTCTTCCGGCACCCACGGCCCCCCCCTGCCAGTCTCTCGCCGCCCACGGGGCCCCCCTGCCAGTCTCCTGCGCCCCCCCCCGCCGATCTCCCCCCGCCGCCCCCCCCGCCGATCTCCCGCCGTCCCCCCCCCCCCGGCTGATCTCCCGCCGTCCCCCCCCCCCCTCTGCCGATCTCCCGACGCCCGCGGCCTCCGGCTGATCTCCCGCCGCCCTCCCCCCCGGCCGATCTCCCGACGCCCCCCCCCCGGGGCCGATGTCCCGACGCCCCCCCCCCCCCCGCGGGCCGATGTCCCGACGCCCCCCTCCCCCTGGGGCCGATCTCCCGACGCCCCCCCCCCCGGGGCCGATCTCCCGACGCCCCCCCCCCCGCCGATCTCCCGACGCCCCCCCCCGCCGATCTCCCGACGCCCCCTCCCCCGGGGCCGATGTCCCGACGCCCCCCTCCCCCTGTGGCCGATCTCCCGATGCCCCCCCCCCGGGGCCGATCTCCCGACGCCCCCCCCCCCCCGCCGATCTCCCGACGCCCCCTCCCCCGGGGCCAATCTCCCGACGCCCCCCCCCGGGGCCGATCTCCCGACGCCCCCCCCCCCCAGGGCCGATCTCCCGATGCTGCCCCCCCCCCCCGGCCGATCTCCCGCTCCCCCCCCCCCCCGCCGGTCTCCTACCTGCCGCAGGCCCCAACCCCCGCTTGTGCTGCGGCCACGTGGCCGGGAGAAGCAAAGGGGGGCGGGGGAGGCTGCTGGGTGCCGGGGGAGGGGGCTGGTGAGCGCGGCAGCGGCTGCCCGAGCCGCGCCTCGCTCACAACTCCGGGCGACAACGGGTACAGCTGAGTACCGGCCCCGGACTTCAGGGGCCCCCCCTGAAGTCGGGGCCCAGTACAGCTGTACCCGTTGTACCCCCCTGTCGCCGGCCCTGTTCAGTTGGGAATAGATTCTTCAAGTTAAGTGTGTGATAAATGCTTTGCTGAGTTAGCAAATAACTCTGATATTGGTGTGATAACCCAAAACAGGTCTGTGAGCTCCTGCTACTGCTGAGCAGCAACAGTAAACTAACAAATATTGTTCTTCAAACCAACAGGGAGGTTACTGATCTCCCGGGATATTGTTAGGTTGATAGAAGGTTAAATAGTAGGCATCTATGTTGTTTTGGTTGCTGAATGACAACTAAAGCCTTAGGCCTTGTCTACACTGAAAAACTTGTCTACACTTGAAAAAACACTCCATCCCTCCCTTGCCAAGCAATGCAAGTTTCAACACTATAAAGTAGCAGTAAGGATGGTGCTGGTAGCTATTCCCCTCGCGGAGGTGGTTTTATTACAGCTCTGGGAGAGCTCTCTCCCAGCACTGGAGCCATGACTACACAGCCATGTTAAAGTGACAGCACTTTAATGTCAGCTGTGTAGATACACCCTTAGAAAAGACCGTCTGTAGTGGAACACTTTGTTTGAGCTTTTAAAATGGCACTAGGAGTAATGCTGGATTAAAAATAATTTAAAAAGCAGTTCTGAGTGTTTCTTTAAGCCTGTGTTTGGTCTTTAAAACAGAGACTTCTGGAACAGGAGTGTGCTACCAGGGACTTCCCTCTTCAAGGGTGAGAAGGCTGGTTCCTGAAAGGCAGAGGTGACTGGCCCTATGCAAACATAGTTTAAAGTGTAAAATGACTTGTTGGTCACTTAATGTACAGAGGAAGCCTGTAGCTCTGCCCCCATCAGCAGGTGTTTGTGTGGTGTTTTTGTTCAAGTGAAGACTCTGCCAAGTGAAAATGGAAAATAAAAACAAAACTAAAATAAGATATTGTACCATTAAAACAAAACAATACTTTATTTCCCCTTCCAGCCGGATGTTTTGATTACATCATTCTTCTGTACTGAAGAGCATGGCCTTTTGCTTCAGGACAGCTTTCCATTGCCTTCAACCTACCAGGCTCTTCTGGGTATCGAGGTGCCACATTATTATTTTGCAAAAAAGGTGAGAGATCACAAAGAGGACATCCTTTGCTATGTCTGCCCCAACCACATGCTGACACCTTTCTTTGCACTTGAGGCCAGATGCAGCCAAATGGAGTTTGGAGTAAGCAGGTGCAGCACCAATGAAAGTTGTGACAAAGGAAATGTCTACACTGCAATAAAAAAACTTGTGACCCGAAAGCTCGGAGCTCAGGTCAGTTGACTCAGGCTGCAAGACTAAAAATTGCATTGTAGACATTAAGGCTCGGGCTGGAGCCTGGGCTCTGAGACCCTCTCCCTGTGCAGGTTCTTGAAGCCTGCAGCCTGAGCCTTGTAAACCCAAATCAGCTGGCCTGGGCCAGCTATGGCCAGGCCTTGGGTCTTTTATCGCAATATAGATATCAAAGATAGTAATAAAATGGATTTATTGACTTTGGCATTCCATGGGTGTGCAAAAGATGAGAGATATACAAGCAAAGGAGATGGAGCAGTTATCAGGAAAAGCAACTAACAAGAGAATGTAAAATAATCCCATTTCTACTTTAATTTATGCCAACACCATCCCTGATACTCTTGGATGTAAAATTTAACCCTGCCATAAATGGATACAGTTCCTATTGACTTCAATAAAAGCTACAAACTACTTACATCAGGACTGAATTTAGTCCCCACTAAATACCAATTGGGTATAAAATACACTCATCTTCCACTACCATTGAATGCCTAATTGGTGCAAGTTACACTCAGCCACCTACAAGTATTGGGAAGTTTGGATGTGGATAGTTCTTAAGAAAAGGGACTAAACAAGAAACCTACATCTGGATTGTCTCGAACTTTGGGGATTGTAGAGCCAGATCTGAACTTTGCAACCCAAAACTGTTTCTGATAAATAAACTACAATAACCTTTCCATGCAGAGCTAGTTTTTATCTGGATTACATCTAATTATGTTTTCCCTTTCCATAAATTGCAAGATGAAAAAAAGAGCTGCTACATTCCACTTCCACCTTATACATGTTTTTCTTCATGGTCTGTGTTTATATTTTACTTCGATTTTTACCTCTCTCCCTCTCTCTCCTTTTGTATTGTTTTTTGCTGCCATTAGCTGTTGTTTTTGAGAGGATGTGTCTATAAGCCTATTGTAAGTATCTATAACTGCCCCTTTCCACAGTCTTCATTCATCTGCCTCTTTTCCCTCTCAGTTTCCATTTTTTTTTTCAATCAGTGCATTGCTTTTAAAGGCTGAATTACTTAGTATTTATTTACTGACATGGTAAATGTATCATAGTCTTGTGACTATTTTAACACGGAAAAGTCCACTTGACACAACAAACCTGTCTTAGATCTGGCCTGCACTACAGTTTGGTCGACCTAAGACATCTTACTCCAACCAGATTAAGTCAGGGTCCAGACAACAGTCTTGCTCCCACCTATGTAAGTGTCCTGCTACATTGACATAATAACACCACCTCCATGCAAGGCGTAGGGTTTATGTTGGTGTAGTTAGGGCAACTGTGTTTGTGTAGACCATGCAAGTTACTTGCTTACTCCATGTTGGAGCCGCAAAATTGTCAAGAAAGCCCAGTTCACAGTTTGGGCTTTCACACGGGGGAAGGTGGCAGGGCTTCAGCTGGAGCGCAGCTTCCCCTGGGCTCCTGGCTTGCCGCTTCCAGATGGTCTGCTGCCCTGTCTCCCTGCTCTGAGCTGGGCTACCCCCTTTACCCCCCGGGGTCCCAGCTCCTCGCTCCCAATCATTTTGTGCCTATCCTGCTTACAGCGAGGCTGCTCCCCCTGTGTCATTCTCTGAGCCAGGCTCCACCCACCTGGCTTCCTGCTGGGAGGGCTGTCCCAACCTGGCTCCCCGTTGTAAGCCAGGCTGTGCCCACCCGACTCCCCACTCCCTGCAGGGATCCTGGGTACTGCCCACACTGTGGGGTCCCCATTCCTTGCAGGGAGCCCAGCTGCACCAAAGCTCCTGGCTCCCAGCCAAGAGCTTGTGGGGGGTCAGCCAGGCAGAGTTGAGAGCGCGGGCTCTCAGCTCCCCATACTGACCCTCTTAGAAGAAGCGCTTCTGGTGAGGACATCTACCACTGACAGAAGGAGAGAAGTGTGGACATGAACCACCCCGGTAATTGGGGGGAGGGATAGCTCAATGGTTTGAGGATTGGCCTGTTAAACCCAGGGTTGTGAGTTCAATCCTTGAGGGGGCCATTTAGGGATATGGGGCAAAAATAGGATTGGTCCTGCTTTGAGCAGCAGGTTGGACTAGCTCAGGGGTGGGGAACCTCCGGCCCGCGGGCCTTATATGGCCCGCCAAGTCATTCCATCCAGCCCGCAGCGGGTCATGTCTGAGTCAGGCACTGGGCGTGTGGAGAAGATGCGCATGGGCCGCCAGGCGGGGGCGGCCCCGCGCTGAAGCGCCTGGGGTCACCGCCGGCCAGGGACGCGCGCGGGCCGCCAGGCGGGGGTGGTTCCGCGCTGAAGTGCCTGGGGCCGGCGGCCCCGCGCTGAAGTGCCTGGGGGCAGGGGCAGACGACGTGCGGGGCTGCTGCTGGCCCCGCGCTGAAGCGCCTGGGGGCGGGGGCAGAAGACACGCGTGGGCCGCCAGGCGGGGGTGGCTCCGTGCTGAAGGTAAGGGCCGGGAAGCGCCTGGGGAAGCTGTGGGGAGCCGACGGTCAAGGGGGGGGGGCCGGCAAGGGGGCAGGAAACTAGGCTGGGTGGGGTGGGCGAGGCGTGGGTGCGGGAGGGAAGGAGGTTTGGGTGGGGGGGAGGCTGGGCTAGGAGGGTCAGGCATGGGGGCACGAGGCTGAGTTGGGAGTGGGAGATGGGGAGGAGGTTAGGTTTGGTGGGATGGGCCAGGCAGGGGTGGGGGAGGGAAGGCGGTTAGATGGGGGGGGAGGCTGGGCAGGGGTAAAGGAAGATGACCCCCTGGCCTACACCCAGGCTGACAGCGGGAGTTGACTGGGGCAGGTGGCAGGACCCCGGCTGGCAAGGGGCCAGCGGGGGAAACCCCAAAGCAGTGCAGGGCTAAGCACTCCGCCTGCCACTGCTTTGGGGTTCCCCCGCTGGCCCCTTGCCAGCCAGGGGGTCTCAGCTCCCATTGCCAGCCTGGGCTTCCCCGGGGGGGGGGCGGCGGCCCGCGAATGACATCATAAATGTGCAAATGGCCCTCGGCAGAAAAAAGGTTCCCCACCCCTGGACTAGATGGTCTCTTGAGGTTCCTTCCAACCCTGATATTCTATGAACTACTGTGGTGACAGTAGGTTGACCTAACAATGTCTTTGCCTCTCCTGAACCAGGAATTCCCCAAATTATATTTAACACTCATTTGCACTGGGGTTTCCATTACTTAGTCTGGCTAATACTTCAGGTGGTTTATTCATAAGTATGTGGCTTTACATGGGCTCTGGCATAGTTTTTAGATTAGTTCCCTTAAATGTTAACATATTGCTTTTCCCTACACTTCTCTGGCAGTGAAAATGGCTTGAAGAAACTCCCTAAATTAGTTAGAATGAGGACGATTCAGCATCCATGATGTCTCAGACCAAGATGTTTCATTGTGTTTGGCTTGTGAAAAGTTAATTCTTAATGTCTAAAGAGACTATTTGATGCTGGTGACATAACAAAGGGATTCCTCTTGTTTTGTTAAGAAGAAAAGTCAAATTGCCCTGTGGTGGCTCTGAGTGGAGTTGTAATTTAGATCTTACTGAGGCTCTAGGGACTCCAAAGTTGCCATTTTTGTGGAATATGGTTGTGAATCTGCATCCTAATAATGGGATTCCTCATATGAAAACAGGAGAGAAAAAAAAAAGAGGGTCTGGATAGTTAATTTAAAAACTAAATTCACCATTGAGCAGAGACCAATCATAGAAACTTTCAGCCTGAAAGGTTCAGAAATGTAGGGGTTTTTATAGAAACTATAATGCAACCTTAACTGTAATTGGTTACTTCTGCTCCTTCTCGGATACTGTACAAACGTCTTACCTGTAACTGATGAAATACAAACGTTGAGCCTCATGACTTATGTGCTTTATTAATCTTTAGAGACACTCCTTCCTATATTCAAAGGCGCTTTGAAAAGTAGTATAGTATTAATTATTCTGATAGCTGTAAGAGTTTGAACCTCCTCCCATTTAAGGGAGTTTTGTCATTGATTTCAAGTAGTCATATGGTTAAAATCTTGTAGAATTCTGTATACATAGGTCAAGGTAATGTGTTGAAGCCTGCTTGACAGCTGAGTGATGGCAGTTTTCCTTTCAGCCAGGAGAAGCTGAGAAAGAAGCACAAGTGGAATCTGGCTCAGTACAGCTCTCACAAATGGTTGCCAAAAGGCCCATGAGAGATTTCATTGGTCTGGAAGAATGTGACAAAGCTACTCGTGAAGCTATGCTGAACTTCAGCTTCTATCTAACAATTGGGGACATGGATGAGGCCTTCAAATCCATCAAACTCATCAAAAGGTGGGATCTACACATTTGTAATGACTCATTTAGTAGTGGGATTTATTTTCACTTGAGTCATATGAAGTTTTGTTACCTTTACACTTCTTTAATTTTTCCTCTTTCCTCTTTTCCTCTTTCCTCTTTCTTTGCCCTCATTCACACTGTCATCCTAAACAAGCTGAAACCTTTACCCCAGTGGTTCTCAAACTTGTTGAGACTGCGACCCCTTTTTGTGCTCCGGCGGCGGGGCGCGACCCCTCTGCCGAAAAGTTGCTGAATAATAATAAAAAAAACGTGCGGACACCCCCCGCCCTCCCCACGCGCGGGTGGGCTGCCGGGTGCGCCCTGGCCCCAGTCCCTGCCGCTGCGGGCGGGCTGCCGGGTGCGCGCTGGCCCCCAGTCCCCGCCGCCACAAGTTGCAGCAGCAGGAGCTCGCGACCCCCCGGGGAGCGCTTGGCGACCCCCCCCCCCGGGGGGTCGCGACCCCCAGTTTGAGAAACCCGGCTTTGCCCTTTTCGATATTATATTAAATTTTTCTCTGCTGGTCCTGTACTATACCTGTCATGGTGGTGTCATCCATTGGGAACAATGAAATGTCAGGACATATCTAAGAATAGCAGCCGTGTTAGTCTGTATCCATATTCCTGGCTTTCTTTAAGGACATATCTAGTTCATCTAGCAGTACAGCAGATGGGATGTACCTGACATGGTCAGAAGCAGTTAAATGAACTTCAATGACTTTATGATATTGGACAGTTTATCTTAGTAACCATGCTTATATTACTTTTAATGCTATTATTTGGTAGAGTTGTCAGATATTGACTGCGTATGTGTTCTCTCTGCGTGCTGTCTCAGCTCTGCATAGACAGCTGGCACAGAAGACCTCAAGCAAACTGCCCAATGACTAGAAGATCCGTTAAGATATGAAGGCACTCAGTGAGGTTTATTGTCAGCAAACCATGGTTCTAATGCCCTGGTTCAATGGTTACAGGTACACTGACACATGTATGCCTGTTGCAATGGACTAGTTCAGTTAGTGGTTGGACTTTTCACTGTCCCCTAGGCCAGCCAAAGACACCCTCTCTGAGACTCCATTTTATACACCGATACAAACAAGTTACATATTGCCCCTCTGACATGGGTAGTTACTGCTCCCTGATGTGGCTTGTTACCACCCATTACCTTGTACATGTTGGCTCAATCGAAACATCTCTATTCATCACACTGCCATCCTGACCTTATCTTTAAGAGAGGTCAATGCTTTCATGTTATCTTTGGGGTGAGGGATTGTTTGTACCATATTGACTATCGGGCTGTTCCGGTACCATCCTTCTGGAATGTGTTTGTGTGAGCATCCTGTGCCTAAACTTTCTTAAGAATGTATGTGTTTTTTGCAATACCAGCCTGCTCTTGCCAGGTTCTGTGAGCTTGCAACTTTGCTAACTTTGCTACTTTGCTCTATATCAGCAAAGCTTGACCGCTACTTTTGTTCAGGCCTCAGGCCTCACTCACCCGAGGTCACACACACAAGGGCTTATGTCTCAGGCTCCCTTCCTACTACAGGTAGATGTATTCAATATACCATAATATCATCTAACCTGAATCATGATTCATTACAAAATGGACATTATGAAAATATTAATGTGTGTGCAGAAAGATGCAATTGTTCAGGCATTTGGTACAGCTGCACAAGTCAGGACTTAACTAAACATCTACATTTCTTGGTCTGTTGAAAACACTTGGCATCTGGCCTTGGGCCTTTCAGTGCACCTGATGAATTCAGATGTCTGGAATAAATGCACACCTTGTCACTCATTATTACAATGCACCACTGATGAAAATAATTAGTTTTCAAATTTCACAGAAGGATAGCCATCAGTTTTCAAGGACAGATTTGCAAATAAAACATTCTGACCATGTGAATTTTCTTTTGTTAAATAGACAAAACATGATTGATAATGACTGGCCTTATTATTTGCCATTCAAATACAAAGCACATCATCTACAGGGAATTGAACATTCGCCACTTTATTTATACATTTAAAATAAACACAGTAATACCAAATATTACAATGTTATTGACCACAGAGGTGTCTTTTTAAATTTTAATGTACATATTATAATATAGATATTGCAATATTAGCTGAAATAATATGTCTTAAATATTCCAATATTTTATTTTTTTAAACTGAAATTATAGCACAATTATTTTTAGAAAATACCTTGCTTTTCTGTAAAATAAGTCAGGGAAATGGAAACAAACTTCAGATGTTTTTTATAAACTTGTGTAAGAAAAAACTTGTCTGCTTTATAGAACTGTACTCTGATTGTCTAGAGCAATGCATTGTGGGGAGCTGAATTCTAGAAGTTCTTTGTTCTAGAGCATCAAGCTCTGTAGAGCGCTATTGACTTTGAGCATCTTGCAGAGTGGCATCTGGGGCTGCATTCCTTATTATGTGAGAATTTGGGTGCAGAATAGAACTTAAGAGCCACTTGATGATCACTTTTTAATAAAGCGAAGGAAAATATAAAGGAGACAGTGACAAAGATGAAAAGCAGAGAATTCAGCTGGGAGCAGCACACCAGCCTCCCAGAGGGATTTTATATTGTTCGCAGCTCATAGTCATTCAGTCTGATCAGTGAGTATAATCAAGGTAACATCTTAAACTGGAAGTTTTAAAAATTATTTCTCATTGCTGCTTGTCCTTTTCTAACTCTTGTATTTAGGGAATTCTGCAGTGTAGTTTTTGGCTTGTGGTTTGCTGCCTGATACTACATGCATATTGTTGACATGATCCATCATGCTGTATAGCATCATACTTATGCAGTAGAGGTCTGATCTTGCAAAGGTGCTGAATACCTTCAGCTCCCACCAGTTTATTTGGCACTGATGGGTCTGACCTGCAAGGATCAATTCTTAAATGCCTTGTTCTCAAATTTGGGTGCTCTGATTTGCATTTGTGTGGCGATTATGTTCCCAAATATCTGCTTTAGGTGCCAGTATGTGCAGAATGAACATGCTGACTTAGGCACTCAAGTTTGAAAATTGCATGCCAAGTCTGCATACTTTCTGGGAAAAGATAATTTAGGCTATTCATTCATAGTAGCCATTTCTAACAAAATAAGTTAATAGAATATTTGCGGGTATGGGGAGGTCATGGTAAAAGCTCTTCCCATAAATATTAACCCATAGTGTAAACAATGGAGTGCACTTCAGCACAGGGGTTAGGGAGTTCTAGCTGTGTACCTCTCTTTCAATGTTAATGGCACCTCTAGCTGCCTGCAAAATTAACTTAAACACTCCCAGAGATTCTGTTTGTAAGGACACAAAAGTGTCTGAAAACACACACTAATTTTTTTGCATTCCCATAATTTACAAATGGCTAGAATTATATTACTTGCTTTTGGGATTATAGATTGTGTTCCATGCTACAATGTGGAAAAAATGTTACAGCCAAGATGTTCCTAAAAATTGGGTAGGTCATGCTCACCTTAAAGGAAACATTACCTAAGCCTAAACTATGCTGTTGTAAATTTTGGCACCCATGAAACGTTTCCTGCTCTGTTAAACTATCTTATCTATTGGGTCCAAAGGAGGACTGTGAACACAGCTGAGCCCTTGAGCTTGTTGCATTGTCATCATGAAACAGGATAACTTCATTCAAAATAAGGGAAGAATTTAAAGTAGTAGGTTGCCCTTTTGGGCGTGGGGCTAGCAACTCCACCCCGTAAGGGAACCAATTGCTACTGAAACACCAACACCAGTTGGTGGCCCATAACCCGGCTGGGGGGTGATGGGCAAAGAGAGAGAGAGAGAGAGGTTGCCCTTTACAGTACCCTCACTGCCACAGCTGAAAGCTCACACAGAATTGGAAGGGACTTCAGGAAGTCATCTAGTCCAACCCCCTGCTTAATCATCCAACAGATTTTTACCCCAGATCCCTAAATGGCCTCCTCAGGGATTGAATTTTGGGTTTAGCAGGCCAGTACTCAAACCACTGAGTTATCCCTCCCTCCTGGCATATGGGTGTAAAGTTATCTCGGGATGCTTGTGCTGACAACCTAATATTTTTCCATTGTACAGTAGAAGAGGAGGGGTGGTGTATTATATATATATAATTATGCATATTATACATATATATAGATAGATGGAGCCCATCCACATAATAATTGAGGGCCTCTTTTCAAAAGAAGTGAGCTTTGTGATGTCCTTCAACACAATTTTAAATTACAGTGTATACTTCTAGAAAAAATTTGCAATGCATGTCTCCTCAGTGGACTCTTCCTTTTCAAGCACATGCTCTCAGCATGGTGACTCAACATAGTCATTCTCCAGTCCCCGGCGGAGGTGAGCAGTCAGGGTGCGGCTAATGACAATGACCCGAGGTGCCATGCAGTCCTCCCGCCTGTGAAGGATGTTCCATATGAGGATAGCAGCTGCCAATGTGGCCAGGAGGCAGGCTCCAATGTTCAGGTAGCAAGACCAGGACAGGTTGGTGTAGGGCCCTATACGGTAGAAAGTCACCAATCCAATGACCAGAACAAAACCTGCAAGCAGAGTGAGAGAGACACACTTTTTCAAAGTGGGTACTTCTCTTGAATTTCTCTAGCACATTTCATCCCAAAGGATCCCACAGTGCTTCAGAAATTATATACAGGGATCACTTTATCCAAAAACATGCAGCCTCTCTGGAGTGAAACCCAAGAGGTTTCTAACAGAGCACAGAAACACTATACAATAGTATAAGGACAGAAAAAGATAAATTATCCAGCTGTGCCTCCTCTCCCATTCAGCACCTGCCCCAGTCTGTCCTCCCCCACAAGCCCTTATGAGCCCCTGTCTGGACGCCCCCTCCCAGTGCCCCACACTATCTCTCTTTCTATAGCCCCTGTCTCCTGACCTGGCCTGACAGGCACTGCTAGGAAGGTAGGCTCTTTGTCTTCCCTAGCTGGCTGGGAGCTGCTGTCCTGTTCTATTTTCCTCTGGAGGGAAAAAGGTGGAACTGCAGAAATTATTTTCTGCTGAGCTGCTACTGCTGTTCTTGCACCACTGTGCCCTCTGGTTGGGAAAAAGGCAGAAGTGAAGCAACATTTTGCGGAAGTTTTTTTCTGTGCAAAAATTTTAAAATTTGCACAACTCATTAATTATGCATGCACACAATAGCACAGAATTCTTCCAGGAGTAATCTTTGAAGAACTTATATGGACGACCCATCTTTCTTTTGCTCTGATCCAAATCTGTTTTGGAAGACCGTGGTCTTCCATTCTGATTACGTGTCCGGTTCCTCTAAATTGTGCTCTCAGTAATATTTCTTCAATACTGGTTGTATTTGCTCTTTCAAGGACCTTAATATTGGTCACTCTGTCCTGCCAGCGAATGCTTATCATTCAGTGGAGGAAATGCATGTGAAATTGCTCAAGCTGTTTAATGTGAGTCCACATTACAGATCCATACAGGAAAGATGTTAGACTCACTGCACTATAGATCTTCAGTTTGGTGGAGAGACAAATGTTGTGGTTTGTTAAGAATTTTTGTATAGATTCTGCCGAGGGACTAGCTGGCTTTACTAATTCTGCAGGAAATTTTCTTATTAAGGGAACCATCATTTGAGATGGTACTGCCCAAATACCCATCCACATTTTTCATCTGTGTGCTTTGGATGAAGATAGCTGGCATTGGAATGAGATGCTGGCTGAAACAAGACCTCTGTCTTCCTGAGACTGATGCTGAGGCCAAAAATCTGGGATGCTTCAGAAAGTCTATCAACGATGACCTGAAGGTCATCATGTCTATGAGCCATCAAGGCACAGTCATCTGCAAAAAGTGCGTCACCAAGAAAGCTCTCCCGTGTCTTGGTCTTAGCATTGCGTCTTTGAAGATCAAAGAGGGAGCCAGTGAGTCAATAGCAGATGTATATCCCCTGATCCAAGTTCCTCGTTGCATGGCTGAGAACACAAGCAAAGAACAGGTTGAACAGCACTGGAGCAAGTACACAGCCTTACTTCACTGCATTCAAGATTTTGAATGCACCATAAAGTTACCACTGGTGAGCACTTGCACTGTCATGAGGTCACGGAACAGACAGATGATTTGTATGAATCTTCTTGGGCAGCCCAGTTTATGCAGAATAGCCCATAGACCCTTTCTGTTGACTGTATCCAAAGCTTTGCTCAAGTCACTGAAAACTGTACAAGTCCATGTTCTGCTCTAAGCATTTTTCCTGGACCTGCCTTACGACAAAGATCATATCCATAGTACTACAGTCTGTTCTGAAACCACACTGCACTTCTGGCAGATTCTCCTCAGATATGTTTGCAGTGAGGCTGTTCAATAGAATGCGAGCTAGTATTTTCCCTGCTGTACAGAGGAGAGCAATGCCTCTATCGTTTCTGCAGTCAACTTTGCTGTCTTTCTTTTTGAACAGAGACACAATAATAACATCTTTGAAGTCTTGTGGCATTTCTTCTTCCTCCCAAATGCTACTCAAGATGTCATGAAACATCTCAGTGGCCTTGGGGGCTGCTACTTTATACGTTTCTGCTGGAATACCAACCTTTTCAGAGGCTTTGCCAGAGTTCAGTTGTTTGATGGCTTTCACAGTTTCTTCAACTGATGGAGGGAGGTCGAGTTCCTCTTTGGGCTTCTCAGGCTGCCGAACTTTTCCGCTGCCCCAGGGACTGAACTCAATAGCCACTAGTCCCAAGGCTACCTTGTGCAGGATTGTGGCTACGACTACCGGTGTTCATCTCCACCTGTCACTTTGCCACGCCTCCATCGCCGCACACTATTTCACTAGTAGGGTGGTGAAGCACTGGAATGGATTATCTAGGGAGGTGGTAGAATCTCCATCCCTAGAAGTTTTTAAGGCCTGACTTGACAAAGCTCTGGCTGGGATGATTTAGTTGGTGTTGTTCCTGCTTAGAGCAGGGGGTTGGACTAGGAGACATCCTGATGTCTCTTCCACTCCTAATATTCTATGATTCTATGAAAACTTGTGCAGGAAATTTTTGAGTGAGAAAGCTGTTGCATAGGGGCACTCCCACTCTCTCGGCCACAGAAGCCAGATTGCAGTGGCATGAAGAATCGTTATGGTTGGGGACTTCCTTAGCTGCAGTGGGTGACCAGGACATCTTCAATGCTTTGTCGTGCTCTCCGTGCTCCACAGCATGTGCTGAACCGCCTTTATGGCCATTGAATCACAAATTGATTCTGTCTGCTAGAGCAATCTTTGCATTTTAGAGAAAGGCAGTTTCCCTATCTCGCCGAGAGTAAACGACCCATTGGCTGCCCTGCTAGGGTGAACTGAAAGGTACCTGGATCAAGTTATGTAGTCCTGGTTGAAGTGGGACTGTGTTAAGGTGAACTAGGTATCTTTTAGTTTATGCTAGCAAAACCTATACAGGGCATTTATAGCCCAATAGTTTAGGGTGTTCTGCAGCTCACACCTACCTAGTCTGCATGGTGGAGCCATGTAGACAGACCAATAGTTAAGATAATTCAAGCTATGTCTTTATTTTAATTTCCAGTCTTCTCTCTCATTTGAGGTACAAAATGACAATCACTTGATGGTTTTATTCTCCTAAATATTTTGAGATCCAGCCTGCAGTGGACTTTTTGCATAGTGATCAGCACACTCAGAATGCTGCATAGGGCTAACCAGAGCCTCGTGCTTATGCTTGCCTAGATGCTATTGGGCATGAGAAGGCAGGGCCATGGTCTAACCAATCCAACAGATGAATAGTGCTGGCACCAGGAAGAAAATGTTACATGTGGCTCCTCAAAGATTCCACCACATGGTTCCCTTAGTTAACCCTGGATGCTTCCAGGAACAGCCACTCATGCAATACACTGCCGCTGTAATGCCCTCTCTTTAATAGGCAGTACGTTTAAAAAAACCAAAACAAAGTATTTCTTCCACACAATGCATAGTCAACCTGTGGAACACTTTGCCAAAGGATGTTGTGAAGGCCAAGGCTATAGCAGGATTCAAAAAAGAATTCGATAAACTCATGGAGGATATGTCCATCAATGGCTATTAGCCAAGATGGGCAGGGATGGTGTCCTTAGCCTCTGTTTGTCAGAAGCTGAGAATGGGCGACAGGGGATGGATCATTTGATGATTACATGTTCTGTACATTCTCTCTGAAGCATCTGGCATTGGCTGGCCGCTGTTAGAAGACATGATACTGGACTTAATGGACCTCTGATCTGACCCAGTATGGCCATTCTTATGTTCTTACATTCTCTCTCCTCCTCACATGGCTGTGGCTTCTAAAATTGTGGTAGAACTGTGCTTGTTTACAGTACAGTGGAACCCCGCTATATCATGACAATTCAGGTCCAAAAAATTCTATTGCAGTAAATGTTATAGCAGGGTTCCACTGTATTCAGAAGCTAGGGGGTTGCTGGAGCAGGAGGGTGAGAAGCCCAGGGGCACGCCAGGGCTGCAAGGAGAGTCGCACGTGCTGCAACTGCTGGGGTATTGATCCCTGTGCCTACCAGACTCATGCCGCAGCTGCCGGGGACAGAGTCAAGAACCCCGGGGGTGCGCCAGGGCTGAAGGGATCCCAAAAGCCCTGTGCCTGCCAAACTTGTCCCACGCATGCTGCAGCTGCCGGGGCATGAATCCCTACACTATCAGACTCGTGGCGCAGCTGCCCAGGACAGAGGCAAGAACCCCATGGGTGCACCGGGGCTGCAGGGATCCCAAATGGCCAGTGCCTGCCAGACTCACCCTGCGCCCGCTGCAGCCACCGGGAACCAGACTTGTCCCGTGTTATAACTGAATTTGTGTTATCACGGGGCGCGTTATAGCGGGGTTTCACTATACTACATACACTGTAGCAGTAACTATTTTTCAGCTATTTAAATACTTCATTGTAGCACTGAAAACACTACTGCAAAGTGAATCGAGAAGAAAACACAGTTACCTATATTGTGCTAAGCTCCTCTAAATATGCTTGCACCTGCAATAGGAAGTAGTGCACCATGGTATATCATCTTTCTCGCCCAATTTATAAATATGAAGGAGGCATTACTGCAGTAAATTCTGCTACTCCTGATGTAGCCATTTGGCTTGATCAACTTCAGGTGAAATTGTAGTTGCTGCTGTACACCAGCCTACGAAAGAAGATCTTACAAGCTTTTTTCCTTTCTGTGCAAAGGATGCATAGCTTATGAATTGCCTGTTTTGCCAGTATGTCACAAGATGACATACTGTACAAGTTAAAGTTCATAAGCCAACCAACAGTTTCACTCAGTGAATATATGATAGACTGAAATGCTGATTACAGATCAGGGCCACACAAGCCAATGAGTGCCCTGGAAGTATCAGAATTATCCTGCCATCTATCTCCCTTGCAGTTTTGGTGCCTTGTAATAAGTTAATCACTGAGATGCTTGGTTTCAGAGTGGTAGTGGTGTTAGTCTGTATCTGCAACAAAGAGTACTTGTGGCAGCTTAGAGACAAATTTATTTGGGTATAAGCTTTCGTGGTCTGTAACCCACTTCATCAGATGTATAGAGTGGAACATACAGTAGGGATATATATACACAGTGGATTCCGATTAATTGGGACACATCAGGACCGGAACAATTTGTCCTGATTAAGCAACTGCCCCCAATTAACCGAAGTAAATAAAAAGGGACGCTTTATTTATGTTCTTTGCGATGTGTTCCAATTAAGCGGCTGCCCCAATTAACCAGTAACCCGATTTAACCAGAATCCACCGTATACATACAGAGAGCATGAAAAGATGGGGGCTGCCATACCAACTCTAAGAGGCTAATTAATTAAGGTGAGCTATTATCAGCAGGAGAAAAAAACTTTTTGTAGTGATAATCAGGATGGCCCATTTCAACAGTTGATAAGAAGGTGTGAATAACAGCAGGGGGGAAATTAACATGGGGAAATAGATTTTAGTGTGTGTAATGACCCATCCACTCACAGTCTTTATTCAAGCCTAATTTGATGGTTTCTAGTTTGCAAATTAATTCCAGTTCTGCAGTTTCTTGTTGGAAGCTGTTTTTGAAGTTTTTTTGTTGAAGAATTGCCACTTTTAGGTTGGTTACTGAGTGGCCAGAGAGATTGAAGTGTTCTCCTACTGGTTTTTGAATGTTATGATTCCTGATGTCAGATTTGTGTCCATTTATTCTTTTGCGTAGAGACAGGCCGGTTTAGCCAATGTACATGGCATAGGGGCATTGTTGGCGCATGATGGCATATAAAATATTGGTAGATGTGCAGGTGAATGAGCCGCTGATGGCATTGCTGATGTGATTAGGTCCTATGGTGGTGTCACTTGAATAGATATATGGACAGAGTTGGCACAGGCCTTTGTTGCAAGAATACGTTCCTGTGTTGGTGTTTGTGTTGCGTGATGAGCATTTGCTTCACGTTAGGGGGCTGTCTGTAAGCGAGGACTGCCCTGTCTCCCAAGATCTGTGAGAGTGAGGGATCCGTCCTCAGGATAGGTTGTAGATCTTTGATGATGTGCTGGAGAGGTTTTAGTTGGGGGCTGAAGGTGATGGCTAGTGGCGTCCTGTTACGTTCTTTGTTGGGTCTATCCTGTAGTAGGTGACTTCTGGGTACTCTTCTGGCTCTGTCAGTCTGTTTCTTCAATTCAGCAGATGGGTATTGGAGTTTTAAGGATGCTTGATAGAGACCTTGTAGGAGTTTGTCTCTGTCTGAGGGATTGGAGCAAATGCGGCGTTTGTATCTTAGAGCTTGGCTGTAGCCAATGGATCATGTGATGTATCCTGGATGGAAGCTGGAGGTATGTAGGTAAGTATAGCAGTCAGTAGGTTTCCGGTATAGGGTGGTGGTTATGTGATCATCATTTATTAGCACTGTAGTGTCCAGGAAGTGGATCGCATGTGTAGATTGGTCCAGGCTGAGGTTGATGGTGGAATGGAAATTGTTGAAATCATGGTGGAATTCCTCAAGAGCGTCTTTTCCATGGGTCCAGATGATGAAGATGTCATCAGTGTAGTGCAAAAAGAGTAGAGGTGTTAGGGGACAAGAGCTAAGGGAGGGTTGTTCTAAGTTAGCCATAAAAATGCTGGCATATTGTGGGGCCATGCGGGTACCCATAGCAGTGCCGCTGACTTGAAGGTATATATTGTCCCCAAATGTGAAATAGTTGTGGGTTGTCCTTCAAGTATACCTTCAAATCACTACAAAAAGTTATTTTTCTCCTGCTGATAATAAGTGCACCTCAATTAATTAGCCTCTTAGAGTTGGTATGGCAACCCCCATCTTTTCATGCTCTGTGTATGTGTATATGTATGTATGTGTGTGTGTGTATATATATATGTATATATATATATATATATATATGTATATATATATATATATATATATATATATATATATATATATATATATATATGTATGTATATATATATATATATATGTATATATATGTATGTATATATATATATATATATGTATATATATGTATGTATATATATATATATATATGTATATATATGTATGTATATATATATATATATATGTATATATATGTATGTATATATATATATATATATGTATATATATGTATGTATATATATATATATGTGTATATATATATATATATATGTGTATATATATATATATGTGTATATATATATATATATATGTGTATATATATATATATGTGTATATATGTATATATATGTGTGTATATATATATATATATATATGTGTGTATATATATATATATATACACATATATATGTATGTATGCATGTATGTGTGTGACTATATATATAGTGACAAAGCTCCAAGTCTGTATTTGTGGGTCCTGCATTTCCTGGCAGATTCAGATTTAAAAGTCACCATACCGCAGCAAAAAAACTTCAAGTCCAGACTGCAAAGAGAAACCGCAGAGCTGCAATTCATTTGCAAATTTAACACAATCAATCTGGGACTGAACAAAGACCCTGAGTGGCTTGCTAATTACAAAAATAGCTTCTCCTCCCTCCGAGTTCACACCTTCAATTCAGCTGCTAGAAGAATACCTCACCTCCCTGATTTGAGATAACAAGCTGGTTTAGCATGATTGGACTAACCTTGTTACCTCCTACCTGATTCTTGACTATTTAGCTATACCTGCCCTTGGACACTTCCACTGCTTGCATCCGACGAAGTGGGTATTAGCCAACGAAAGCTTATGCTCCAATACTTTAGTTAGTCTTTAAGGTGCCACAGGACTCTTTGTTACCTCTGCTATTCCAGACTAACACGGCTACCTCTCTGATTTTAGGCCCCAGAGTGACCTTCCTTTCTCAGTATGATGGCAAGAGTCACTGCCTAATGAGTTATCTTCATCACAGGCCAGAATGGGAGGTTGAAAGAGGGAATACCCCCACAGTCTTTGTTGCTCCGTAGAGCTGAGTAAGCACAGTTCAGCCTCCTAACTGAACTGAGATTTGCTTCTCCTCTCAAGAGGATTTTCTGTAGAGTATGGAGGGAAGGGGGGAACCCGGGCCTGCCCTCTACCCCGGGTTCCAGCCCAGGGACCCTAATGGTAGCAGCTGTTGGTGGTTTTCCCTTCACCACTAATGCTGCTTCGATTCCCTGGGCCACTTACCCAAGGTTCTCTCTTCCTAGCTTCACCCTTACCTCAGGTTACAGCAAAGCTTCCTCTCCTCCAGCTCCTTTCTCCTTGGCTCCCCCGAAGGAACTGGAAAGGAGAGCTTTTAAGCAGTCTGAGTGAGACCTTTATTGGCTCCACCTGTCTCCATTAGACTAACAGCCTTAACTGACTAATTGGCGTCAGGTGTCTTGATTAGCCTAGAGTAGCCTTTGTTTGGTTATCCAGGGAACAGAGACCTGCTCATCCTGAGATGGACGGGCTTAGGCCCGCCCACCTCCTGGGTAAACCAAAAGGTGCTCATCCTGAGACTGATATACCTGCCTTCCAGCACTCTCTTATACCCTTCTGGTCTGACTCCGTCACAAAATATATGTATATATATAAATAATCTTCCTACTGTATGGTCCACTCTATACATCTGATGAAGTGGGTTTTAGCCCATGAAAGCTTATGCCCAAATAAATGTGTTAGTTTCTAATGTGCCACAAGTATGCCTCGTTCTTTTTGAGTTGTCTGACTAGTCTTAATCAGTTTTTCCTTGAATAGATATTGCACAGAATTGGTGATGATTGGCTTGATACAAGGACCGTTGAAGTCAGTAGTAGTCTTTCCATTGACTTCAGTAGGTTTTAGATCATTACTTATATGGGCAATAATAACCTGCCTCTACTGTAACTTTAGATGAAATATATCACAATAAATAATTCTAGTCTGAGTATAGCAGCTGCATAACTTCCAATCATTGCATTGTGTGTAGTGGCTTCTTCGGTATGACAGTGTAGATTTACAGGTATGTATGGTACAGTAAACCCTCGATTTAACGGACCTCGATTTAACGGACTTCGGATGCAACGGACAAAATTTCTGAGCAAGCTGATGCATTCCTGATCCATTTCTGGCGGGCTGGCTGCCGGCTCCCGGCTCCCACCCGGGTCCCACCAGCAGGCGGGCTGCCGGCTCCCGGCTCCCACCCGGGTCCCACCAGCAGGCGGGCTGCCGGCTCCCGGCTCCCACCCGGGTCCCACCAGCAGGCGGGCTGCCGGCTCCCGGCTCCCACCCGGGTCCCACCAGCAGGCGGGCTGCTGGCTCCCGGCTCCTACCTGGGTCCCGCCACCAGGCAGGCTGCCGGCTCCCGGCTCCCACCCGAGTCCCGCCACCAGGCGGGCTGACTGACGGTTCCTGACTGCCACCCGGGTCCCAGCAGCCGGGACCCGGGCGGGCTGGCTGACGGCTCCCAGCAGCCGGGCCCTGGGCGAGCTGGCTGATGGGTACCGGCTCCCGCCCAGGTCCAGGCAGCGGGCGGGCTGCGGAGCTGCCGCCCCGACCCTGTGGCTGGCGGGCTGCTGCTCCAACAGCTCGTTTTTTGTTTTTTTTTAAATAACGGACTTTTTCATTTAACGGACACCCCCTCGCCCGAATTAGTCCATTAAATGGAGGTTTTACTGTACTGTTATGTCTAATGTGTGAAAATACTGTGTGATTAGCACTTCCAGTTTCCTGACCTAAAATGAGATCCATTGGTAAAAACCTTCGGGGGAGAAAGCCTACAGGTTTACTGGTAACAAAGAGTCCTGTGGCACCTTAAAGACTAACTATAAAGTTTTGAAGCATAAGCTTTCATGGGCTAATACCCACTTCATCGGATGCAAGCAGTGGAAGTGTCCAGGGGGCAGGTATAGATAAGTAGGCAAGAACCAGGTTTACTGGCATTTGTATAGATATAGATAAGTAGGCAAGAATACAGGTTTACTGGCATTTGTGAGTGCTGCATTTCCCCAGACACACACTTCATCCTGTGCCTTGATCAGTTACACACAGGAAAGTGGCAATAGTCTGTGTACATTGCTTTATGGCACATCAGAAAGATAAAGAAATACCTTATACATATTTCCCACTGTGTAAACTTACTTCCAAACCCAAATCTATATCATTATATTACCTGTCATTTTGTCTTTTATATTTGAAATCACTTAGGACAAGTTACAATATTAAGTGACTATATATCAGGCTAGACCAGGAGTCTTTGTGAGCACCTCTGTTCCATTTTGTGGAGTGATTATTCATCAGGAAAAAGACTAAGGCTTCCTCACAGTGCTTAAAATAAAACTATTTTGTTTAGCAGGACTGTTTCCCTTCACAGGCCCTTTGCCTGAACCCTGGTTCAGACCGGCAGCCAATCACATGGCAGCCTTTTCTCTTCTTGCAGTTTCATGCCAGGTTCTGAATGGGAGGGAGTCTGGAGTCGCGGAGCTCAGAAAATGATTCTTACTTGGCAGAGAGCATAAGTGAGTCATACGATCTATTGAAGAATAAAAACTCTCTGGTCAGTACAGTCTGCCACAGGCTTGACAGGAACTGACATTTAAGAGGAGAGAAAAGTGTGGTGCAGAAGGAAGAGCAAGAAATATTATTTGAGAGAGATCTTATAGTTTCTAACTTCTGTGAATTAGTTTAGGGTGAGTGAGTTGAGAGAGCTTTTAAAATCAAAATTTTATGGTAAGTATTTGACAGGATGAGTTGCAGCATCTTCAATCAACAGTAATAGTGGCCAAGATAACCAGAAACTGATGTTAGGCTTACAAATGTGGGAATTCAGAAGAGAATGATCAAGAGAGATCATACTGATCCACAAAAGGCTTATTCACAGATACTATGGCACATACTAGGAGGTTTCATTGTCACCATACAGAAGTAAAGACTTTGTACTGCAGTTAATGCTACTATTCAAAAGATTTAAGATTAGCAGCCGTGTTAGTCTGTATCCGTAAATAAGACGAGGAAGACTTTGTAGCACCTTAGAGACTAACCAGTTTATTTCAGTTAAATTAGGATTGGCCATTAGCAGCAGGAGAAAAAATACCTTTTGAAATGGATATTTCTGCATGAGATAACAACTGTTGAAGGTAAATTAACTAGTGAAATAACAATCAATTAGTGTAATGAGAGTAATTAGTGTAATGTAATTAGTGTAGTGTAATTAGTGTAATGTAGTCTCATTACACGAATTGATTGCATTTCCCTAGTTAATTTACCTTTCCACAGTTAGAGAGGTAGCCGTGTTAGTCTGGAATAGCAGAAGTAACAAAGGGCTGGTCCCCACTACGGCTTAACGTCGACTTTAGCGATGTTAAGTCGATATAAACATGTACCCGTTCTCACATGCATGCCATTTGAGTCGATTTAAAAAGGGACCTTAAAATCGACTTCTGTACTCCTCCCTAACGAGAGGAGTAGTGCTGAAATCGACCTCTCTGGGTCGATTGTCAACTAGTGAGGATGCATGTGACATTACTAGACTCCAGAGGCTATCCCACAATGCCCGTTTGCTCCCCAGGGGACCAGCCACCACCCCGAGCAGCTAGCTCCGCGGTCCCCCGTGCCCGCCCGAGCAGCTAGCTCCGCGGTTCCCCGTGCCCGCCCGAGCACCTAGCTCCGCGGTCCCCCGTGCCCGCCTGAGCAGCTAGCTCCGCGGTCCCACCGTGCCGCCCGAGCAGCTAGCTCCGCGGTCCCACCGTGCCGCCCGAGCAGCTAGCTCCGCGGTCCCGCCATGCCCGCCCGAGCAGCTAGCTCCACGGTCCTCCGTGCCCGCCCGAGCAGCTAGCTCCGCGTTCCCCTGTGCCCGACCGAGCAGCTAGCTCCACGGTCCCCCGTGCCCGACCGAGCAGCTAGCTCCGCGGTCCCGCCGTGCCGACCGAGCAGCTAGCTCCGCGGTCCCGCCGTGCCGATCAAGCAGCTAGCTCCGCGGTCCCGCCGTGCCGACCGAGCAGCTAGCTCCACGGTCCCGCCGTGCCGCCCGAGCAGCTAGCTCCGCGGTCCCGCCGTGCCGCCCGAGCAGCTAGCTCCGCGGTCCCGCCGTGCCGCCCGAGCAGCTAGCTCCGCGGTCCCCCGTGCCCGCCCGAGCAGCTAGCTCCGCGGTCCCCCGTGCCCGCCCGAGCAGCTAGCTCCGCGGTCCCCCGTGCCCGCCCGAGCAGCTAGCTCCGTGGTCCCGCCATGCTGCTCGAGCAGCTAGCTCCGCGGTCTCCCCGTGCCCGCCCGAACATCTCCGCAGTCCCCCCGTGCCGCCCGAACAGCTAGCTCCGCGGTCCCCCGTGCCCGCCCGAGCAGCTAGCTCCGCGGTCCCGCCGTGCTGCTCGAGCAGCTAGCTCCGCGGTCCCCCCGTGCCGCCCGAGCAGCTAGCTCCGCGGTCTCCCTGTGCCCGCCCGAGCATCTCCGTGGTCCCCCCGTGCCACCCGAGCAGCTAGCTCTGCGGTTCCGCCGTGCCGCCTGAGCAGCTAGCTCCGCGGTCCCCTGTGCCCGCCCGAGCAGCTAGCTCCGCGGTCCCCCCTGTGCCCGCCCGAGCATCTCCGCGCCGCCCCCTCTGTGCCCGGCTGCCCCCCCTGTGCCCGGCTGCCTCCCCTCCCCCCGTGACCGGCTGCCCCGAAATGGTGCCTTCTGGGGACTCCGGGAATTGTGGGATAGGTACCCACAGTACAACACTCGCTATGTCGATGCTTGCAACAGTTGTGCGGACAGACACTGTCGATTTGCTGTGCTTTGTGGGGACACCCAAAATCGACTCTATACAGTCTGCTTTAAAAAATTGACTTAAGGGAAATTGACCTACTGCTGTAGTGAAGACATACCCAAAGAGTCCTGTGGCACCTTAAAGACTAACTAAAGTATTGGAGCATAAGCTTTCGTGGGCTAATATCCAGTTCCACTGCTTGCATCCAACGAAGTGGGTATTAGCCCACGAAAGCTTATGCTCCAATACTTTAGTTAGTCTTTAAGGTGCCACAGGATTCTTTGTTACCTCTTTCAACAGTTGTTATCTCGTGCAGACACAAATATCCATTTCAAAAGGGTTTTTTTCCTCCTGCTGCTAATGGCCCATCCTAATTTAACAGCCTCTTAGAATTGATATGCTAATGTACAACTCTTTTTTTTTCTTTCTGTGTGTATAAATGCATCTTCTGTTCCATTCTATGCATCCGATGAGGTGGGCTATAACTCACGAAAGCTTTTATGCTGAAATATACTGGTTAGTCTCTAAGGTGCTACAAAGTCTTCCTCGTCTTATTCCAAAGATAGAATATTTCTTGAAGCAAAGACCCCATAGTTTATTGGAGCAGTTTGATCCTGAAGTGGGTATTAGCCCACGAAAGCTTATGCTTCAATACTTTAGTTAGTCTTTAAGGTGCCACAGGACTGCAAATCTCGTTTGCTTGTTGTTATACCAATGAGAATGTGTGCCAGCCAAGATTTGGCTGAAACATCTGGTATGTTTATTCTCTAAATCACAATGCTAAATTCATCATGCTCACCTTGTAGCAGCCTGGCCCTTGGGCAAGGTATTCACCCTTGGGGGAAGGGAGGCTTTTTTGACAGGTGTATTGGGGGCAGAGATATAATGAGAAGCGTGAAGGAATAAGGGCATTGAGCATAAGTCATGTTCCGTCTTTTTGAGGGGGGGAGGGGTTGGGATTTTAAAAAATTATTTACGGTGTTTCATTTAATTTTGTTCTCTAGTCCTCAGAAGTATTGGGCTTATAGGCATCTTGATAGAAGTCTGCTTTAAGGATGGACTTGAAGGAAGCGAGGATGAAAGCAGATATTAGCATGATTAGAGACATATAAATACTTAGATGGGCATGGCACATCAGCCATGGAGGTGTTCCAGGAGTAAGGCATGACACAGATGGAGACATGGAGATAAGAGGAAGGACAAGAAGTGACCAGTTAGTTGCATGATTAATATCTTCATCTTTGTTCTGTGATGACTTTTCTGTTGTTCTGTATTGCATTAAGATGTATATAGGTTAATGGTATAGAAGTTAGAAATGTAGAATCCCATTAGGTCATCCATTCTACCTCCCTGCTGATGCACAATTGTACCTACTCTGTATTGTGGGACTAGAGTAAACGTATGTCTATAGGGGTGTCTCCATCGGTTACCACTAAAAGGGTGTCAGCCAAAAGACACAAGGTGTACACAGTTAGAAATCAAGGCTTGAAATTCAAAGGAAAGGTGTAATAAGATGTTGTTTGGCTATAAATGGCAAGCCAAGAGAGAGACAAGGCTTCTTATTGTCTTCAGTATAGGGGCTGAACATTTATATGGATCTCAAGAATATCCAGAGTGATCGTAATTTAACAAGAAAAAAATTAAGCCTCATGTTTACAGTTTAAGCCAGTCTCTTACTATTGGGGCATGTCTATGTTGTATTGTAAACCCAGGCTCTGACTCAGATTTAAGCCCAGCCCTGCCCAACTGTTCATGCACAAAGCTTTCTGAGTCAGGTTAATAAGTCCTCAAGACCTGGCCCTATGGACACACCCAAGAGGGCGGATCTGGGCCTATGTCCTGCTGTAACTAGAGTCCAAGCCCTGTCACTTTATGGTGTGGATGCAGCTCAAGCCACAGATGTGAATTAGAAAGTCTGCGTTGTGCAGGATGGACACTTTAGCACAGTTGTGAGCCCTGGGTCCAGCAATTGTAAACCCAGGTTCACAACACTGTGTGAATGCGTGGAAACATGACTCCACAAGCATGGGTCCGACAAATCTGGGTTTACAATGCAGTGTAGGCATACGCTCGGAGACCAAAATTAAATCTAATGTGGGGAGCAGATTATCCCACATGTGCCAATTGTGGGGTTCTTACACTTCTGAAGTAGCTGATACTAATAACTGTGAGAAAGGATGCTTGGCTAGATAGACCTTGAGTTTCATCTAATAGCAGTTCCTGTGTTTCTAGTAGGTTAATCTTCTATAGATTCCCCTTTGCCACCTATCATTTTGGTACTTGAAGGAATTTCTGTTAGGATTGTTACTCTGTGATCTTTTTTCATCCATCCTTATATTTAGCATGTTGCATCTGTAACAGTTTCTTGGGGAAAAAAACTTCGAGAGAAATTTCTGAATGTTGACACAAAATTCAACACACAAAACTAGTTCCATTTTCACCACATAACTTTTCCAAAGCAAACAGCTTTCTTTCCTGTGAACTGGGAGGTATGAGGCTGTGGAGTTTTTGAGCAGTGTGAATCCCAGTACAGCCACTGGAGTACTGTTTCCTCTCTTCTTTCCTTCCTCCCTGTTTCCTAGGGCTTTATTTTCTGTCAGAGGGTCATCCTTTTGAATGACTGTCAAATGCTCATGCAGGTGGCAGAAATAAAAAAGAAACAGGGTTGGGATCTGTCATGAGTACTGGCGAGGTGCATGTTGATCAGGGATGGTTGTGTTGTCAAGGCAGAAGTTGTGATTGGGGGCCTATGGAGTATGACAACATTTGAAACTCACAGCTTTCTATAATAAAAATGACTTTTCAGACCACAATAATAATAGGAAACCATAGTGTAGTGCACATTCTGTGTTGCTGGCATGGTATCCAGGGTGAAAACAACCAACACTGGTGATCACAGACAGATTGAAGACTTGTTAAAAATATGTGAATAAAGGTCATAAATCTTCCAGTGATCACTAGTGGTCTGTGGAGCCCTTGCTGGTGCACTGCAGGAGGAAAGACTGTGAAAGATCTTTTAATGTATTTTGTGGCTTGTGTCTGAATCCCCAGTTTATTCACGTTCTTCTTGAATTGTGGGCACCAGAACTGGACAGAGTGTTGCGGCAGTATTCTAGCACCAAATGCAGAGGTCAAATAATCTCTCTACTTCTTGAGATTCCACTGCTTATGCAAGGATTGTATTGGCCATTTTGGGAGCTCATGTTCAGCTGATTATCCACCACAATTCCCAAATCTTTTTCAGATCATTGCTTCTCAGGGTAGAGTCTCCATAGTGTAGATATGGTCTACATTCTTTGTTCCTAGATGTATACATTATATTTAGCTGTGTTAAAACACACATTGTTACTTGAGCCCAGCTTAGCAAGTGATCCAGATCACTGAGGACAAGTCACTGATACCTTCATTATTTATCAGTCTGCAAATTTTTGTGTCATCTGCAAACTTTATCAGTGATGATTTTATGTTTTCTTCAGGTCATTAATAAAAAGATTAAAAAGTATAAGGGCCAAGAACAGATCCCTGAAGGATCCAACTAGAAATACACCCATTCAATGATGATTCCCCATTTACAGTTACATTTTGAGGCCTATCAATTAGCTAGCTTTTAATGCATTTAATGTGCGGCATGCTAATTTTAAATCTTTCTAATTTTTAATCAAAATGTCATGCTGAACCAAGTCAAATGTCGTATTAGAAATGAAGGGGGCAGAGTTCCACGGTGTGAAACTTCACAGTCCGCATTTGACTATGTTTTGTGTAGAAAGTTCTTATAAATGTATGCTTCATATCCACTGTTCTCTTCTTATGTGTCTGCCCTTCTTTATGGACTTGCTAGTTTATGCTGAAACCTTCTGGGAGGTTCTCATTCTGGAACATAGGATTGGCTATAAACTATTGCCTGTTGTTTCCCAGGGGAAAAGATCCCTTCTCCCATCAGAAAACAAACAAACAAAACACTCTTGATGTCTGAGGGCTTGTCTTCACTACCGGATCGGCGGGTAGCGATCGATCTTTTGGCAATCGATTTCTTGCGTTTTGTGATGATGCGATTGCCCGCAGCGCCCCCATTGACTCCGGAACTCCAGCTTGCTGGGAGGCGCAAGCTGGAGTTGACAGGGGAGCGCGCCGCCGCCTGCCGCCGCTGTGAGGACGGCAGGTATGTCGGCTGCAGATACGCAATAGCTGAAGTTGCATATCTGCCGTCGATTCCCCCCCTCCCCCCCCCCCCCCGATAGTGTGGACCAGCCCTTAGATCTAGAAGTGTGTTTTATTCAATCAGCTGAACCTTTGGTCCTACTCACACTATGAATGTGTACATGGGTGTAAAAAAAATAGAAATAACACTTTGGTCATGATATTTAATTATTGTGTACTCTGGGCTTAATCCAGGAGAATTGGCAGGTGAGATTTTTGTGGTCAACTTGTTTCTTTACAGTGGAAGGAACACAATAGCTGCTAGGGGTACAAAGGAGGAAACAACCTCCTCAGATGCCACACTCCTACTGCCTCATCCCAGAAGCGAGATTAACACTGATAGAGTGACTTCCTTCACTCCCAGCCATCCCTCATCATCCTTGAGAATGAGAGTGAGCTGCTTGTAGAAAGCTGATCTTTGGATGGGATAGTGGAAGTTTACATCTCTCTCCTTCTTTTCCTAAATTTGTTCATGCCTGAATATATCAACTGTATGTCCTGGAGAGAATGATTTTAAACATAAATCTTCATGAAGCGAATAAGATATTAAATGGGTCTCCTGTAACTCATTGCAGGACTGAGAAAAAACATCCAGCTAACAATGAAGGTCCCATCTAGTGGAGAGCAGTGTATTTGACAGCTGACCTCGCTCCTCTTTCCATCTTCCTAGGAGACTCTGCAAACAGGAGCCTTCTGATTCAAACAGCCAATTGTCTTTCTTTGTAACAGTGTCGCTAGCTGCCAGATTCCCTCTTTTCATACCTTCGAGTATCAATAGTTGAGTTCAGGAGTTGATTTTGTTTTTTCTTTCACTATTCTCATTAGCGTTTTGTTAATCATTCTGACTCTGGCTTTCCTCCCTTTTCCCCTCCCAGCACTGGGGATTTCAAGGTTCAGCTTGCATAACAGGTAATAGCAGGCATTTCCTTCTCCTGTGTCGGGATATCCTGGCGCCCTTCAGTCTCTCTCTGACTGTATTTAAAACAGACTCCAGCACAGGGAGGGAAAAAAAGCCCAGTCTAAAATTAGCAGCCTTGATAGAAGAAAGGCACACGGCTGTCCACTGTACTGTTTGTCAATGAAACAACAAATCTAAACAGAGCCAGAATGCATTTCCTGTCTGTGGAAAACAGGCATGCTGAGCTTTGGAGAGGAGGGGAGAGAGGGAGAGAAAGGCAGACCTCATACCAAAGAGAAGAAAGAACTGGATAAAAGGCATCCAAAGGTAAAAGCAATGTGCTGTGCTGCTAATCTCACAAGAAGAAGCAGTGTGCAGATCTTGCTCTGCTAAGGCTGCAGTTTTGGATCCTGGCAGTGTTGCACCAGTGCATGGGGTCCCACTGAACTCAAAAACTGAGTGTATTACAGCTTAAACAAATATGTCTTTTTGTGTATCACACAGTCCCTTCTCCTTATTGAGCCTTTGAATCCCAGTAGGCTTGAAGGGATGTCTCAGCTGTCCTTCACCAGTGGCACGACAAAGGCAGCTGAATAATTATTGCTGTGAGAACTATCATTTTGAATTTTCTGGACTAGTCTCTGACCTTACTTACAACAGTATAAACCCAGAATCACTGCAGGGGCCTCAGTGCATTTACGCTGGTTTAGAGCTACTACTGTGGATTTAAATTGAAGTGAAGAATTCGTCTCTGGCCTTAACATGCATTAATATTGCATCAACATGTTTTTTTCCATTTAATTATACATTTTGGATCCAATCCTGCAAGCCCTGTGTATGAAACTCCTATTCAGTGACTGTTCTTTGCATGGATGTCTTAACTGACTTGTATGATAAAGGAAGGGATTATTGTAAAATGTTTATGGTTTGATGCCAGTGGTTTCACTGTGGAGTAGAGATGAAACCATTTCCTCCTTTCCCCACTGGATTCTGTATACAGTTATTATCTGTAAGAATTACCATGGGAATTTCATTTATAACTGTCAGTGTTTCCAAAATGCTTCATTCTGAAGTTTGTGGTTTTATTTACTAGTTATTCACACTCATTGCAATATGGCAGATCTCCCTGGACTAAAATTCAGTCAAGTAAAAGCACATAATCACTCTGCGGTATGACTGCAGAAATTCATTCTGTCCTATCTTTACTCTTCTCTATAGTTCCTCTAGTATTTTTAGTCCTATTAAATCTTGAGGTTTGGCTTCCACTGTGTTTCCTTGTATTTTGCCTTCTTTACTAATGAGAGCTACACAGTGGCTTGTTTTCTTAGTTGACTGAGGACTTATTCAGATCTATTCAAGAAATAATCTTCTGTTTGTGTTCTGCAGAAGCTTGTAAATCAATGGGCTAATATGAAGAGAGCACTATTAAGGGATAGTAAATATCGGAAGAGACCTACTTTGGAATTCATACCCTACTGCTGCTCTGTTTATTCTGAAGAATTTGTAAAGCATAATATTCTGCCTGTCCTGATCTAGATAGAAATTACCAGTCCTTCTCCATGTGCAAAAAGAGGTACTTACTGGCAAGTTGGAACACGGCAGCAATGGCTTCCTCCCACCACTGGATATCCTGTGAAATAATAGGCAGTTCCACTAGGCCCAAGACGAAAATGAGCTGACCAGCAGTCAAGGCGACGGTAGCGATTAGGTTACAGGCCCGCATCATGTCAAACTGCACTGTGGGAGACACACAAAGACTGAGTAAGAGCATCATCTTAAAATAAAATCTTAGATGTTGAAAAGCAATATCCCACTGGAAGTCATGACATAATTGCCAGTCCCTGAAAGAATACTTCAGAAGCTGCATGTCTGCTAATTTTATCCCAATTTATAACACACTCTTACTCTGATCTACAGTCATGATTAGGCTACCTAAGAACAGGTTGCCTTTCAGTTACACAGAAATCTGTCATAATCTGTTCAGTGTAGACAACCCTTATATAAACCTAGGATAGGTTTCTTAGCTTGTTACTGAATAGACTGTATTCTTTGCGAAGTGTACTACTTTTAGTCAAGTTGATGGTGTTTTTCTTCTTCTTTTCCTGTTAACACAGTGGATGTCCTGTTTTCATCTTTTTCCTTCCTTTCTAGCTAACGGTGGGCTTCATAAATGTCATTGTGCCAACACAATATCCCTTGCCTAATATGCCACTGTTACTTTGAAGTAGGAAGGGCTTGCCATGTAAATGGCCATACTTTGTAAAGGAAAATGTTTGCACTAGAAATAAATGCTAATCTTCACCAGAATTGTCAAAGGTGACTAAGTTGATTAAAGGTGATAGTTGATTATGGATGGACAGTGTGGGTGCACGAGATACTAGGATCTGAGATTTCCTATGTGATTAAAAGAATCAGGGAGGTAGCCGTGTTAGTCTGGAATAGCAGAGGTAACAAAGTCCTGTGGCACCTTAAAGACTAACTATAAAGTTTTGAAGCATGAGCTTTCGTGGGCTAATACCCACTTCGTCGGATGCAGGCAGTGGAAGTGGAAGTGTTCAGAGGCAGCTTCCACCCCAACATCTACCTCAGTCTGGACCAGTCCACACAGGAAATCCACTTCCTAGACACCACAGTGCAAATTAATGACGGCCACATCGACACCACCCTATACCGAAAACCTACCGACAGCTATGCCTACCTTCATGCCACCAGCTTCCATCCCGGACATACCACACGATCCATTGTCTACAGCCAAGCACTGAGGTACAATCGGATTTGCTCCAACCCCTCAGACAGAGACCAACACCTACGAGATCTTCACCAAGCTTTCTCAAAACTACAATACCCACACAAGGAAATAAGGACACAGATCAACAGAGCCAGACGTGTACCCAGAAGCCTGCTGCTGCAAGACAAGCCCAAGAAAGAAAACAACAGAACACCACTGGCCATCACCTACAGTCCTCAGTTAAAACCTCTGCAACGCATCATCAGTGACCTACAACCCATCCTGGACAATAATCCCTCACTTTCAAAGTCCTTGGGAGGAAGGCCAGTCCTGGCACACAGACAACCTGCCAACCTTAAACAAATTCTCACCAGCAACAGCACACTGCACCACAATAACTCCAACTCAGGAACCAATCCATGCAACAAACCTTGATGCCAACTCTGCCCACATATCTACACCAGCAACACCATCACAGGACCTAACCAGATCAACCATACCATCACTGGCTCATTCACCTGTACATCAACCAATGTCATATATGCCATTATATGCCACCAGTGTCCCTCTGCTATGTACATCGGCCAAACTGGACAGTCCCTATGAAAAAGGATAAATGCACACAAATCAGATATTAGGAATGGCAATATACAAAAACCTGTAGGGGAACACTTCAACCTGCCTGGACACACTATCACAGATTTAAAAGTCACCATACTGCAGCAAAAAAACTTCAAATCCAGACTGCAAAGGGAGACTGCAGAACTTCAATTCATTTGCAAATTCAGCACACACAATCTCGGATTGAACAGAGATCTACAATGGTTGGCTCATTACAGACATTGTTTCTCGTCTCTCCATGTTCACACACCCCATTCAAATGCTAGAAGAATAATCCACACTCCCTGATCGGAGATAACAAGCTGGCTCAGCTTAATTGGACTAACCCTTTCACCTCCCACCTGGCTCTTACCTACTTTTCTATAACTGCCTCTGAACACTTCCACTGCCTGCATCCGACGAAGTGGGTATTAGCCCACGAAAGCTCATGCTTCAAAACTTTATAGTTAGTCTTTAAGGTGCCACAGGACTTTGTTACCTATGTGATGAAAATGTCACACAAAGGTTAATTCTCAGCTATTGTTACACCCTGTTACATTTTCCCAGGCTTTTTTGGTAACAAGATTCCATGATTTTGCAGTGGCTTGTTCCCAGGTCTTACCGTTTATTTATTGGGTTCTGACAAGCATATACAATGTGTGGTGCCAACACTTACTATGGAATGAAACTAGGAAATGTGTTGAGAACTAACATATACTTAAGTGGAGTCCATTCAAACATGAACCTCTGTGAAAGTCATAAGTTTGGTTTAAAAAAACAGGTGCATACCAAAATCTATTAAGAAATATAGAGCCTTAAATGCCTTAAATGAATGCCCAAGAAGGGAATAAACCTGTCAAAAGACATAAAGATAGCCTGCACAGTGAAAAAGTGAGTTTGTGCCTCTTGTGCCACTCAGGACTAAATCAAGAGTTGCCTCTCCCCGTGTGGGTTCCTGTACCAGCTGCTCCAAGAAGCAGTCATTTAAAGTATCGAGGAATTTTGTCTCTGCATTTCCTTCTGAGGTGACATGTACCCAGTCAATATGGGGATAATTGAAATCCCCCACTATTATTGAGTTCTTTATTTTGACAGCCTCTCTAATCTCCCTTAGCATTTCATCATCACTATCACTGTCCTGATCAGGTTGTCGATAATAGATCCCTATTGTTATGTTCTTATTAGAGCATGGAATTACTATCCATAGAGATTCTACAGAACATGTGTATTCATTTAAGATTTTTAATTCATTTCATTCTACATTTTCTTTCACATATAGTGCCACTCCCCCCCCCCCCCATGACCTGTTCAGTCCTTCCGATATATTTTATATCCCGGAATGATTGTGTCCCATTGATTGTCTTCACTCCACCATGTTTCTGTGATGCCTATTATGTCAATATCCTCTTTTAACACAAGGCACTCTAGTTCACCCATCTTATTATTTAGACTTCTGGTGTTAGTGTACAAGCACTTTAAAAACTGGTCACTATCTATCTGTCGGCCCTTTTCTGATATGTCAGATTTTTTATGTGATAGTTTCTTGTCTGATCTGGCCTCCCCTTTATCCTTTTCCATCCTCTCCTCCCAACTAAAACCTAGAGAATCTCTATCAGTAGACCATCCTGTAAGAGAAGTCTCTATCCGATCCACATGCTCCTCTGCAGCAATCGGCTTTCCCCCAACTGCTCTGCAACCTTTTTAATGTTTAGTGCCAGCAGTCTGGTTCCACTTTGGTTTAGGTGGAGCCCATCCTTCCTGTATAGGCTCCCCCCCCCCCATCCCAAAAGTTTCCCCAGTTCCTAATAAATCTGAACCCTTCCTCTCTACACCATCGTCTCATCCACGCATTGAGACTCTGAAGCTCTGCCTACCTACCTGGCCCTGCGCGTGGGACTGGAAGCATTTCTGAGAATGCCACCCTAGAGGTCCTGGATTTCAATCTCTTTCCTAGCAACCTAAATTTGGCCTCCAGGACATCTCTCCTTCCCTTCCCTATGTCATTGGTACCTACATGTACCACAACCACCACCTCCTCCCCAGCACTACTCATAAGTCTATCTAGATGCCTCGAGAGATCCGCAACCTTCGCACCAGGCAGGCAAGTCACCATGCGGTTCTCTCAGTCATCATAAACCCAGCTATCTATGTTTCTAATGATCGAATCTCCCATTACTAACACCTGCTTTTTCCTAATGACTGGAGTTCCCTCTCCTGGAGAGGTAACCTCAGTGCGAGAGGATACCCCACCACCACCTGGAAGGAGGATCCCAACTATGGGAAGGTTTCCCTCTGCTTCCGTTGACTCTCCTTCCCTCCACAGTGAACATAAAGTGTCATGATGTGCTTTGGGACACATTAAAACCATCATCAGGCACCTGCTAGGCTTTATAAACATCAGTAAAATTTGATGAACGTTGAAAGTGTCGTACCTATATCATAAGCGTAGACTATGGCTTTCTGAGAAATAGCCTTATATAATATTATTATGGCCTTTAGCTTGTCTGAGGAGTTTGTAATGACTGATTCTGGAAACAGCCAGTTCATAACCATTAGTATTAAAGTCCTTTTACTTGTGTAACTATAGCACTGAACCCAGAGGGTACTTAGTTCACACATAATAAATTCTGCTGGCTTGTCCTTGGAATCTGTGCTAACTATGATCTGAAAAATACCAGACTGCTATATTTTGTAAACTCCTTTTGCTCGTCCCTGGTATTTGTAATGTCCATGAATAAGGCCACGATTTAGTCACAGGTATTTTTTGTAAAAATCCACAGACAGGTCACAGGCAATAAACAAAAATTAATGACCCATGACCTGTACATGACTTATACTATAAATACCCCTGATTAAATCTTCGGGGGAGGGAGCTCAGGGGCACCAGCTGCCAAGGGCAGCTGAGCAGTGGCTGCTCTGATCATCCCAGGACTGCTGCCAGGGGCTGCTTACTCACCACTGTTCTCACTGCTGCTGGGACCACTGCTCAGGCAGTCCCTGAGGCAACCTGCACCTGCCACTGCTCAGGTCCAGGACCTTTCCATCTGTGGCTGATGTGACTGGCTGCAGGGCTGCCTGAGTGGCTGGCTGCGGAGTCGCTCCAACAGTGGCTGGTGTGGCTGTCCCTGGAGCCAGCTGCTTGCGCAGCCCTGGGGTCAGCCACACTGGCTGCTGCAGAAGTCACAGAGGTCATGGGGGGGGGGGAGGGAGATAGTTCAGTGGTTTGAGCATTGTCCTGCTAAACCCAGGGTTATGGGTTCAATCCTTCAGGGGGGCACTTAGGGATCTGGGGCAAAAAATCTGTCAGGGGACTTGGTCCTGCTAGTGTAGGCAGGGGACTGGCTTCAATGACCTTCAAGGTCCTTCCAGTTCTATGAGATAGGCATATCTCTTTCTTTATTTATGGGAAGTCACCAACCTCCATGACAAACACAGGGCCCTACCCATGAGAATCAAAACACCACAACTTTGTCTTAATGAATTCTGTCATTAATGACCTTTCTTAATGAATTATAAAACTATGAGCCTGGTAACAGCAAATATATGTCTATTTTAAGTTCTTTTGGCTTCACCACAGAAATTATTTTAGCCAGGAGTCCAGACATAGCAAATTTGTAACCATGACTAACTACATCAGCTTCCTACAGAATTTGTAATAACTGTGAGCCCAGGAATAATTGGTTCATGATTATTATATGTTCTTGACAGCTGGGTAGTTTGTAGTAGCCTTGAACACAAAAATAGGTAGTTTGCAGACATTACAAGCTCTTGTTTTCTTCACACAGTTTATAATAGCTCTGTGCTTAAGAATACCAATTCAGCCAATATAATAAGCAGTACAAAGAAGTATAGAAATGAAACTAATGGTTTGTATATTAAAAGGAAGGTCAAATGTGGTTCAGAATGGAACCCCAGTAGGATGATGAAGGGAGAGCATAGAACAGGTGTCGGCAACCTTTGAGAAGTGGTGTGCCAAGTAGCCATTAATTTAAGGTTTTGTGTGCCAATAATACATTTTACATTTACAGAGGCCAGTGGACGGAACCCCAGACTGGCAGCAGGCTGAGTGGGGCCAGCAGCCAGGACCCCGGTTGGCAGGGGCTGGCGACTGGGACCCCAGGATGACAGTGGGCTGAGACGCTCAGCCCGCTGCCAGTCTGGGGTTCTGTCTGTTGGCCCCTGCTAGCTGGTGTCCCGGCCGCTGGCCCCGCTAACCCCGTTGCCGACCGGGTTCCGTTCATCTGGGCTGGCAGCGGGCTGAGTGGAGCTGGGGGCCAGAACCCCAGCTGGCAACAGAGTACCACTAAACATCAGCTCGTGTGCCGCCTTTGGCATAGAATAAAGGAGGAAATAATTGTCATGATTTTATGAAATCTGCCAGTGTAATGATTTTAAAATCTATTCTGTGACAACAGTTCAGTACCTTTCCATACTTCATATTATGATGAATTGCTTTTACTCCTAATAGTTCCATTGTATGATGTAACCTGATTTTTAGGATTCTTCTAGAACTGTAACAATTCCCTTTTTGCTAATACCTAAAGCAAAAATAGCAGCCAACCATGTTAATAAACTCTTTTGCTTCTCTGTGGAGTTTGTAATAGCTTTCCATGTAGAAATACCACTCTTTAAACTGTTGTCTTCTCCTCTGGGGAATGGTCTAATGACCTTCATTTGGCTTGATTCTGCCCAGGGTTGTTCTTGTATAACCCCAGACTCAGACTCTTGGACTCTACGAGACAGTTAATTCACCCCAAAAAGTAGCTCACATCACAACCTAGTCAGACTTCTATCATGAAATTCAGTGCATCCCCTCACAGCCTCAATTAGTAGATTTTAAAAATGCCTTCCACTATCTGTAACACTGAGGGAGGGCAAGCCATAATGCTTCTTTTCTGTGTGTACTATCTGTCAACCAAGAAATAACGAATTCACATATTTCATAAAGCTTGGCTTCTATGCTGAGCATTTGTGAAGCTTCAAATGTTCAGTTCATAATCTTTATAAACTTTCTGTTTCTCCTTTAAATTTTATAATAGCTGTGACTCAGTGATAGTTCATTTCCATTGTAAACTGACAGCTTCTGCATGGAGGACTTTAGAATAGCCATGAGTTTAGAACTTGTTGCTTTGACTATTACAAACTCTTCTGTCTTTTCTAATGTGTTTGCCATAGCTGTGATCCTACAAATAGCCTCTTTGTGACCCATACACACTATCAGTTTTTCAGGAGGATTTGTACAAGCCATGATTCCTGAAACATGAGGTTTGCCGGACTTTAATGTTCTCACAATTACTTGTGGCATTTATGATAACTATTAACTTCTGAAATCTATTGTCCAACATTATCAGGATGATAAAGGTATTTTGTGCATCCCATTTCTTTTGTTCTGAACTCATTGCTGTTATGGCCCTGCCATTGACGTTAACTGTTTGAAAAAATTACCAGTGGTTAGGGGAGCAGACTAAGAGCCAATGATACCTGGAGTTCTAATCAAACAATAGACTGAAAACTAAATAGAAATTGGACTGGGCATCATATAAGGAATTCATCACTCTGCTACCAAGATCACATCTTTATAGCATTCTGCATCTTGCTACCATATGAATTGTGATTAACAGCAATCCAGTGCATCCCTGGCAGAGTCCTGAGAATCTCCCTGTTCCTCCCCTCTCCTACATCCTCTAATATCCCATTTAACAACCACTGTCCACTTGGCCCATGAGGACTAAAGATGACTCAATTGTGATAGGCATTGAATGGCTTAAAAATCATTGTTCAGCAATGCAAAGTGCTCCCACTCATTTCTCTGAAGTTACTATCAGAGAAGAATGGAATTAATACAAAATCAAACTTGGGTCTCCTATAGGCCAGAGCAGAGAAAGCCAATGGAATAATCAATGCTGTTTTGTTTCCATTGCAAGGATCAGTTCAGTCTGTGTATAGCACCTAAAATCCAAGGATATAACCAACTCGTATTCCCCATCGCCTTCCTCATTTCCCTAACCAGATACATCGATCTGGATTAGAAATGTTGATTTGATTTTGCTATTCTTGAGCAGTAGTTTTGTTTGATTATGCCACATGACATCCCCCGAGATATTTGTGCTCTGCAAATGTAGGTTAGTCATATTAGACAGTAATTTTGCAGTGTTCTGTGTTCTGAAATAATGAGGCAGAATGATCTGATTTAAAAATCAGATTGTGCTGATTATTTTTTGTTTTTTCCCCCTGTTTTCTACATTGATTTATCAAGGTCAGAATAGTAAATGTAATGCTCAGGTTCCAGGCTTTAAAATGAGGCCTTATCAAAATTAAAAATATGTAAGGAGAAGATTAAGCAACTACTGGTCTTTTAAAAAAGGTTTGTTTAAAGCCTTCCCCTAAAGACACCTCCCTCCTATGCACTTTTGCTGAAAGAATATTTAGCAAAAGCCTCAGCCCAGCTTTTGTAACTTACTAAAGTATCGATTGTGTGAAAAAGCTAACAAAGTACAAACTCCAGTATCTGACTCGTTAAAACTGTTCCATGTCCCTGCCCTTGTTGGATATGTGGGCATATATCACTGAGTCTTGAGAAATCTTCTTCTGAGCTGGGATGTTATATGTGCAGAAATAGGCTTTTATTAGAGAGTATCCTACTGTTACTGTGGCTAAAATGGAGTTGGTCATTCTAATCTTAAATCCTTATTTTCTTTTGAGACTGAAATTTATCCTGTTTGGCATCTGTTTAAAGATATCTTTAATTTTTTGGTGAATGCAAGTTGAATCTTATCTAGTTCAGTGAGTTTTGAGTTATGTGAACCTGACCATAATACATATATTTTTACTTTCAAAATATTTTTGTTTAGATTAATCTGTTTTAGGTGGCAAAAAACCCAGCAGCTTTCATTGAAGAATTCAATGATTGCTGAATTTGGGGTAAGAGGAATTTTGAAAATGGTCCTGAATGTTTGAAAATCAGTAAGCTTACTCTTGTACTGTTGTTTTTTCTTTTTCTTTTTTTTTAAACTTATTTAAGCAACCTATAAAATATATACATTGAGGTACCTGATCATTCTCAGAAATGCTAAGTGATTCCAGCCAATTTTGCACTGGGGAGTAGCATAAAGAGTGCTTCCAGTCTTTCAGAAACATTAAATATCCTCAAGAATTATTATAGGCAGAGCTGGGAGTGGTGCCTATAGTTAAGGTGGCCCAGTACTTCCTGTTATAACTTTGCTCAATTTTAACTTTTCAGGCTGAAAATTTCCATTCTGGGTATCTGCATCAGGCCGATTTATTTGTTTATTTATTTGAGTTTTAGATCACCTGTTTCCAAGAACAAGATTAGAAAAAATACATTATTTCCCATGTTAAAAATAATCTTAAAACCATTTTATTGAGAATCTCTAGAACCTCCATGCTTTGGCAAGAGGACTTTGGATTTTGTTGGAGGGTTACTAAGGTGCCTGAGATGTGCCTTTTGCCATTCCCATGAAAATTCACTCAAATTTCACCCAATTTATAAACCTCTGAAAAATCTTAGTTCACATATGCGCACTAGAGACTTTGTAAAGTTCAGCGGCCTAATTCCCTGAAGTTTTGGGCTGCCCTGAGGGTGCACCATCCCCTTACAGCTTCTGTATGCTGGAGGAGGGCAGCTACACTGCAGTGTAGAAGTGTAAGGGTTGCAGGGGTGTATGAGAGTGACACAGGCATTGCAGGAGCAAAAGGGTAAGGGTAAAGGAGACAGAGTGGGCAAGGAGAGTATTAGGAGCAGAGGAGGAGGAACCAGGGGACTGGATTGTAGCAGAGGGAGGAAGGAGTTATATAGAGTGGGGAGTTGTATAGGATTAGAGGGCCAGGTGCAGGAACTGGGGAGGATTGGATAAGAACAGAGGGGGACAGAGACACTCTAGGGCATAAGACCAGCCATTAAATTAGTGGACATTTTTTACAATTTTTGGCATACTTTCTTTGTCTCAGTTCCCTACCTGTAAAATGGAGACAGTAATATCACCTCATCTCATAGAGGTGTTGTGAAGATATATTAATTAATGTTTGGCTCATTACAGACATTGTTTCTCATCTCTCCATGTCCACACACCCCATTCAAATGCTAGACGAATAATCCACACTCCCTGATCGGAGATAACAAGCTGGCTCAGCTTAATTGGACTAACCTTTTCACCTCCCCCCTGGCTCTTACCTACTTTTCTATAACTGCCTGTATGTGAACACTTCTACTGCCTGCATCCGACGAAGTGGGTATTAGCCCACGAAAGCTCATGCTTCAAAACTTTATAGTTAGTCTTTAAGGTGCCACAGGACTTTGTTAACTCTGCTATTCCAGACTAACACGGCTACCACCCTGATTCTTAATTAATGTTTGTGAAGAGCTATGGTGCTGTGATGAGACCCTTATACGAAACACTCAAGAAGAAATTAATTTTTTTATTCAGTGCAGGCTTTGTATTGTATGTATTAAACAAGGACTGGGGCCACACACTTTAATCTGAAGGATAAAAAAAATACCTATTCGCTGAATGGTGAGGGGGTGAAGTAGTGTGTGATCATGTAATTAAAGACTTTATCATAATGCATAATCACAAGTGGGCCAAATTAAAGTTGCATGGACAACCTTAATTCTGACAATTCCTAATTTCTGAATGCTTGACTTTTCAACTTTAATATTAATTTAACAGATTTTTAGATGAAATTATTTATATTATAGTAGCATCTAGTAACCCTAAACAAGATCAGGGCACTGTACAAACATATAGCGAGAGATGGTCCCTGCCTCAAATTGTTTACAGCCTAAATAGACAAGATGGGCAAAGGGTAAGAAATAGAAACACAAAGAGGTGAAGTGACTTACGCAAGTTCACAGCAAGTCATTGGCAGAGTCAGAATTAGACCCGTGACTCTATCCGTTAGACCCCCTACCGTATGTTCCGGCGTATAGGACGACTTTTTTGAGACTATTTTCCTGGCTTAAACTCAGGGGTCGTCTTATACGCCGGTAAAAAACAAACCCACACACAAAAAGCGCGTGCGCCCCGCTCTCCCGTCCCCGCCGCGGGCGGGCTGCTGGGAGCGCCCCGCTCTCCCGTCCCCGCCGCGGGCGGGCTGCTGGGAGCGCCCCGCTCTCCCGTCCCCACCGCGGGCGGGCTGCTGGGAGTGCCCCGCTCTCCCATCCCCGCCGCGGCGGGAGAGTGGCGCGCTCCCAGCAGCCCACCCGCGGCGGGGACGGGAGAGCGGGGCGCACGCGCTTTTTGTGTGTGGGTTTGGTTTTTTTTTTGTAATCCGGCTTTTTTACTGGAAAACTCGGGGGTCGTCTTATACGCCCCGTCGTCCTATACGCCGGAACATACGGTAACTCCCAGTCCATTGTTCTAGCCATTAGATCCTGTGATATCTGGGGGGTTTCAGTGTTAACAGACACTTGACTCCCTTGTCCAGCACATTAACTCTCCTTAGTTTTTCTGCTTATTAAGTGGGCATTGGTTTCTGATATTTTGAAGCTAATTGTGAAACACAAAAACAGATATTGGCTATATAGTAGTGCATCCTGGGATAACTAAATAATTGGAGTCACAGAAAGATGCCACAAGAGAGTCAGTAGCTGAAGCTTTGAAAGGGCTGTATTGTACTGATCTGAACATTAATAAATTCTTCTTGTTTTTAAACCCCAAGTAAGTTCTGGTTAGTGCATGGATAGGAGACTTCCACATGAAAATAAGTATGTAGGACCTTTACATCTTTTGTGCACTAGATTGTTGCTTATATGTCTGCTACCCAAAAAAAAAGATCAGATTATTTTTTAGACAGCCCTACTGCTTTCAGATTCAGTTTCTTGCTGGAATTGGTTACACACACAAGATGAATCTTTTATTTTTATTATTTTGTCTCTTGGATAGCTCTGTGTTGTACAGTAAAATAGATGGTAAAATAGATGTTGCATGCAGTCAAAAACTTTTCCAGCAACATCTTCTTATGTTGTATTTTTCATTTCAAAAGAAAGAGAAAACAAGGCAGTTCAGAAAACAATGCAATTTTAAGATAAAGAGTTAGTGTGAAGTTTTGGCCCTATTAAAGTCAATTGGCATTTTACCACTGACTTCAATGGGGTCACAATCTCACACTTGGTGTTTAATTTGGTAGGTTTACAACATTCCTATCAGGGAAGTAGTATGAGTTTTAACAAGTCTTGCAGTCATTTTTAGAATGGAGGGATGAGTAAACTGATCAGTTTCTACATAGAGAAATTTGTTTGGTTTGATGCTGGGAATTGAACTCTGAGAATGTTCCTTTATACAATGAGCATGTTTTAACTGTAAATTTAAGATTATTGTATATCTTCTGCCAATGCCAAGGTTACTGCATAAACATATATTCATTGGGGTAGTTTTGTGTGTTTTAAGCATTTATAGGATGCTCTGCTTTTTTTAAAATCCACTTTGGGTGGAATTTTCTAAGGCTTCTAAATCACTTAATCTCTTTTAGAAGTCCCACCCTTAAACTGAGAATTTAAACCCTCAAAAGAAAAATCTATTTTTAAAATGGCAATAGCAATGTTAAGTTGGCTCCATATGACTTATGTGAATATGTATGCTACTTTAGTTATCGTGAGTTAACATTATGAATATTGATTTTTATATTTTCAACTTTACCAAATCTTTACTCACGAGTCGTACTGACTTCAGTGGCAGAACCTGCGTGATTAAGGTCTACTTGCATGTGTAAGGGTTTGCAAGATTGGCTCCCTGATGTTGTATTTACAATTTCCCTTATTTAGATATACAGTGAAACCTCGATTTAACGGACTAATTCGGGCCAGGGGGTGTCCGTTAAATCCGAAAGTCCGTTATTTAATAATTTTTTAAAATTATTAAATAACAGGACTTTCGGATTTAACAGACACCCCCTCGCCCGAATTAGTCCGTTATATCAAGGTTTTACCGTCAACCCGCCCGGGTCCCGGCTGCTGGGACCCGGCGGCAGTTAGCAGCCTGCCCGCCGGGGTCCCCGGCTGCTGGGACCAGGGCGGGAGCTGTCAGCCCGCCCGCCCCCGGCTCAAACCGCGGCGGCCGCTGCGAGCGGGCAGAGAGCCCGCAGGGTCCCGGCTCCCGGGACCCTCCAAGGAGGGTGAATGGTGCTGGGAGCCGGGCAGCAGCCCGCCCTCGGCTCAAACGGCGGCGGCTGCGGCGCGCAGGCTCAGAGCCCGCAGGGTCCCGGCTCCCGGGACCCTCCAAGGAGGGTGAACGCTGCCGGGGGCCAGGCGGCAGCCCGCCCCCGGCTCAAACCGCGGTGGCTGCCGCGCGCGTGGGCTGACAGCCGGAGGGTCCCGGCTCCTAGGACCCTCCAAGGAGGGTGAACGCTGTCGGGGGCCAGGCGGCAGCCCGCCCCCCGCTCAAACTGCGGCGGCTGCCACGCGCGCGGGCTGACAGCTGGAGGGTTCCGGCTCCCGGGACCCTCCAAGGAGCGTGAACGCTGTCGGGGGCCAGGCGGCAGCCCGCCCCCGGATCAAACCGCAGCGGCTGCCGCGCGCGCGGGCTGACAGCCGGAGGGTCCCGGCTCCCGGGACCCTCCAAGGAGGGTGAACGCTGGCGGGGGCCAGGTGGCAGCCCGACCCCGGATCAAACCGCGGCGGCTGACAGCCGCAGGGTCCCAGCTCCCGGGACCCTCCACATAGCCAGCATGGTGCCGGGGGCCGGGCAGCAGCCCGCCCCCTGGCTCAAACCCTGGTGGAACCCTCCACAAACGGATTTCGGATGCATCAGACTTTCTGAAAAAATTTGTCCGTTGCATCCGAAGTCCGTTAAATGGAGGTCCGTTAAATCGAGGTTTCACTGTAACTATAACTCAGAAGCTAAATCTGGGCCTTGAAACTCCAGTGTTGTCAACCATATGAATTCATGATGTCTAAGTACAATGTCTCAGTCAGTCTTAGGACAGATTTATAAATCTGAAGCTTCTGACTTCTAGTAATCTTATGGTATGTACTGACTTCACAAAGTACTGTGATCCTCCTCTCTCAGGCCAAGTCTACACTACTCACTGGATCAGCAGATAGTGATCGATCTATTGGGGATTGATTTATCGTGTCTAGTGTAGACGCAATAAATTGATCCTCGAGCGCTCTCCTCATCAACTCCAGAACTCCACCGCTGCAAGAGGCGGAAATGGAGTCAACGGGGGAATGGCAGCAGTCGACTCACTGCCAGCCTAAGATACATCAACTTCAGCTACGTGAATAGCTTAGTTGAAGTTGTATATCTTAGGTCACCCCCACCCCCCAAGACCTGGCCTCAGTCTGTATGCACCCAGTACAGTGGTAGGCAGAGCAAGTAATAGATGTCTAAAGTAATCTTCAGCTGCTAGTCTATGCCTGGCAATTGTCCAGACAAAAACATCACAGACATAATGGACAATGACAATGTCTGAATTGTTGTCTTTGTAAACAGATTTCAGTTTTATTCCCACACTGAGCTGTGCCCTGACATCATCCCCATATTTCATAATGAAAATGTGCTTGTGTAAATCATACATTGAGGCTGGACAGGTGTTTATATTTAGTGCTTGTGAATGTCATATAGTCACTCATGATATTGTGCCACTTCCCATCATTAGATATATTTGCTTGTAAGAACTACAGTAAAAAAGAACTCTCTTGAAATGTGCATCTGTATTTGAAATAAAGCTTCCCATCACTGGGGTTTTCTTTGTCTTCTGGAGCCCTGAAGAATGAAACAGAGTATGCCCTACTCTACACCCCTCTCTATCCTTGAAGCTCCATAATGTTGCTAATATTCTTTGGACAGGAAAGGACTGAATGTGATTTACCTTTCCGAGTAAGTCAGATCTATCCATCCAGTTATTTTATGGCATCATCACTGCAGTATCTAACTGTTCTGCTTATAATTAAATGGCCACAATGATAACTGTTGAACAAGCAAGGCACTTGCTGCCCCATCCAACTTGTGGGCGAGCACATCATGTGCTTATCCCTTTGCCCTCCCATTCCCTAGTCCTTTTCACCTGAACAGAGAGCAGCAATATCTGAAGTCCGAAGGTGCAAACAATTCAATGTTTATTGGGGTGAATTTCCAGCAAGCATGATTCCAATTTCCTTCCTCCGTGTCCCCCTTCCCAGCTCTGACACCATGGAGCCTGTGTCCCTGTTCCCATTCCCCCACCTCCTTCACAAAACATAATTCCAATTCCCCTTTAGAGTATATAGTAAAACTTGAGTTCTGCTTAGCTATAACTTAACCAATCATTTTACTGAAATTTAACTAACCAATTCTAACATATTGTAATATGATTATCTAACTAATTGTATCCCACCACCTTAATTGGTTTACATCCAGCAAAGTTAATTATACAGCAGACAGAAACAATCATCGAACCACACAGAGATTATACAGACAAATAATAGGGAAGTAGGGATACAGTGATGGAACAACAAAGAAATGAGGATTTCATCCTCCAGCTATTGATTAGTGAGTTCTTGCCAGACAGGATGCTATCAAACTAAATTTTCTTTAAATTTTCTATGTTCTTCCCTTTCTCTGGAGATGATAGATTGGATCACCTTTTTAACAGCCCAAAACTGCCTTATTTCAGTGTGACTGGTGAGGATGTGACCATTTGCTTCCCAGTTTATGTCTGCTCCCATTGCTTAGTCAAAGGCTTTAGCGTAAGAACAGGCCCTCAGACTGTCACAGTGACAGAAGGTCCTTACACAAGCAGACTGATTTTGATTCTTGTGTTGTACCTCTATAATAGCTAAGTGATAAGAATACCTCTACATTCTTAAAGTATAGGCCTTTGCAGAGAGGCCTGAATATCAATATTCTAACATTCCACGCACACACACTTTTAGGATCCTCATGACCAGATATCCTTGGAAAAACATAGGACATGGTGACACATTTCCTGATAGGACCAGGCATCAAGGTGCAAGGTGTCGATATTCCATTTGTCCCACTGCCCCTTATGTAGTATAGGGCCCTTCACCTTCTGTCCTACAGACATACCACACATATTCCAATTAGTGTTCCAGACTTCCCATTATAGTTGGCCCAAGAAGGTTGGGTCCAGGTTGTCTAATACACATGGAGGGTGGGGGCTTATTACATTACTTATAGGTTATATCTGTAGTGATCTGAATACAGATTTGAGAGGAAGAATCTTTTTATCTACCTCTCCCTCCACCCTTAGTGTCATCCACGAACTTGCTGAGGGTGCAATCCATCCCATCATCCAGATCATTAATGAAGATGTTGAACAGAATCATTCCAGGATCTGGGGCACTCTGCTTGATACCGGCTGCCAACTAGACATCAAGCCGTTGATCACTACCCATTGAGTCTGATGATCTAGCCAGCTTTCTGTACACCTTATAGTACATTCATCTGATTCATATTTCTTTAACTTGCTGGCAAGAATACTGTGGGAGACTTGTGCATGTCCAGCTCTTCTAAATAGTCCTTAACTTGCCCTTTCACTACTGAGGGCTGCTCACCTCCTCCCCATACTGCGCTGCCCAGTGCAGCAGCCTGGGAGCTGACCTTGTCTGTGAAGACTGAGGCAAAAAAAAGCATTGAGCACTTCAGCTTTTTCCACATCATCTGTCACTACATTGTCCCCTCCTCACATTCAGTAAGAGTCCCACACTTTCCTAGCCCACCTTCTTGTTGCTAACATGCCTGTAGAAACCCTTCTTGTTACCCTTCAAGTCCCTTACTAGCTATAACTCAATTGTGCTTTGTCCTTCCTGATTACATCCCTGCATGCTCAAGCAATATTTTTATGCTCCTCTCTAGTCATCTGTCCAAGTTTCCACTTCTTGTAAGCTTCCTTTTTGTGTTTCAGCTGACCGAAGATTTCTCTGTTAAGCCAAGCTGGTCGGCTGCCATATTTGCTATTCTTTCTACACATTGGGATAGTTTATTCCTGCCCTTTCAGTAAGGTTTCTTTAAAATACAGCCAGCTCTCCTGGACTCCTTTCCCCCTCATATTAGCCTCCCAGGGATCATGCCCATCAGTTCCCTGAGGAAGTCAAAGTCTGCTTTTCAGAAGGTCAGGGTCCGTATTCTGCTGCTCTCCTTTCTTGCTTTTGTCAGGATCCTGAACTCGACCATCTCACAGTCACTGCTGCTCAGGTTGCCACCCACATCTCTTTCCCCTACCAGTTCTACCCTTTTTGTGAGTAGCAGGTCAAGAGGAGAACAGCCCCTACCTAATTGGTTTCTCCAACACTTGCACCAGGAAGTTGTCCCCAATACTCTCCAAAAACTTCCAGAATTATCCATGCACTGCTGTATTGCTCTCCCAGCAGATGTCAGGGTGATTGAAGTACCCCATTAGAACCAGGGCCTGTGATCTGGAAACTTCTGTTAGTTGTCTAAAGAAAGCCTCGTCTTCCTCATCCTCCTGGTCTGTTGGTCTACAGCAGATGCCCACCACGAAGTCACACTTGTAGCTCTTGCCTCTAAACTTAACCCAAAGACTCTCACACACGTTCACATACATCTTAATTCCAGCTGTGCAAAATGGAATATACAGTAAACCCTCGATTTAGTGGACCTCGATTTAACGGACTTCGGATTTAACGGACAAAATTTCCAGTCCGTATGTCGTATGTGAAAATTAACACCCTGTTAATTTTAAAATGCTTTTAACCAAGATTTGCTTATAATTAAATTAACAGGTTATTTTTTGTTATTAATTCACTGTTACAGTAGACTCCTGATTATCCGGGCGCGGGTTAACTGGGCTGCGGATTAACCGGGATGTCTAAACGGGTCGGTAGGGGAAGCCCCAAAGCGGCGGCGGGCTCAGCCTTAGCCTGCCGCTGCTTTGGGGCTTCTCCCACTGGCCCCTTATGAGCTGGGGTCTCAGCCTGCTTCCAGCCTGGGTGTAGGAAACCCAGGCTGGCAGCGGGCTGAGACCCCGTCTGGCAGGAGCCTGGGGGAAAACCCCAAAGCGGCGGCAGTCTTCCTACACCCAGGCTAGCAGGGGAGCTGACTGGGGCAGGTGGTGGGACCACCACCATCCCACCCCCACCCCCAGGGCAGCCGGCAACCTCCTCCCCCCCCCCAGTAGACACGTGATTATCGGGGATTTTATTAACCGGGATTAAGGTTTTCCCGATCATCCCGGATAATCCAGAGTCTACTGTATAGAAAACTTTTCTGTGAAATTAAACTTTTCATACATACTTAATTTTAATTACACAAACATGTCTACATAAGTAAAAACAGGTAAACTAACTAATTTGTCAATTTTTTAACATACGCATTCGGAAAACCTACTTTATTATATAACGGACTTTCGGCTTTAACAGACACCCCCTAGCCCGAATTAGTCCGTTATATCGAGGTTTTACTGTATTTTGAAATTCTTGTAATGGCTTCTGGTTTTTGGAAGAATTTGCCATGCTCTTGTGTCGTGAACATACATATTATTGCATACTTTCCCCTGTTTGATTTGGACAACCTTAGTAGTTTAGTCACTTGGCTCTTAGTTACATACTACAATACTGAAATGGAAGTTGTCAGCATATGTAAACACTCATTCTCAAAGGTTTTGCAAGGAAAATAACCCCAAATATAAAATAATAATGCATATATTAAAAAGCAATTGAAATATGAGATGCTATAACCTTTTTTGTATTACTTAAACAGACCTATATGTTTCCTATTTGTCAGCCTTCAAATGGCACTGAAATGCAGTTTAATCTGGATTATTATAATTTTGCTCATACATACAAAGTATTAAACTTTAAACCACATATTCACTTTTAAGGAATGAATTTACTCATTCAGAGGCTGATCAGTGTGTTTGTGTTTGTGATTTATCTATAGTTAACAGATTAGAATATTACCATATCTCACTAGGACAATCCATGCATTGTTATTAGAGTTGTACTCTATAGCAACATACAAACAAACACAGGGTCTGTTGTGTAAGGAATGCAGAACCAGGCCCATGGTCACTATGAGATCCTCAGAAAAGCATTTTTGTTTTAAATTTATTTAGTAAGACTGTTGCTTACAAGATTTCCTATGAGGCAGTTTTTACCACTAGAGTTGCATGACCTTTTTTAAAAACATCCCTTTATAGAGGTTCAAAATGATCTTTTTATCTAAAACTTGTTCCCTGTGAGATAAAGAATTGATTCCTGAGTCTTAAGGGACCTTATTTAAATTCAAACCATTGGAGATGCTTTTTTGCAAGTAAAATGAATGATTAGACTTATTCCTGCTACAATTTATGCACTTTCTGAACTCTAGACATTCTTAGTCTAGATTTGCTTTAATGGTGAGAAATTGGTGCTCACAAAATTCCTCAGTGGAACTGATGCTTATATGAAAGCTTTTTTAGGGCTATGCAATTTCTGAATGGTGCAGAACAAGACATTCACATGCTAATTTGCATGTGATTTCAAAATGCCATGTATGCCAAGAGCTTACATATGCTCTTGTGGGCAAAATGTCCGCTTTTAAATAAACTATGTGTACTCTTTTGGGGATGTAGCTTAGATTGTTAGCCTGATGGAGTGCATTGACTTTCGTGATGTAATTACAGATAGGCATATTATTTTTGTAACTAGTTCTATGACATCATTAAGGATTAGAATGTAAAAGGAAATCAGGTCTTGGGTTTTTTAACAGCTCAGGAGGTTTTCATTTGTGGGTGATCTCTGTGCAGGCTCACACTTGGCACATGCTAAAAAAGTATGATTTTTTTTTGGGGGGGGGGGGGAATAATGTCTGTGTACAGGAAAGCATTGTTCTGCAAGACAAACAAAAGTCCTTCTTCATTTTTTTATTTTAATTCTCAAAAAGCATGGAAAAGACCAATGCAATAGTCCACATTCTAGATTAGCTGCCTCCAAAACTTAATTTTAAAAAATTAACTCTATATGCATTTTAAAACATTAAAAAACTCATCTGAAATCACTTGCATCTGTTTTTCTTTTAGTAATAACAGTATGTTATACTTAATTACAACTTTCAAGGACCTTAAATCACTTCAATAAATATGAATCAAACTTTAACAAAGCCTGTAGACAGTCCTGCGAGATAGGGGGATGTGATACTAATTTTAAAACTGTTCACACTTTTCATTTCTGTCACTGGAGGATGCAATTAAATACTGTTTAATTTGTCTTAAAAAATGAACGGACCCAAAGCACTCCTATTCTGAATGTTTGATTATCAAATTTTATTCCAGACCCAGTACTCACAGGTAAGTGAACTGCTGAAAACAGAGAAGTTTGAAATGAAGCTCTGTCAGGAGCTTAGCTGTAGCAGTTGTAGCAGAGTTGAATGTTGCTGACTGAGCCCAATCCTACTTTCATATCTTAAGTGAGAGCAGGATCCAGCCCTTAGTGTTGTAAATATGATTAATGAACTGCACTCTTGATTATTCAGATAATGCTGGTACTGTTCTGCAAGTTGGCTTGTAAATTCGATCTTAGCCAAAACTTTTAAATAGCTCCCACCACAGTTCAACTCATATATATTCTATCCATTTCATGGGGAGTCTATAAATTGACCAAAAAAAAGTGGTATTTAGTGATTTGGATGTTCCCCTTGCAGAATATTAACTGTCTGTTTTTCCACCAAGAAAAATAAATATTTCCTTTGCCACAACCCTTCTCCATTTTATATTTTTAAATCCATACAGAATATTGTTATCTTTTTTTTCTCTCCTCAGCAGAAAATAAGTAAAGGATGGGAACTGGTATTACTCATTGTCTGTATCGGGAGACTTTGCATATTTCTTTTTGTAATTCTTATTAGTTAAATACTTTACAAAAAAACAACAATCCAATCCTCACCACCACTACCTGGTTAAGGTTTTGCTGTGTTTAGAAGGAAGGGTTGAGGTTATAGCAGAGTCTTAGTTAAGTAGGTATGGCATGGGGAGAAGCACTAGAGAAGCTACTGGAGATGTGTCTCAAAGGTTCCCAGATGTATTGTGGTTCCCAGATGTATTATTTTTAGTACACGTTTTGCCAGCTTTTTCCCCCCAGTCTCACATAAGCTATAGTGAGATATATTATACTTATTCTAGAGCCCATCACTTTCCATTGACTTGTTTATTTGGGGCCTGATCTTGAGAGGAGCTGGGAACCCCACAACTCCCTTTGACTTCAGCAGGTGCTCAGCACCTCTCAGTTTCAGTACATTAGATTGTAAGCTCCTCTAGGCAGGGACTTTGTCTGTCTATACAGTGCCATACATGCCAGTGGTGCTACTGAAATCATAATCCAAAGTAAGTACAGAAGACAAAACACGGGACTTACGTTTGACAGTGCTACGAGATTCCTGGAACCCGGCTGACTCTGAACCCCAGCCCAGGGATTCACACTCATGCTCCTCCCCTTGCCCATGTCTGGTGCCCGTGCCTGCACCTCCTCTCCCCTTCTCTGCCAGCCAGCACATCTTCCATAGCCCCACACTGCGCTTACGCCCATCCTCCAGAGTCTGGTATACCCAATTGGGAGTAAAGGCAGCTGCATTGTTAAGAATAAGTGAGACCAGGGCTACCAACACAGCTGTGGCTACCAGTTTCTGGACAGTCATATCTGACTGTTGACTGCTGCCAGTCTCTATTTGCAGATGATCCAAGGTCCTGATGAGCTGCAGCACATTGAAGTAGGACTTAAAATAGGAGGCAGCTGCGGTATGATGTTATGGGGGGCTAGAGAACATCACCGTTCATTCTCAAAGTTGATTCCTAAGGTGTTTCTGACCAAGCAGATAAGAACACAGTCAGGTAGGTAGAAGAATTCCATAAAATACAAGTGCAAAGAAGAGCTTGCAGGTCTCTGTCCTTCCAAGCTGTGCCTTATCCACCTTCCTGTACCTGGATGAGCAGAGCCAGTCTGGTGATGAACTGAAGAACAGGGAGGTCCATTCCTTGTGGGACAAGGCAAAGCCAGAGAGTATCCAGTCTTGAAGTGGGAAATCCTGGGTTATTCCTTGGAAAACAGATTGAAATGCTTGCAGACACAGTGCCTCAACTCTTCAGAATGGAGCTGCAAGAGGAGAAAGAGACTCACATAAGAATCATGAAGCAGCACATCTGAAAGCCTTTTCAGCCACAAAACTCAGAACATCCCACAGACAGAGGGAAACTTCATTCTAAAATCCAAGCCAAATCTGAAGTGAATGCCTTCATCCTAAAAATGCTCTGGAAGTTTGGAGTATCCTAAGGAATCTGCTCCTCTCCGGTTCCTCTTTCACTGTCAAAGCAGCGAGTGAAAGAGGCTGGAGAGGAGAAACTCTGCTGTGAGGAAGTGGGTTTTTTTCCTCCCGCTCCGTATCTCAACAAAGAGGAAATGGTTGTTTTTGTGGCTGTTTTTGGTGAGCCTCAGGGCGTAGCCGACTACAACAAACAGAGCCACTGCCACCGCAGTCAAACGTTAACAGGATGTGTTTCCTGAAAGGAAAACATTATGGAGACTTCTAAAATCCTAGTCCCCCCTTCTCTCACCTCCTTCCACTGTCCCCCCTCCTTGTCATTTTCTTTCCCTCCCAGAAAGAATAGTAACCAACAGTCAGCCAGGGAAGCATGATGCTGTGGGACAGAAGGGATTTGGATCAGTTTGTGCATCTGAAGGGATCACAAAAAACAAATCAGTGAGCACCTCCCCAAACAAAAAATAAACCCATAAATTTAACCACAATGTCAACTCTGCAGAGACAAATACAGGGGAGCATTGAGGGCTTTCTTAATGTTCTGTATTGAAAGCAAACTGTATCAGAATTGTATATGCAAAATATATGTAGTGTAGCTGTGACAGTTGCATAGCATGAAAATATTATGACTCAAATGTTGCCCTTGTTCCTGTATGGAATTCTAAAGGGAGATGCAGCAGATGAGTAAAAGAATTCTAAGGCAGGGTTCTCCACCTGGGGTCTCAAAAAGTGTTGAGTTTAAGAGCACTTAGTCCTTATCTTGTTGTGGAAGAGAGGGAGATCATGTACAGACAGGAGGGGGTGTTCTGAGGTGGTTCTGGAATGGTAAAGTGGGGAATGTCGCAGTATGGAACAGGTTGAAAACCACTGCTCTAATGCATTCTACCTATGCAGGACTGACACCCCTGTCCTGACTTGCTTTGCCCCCTTGTGGCTCTGCAGCTCTGCTGGGAAATCTGGTGAACCCCCTTCAGACTGTGAAAACAGCTCACTTCACTCTGTGGACATATAAGCCATGTCTACACTGCCACTTATGTCGGCAAAACGTATGTTGCTCAGGGGTCTGAAAAACACACCCCTGAATGACATAAATTTCTCCAGCATAAATGATAATGTGCACGACTCTATGTTGGCAGGAAAGCTTATCCCGCTGAGATAGCTATTGCTGCTCATTGGGGGTTAGTTTAATTATGTAATCAGGAGAGAGCTCTCCCATTGGCATAGAGTGGCTACAAGAGTAGGGTAACCAGACAGCAGGTGAAAAAAATTGGGACGGGGAAAGGGAGTAATAGGAGCCTATATAAGAAAAAGACCTAAAAATCAAGACTGTCCCTATAAAATCAGGACACCCTATACAAGAGAGATCTTACAGCAGGGGTGGGGAACCTCTGGTCCGCAGGCCTTATACGGCCCGCCAAATCATTCCGTCCGGCCCGCGCGACTCCGCGCTGAAGGTAGGGGCCGGGAAACGCCTGGGGGAGCTGCCGGCCGGGGACGCGCGCGGGCCGCCAGGCGGGGGCGGCTCCGCGCTGAAGGTAGGGGCAGGGAAGCGCCTGGGGGAGCCGCCGGCCAGGGACGCGCGTGGGCCGCCCCCACCTGGTGGCACTGCGCTGAAGGTAGGGGCCGGGAAGCGCCTGGGGGAGCCGCTGGCCGGGGATGCACGCGGGCCGCCAGGCGGGGACGGCGCCGCGCTGAAGGTAGGGACCGGGAAGCGCCTGGGGGAGCCGCCGACCGGGGACGCGCGCGGGCCGCCCCCGCCTGGCGGCTCCACGCTGAAGATAGGGGCCGGGAAGTGCCTGGGGGAGTTGCCGGTGCCGCGCGGCCACCATTAGCCGGGCGGCGAAAGGAGGAGCCGCGGGGAGCCGACGGTCAAGGGGGCGTAGGGGGGAGGCTGGGCTGGGGGGCAGGCAAGGGGGCGGTGGGGGGGAGGCTGGGCTGGGGGGCAGACAAGGGGGCAGTGGGGGGGAGGGAGGCCAGACTTGGCAGGCGGGGAGGGGGTCAGGAGACTAGGCTGGATGGGGTGGGCGAGGCTTTGGTGGGGGGGGAGGCTGGGCTGGGTGGGTCAGGCATGGGGGGCAGGAGGCTGGGTTGGGAGTGGGAGGGGGTTAGGTTCGGTGGGATGGGCCAGGAGAGGCAGGGGTGGGGGAGGAAAGGTGGTTAGATGGGGGGAGGCTGGGCGGGGGTAAAGGAAGATCACCCCCTACACTCAGGCTGACAGCGGGAGTTGATTGGGGCAGGCGGCAGGACCCCGGCTGGCAAGGGGCCAGCGGGGGAAACCCCAAAGCAGTGCAGGGCTAAGCACTCCGCCTGCCACTGCTTTGGGGTTTCCCCCGCTGGCCCCTTGCCAGCTGGGGTCTCAGCTCCCGTTGCCAGCCTGGGCTTCCTCCAGGGAGGGGGGGGGCGGGGGGAGCGGCCCGCGAATGACATTATAAATGTCCAAATGGCCCTTGACAGGAAAAAGGTTCCCCACCCCTGTCTTACAGCAACGCAGCTGCATCAGCACAGCTGTGCTGCTGTAAGGCCTCTAGTGTAGACATAGCCTTAGTGTTGTGACAATTTTCACATACAAATGTAGAACTAATGGCAGCATAGCAAGCAAAGTGTGCCCATCAGCCTTGGGACTATGTGCATATTGAGGAGAGATATCTGAATTAAATGGATTCAAAACTGGTTGAGAAATACGTCTTACAATGCAATTGCAAACAGCATCATCATTGAGTTGGGTATGTTTCTAGTGGGGTCCCACAACAATAAGTTATTTTATTAATAACCTTTTAATAAAACAAAAATATTTACTGAACAGGTTGGCAAATAACACAAAAATTGGCGCAGTGGTAAATAAGGAAGATATTAAGCAATCTGGATAACTTGATCAATTGGGTACAAGCAGACAATATGTGTTTCAGTACAGTGAAATGTAAAGTCCTACATCTTGGAATTAAGAATGCAGACCATATTTGAGTCTGGAGCACTCAATACTTGGAAGCAGTGATTCTAAAAAGACTTGGGGGGGGGAGGGGGATAATCTGCTGAATGTGAGCGTCCGGTGTAATGGTGTAGCTAAAAGGGCTATTTTAATCTTTGAATTTATAAACAGGAATGTTGAGTAGAAGTAGGGAGGTTGATATTATTTTTGGTTTTGGCACTGGTGTGACTGCTTCTGAAATACCGTGTCTGGGTCTGGTGTCCACATTTCAAGAAGGATGTCAAAAACTTGGAGGGAATTCAGAGAATAGCTATAAGAATAATTAATTATTGAAAAACATGCCTTATAGTGAAAGATGGGAGGAAGGAGCTCAATCTATCTATCAAAGAGAAGGTTCTAGGGTGTTTTGACCACTGTCTAGAAGTACCAACATGAGGAACAGAAATTTAATAATAGAGGGCTCTTCAGTCTACCAGATAAAGGTATAACATGATCCAATGACTAATACTTTAGGCTAGATAAATTTAGGCTAGAAATAAGGTGCCAGTTTCCAACAGTAAGGGTAATTAACCATTGGAGCAATTTACCAAAGGCTATATATCTAAGAAAGAAGGAAATAAGGCTTATCAGTTCAAGCTACAGGTACTTACAAGTGCTTGATTGGTTAAGAAGATTGAGCTATCGGTGTTAACAGTGTGTTCATGGCTGACTGATAATGGAGTCCACTGATATTTTTAAAAGCATGGGTCTTTCATACTGTTCCTTTCAGAGTGGAAAGCAGTGAGCACCACAAATAAGAAAGATTATATAGAAACTGAAACTTTGATTAAAATAGGAAGCATCTTGGACAATGGAAGAACACTGCAGCAGATCTTCAAACATGCAACCCCCACTTTAAAGAGGTTGGGTGGATGAGTGGAGAGTCCGGTATGAGTCTAGGAGCAAACTGTTTCTATTGCCTGTTGCAGAACTTGTTATACCAACAACTCAACTCATGAAATTTTTATTGCATATAATGTATTTCTAGTATGAAATATATGATGGTGTGACATAAGGATTTAATTTGTATGAGTTTGGGATGGATGTATTCTTCAAGAGTTGCAGAACCATCTGTGAATTATGCAGGTCATCCCAAACATGTGCCAGTACGATTGTTAGTACACCACTCCACCATACAGTCTGTATCTGTCACAGAAAATCTATTCTAGGAGTAATTTAGGGAGTTTTAAACATTTTCATTGGGGCTATTTTCTCCTGTAAAGCTGGTACCTATGGCTCCAGGCGAGCAAAGCACTTAAGCACATGTCAAGAAACAGAGAGGTAGCCGTGTTAGTCTGGAATAGCAGAGGTAACAAAGTCCTGTGGCACCTTAAAGACTAACTATAAAGTTTTGAAGCATAAGCTTTCATGGGCTAATACCCACTTCGTCGGATGCAAGCAGTGGAAGTGTCCAGAGGCAGGTATAGAAAAGTAGGCAAGAACCAGGTAGGAGGTAACAAGGTTAGTCCAATTAGGCTGAACCAGCTTGTTATCTCCAATCAGGGAGGGTGGGTTATTCTTCTAGCAGTTGAATGGGGGGTGTGAACATGGAGAGAGGAGAAGCTATTTTTGTAATTAGCAAGCCATTGAAGGTCTTTGTTCAGTCCCATATTGATTGTGTTAAATTTGCAAATGAATTGCAGCTCTGCAGTTTCCCTTTGCAGTCTGGACTTGAAGTTTTTTTGCTGCAGTATGGTGACTTTTAAATCTGTAATTGTGTGTCCAGGCAGGGTGAAGTGTTCTCCTACAGGTTTTTGTATATTGCCATTCCTAATACAGTAAAACCTCGATATAACGGACTAATTCGGCAAAGGGGTGTCCGTTAAAGCCGAAAGTCCGTTATATAATTAAGTAGTTTTTCCAAATGCGTATGTTAAAAAATTGACAAATTAGTTAGTTTACCTGTTTTTACTTATGTAGACACGTTTGTGTAATTAAAATTAAGTATGTATGAAAAGTTTAATTTCACAGAAAAGTTTTCTATACAGTAGACTCTGGATTATCCGGGATGATCGGGAAAACCTTAATCCCGGTTAATAAAATCCCAGATAATCACGTGTCTACTGGGGGGAAGAGGGGGGGGGGGGGGTTCGCCGGCCGCCCTGGGGGTGGGGTGGGGGGATGGTGGTGGTCCCACCACCTGCCCCAGTCAGCTCCCCTGCTAGCCTGGGTGTAGGAAGACCAGGCTGGCAGCGGGCTGAAACCCCCGGCTGGCAGGAGCCTGGGGGGGAAATCCCAAAGCGGCGGCAGGTTGAGTGCTCAGTCCTCTGCCTCTTTGGGCTCTCTCCCCAGGCTCCTGCCGCCTGCCCCAGTCAGCTCCCACTGCCAGCCTGGGTGTAGGGAACCCAGGCTGGCAGCGGGAGCTCAGACCCTGGCTAGCAGGCGCCTGCAGGGAACTCTAAAGCGGCAGCTGGCTGAGCGCTCAGCCTGCCGCCGCTTTGGGGTTTTCCCCCCAGGCTCCTGCCAGCCGGGGTCCTGCTGCCTGCCCCAGTCAGCTCCCGCTGCCAGCCTGGGTGTAGGAAGCCCAGGCTGGCAGCGGGAGCTGAGACCCCACACTGACAGGAGCCTGCGGGGGGGAGGAGGGAGTCTAAAGTGGCAGAGAGCTGAGAAACGGCAGCGGCCGAGCTCTCAACCCCCTGCCTGCCTGGGCTTCCTACACCCAGGTTGGCTGCAGGCTGAGACCCCAGCTGGCAAGGGGCCAGCGGGGGAAACCCCGAAGCAGCGGCAGGCTGAGCGCTCAGCCCACCACCACTTTGGGGTTTCCCCCCGCTGGTCCCTTGCCAGCCGGGGTCCTGCCTCCTGCCCCAGTCTGCTCCCGCTGTCAGCCTGGGTTCCCTACACCCAGGCTGTCAGCGGGAGCTGAGTGGGGCAAGTGGCAGGAGCCTGGGGAGAGAGCCCAAAGCGGTGGCGGGCTCAGCACTCATCCTGCTGCCGCTTTGGGCTTTCCCCTCAGGCTCCTGCCAGCCGGGGTCTCAGCCCGCTGCCAGCCTGGGTTTCCTACACCCAGGCTGGAAGCAGGCTGAGACCCCAGCACGTAAGGGGCCAGTGGGAGAAGCCCCAAAGCAGCAGCAGGCTAAGGCTGAGGACGCCGCCACTTTGGGGCTTCCCCTACCGACCTGTTTAGACATCCCGGTTAATCCACAGCCCGGTTAACCAGCGCCCGGATAATCAGGAGTCTACTGTAACAGTGAATTAATAACAAAAAAATAACCTGTTAATTTAATTATAAGAAAATCTTGGTTAAAAGCATTTTAAAATTAATAGGGTGTTAATTTTCACATATGACATATGGATCGGAAATTTTTTCCATTAAATCCGAAGTCCGTTAAATCGAGGTCCGCAAAATCGAGGGTTTACTGTATCTGATTTGTGAGCATTTATCCTTTTTCGTAGGGACTGTCCAGTTTGGCCGATGTACATAGCAGAGGGACACTGGTGGCATATAATGGCATGTATGACATTGGTTGATGTGCAGGTGAATGAACCAGTGATGGTATGGTTGATCTGGTTAGGTCCTGTGATGGTGTTGCTGGTGTAGATATGTGGGCAGAGTTGGCATCGAGGTTTGTTGCATGGATTGGTTCCTGAGTTGGAGTTATTGTGGTGCAGTGTGCTGTTGCTGGTGAGAATCTGTGTGCCAGGACTGGCCTTCCTCCCAAGGCCTGTGAAAGTGAGGGATTATTGTCCAGGATGGGTTGTAGGTCACTGATGATGCGTTGCAGAGGTTTTAACTGAGGACTGTAGGTGATGGCCAGTGGTGTTCTGTTGTTTTCTTTCTTGGGCTTGTCTTGCAGCAGCAGGCTTCTGGGTACATGTCTGGCTCTGTTGATCTGTGTCCTTATTTCCTTGTGTGGGTATTGTAGTTTTGAGAAAGCTTGGTGAAGATCTCGTAGGTGTTGGTCTCTGTCTGAGGGGTTGGAGCAAATCCGATTGTACCTCAGTGCTTGGCTGTAGACAACGGATTGTGTGGTATGTCCGGGATGGAAGCTGGTGGCATGAAGGTAGGCATAGCTGTCGGTAGGTTTTCGGTATAGGGTGGTGTCGATGTGGCCGTTTAAATTACAGATTTAAAAGTCACCATACTGCAGCAAAAAACTTCAAGTCCAGACTGCAAAGGGAAACTGCAGAGCTGCAATTCATTTGCAAATTTAACACAATCAATATGGGACTGAACAAAGACCTTCAATGGCTTGCTAATTACAAAAATAGCTTCTCCTCTCTCCATGTTCACACCCCCCATTCAACTGCTAGAAGAATAACCCACCCTCCCTGATTGGAGATAACAAGCTGGTTCAGCCTAATTGGACTAACCTTGTTACCTCCTACCTGGTTCTTGCCTACTTTTCTATACCTGCCTCTGGACACTTCCACTGCTTGCATCCGACAAAGTGGGTATTAGCCCATGAAAGCTTATGCTTCAAAACTTTATAGTTAGTCTTTAAGGTGCCACAGGACTTTGTTACTTAAGCACATGTGTAACTTTAAACATATGAGTAGTCACCCTGAGATGAGTGTGGCTATTCACATGCTCTAAGTGCATTGTAGGATTCGGGTTCTTCTTGCATTTTAGTTCTGCTGTACAGTTAATCTAAAAAGAGGTTTTTTTAAAACCTACAAGTGTCATTTTTCAAATCTATGATACTAGGAGCGAGAGGTGTAAGAAGCACAAAATATAAAGGTTGTGAGTAACTTCACTGCAAGCTGAAACTCACCTACTGTGCCATAATATTGCACAACAGGGGTAATATTAATGTACTTTTTTACATTTTTCTTTAAGATTTACATATCACTCTTAAGGATCAGCATTAAATCCACAGGAGTCACAATGTTAAGGTTGAAATGGTCACTCTGTTTCAGTGTGTCATGTCTAAGTCCTGCAGTTGATTTGGGCCCCTAAAGGGATCCTTGGTCCAGGGGCCGATTTTGCATGCTCTATTAAATATGAGTCAGAGTTAAGAATAGATTTCAGCTTCCAATCAGAGTTTCCTGCTGTTGTGGGTTAACTCCACAGCATTGACGTTTTTCTAGCATTGCTTTATTTTTTGCTGTGGCTTTAAAATACTGTAATTCCAGGCAAACACATGTACAGTAGACTCTCGATTTATCCAGGATAATAGGCAAAAAATTAATCCTGGTTAATAAAATCCCGGATAATCACCATCCATAGGAAATATGAGGGGGGAGGTTGGTTCACCAGTCCCCCTGCACTGGGGGAAGGGGGTATTGGTTCACTGGCTGCCCTGTGCCCTGGTGGGGTTTGTTTGTGTGCTTGGGGCGGCAACAAAGCCAGAGCCGGCCTTGCGAGTTACGCATATTTTTTTTGACATCCTGGTTAATCCACATACTGGTTAACCCGATCCTGGATAATCGAGAGTCTACTGTAACTAACATTTGAAAAATAGCAGTAGATGTTCTTAATTTTCCTTAGGAAACAGCACCTGCTTCATCTCATCCTTTTCCTTTTTATGAAAACACCCCAAAAGCAGCACGTAGGCAATGGGTGGAGTTTAAGGAAAGGGCGAGGCTTCAGTGTCTTACAACGTTTGTATAAGCAAGCCCAGACATTGTTTACAGTGTGGTAAACTTGATAGTAAACACTTCAACACTAGAATTGTACACCCACTTGATTCCTAGCTGGCTGACTTAGACAGTTATGAACTGATGAGAATGTGAATAGATGGTAAAGGAACTGAATGCAAATGTATTGTCTTCATTCAGGGTTTTTAGTTCCCAAGTTTGGAAATGAAATTGACTTTTCTTAGACTTTTACATTTAACTAGTACATGTGTTTTTAATGTCCACTGCAACCACTCTCACACACTGTAATGTGGAGTGCTGTAAGGGAGGTGATCTTCCCCACGTGGAAGCAGATTCTGTCCTCTCTGATATCTCCAGTCTTCATTCAGCTGCAGTTTTAAGAATAATTTCCATCATGTCACAGTTAGATACAGAAGAACCACATAGTTTGACTGCTTTTCACAGCTGATTCATGAAGGATGCTTCTCTGCCTCCACTCCAAGTCAACCGAAAGTTCTTCTGCTTGCCTACCACTCAAAAGAGAACATCTCAGTTTAAAAATGATCTAGAATCTGCTTCAGAAGATTGCTGAAATCCAGCCTGGGATAGTTGTCTGTCCTAGTTAGAAATGTTAGTTAATTAAGGACATGTTCCTGTACCTGAAGGCAACAGGAGGTTGCAGTTGACTTCAGTGGGAGCAGGATAGGGATAAAGAGAAGAGCCTGTTTCGGATTTGTGTGTCTCACTGAAATGGAGTATAGCTGTTCTACAGACTTCAAGTGATTTTGACAGGGGACTCCCCCTTTAGGATCACGAAGGAGTCTTTGAAAGTAAAATGCTCAGTAGCCTATTTGACCCAACACAGGGACCCAAGGTGAAGGGAAATGTCAATTTTCTGCTGGCAAAGAAATTAGTAAGAATAAAAATGTTGTGTTCTCATGTATTACAGAGAGAGAGATTTCCTGAGTTCAGAAAGATTTTTGTGGTGAGGTACATTTTAAAAATATGCAACTCTAGAACTTCCAGGTTGGCATTCTATTTGATTTGGGCTTTCATATAAAGTGGCTGTTGAAATATATATAGCTGCAAAAGGATTAATGTCATGACATTAGTTTAATAGGAACATGTCATAACCACAGCACTATTGAAAGATAGCTTCTGAAAGGATCAAGTATGTAAGATAAAAATTGAAATAATAATTGTGTAGTAAAACTTGTATCCAGTAACATGGGGAGGGGGGATTAAAGCCGTTGCACCATCCATACACTGTTTGGATGGTGTGAGTCTTGGGGCCAGTCTGTAGCACAGAGGCAGACCATTTCTGATTTATTAATGTGTTTCATGGATAAGCATGTGTCGCTTGAAACAAAAAAAGAGAGCACATTCTTATGGCTCTGATCACTCTCCCACTGCATCTGGTCTTCATTAGTTTCCCAGCTCTGGCTGATGAACTACAGATGTGAGTTAGCTTTCCAAAGAAAAACTCAGAGAACAGGAAATTCTCAGAATACAAGATGGGGGAAGGGAAGGATTATTACTTGGAATTTTGTGTGTGTGACACCAAGCCCAAGACTGAATTGGAAATGTCACCTCCATTTATAGACCTTAATGTCTTTTATGCTGCAGTAAAACTTGTCAAGAAATTAAGAGCATGTGTCTGTACTTTGGATGAATTGAGAGGGTGTATTGTGTGCATTCTATCCAGAGTCTTTCCCTTTTCTTACCCTCATCATTCTTGTTGTGCTATGGTTTTATATATTGATGGCTGGAGTATCTATGCTTCTCAGAAATTTCTCACTGCTTATTCATAAGAGTGAAGCAAGAGATTCTGCCACTCTTAGGACCAGAGTGATATCCCTGAAAAGCAGAGAGACATGAAAGTGCTTCTGCTGATATCTTATAGATCATTGTGTTATCTAAAATGGTTAGTTGAATATACCTGCAGCTATACCAGCTTTTGCTGAGAGCCTAGCAGACCTTACAAGGTAGGCAGATAATCAGTACTTGTAAGGGAGACCTTTAATGAAGAGCTTGGTGCTGTCAGAAATAGTATTGGTTATTCACTGTTCTCTTTCAGTCACCATGGTGTAGGAGCATTTTGCTGCTGGAGGTACCATTTTTCTGATGAGAGGTAAAACTAAGGTCCTGACTGTGGCACTGCACCCCATATTCTACAGTGATATTATTATGATATGATTATGGCATAATTATGATGCATTTTGTGTAAGATGGGTCATGTAAGATGTCATTGAAAAGGTTATGATTTGCTGAATATGATTATCCTCTTTGTATGCATGTATCATTCTTGTATCCAAAGTTATAAATACTGACAAAGGCCATGTCTACACTAACTATCTCTGTCGACAAAATTGATGTTGACATCCAAGTCATCATAATAAAAATCTCAATTTCATGTTCACGCCTGCTCCGTCTGTCAGCAGATCATGTAGGGGCACCATCATCAACAGTGTGAGCAATGCACTGTGGGTACCTGTTCCACAGTCCAGCTTGATACCTTCTGCTGCTAGGTGTTGTGGGACAATGGAGCAGATCTTGGGATAGGGCTAAATGTCTGGTGATGCATTGCTTTCTGTCCCAGCACTCCATGGGCTTCTAGCTTTCTTTCACAACATTTTTAACGGCCCTTCTTTGCTTGCACTTGGTATTTTTGTGAGAAGGGATGGAGCCCGCCCTGCTCTCCAATGCTCTGTTAACTGTCATGAAGACTTCACACGCTGCAGTGCAGTTAATCATGAAGTTCCTAACTGAAGAAGACTCACAGACTCCCGACATTCTGCATGATATGGATAGGAGCAACTTTAGATTGCTTTTGGCATTCACAGAGCAGGTGCATAGGGTAGCCCGTTGCTTCTGGGCCCGGGAAACAAGCACTGAATGGTGGGATCATATTGTCATGCAGGTGTGGGATGACTAACGGTGGCTACAGAATGTTTGGATTCGGAAAGCCACCTTCCTGGAACTGTGTGCGGAGCTTGCCCGTCCTATGGCGCAAGAACACCAGAATGAGAGCTGCCTTCTTGGTAGAGAAGCATGTGGAAATCACTGTGTGGAAGCTGGTGATTCCAGACTGCTATGGGTCAATCACAAATCAATTTGGAGTGGGGAAGTCGATCACTGGGGCTGCGTTATTGCAAGTGTGCAGGGTAATAAATTGCGTACTGCTATGAAGGACTGTGACTTTGGAAAATGTGCGTGAAATAGTGGACAACTTTGCAGAAATTAGTTTCCCTAACTGTGGAGGGGTGGTAGATGGCACACACATTCCCATTTTGGCACCAGACCACTTTGCGACAGAGTACATCAATAGGAAGGGGGACTTCTCCATGATGTTGCAGGGGACTTTCTTTCCTAACCAGAAGATTACAGGAAAAAAGGGAAGAAGGAGGATCCAGGGAACTACAGGCCAGTCAGCCTCAACTCAGTGCCTGGAAAAATCATGGAGCAGGTCCTCAAGGAATCAATCCTGAAGTACTTAGAGGAGAGGAAAGTGATCAGGAACAGTCAGCATGGATCCACCAAGGGCAAATCATGCCTAATTAACCTAATTGCCTTCTACAGTGAGATAACTGGCTCTGTGGATGAGGGGAAAGCAGTGGATGTGCTATTCCTTGACTTTAGCAAAGCTTTTGATACGGTCTCTCACAGTATTCTTGCCAGCAAGTTAAAGTAGTATGGGCTGGATGAATGGACCATAAGGTGGATAGAAAGCTGGCTGGATCGTCGGGCTCAATGGGTATTGATCAATGGTTCCATTTCTAGTTGGCAGCCGGTATCAAGCGGAGTGCCCCAAGGGTCGGTCCTGGGTCCAGTTTTATTCAATATCTTTATCAATGATCTCTGGAGGATGGTGTGGACTGCACCCTCAGCAAGTTTGCAGATGACACTAAACTCAGAGGAGTGGTAGATACACTGGAGGGAAGGGATAGGATACAGAGGGACCTAGACAAATTAGAGGACTGGGCCAAAAGAAATTCGATGAGGTTCAACAAGGAGAAGTGCAGAGTCCTGCACTTAGGACGGAAGAATCCCATGCACTGCTACAGACTAGGGACTGAATGGCTAGGCAGCAGTTCTGCAGAAAAGGACCTAGGGGTTACAGTGGATGAGAAGATATGAGTCAACAGTGTGCCCTTGTTGCCAAGAAGGCTAATGGCATTTTGGGCTGTATAAGTAGGGGCATTGCCAGCAGATCAAGGAACGTAATTGTTCCCCTCTATTCGACATTGGTGAGGCCTCATCTGGAGTACTGTGTCCAGTTTTGGGGCCCACACTACAAGAAGGATGTGGAAAAATTGGAAAGAGAAGGGCAACAAAAATGATTAGGGGTCTGGAGCGCATGACGTTTGAGGAAAGACTGAGAGAACTGGGATTGTTTAGTCTATAGAAGAGAAGACTGAGGGGAGATTTGATAGCTGCTTTCAACTGAAAGAGGGCTCTAAAGAGGATGGATCTAGACTGTTCTCAGTGGTAGCAGATGACTGAACAAGGAGTAATGGTCTCAAGTTGCCATTGGGAAGGTTTAGATTGGATATTAGGAACAACTTTTTCACTAGGAGGGTGGTGAAGCATCGGAATGGGTTACCTGGGGAGGTGGTAGAATCATCTTCCTGAGAGGTTTTTGAAGTCAGGCTTGATAAAGCCCTGGCTGGGATGATTTAGTTGGGGACTGGTCCTGCTTTGAGCAGGGGGTTGGACTAGATGACCTCCAGAGGTCCCTTCCAACCCTAATATTCTATGATTCTATGAGTGGGGGGTATTGAAATGCCCATAGTGATCCCTTACAGCCATGGCTCATGAAACCTTACATGGGACACCTGGACAGCAGTAAGGAGAAGTTCAACAACAGGCTGGTGCTGGATAACAGTTGAATGTGCCTTTGACAGATTAAAGGTGCACTGGCCAGGGTGCATGGGGCATTCCTGAAGGCCACATCAGGTGAAGCACAGGGGACAATGCACAGAAATGGGATTGTTAAATTCATGGACAGAACTGAAACATTTCAATTAAATACACCTTTTACAATATTGTCCTCACTTTCTCACTGACCCTAGCCACGCACACATCTCTGCGAACACCTAAAACACAGTGAGGGGTGAGGGTGAGGGATGCTCCACATGGGAAAAAGAGCACACACTCACACACTCTTTGTAAGGGTTGTAGTGCAGCATTCTAGGGATCAAATTCTAAAATTCTCCCATAAATTTCCACAAGCAGCGGTCATTGTAGCAGACTTTTCTCTGCTAAGGGTAAGTAGGGAAACAAGGGTGTTGTAGTGGCTACTGGTGTGGTGCTCTGCTCTTATTCGATGGCAATATCAGTCAGCTGCGTGCATGTTCCCTCTGGGTGATGCCCTGGCTCTGTGCAGATAGCTGACACAGCAGACTTGAGAGAACCCGCAAAGACCACAGTCTTTAGTAAGGTATGAAGGAACTCGGCCAGGTTTATTGTCAAACGAAACACAGTCTCTAGCTCGCCGGATTAGATATCAACGGGTCTGCTAGTACATATGTGTCCCCAGACAGTGGACACAGCTCAGTCCATGGCAGGACTTTTCCACTTCCCCCTAGACTGGACAAAGATGCGGACTCTGAGACCTATTCTTATACAGGTGCAGAACAAATTGCTCATTCCTACTGACGCATTGAGGTACAGCCCCTTGACTGGGTGCTATTTCTCCCCTTGGAACATGTTGGTTCAAACAAACAGATCTATCCATCATGCTGTCCTTTTGACTCTGTCTTTGGGATGTACCTGACTGTTCCTTGTTATCTCTGTGATCTGTCCTCGTATTGGGATATCCAGGTGCTGTCCTGGCACATGTACCTAACATGTGTCTTTAGCAGCCCTCTTCTTGCCAATTTCTGTAAATAGGGCCTGCTTCTGGCTCACAGCTCAGCTTTGCTTAGCAATGCCTTGGCTTACTTTGGGTCAGGCTGCAGGCCTCAAACTGGGCCTCTGATACAAGAGTTTATGTTTCAGAGCCTCATCTTACTACAGAGGGTACATCTAGGCCATATTTGTGGCTTCTCTCCTGCTCCCTATGCTGCTTCCGTATGTACCACTTTGGTCTCTGCACAAGTGATTGCCAAATGGTGCGGGAAAGTTTCCTAGAATGAGGGAAGGAATAAAGTAGCTCTACTTTTGGCAGAGGATTACTGAGTACCTCCAGGAAACTTTCCTGGAGATCGCTCTGGAAGATTCCGGTGAGATCTCTTTATGCATCAACACCCTGTTCTGCTGTACCGATTAACTACACTGGGAAATGTCCAGCTCACAGAAACACAGCCAGCCTCCCACATTTCTATGTTCTGAACCCACTTCTGCACTACACAAGCCACAGTCACTTACCAGGTGTCTCATCTTCTACTTCTTGCTCCCCGGAGAACAACTAAGAACATAACATAAGAATGACTATACTGGGTCAGACCAAAGGTCCATCCAGCCCAGTATCCTGTCTACCGACAGCACCAATGCCAGGTGCCCTGGAGTGAATTAACCTAACAGGTAATGAACAAGTGATCTCTTTCCTGCCATCCATCACCCACTCTGACAAACGGAGGTTAGGGACACCATTCCTTACCCATTCTGGTTAATAGCCATTAATGGATTAACCTCCATGAATTTATCCAGTTTTCTTTTAAACACCGTTATAGTCCTAGCCTTCACAACCTCCTCAGGCAAGGAGTTCCATGGGTTGACATTGCGCTGTGTGAAGAAGAACTTCCTTTTTTTTGTTTTAAATTTTCTATCCATTAATTTTATTTGGTGGCCCCTAGTTCTTATGGGAACAAGTAAATAACGTTTCTCCACATCACTCATTATTTTATATTCCTCTATTATATCTCCCCTTAGTCTTCTCTTTTCCAAGCTGAAAAGTCCTAGCCTCTTTAATCTCTGCCCTCTCCAGGCCAGCCAGAACTCCTGGAAGGACACCACAAAGCCCAGGTCCTTCAACAAACTGTTATTAAAATGCCAATAGGCTGGCCCCAGCCTTTTTGCACAGAGAGAGGCCATCACGGTCGCTAGATGGTGATCTGAGAAGGAAGCCGGCCAGATGCTGGAGGAGTGGGCCTGTGAAGGGTGACAGCATTATAGGTATATGCGGTCCACCTAGGATTGGCACAACCAAAGGGCCTCCACCCAGATGAAGGTGAACATTGAGACGTCGGCTGGGTGGCAGTCATGCCAGACGTCCACCAGGAAGTGATGGTTGACAATCTCCTGGAGGACGTCTGCCATGGCCAGGCATTGCTCGGTCCCCGAGCAGTCCCGCTCATCAAAGGTGGTGTTAAAGTCCCCACTAAGGACCAGGCACTCGCGAGGATCCAAAGAGCCAAGGAAGGCAGATGCCTACTGATAAAAGCGCAGCCATTCCTGGCCCAATGTCAGGGCATAAATGTTGACGAGATTGACCACTGGTCCCTTCATGCAGACCCAGAGGTGCAGCAGGTTGCCTGGCACAGCCTTGGCGACCCCCAGCACCACGGGCTGTAGGTTGGCGGAGAACAGGGTAGCCACTCCAGCCGTACGAACTGTGAGGTGGCTAAAAGAGACCCTGTCCCCCCGACTCCAGCTGCCAACTTGCTTTGTGTATGGGTCTCCTGGAGAAAAACCACAGAGTAATCCCCCCCAAAGGAAGGAGAGCACCTGGCACCTGTGGAGACCCATGCTACAGCACTGGGTGTTGCAAAGATGATGGGTGCCATGGGGAGGGCTGGGGGCTACACAGCTGGGGACCACTGTTGGGCCACGTGACAAACAGTGACCCATCCTGTAGGCAAGCAAAGAGTCATGGAAGCTGTGAACCCGCTGATAGGCCGAAGCAGCCTGCTTCCCGCACTCTTTACCCTTCCTCATGAGGGCCCTCACGGCCCTGAGGACTTGATGGAAATCCTCCCCGCCCCACGTTGCATCTTGTTGCGGGACCCACAGACTTCTTTGAGAAACTACCGCAGCTCTTCTCACAGGATATGGGAAGCCGTCCTCCAGTGGGGTCCCTAGAACGGCCCCATGGCCTATCGAGACGGGCAGGCAGGGCGTGGATCCCCGGCACAGCGCCCGATGTGCCTGCGCCACATGGCCCACTTCAGACCCCGGCTTAGTGGGGTGCGGCGGAGGGAAAATAGCAGTCTTAGGTGGTCGGGACAGCAGAACATGAAGGCCGCTTCCTAGGGGCATCCTCCAAGAAGGGGAAGAAGATGGCCCCAGAGGCTGCAATAGCAGCACGGGAGGTGGAGGGGAGGAGGCCAGGGTTGGCATCAGGGACAGGGCAGGGGTCAGGAGCAGGGTTGGGGAGAGGGTCAGAAGTGGTATTGTGAGCCCCAGCAGTTGAGCCTCTGAGGAGTGGCACCTCTTGGCAGGGCTCAGGGGTCTGTGGAGTGGGAAGGGGGCTCTCGATGATACCAGGCTTGCACTCTAAGGCAGGTGTTGTAGCCATGGCACCGAAAGGTGACGAAGCAGCAGTAGGGCCCTGTGACGGTGCTGTTCCTGGTGGGATCCAACTGTGAGTGTCAGATCAGGACAGATTGCTTCCAAAGGGGCAACTACAGCCCAAAGCTGGGGGTTTTCCACACTAAGGCAAACCAAACCAGCCAAACAGAAAAGACTTTGGTTTCGCCCCACTGGCTAACCACAAGTCACACAAGCAATTCCCTTAGACACTCCAGGTTCCCAGTATCACCACCAGCAGCCACCTGTCCTGGGGATCAATGGTTATGAAAACCAATACCCCAAATAAAGAAAACGGTTCTCCCCAATTCCAAAGAATCAGGCCCCAGACCCAGGTCAATATACAAATCAGATCTTACCACAAATCACGCTGTTGCTAATCCTTTAGAATCTAAAATGTAAAGGTTTATTATACAAGGAAAAAGGTCTAGGTGATGGTTAAGAATGGTTAAAAGAAATCAATTACATGCAGTAATGGCAAATCTCTTGGTTCAGGCTTGCAGCAAAGGTAGAATAAACTGCAGGTTTAAATCAAAGTCTTTGGAAAGCATCCCCTGCAGGGATGGGTCAGCACCTTTGTCCAGAGTTCATCTGTGTAGCAAAGTTCCATCCAAAGCTGGAAACAAGGCAGGCTGAAGGCTGGAGGTAGAAGACAAAATGGAGACTGTTCTTCCAGGCTTTATAGACTTCCTCCTGTGGGCGAAGACCCTCCTCCTCCTTATGCAGAGTCCGGTTGCAAACTGGAGATCCATAGCTACATGGTCCAATCACCAGACTCTCAACAATTCAGTTTTTGCCCAGGCATGTCCCATTCCTGGGGAGGCTCCTCGGGTGTGGACAGAGTTCATTGTGCAGTTGATGGCCCTTTAATGGGCCATCAGGCAGGCCATTCAAGTTAACACCAGCTTGTCTGAGATTTCACCCAGAAGCCAAGCATAAGTTTGAAGTACAGGCACCCTATATTCAATATTCATAACTTCAGTTCCAAAGAGATACCCACATATCAATGGCACATTCGTAATACGCCCTCCATAACCTGGTCATAGACACCTGCTATGACCCCTTCACATAATATTTGGTACCCCAATGATCTATATGGTACCAAATTATTTCGGTACCGTGACAGGCCCCCCACCTGGGAAGGAGGTTGGCTGCCCCGCATCAACAAGGGATGCCCCTAGCAACTCAGATCCCGGCTGCGTGGCACTGGCAGTTGCCTCAATAGGATTGGTGGCCATTAGCGGGGTGCCATCTGCAGGCTGGATTGGTGGACAAAGTCCTGGCTGGGATGATTTAGTTGGGGATTGGTCCTGCTTTAAGCAGGGGGTTGGACTAGATGACCTCTAGAGGTCCCTTCCAACCCTTATATTCTCTGATTCTATGAAGAGTCCAGGGGTTTCTCAGAGGCGGAAGCAGAAGCAGAGATTAGGGGGAGGGAACATGTGGTGAGGGAGGGCCGGGGTGAAGTCACCCAGATCAAGGCCAGCTGGCAGGGGGTCGTCTTCCCCCTGAGTGACTGGGGTCAGACCTAGGGCCTCGATGTCCGCAAAACTGGAGGGGAAATCACCACCCCGGGGACCTCTTCGCTGGCACCTGAAGGGATGCTTGCCTCGGGGCTTGCAGGGGCCTTAGGTGGCTAGGGGACAGGAGGGGCTCCATTGGAGGCCCCCCTCAAGGATGGTATCTGGAGGAGAGGCAGTGCTACCCTTCATTGCTGCCACGTCATCCTCAGATAGCTCCAGCGGGTGGGATTCACCTGAGGGCAAGGCAGAAGGCTCGGTGTCGGTGGCCCCTTTCCTGGTCTTTCAGGAGGCCTCTGCATCAGATGGGAGGAGAGGAGCTCGAGCCTTCCACTTGTCCTGCTTCCCCTGTACTAGGGCCCAGCCCTCCATGGTATCACTGGCGGGCTGGTGGACAGGGTTTGGGCCGGGGGCGGGACAGTGGTAGTGGCATGAGAGCTCAGGGAAGTAGCGGTGGGGCAGTATGGGCAGGGAAGGTTTTCCGCTGCACCCTCCTTCATAGGCCTCCATAAGTGCGGTACAGACTGAACAAAAGTCAATTTTGTCTCTGAAGGGTTTTTTTGTTTTTGTTTTAAATAGCCTCAGGTGTAATATGAGATCTACCATGAAATCTTTGTGTCCTGGTATTTATTCCTTAATTTCAGTACTGGATGTGCAGATAGCATGTGGCAAGAACTGTCATTTCTATGGTTTTATAGAGATTTCGTAGTGCTAATGGCTCTTTTCAGATCAGTGTGTTAGTATTGGGAAATTCTCACTCTATGCACCACAGGGTCAAAGGAAAGAAAAACATTCCAGAGGGGGGCTGTTAGTGCATCTTTGAGATTTCTTACTGAGTTTTAAATTAAGATACAATAGTTGGTCGGATATTTCCTATGCATCATCCTGGCTATTGAGTTCAGCTGCTACACAACTACTGGCTTGAACTGTGGAAGACTAGCAGCCGAGCATTTTCAGTGCAAAGACCTCAGCACTAGAACTGCATTAAATTCCCCAGAGTCCACCCAGCTCACTGAGATTCACAGAACAGGGTATACCTGCATACCCAAGAGTTGTCTTGAGTTTTGTGTAGATTGTTTTTAAATGATAGGCAGTACCTGGCTGGAGACTTGCTACCAGTTGTAGGCATTATCATTAATTTTCACATTTAAAATTATGCAAATCCACCCAAAGGCTGTATAATAAATGTCTGTATAAATATAATTGCTTCTGTTTAGAGATGTGTCAAACAAAATCCTAGTTCTCAGTACCCCCTTAACTTCGTGAAAGCTCAGCTCTTGCCCTGATCTTTGTGTCTGAGGCCCATCTTTATTTCTCTTAAGTACCCACATCGCAAATGTGTGCAAGCTCTTCTTAATGTATCTGTTTGCCTATATAGAGTAAATGTAAAAGTTCTAACAGACTGCTTCTTTCCCCTCTCACTGCCTCTTTCAAATTCTCTGCATGCATTGAGGACTGCACTGATCTTCCATGCAGCAGTCCTTGCACTGGAGAAAGATTTTCTCCAGCGAATCCCATCCCTTTCTCAATTGTGTGGGGAGGTTCTTCAAAATAACAAATCCCCTTTGCCTTCTCATTTCTTGTAGTGAGGCAGTCTGGGAGAATATGGCCCGCATGTGTGTGGAGACTCAGAGGCTGGATGTTGCCAAAGTTTGCCTCGGAAACATGGGTCATGCCAGAGGAGCTAAGGCATTAAGGGAGGCGGAACAAGAACCAGAGATGGAAGCCAGAGTGGCCATGTTGGCGATTCAGCTGGGCATGCTGGTAGGGCTTCTGTTGCAACTTGCCCATTTTCTAGTAATAAGCAAAGTCCAGACTCAGCAGTCTGAGTGAGATGTGCATGCGTCCTTACATGTGAAGACAATGTAAATAATGAACTTCCTGTAGCACTGACAAGTATTTTTGCAACGTCTGGGAAGGGTGCAAAAATCTTAGAGAAAAGTAAATGGAACACTAATTTTCTGACAGTTATTTTCTTGCAAGTCAAACTTCTACCCCTATTGAAATATGGAAGTAAATAATAATCGGTGTGGAGTGCATCCTCTAAAAATGTAGGGCTCAGTTCTGCCACTTACTCGCCTTGAGTAGGACCTTGTTCTACAGCAGGGGTGGGGAACGGCCATACGGCCCGCAAAATCATTTGGTCTGGCCCTCTGGCCCTGCTCCAGGAAAAGGCAGACACTAGGACCCTGCAGCCCCCTAGGCACAGGAGCGGCAGGAGGGTCTCTGCTCCCTGCTGCACTTACCAGGAGCATTGGCTACATTGTGGCCAATGGGAGCTGCAGGCAGGGACCCCCCCTCTCCCCTCTAATCAGCTTTCAGCCAATGGCAGCTGGTGCCAGTACTTCTGGCCAGGGCAGCACGTGGAGTGCAGACCCCCACCCCTGTGGCTGCTGACCCTGGGAGCCAGGCTGGAACTGCCAGCTAAGCAGTGGGGGCTGCAGGTGGGAGCTGGGGTCCTGGGTCCCCAGCCCGCGGTGGGGCTGCGCCCAGAGTTTAGGGGAAGGAGGTGCCCCTGACCTGCGGCACGGCTGCCTGTGCCTGGCCCCGGGAGAGGAGGGAGGAGTCTCGGTGTCCCTGACCTGCAGCAGAGCTGTGCCCGGGCTTGGAGGGGGGAAGGGGGGGGAACAGTGTCCCTGACCTGCAGCAGGGCTGTGTCCGGCCTTGGAGCCAGAGGGGGGGCCCGGTGTCCCTGATTCGCGGCAGGGCTGTGCCCGGCCTCAGAGAGGGGGGGGTGGCCCTGACCTGCAGTGGGGCTGTGCCCAGAGCCGGGGGGGGCGGGGGGGGGCTGTGCCCGGTGCAAAAGGGGGGGGGGTGTCTGTGCCCCGGAGTCGACTGTGCTCCAGACTGACCGACGCAATCCTGGAAAAGCAGTTGTGGGTAGCAACATCATCAATACCAGCTAACATCACACGCCTCACCAAAGAGAAGCAGTTCCAGCCATCACATTAGGGGTGAGTTAGTTAAATGTTTGACCAAATATAGCAGGCTAATTTTTAAGTTGATAATTTTGTATGGCCCGCGAATGAATGTTATAAATATCCAAATGGCCCTTGGCAGAAAAAAGGTTCCCCACCCCTGTTCTACAGTCAGGGTGACAGAATTAGACCTCTAGAAATTACAGAATCATGAGACATAATCGGCATAGGCTTATAACAAATGAATCTTCCCAGGAAAACATGATTGTTTTTAAAAAACATATATAGCCTTAAAAATACCAAGTGAAGAAAACATTGTTTAGGTAATGTATATTTGGACTGTTGTGAAACATTTGATATGCTGTCTCACAAACCTTAGGGCTTGATTCTGCTGTCCTTTATCACTATGAACTTGTCTAGACTAAAATAAATGGTGTCTTTTTAAAATGGGTTTTCCAACTGAGTGTAGAAAAGCAAGTTGTATTTTAACATGTGTTGGTAGAGGAGAAACCTATTGACTAGCCAAAAGTTCACCCTCTACCAACTAAGAGATGTTAAAATACAACTTGCCCTTTGGACACCTTTTATCAGAGCCTAGACAAGCCCTTTGAATAGTAGATATGTTTGCTCTCTATAAATATATCAGAGGGATAAATACCAGGGAAGGAGAGGAATTATTTAAGCTCAGTGCCAATGTGGATACAAGACCAAATGGATATAAACTGGCCTCAGGAAGTTTAGACTTGAAATTAGACAAAGGTTTCTAGCCACCAGAGGAGTGAAGTTCTGGAACAGCCTTCCAAGGGAACCAGTGGGGGCAAAAGACATAACTGGCTTAAAGATTAAGCTTGATAAATTCATGGAGGGGATAGTATGATGGGATAAATTAATTGCCAAAATTAGGCTATCTTTGATTATTAGTGGTAAATATGCCCAATGTCCCTGTGATGGGATGTTAGATGTGGTGGGATCTGAGCTACTACAGAGAATTCTTTCCTGGGTGTCTGGTTGGGGAGTCTTGCCCACATGTTCAGGGTTTAGCTGATCACCATATTTGGGGTCGGGAAGGAATTTTCCTCCAGGCCAGATTGGTAGAGGCCCTGGGGGATTTTTTGCCTTCCTCTGCAGCATAGGACACAATTCACTTGCTGGAGGATTCTCTGCACCTTAAAGTCTTTAAACCATGATTTACTACAGGAGTGAGTGGGGGAGATTCTGTGCCGGAGGTCAAACTAGATGATCATAATGGTCCTTTCTGACCTTAAAGTCTGAGTGTATGAATCCCTTTACTCCACCAGTAAAATTGGGACCTAAACTGGCTTTGAGATTCACGTTTGTCATGTGGACTGAAAACTAGCTGGAGAACTGTAAAGTAAGGGTAATGATAAGCAGCCATGTACTGGTACCAGGTTAGCTCTTATGTAATGTCTTCATTAATGATCTGTAGAAGAAGGACTAAACAGCATTTTAACAAAATTCACAAATACTAAATTAAGAAGCATGGCAAATACCACAGAGGGCACAGAAATAATAAAGGATCCAAGAGATTAAAAAACATGGGTAAAAAATGAAAAGAAAATATATCTTAGAAAAGTAGACGCTGGAAAGCAGCATAGCTGACAGAGACCAAGGTTCATAGAAGACCACAAATTAGATAAGAAATTGCAATGGGACACACCAGCAAAAACTGTCAGTGCAATTTTGGGCACTATTTTCAGAGGCACCACATCTTGGAGCTTTGATTTCATGGTCTGTCTATACATCTGTGGTGCAACTGCACCTGGAGTATTGCTTTCAAATTTAAGCATCTCATTGCTAGAAAAATATTAATGAACAGGAGGAAGTTCAGAGAAAAGCAACTCAAATGTTAGTACCCTGAAATGGATTAATCTACAAGAGATGAATATGTAGAATTTGGCTAAGAGCAGAGTGTGCTAACAACCTGCAAATATTTGAAGGATATTTCAATGGTGCAGAAATTGTTCTGGGTAGTATAAAGGCATATAACTAAGAAAATTCAGGCTGGATATTTGTAAAAAGATTTGTGACTGAGATTTATTAGGCTCAGTGGAAGTGGGGAAAGCCCCTTTGCTCAAACATTTAAAACTAGTCTGGGGGGAAAACAGTAGCATATGTTCTGTAGAAAACAATCCTGCATTCCCAAGGAGAGGGTCTAGAATAGGACCTAATAGGTCTCTTCCATATCTGGGGTCTATTCTTTGAAAACTAATGGGAATCAGTAGGAAACAGAAATTTTTCATTCTGTCCTGCCACAGTGTATCTCCATTACTGTACAGAGAGCTCAGCTGGAAAGCAGTTGGGTGGGTCAGGAAAAGTCCTTGACACAGTAGGAGTCCATCTCAAAGACTAAAAATAGCAGTTTTAAATTTGTTCATTGCTTGTGTCACCATGGGCAAAATTCTAAGGCTCTAAGAACATAATCTGTGTCGCAGGAACCTAATGTGGAATGAGAGGGTTCTCAAAGTGTTGAATTCTTGTTGGTGAGAAAACAGCTACAAAGTTAACTGGGGTGATGGGTCTCTCCTACAGCAGCCCAGAATAGTTATGCCAGCGAGTAACCCCAATATGAGCCATATGATAACCTTCATTATAGATCAATATCATATCAATAACACATTGTGTTGTGTCACAATCAATTTTATGACTGGTGGCTGCCCATGTCACTCCCATCCCGGTTGATATCACCTAGTAAATGCTGGGATCTGAGTGCTTTCTTTATTATCACGTGAACATCCAGTTTCTCAGTCACAATGTTGGTATTCCAGGCTACATATATTTAGTAGAACCAGATCCCTCTGTCTTAATCCTTTTTTTTACTATGCAATGCAATCCGTGGTCTGGAGTAATTAATTCCTCAGAATTATAGAATCATAGAAGATTAGGGTTGGAAGGGACCTCTGGAGGTCATCTAGTCCAACCCCCTGCTCAAAGCAGGACCAACCCCAACTAAATCATCCCAGCCAGGGCTTTGTCAAGCTAGGGCATAAAAGACTCTAAGGATGGAGATTCCGTCACCACCCTAAGTAACCCATTCCAGTGCTTAACCACCCTCCTAGTGAAATAGTTTTCACTCCCCACCTGCAACTTGAGACTATTGCTTCTTGTTCTGTCATTTGCCACGACTGAGAACAGCCGAGTCCATCCTCTTTGGGACCCGCCTTCAGTTAACATAAGAACATAAGAAAGGCCATACTGGGTCAGACCAACGGTCCATCTAGTCCAGTATCCTGTCTACTGACAGTGGCCAATACCAGGTGCCTTGGAGTGAGTGAACCTAACAGGTAATGATCAAGTGATCTCTCTCCTGCCATCCATCACCCCCCCTCTGACAAACAGAGGCTAGGGACACCATTTCTTAGCCATCCTGGCTAATAGCCATTTATGGACTTAACCTCCATGAATTTATCCAGTTCTCTTTTAAACCCTGTTATAGTCCTAGCCTTCACAGCCTCCTCAGGCAAGGAGTTCCACAGGTTGACTGTGCACTGTGTGAAGAAGAACTTCCTTTTATTTGTTTTAAACCTGCTGCCCACTAATTTCATTGGGTGGCCCCTAGTTCTTATATTAGGGGAACAAGTAAATAACTTTTCCTTATTCACTATCTCCTTACCACTCATAATTTTATATACCTCTATCATATCCCCCCTTAGTTTCCTCTTTTCCAAGCTAAACAGTCCTAGCCTCTTTAATCTCTCCTCATATGGGACCCGTTCCAAACCCCTAATCATTTTAGTTGCCCTTCTCTGAACCTTTTCTAATGCCAGTATATCCTTTTTGAGATGAGGAGACCACATTTGCGCACAGTTTTCAAGATGTGGGCGCACCATGGATAAGGGCAATAAAATATTTTCCGTCTTATTCTCTATCCCTTTTTTAATGATTCCTAACATCCTGTTTGCTTTTTTGACTGCCATTGCACACTGCATGGACGTCTTTAGAGAACTATCCACGATGACTCCAAGATCTTTTCCCTGATTAGTTGTAGGTAAATTAGTTAAAGGCTGCTATCAAATCCCTTCTCACTCTTCTCTTCTGAAGACTAAATAAGCCCAGTTCCCTCAGCCTCTCCTCTTAAGTCATGTGCGCCAGACCCCGATCATTTTTGTTGCCTCAACTGGACTATCTCCAGTTTGTCCACATCCTTTCTATAGTGGGGGGCCCAAAACTGGATGCAATACTCCAGATGCAGCCTCACCAGTGCCAAATAGAGGGGAATAATCACTTATCTCGATCTGCTGGCAATGCTCCTACTAATGCAGCCCAATATACCATTAGCTTTCTTGGCAACAAGAGCACATTGTTGACTCATATCTAGTTTCTCATCCACTGTAATCCCCAGGTCCTTTTCTGCAAAACTGCTGCTTGGCCAGTTGGTCCCCAGCCTGTAGCACTGCATGGGATTCTTCTATCCTAAGTGCAGGACTCTATACTTCTCCTTGTTGAACCTCATCAGATTTCTTTTGGCCCAATCCTCCAATTTGTCTAGGTCACTCTGGACCCTATCCCTACCTGCCAGCATATCTACCTCTCCCCACACCTTAGTGTCATTTGTGAACTTGCTGAGGGTGAAATCCATCCCATCATACATATTATTAATATATTGAACAAAACCAGCCCCAGGCCCAAGCCATGGGGCACTCCACTTGAAACTGGCTGCCAACTAAACATTGAGCCATTGATCGCTACCCAGTGAGCCCGGCGATCTAGCCAGCTTTCTGTCCACCTTATAGTTCATTCTTCCATTCCATATTTTTTTTAACTTTTCTACAAGAAAACTTTGGAAGACCCTATCAAAAGCTTTGCTAAAGTCAACATAAATCACATCCATTGCTTTCCCCTTGTCCAGAGCCAGTTATCTCATCATAGAAGGCAATCAGAAAGCTATCACTCATTACCGCTTAGATATAATCCCTGTAAAGTACTCTTCAAATCCAGATAACTTTTCACTGTTTGTTCACTTTCCTTTCAGGAAGATGCAGAGCAGCTGTACAAGAATTGCAAGCGCTACGACCTCCTGAACAAGTTCTATCAGGCTTCTGACCAGTGGCAGAAAGCTATGGAAGTAGCTGAGACTCATGACCGGGTTCACCTGCGCACCACATACTACAACTATGCCAAACACCTGGAGGCAACTACAGAGTGCAATCTTGCACTCAGCTAGTAAGCAGCTTTCCATAGAAAAGGCTGAGCACCTAGACCTTAGTTCTGAACACAAGAAATCCTGAGTTTAACACACTGCTGTGGACAGCAGAGGCTAAATTGGTAGGGCTGTCTGGAGGATGCCTGCTAGTGACAGATAACCAGTTTTTTCCCTTTTCTGCACCTTTCATCTGAGGATCTCAAGCTATTATTGAAATAAACCTGGCAATTAGGGAAATTGAGACAGAGAGGTTAAGTGACTTGCCCAAGATCACATGGACAGTCTGCAGTGGAGTCAAGAATAGAACTTGGATTTCCTATGCTTTTAACCACTAGTCCAGCCTTCCCTTTTGCACATTTTTGTATGCATAAGCCCTTGTGTTGAGAGTTCTTGACCCATTTGGCTTCCCAGGGATTCATTGTGGCTCATGTGTTATGAACTGGGAAAGTTGGTGGGATTGTTTTTTTTTAGGATGCATCATACTGGTTTACATTTTATTTTATGCCTGGCTCCCTTATTACGTAAGGTCACAACATGGAGTAAAGGAGGGGTTTTTGTCTGAGCGATGTGAGCAGAGGATGTGATTCAGTTAATGGGGAAGAAGGAGCGGAGAAAGTTGCAGATAGATGGTTAGTACATTTAAAGGAGCAATCTTCCAACAGTGAGGTAGAGGGTGAAATTGCAGTGGAGATGAGCAAGCAATATGAAGACTTGTGTATGAAATAAGGAGACAAGGTCTGTACTGAATATCCTTTACCGTCTGTTACTCAGCCTCCCAATCATTCCTGGTACAGCTGTGCTAGGCCTTTATTTTTCCTTGGTGTATTGGCACTCGGGGGCCAGCACTGTTCCTTCAGTTCATGTAAAGCACTCTACAAGGACAGAGTATTATTAGTATTGTTGTTAATTCTAGAGACTAAAGAACTAAAATAAAACGGATTAATATAGTAGTAGAGCAGTTTGCCACAAAACACTGATATCCAGTGTGCTCTTTTTTCTACACAGCTATGAGAAATCAGACACACACAGGTTTGAGGTGCCCAGGATGCTCTCTGAAGATTTACAAGCCTTGGAGATCTATGTCAACAAGATGAAAGATAAGTTAGTGCCATGTTACATCCTTCCTTACCTAAAGTGTGTGAGGGGGGAGTTTCAGATTTGAGATTACTTGTTTTAACCCTTTGCTGCCAGGCGTTCAGATTTTCCATGTTAATTCAATAGAGGGGAAGCATGCTAGAAGGGAACACTTTTGCTAATGCATTATACCATGCAGTCCTGGAAGTTTGTTCATTTGTCTGCTTTGGTCATGAATATTGTTCATTAGAAGGGGCCCAATTGTATTGTGTTGGAGAGAGAGTGCTACTAGATTTGTGACTGACTGAGAGAGCTGAGTAACACAGGCCAGAGACTTTTAACCAGTTTCCCCTGTATTGAGCTCCATGACTTGTGTTTGACTAAAGAACATCTTCTTGAATGGTAGCCAGTCTTGATTTGAAGACTTCAAGAGAGAAAATCCACCACTTCCCCTGGTAGTGTGTTCTAATGATTAATTACCATCATCACTTATTTTGTTTCTTTTCTAGGAGCTTGTGGAAATGGTGGGCACAGTATCTGGAGAGCCAGTCAGATATGGAATCCGCACTAAAATACTATGAGTTAGCTCAGGATTATTTCTCCCTTGTCCGTGTTTATTGCTTTCAGGGCAACATCCAGAAGGTAAGACAGCCTGCTTCCTGCTGCTTCCAAGAGAGTCCATGTTCTTGTGTTTAATCTGGGCATAATGTGAAGGGTCTGGCTCTCTTTTCAGGCTGCTGAAATAGCGAATGAAACAGGAAACTGGGCAGCATCTTATCACCTGGCCCGCCAGTACGAGAGCCAGGATGAAATCAAGCAGGCTGTGCACTTCTATACTAGGGCCCAGGCATTTAACAATGCCATCCGCTTGTGTAAGGTATGACAGCATGTACATCACCACCAATAACATCTCTCAGACTATGTACATCAGGAAATGTAGCGAACCTGTGAGATTAGTGTCGGCCTTCTTATGTAAATTATAACATACTGCTTGCTTATATAGTTGTGTAGTTGATGATATTGGTTTCTACTCACACCGTCTAGGAGAGAAGAGGTCTGTAATCCGACACTCACAATACTAAACACCCCTTTAGAGTCCAAATACCCCACCCATTAAAAAAACCTCTCCTGAAATAAACAAATCAACAACAAACAAAGTAAAAACCCTGCCCCAAGCAGAATTTTTACTCCCACAAAAGGGAAGACCAGAAACTCCATGAAGTTTACTAGGGACTTTGCTGTTGCTATAGATTTTATATGAAAAGGGGTCAGATGCAGTGGTGATGGGTGACAATATAAAACTGTAGGGTAGGTAATTGATGGCACTATTAAGTCTGCTATGCTGGAAGTAATCATAGATAGAGTCTTTGCTTGAAGATGGATCTTTACTTTTGAATAGGAGAACAATCTGGATGACCAGCTGATGAATCTGGCACTGCTGAGTTCCCCAGAAGACATGATAGAGGCAGCCTGCTATTATGAAGAGAAGGGGGAACAAATGGACAGAGCAGTCATGTTGTACCACAAGGTAACTCTGACTCAGCAAAGTATAAATCTTTCAACTGAGACCAAGATAATGCAGTGGATGGCTACCAAATCAGATGAATACCTGATTAACTGCATCCATTCTGTTCATTCCAATCCTGATGTGCAGCACCCCTTGTTAATCCATTCCTGGGTCCTTCCACAGCTCTGCCAGTGCCCCTCAAACTGACCTAGACTTTAGACTTTAAGATCAGAAGGGACCATTATGATCGTCTAGTCTGACCTGCACAACGCAGGCCACAGACTCTCCCCCACTCACTCCTGTAGTAAACCCCTAACCTATATCTGAGCTATTGAAGTCCGCAAATCACGGTTTCGACTTCAGGGTGCAGAGACTCCTCCAGCAAGTGAATCATGCCCTATGCTGCAGAGGAAGGTGAAAAACCCCAGGACCTCTGCCAATCTGGCCTGGAGAAAAATTCCTTCCTGACCCCAAATATGGCGATCAGCTAAACCCTGAGCATGTGGGCAAGATTCCCCAACCAGACACCCAGGAAAGAATTCTCTGTAGTAATTCAGATCCCATCCAAGCTAACATCCCATCCCAGGCTTTGGGCATATTTACCGCTAATAGTCAAAGACCAATTAACTGCCAAAATTATGGTATCCCATCATACCATCTTCTCCATAAACTCATCAAGCTTAGTTTTGAAGCCAGACCTGCAGACCTGTTCTAATCAGAGAATCATAAAAGTGTAGGATTGAAAGGGATCTTAAGAGGTCATCTAGTCCAGTCCCCTGCAATCAAGGAAGGACTACCTAATAACTAGACCAGCGGTTCTCAAGGGGTTCGGTGCCCCCTTTTTGATTTGCCACATCCCGTCGTGGCCCAGGGGTATGTCCGCCGAAATGCTGCCAAATTGAACACTTCTGCTATTGGCGGCATTTCGGTGGACACAGAGGAACATTGCATGCTGCCGAAAGCGGAAGTGTTCAATTCAGCAGACACGCAGCGTTCCTCTGTGTCCACCAATATGCCACTGACAGCAGAAACTTTCACTTTGGCGGCTTTTCGGTGGACACGCTCCTGCATTTGGAGCTACCGCCGAAATGCCGCCGAAACTGTCGGCAGCTCGCAACCTCCTGGAATCGGCCCGGGGGTTGCAACCCCCAGTATGGGAACCACTGAACTAGACCACGCCGACAGGTGTTTGTCTAACCCAGGGGTCTCCAAACTACGGCCCGCGGGCCGGATGCGGCCCGCGAGGCCCTCTCATCCGGCCCGTGGAGATCTTTTGGGCTCTTTAGAGCATGTTTGGCTCTTTTGAGCTTTCCGCAGGGACGGCTCCGCGCTGGGGCCTGGAAGCCCGCGCGGGCCGCCAGCCGCGGGGCCGGGACGCGCCGCGTGCTCGGCTGCCGCCGCGGGGCCGGGACCCGCCGCGTGCTCGGCTGCCGCCGCGGGGTCGGGACCCGCCGCGTGCTCGGCTGCCGCCGCGGGGCCGGGACGCACCGCGTGCTCGGCTGCCGCCGCGGGGCCGGGACCCCCCGCGTGCTCGGCTGCCGCCGCGGGGCCGGGACCCCCCGCGAGCTCGGCTGCCGCCGCGGGGCCAGGACCCGCCGCGTGCTCGGCTACCGCCGCGGGGCCGGGACCCGCCGCGTGCTCGGCTGCCGCCGTGGGGCCGGGACGCGCCACACCGCCACGCAGTTGCAGGGGGCGAAACAAGGCGGCGAACCGGTCTGTGGGGAGAGACTGGGCTGGGTGGGTCAGTTGGGGGGGGGGGAGGGAAGGAGGTTTTGGGGTGAGAGACCTGGCTGGGTGGGTCATTGGGGGGGGGGTTGGAGGAAAGGAGGTTTTGGGGTGAGAGACCTGGCTGGGTGGGTCATTTGGGGGGGGGGTTGGAGGAAAGGAGGTTTTGGGGTGAGAGACCGGGCTGGGTGGGTCATTTGGGGGGGGGGGTTGGAGGAAAGGAGGTTTTGGGGTGAGAGACCGGGCTGGGTGGGTCAGTTGGGGGGGGGTGGGAGGGAAGGAGGTTTTGGGGTGAGAGACCTGGCTGGGTGGGTCATTTGGGGGGGGGGGTTGGAGGAAAGGAGGTTTTGGGGTGAGAGACCGGGCTGGGTGGGTCATTTGGGGGGGGGTTGGAGGAAAGGAGGTTTTGGGGTGAGAGACCGGGCTGGGTGGGTCAGTTGGGGGGGGGGGTTGGAGGAAAGGAGGTTTTGGGGGGAGAGACCTGGCTGGGTGGGTCAGTTGGGGGGTTGATGTGTAGTGTTCATGTGTAGTGAACAGGTGTTCATGTGTAGTGTTCATGTGTAGTGTTCATGTGTAGTGTTCATGTGTTCATGTGTAGTGTTCATGTGTAGTGAACAGGTGTTCATGTGTAGTGTTCATGTGTAGTGTTCATGTGTAGTGAACAGGTGTTCATGTGTAGTGTATCAATGTGTTATTAAATAATAACTGAATAAAATAATATTAAATAAATAATTAAAAACAACATCCATGTTTTGATTCTTTTTTATTTGGACCTCGAGTGTGTTGTCGGCCCCCGAACTGCTATTTGATAGCTAATGCGGCCCTCGGGCTGAAAAGTTTGGAGACCCCTGGTCTAACCTCTTCTTAAAAAGAAGGGGGAAGGGATAGCTCAGTGGTTTGAGCATTAAACCCAGGGTTGTGAGCTCAGTCCTTGAGGGATCAGAGGCAAAAATCTGTTGGATGAGGTTCGTTGGGGGTTGGTCCTGCTTTGAGCAGGGGGCTAGACTAGATGATCTCCTGAGGTCCCTTCCATGTTCTATGAAAATCTCCAATGATTGAAATTCAACAGCCTCCCCAGCCAATTTGTTCTAGTGCTTAACTACCCTGATAGGAAGTTTTTCCTAATGTTCACCCTAAACCTTCCTTGTTGCAATTTAAGCCCATTAATTCTTACCCTGTCATCAGGGGTTAATGAGAACAATTTTTCACCTTCATCCTTGTAACAACCTTTAATGTACTTAAAAACTGTTATCATGTCCCCCATCAGTCTTTTCTCTATCCTAAACAAACCCAGTTTTTTCAAACTTCCCTCATAAGTCATGTTTTCTTGACCTTTAATCATTTTTGTTGCTGTTGACTTTTTCCAATTTGTCCACATCTTTCCTTGAATGTGGCACCCAGAACTGGACACAATACTCCAGCTGAGGCCTTATCAGTGTGGAGTAGAGTGGAAGAATGACTTTTAGAGTGTTGCTTACAACACTTCCAGTAATACATGCCAAAAGTATGTTTGTTTGGGGTTTGTTTTTTTGTTTTCTGGGGCGAGGGGAATAGTTTTCATCGTTGAGTCATATTTAGCTTGTAATCCTCTATGAACCCCAGATTTACTTTTGCAGTACTCCTTCCTAGGCAGTCATTTTCCATTTCATGTGTGTGCAACTGATTATTCCTTCCTAAGTGGAGTACTTTGCATTTGTCCTTGTTAAATTTCATCATATTTAATCTTTAATCAGTATCAGACTTTGGTAATGAGTGCTGGCTTTGGTAACATGTTCCCAGGGGATTTGATTGAGTCCACCTATTTCACTTCACTTTTGCCATACATCACATTGCAGATGATATCTGGGAGATTAACTCAATCTTGTACTTTGTAGCCTCCAGCTGCATTTGTCCAATGCTAATAAATCAGCCCGCATTCACTACAAGACAATATTGGTGGAAAAGGCGCTGCATCACTGCCGGAGACTCCCAGCACAGGCAATTGATGCATTGTATATATCAGTTAATAGGGGTTGCTACTTACCTGTGCAGACCTCCTTTCCTCTGCCTGCCAGATTTGAGCAGACAAGTTCTGCACTAAGTGCTGTATTAGGGGCCGAATACAGAGAATCCTCTGAGTCTCTGGCCAGCCAGTAGGTCTCCACTCTCTGAATTTATAGTGTGGTAGTATAGTATGTATGGTAGCTCTGCAACAGAATGGCAAGCATGTAGCTGGGAAGGGCTACTGTATGTTTCTCTGCACCACAGGTTGGATTCATTGGCCTTGGTGGAGACCTTCATACTGAGCCTGCTGATCAAGAAGCAAAGGACTGGAGGCGTAGCAGCTGTTGATTCTGCCAGGGCTTTGCTGCAGAAACCTAGTGTCTCTTTCCTAATGGCTTGTTGCCTTGGAATTTGTATGCAATCAGTACAAGAGAGGGAAAAACTAAAGGTCTCTCTCTGCTTTTGCAGGCAGGACACTTTTCCAAAGCACTAGAGCTGGCTTTTGCCACACAGCAGTTTGGTGCCCTGCAGCTAATTGCCGAGGACCTGGATGAGAAGTCAGACCCAGCCCTGCTGGCACGCTGCTCTGACTTCTTCATTGAACACGCACAGCACGAGAAGGCCGTGGAGTTGCTGCTAGCAGCCAAAAAGGTAAAGCCTTTGCAGTGTTCCTGGGAACTCTACAGCATGTGACTGTAGAAGAGCAGAGCTCAGGAGTGAGCTGGTTTGCATCCTGGGCCCTCACCACTGTAACAAATCCCTAGTTGCAAAATTTGTAACGGGATTTTGAATTCCTCAGAGTTCCCTGATGCAGGATTTTGGCTCAGCCCCTGATATAGCTACAGCCCAGCCTAATCTTTCACATTCAAAGTCACCTCAAAGGTCAGGGTCCTCAGCTGCAGGGTTTTGGTTCAGGGGCATCTCTGAAGTTAAGATTCTGCAGCACAACTTTTCTGCGTCCTAATCATCTGGCCTTTGCAGAGTTCAGATACATCCATTCACACAGTTGGGAAAAGGCTAAAAAGTTGTAGCCTGCTTAGAGATTTGAATTCTAGCAGGCTAAATGTGGTTGTGGACCTTCTGGTGCAGAACATTTAGTTAGCAGCAGTTCATTGCTCTCTCACTCTTCACCAGTACTATGAAGCCCTGCAGCTTTGCTTGAATCAGAACCTGACCATCACCGAGGAGATGGCCGAGAAGATGACTGTCTCCAAGGATTCAAAGGAGCTCCCTGAAGAGTGTAGGAAAGAACTGCTGGAACAGATTGCTGATTGTTGCATGCGGCAAGGCAATTACCACATGGCCACCAAGAAATACACTCAAGCAGGAAACAAGCTGAAGGTGAGTCTACATAAGTGGAGAGAAGCTACAGTACAAACGTTTGAACCCCTTGCCGTTGGCAGGTGTGGAGCTCCAAAATTAACTTCTACTCTGCATGTAAAGTCATTGATTTGGGGGACTAATCTCAGTTCTCAGAGCATGCAGGGCCCCTTTCATCCACAGGGTTTGCTGTCAGCGTGAAATTTCCCTGTTCACTCCCAATGGTAAAGAGATAAGTGCTCAGAAGACTGGCACCTGCCCTTGGGGATTCTGCTGTGGGAGCGTGTTTTGGTAGAAGCAGCAGAATTGTACCTTAGTTTGTAAAGAGCATATCCAGGAGTGTCTGCCTATCTCTGCCTGGTTGCTTGCTTCCACATGTTTCTACATTGCTAACAGTAATGATTGCTCCCCCCTCTGTTTGCAGGCAATGAGAGCCCTGCTTAAGTCTGGAGACACGGAGAAAATAGTGTTTTTTGCTGGAGTCTCCAGACAGAGGGAGATTTATATCATGGCAGCCAATTACCTACAGTCACTGGATTGGCAAAAGGACCCAGAGATTATGAAGAACATCATAAGCTTCTATACTAAGGGAAAGGCCCTTGACCTCTTAGCTGGCTTTTATGATGCCTGTGCTCAGGTATGTGCTTGTCCATCCTCAGGGGAGTTTGGTGTGTGACCGCTGAGAACAGGACACTTTTCTTATTTGTCTTCTCACGGTAGGTGGAGATCGATGAATACCAGAACTATGAGAAAGCACAGGGAGCACTGACTGAGGCATTCAAGTGCCTGTCAAAGGTGAAGACGAGAAGCCCAGTAGAGCAGGAGAGCAAACTGGCACTTTTACAAAGCAAGATGTCTTTGGTCAAGCGATTCATCCAGGCTCGAAGGTAATTTGCAGTGCTCAGAGCACACAATGTATATAGAAATCCGTATTTGAAGAAAGCTCTCTCCTTTAGCAGCAACACAGTCCCATGCAGGAGACTCGCTGCTGAAAGCATTCATGAGATTTTTGGCCTCGGGTAACCATATGGGTATAGGGGATGACAGGTAAAAAGTGAAGGTGGCCTTGAGGTGAATGCCCCATCTGATTTATGTTTCCTTATGCTGATTTATGAAGCCTCTGCCTACCCTCCTAGCTGGACCTAAGATACTATGCGGATGTCCATCTTACAGAAGGGAGGCTATGGGGCATACACAGGTCTCAAACTGTGGTTCAGCTGAGAGCCAGATGCAATAAGGGAGAATCTGACATCTCCCTCTATGGGATATTTATAGTTTCAACCTGTTCTTTCACTAGAGTTTACTCTGAAGATCCCAAAGAGGCAATCAGGCAATGTGAGCTTCTCCTAGACGAGCCAGACCTTGACAGTACCATCCGCCTAGGCGATGTCTTGGGCTTTCTGGTCGAACATTACTTACAGGTGGAGCAATTCCAGATGGTAAGTTATTATTTGTTCCTGGCACTGTACAGAGGCCTGCACAACATGCAACCCGCACGGGCTCACTGTGCGGCCTGTGGGGGGTGAGTAGGGGTGGGGCAAGCCAAGTGGCAGGGTGAGGGGAAAGCAGATGGGGCGAGGGCGGGGCTTTTCGGCCCCCAGCTGGCTTTTTTGCAGTAATATGGCCCTCACTGCTTTCTGAGTTGTGCAGGCCTGGTATAGAGGAAGACAAAGGAAGCCCTAAGGAGCATACCATCTAAGGGTATGTTTACCCACCAGATAGGTAGGTAGCGAGCGACCCATCGGGGGGGGGGGTCTATTTATCCTTTCTAGACGCGATAAATCAATCCCTGAGCGCTCTCCCCTTGACTCCTGTACTCCACCCCCGCAAGAGGCACAGGTGGAGTTGACTTACCACAGTGAAGACGCTGTGGTAAGTGAATCTAAGTACATCGACTTCAGCTACATTATTCTCATAGCTAAAGTTGCGTATCTTAGATAATTTTTTCTCCCCTCCACCCCCAGTGTGGACATGGGCTAAATGTTTGCATCCCTAGGGAATGCAGCTCACTATTGTACTTTCAACCTTCGCAAGTGCAGAGGTGCTATAGTAGACAGCTACCCTTATGTTGACCTTTGCCCTGTAAGAGAGCTGAAGTATCACTGCTAAGCACTGTGTGGTGTTTGCAGTTTTGATCCCAGTGTAGGAGCAGCACGACTGAATTCATTTTTTAATTGGTGGTGGGAGAAAGTAACTTGGAAAGTAACCTTCACCGAGGTGGCTCCTGGGATACGTGTAAGCATTCTCATTAATAGAGCGGGAGGAGCAGTAGGTCATTTCTGTGCAATTGCACTGCACTCCAACAGCCAGCTGGTTGGCCCAGAAAAAATGGGAAATCATTAATTTGTAGCCATCTGGGGAAGTCATTTGTTCAGAGCAGGAAGTGCCAAACAGCAGAGTGCAGAATGGCACAGGATTACAAGGCCTTGGACTAAAAGTAACCTGATGTCCTGGACCAGCCAGGTGCTGAGCATCATGCTCTCCTGCTCTAGGCACTAACCTGTTTATTACAAGCTGTCTTGACAAGAGCCACTCAAAAATTTTCTGATAAAACTTAGCCAGAAGCTGGGAATGGGTGACAGGGGCTGGATCACTTGATTACCTGTTCAGTTCATTCCTTCTGGGGCACCTGCCATTGGCCACTGTTGGAAGACAAGATATTGGGCTAGATAGATGGACCTTTGGTCTGATGCAGTATGGCCATTCTTATGTTCTTAGCTGGAAAATGATGATTCACTGGGGCAAAACATTTTGCCAAGTCTAGCTCAGATTTGATAACTTTTCCTGAACCAGTAACAGGTTTCCATGTGTATTGGAAAGTGTAATGTTACACATCCACCCATTGGAAACCTGCTAGTGATCAGGAATTGACAGCAGAGTCCGACAGCCCCAACTGGAGCTGGAACCTGGAAGTCCAAGACTGGCTCCCAGAGTCTGGGGCAGCCCTATGAGGCAGACTATTCTAGGGCTAGTGCCAGCTGGCTCCCAGCTCAGCAGTAGGGCAGCCTGAGAATCTGGAAGCGCGAGAGTCCTTGGTCCTCTACTAATCTGAATGGCAGGGCTGCCCTGGACTCTGGGAGCCCTGGCTTGACCAGGGAGCCCCCAAGAACATTACCTCCAGTCAGAGCTCCTGGGGCATGCGGGTTCAGCCATGGAGCAGTGATATTGACATTCTTGTCAGTTTTACATATTTGGTTTCAGGAATTCTCTATTTCACAAAAGTGGGTCTGAGAAATTTGGGTACCCTCAGAAGAACTGAAACCAAAGTTTGACATCTCTAGCCTTGACAGTGCTTCAGGTATCAAGGCAGAGGCGGGGGAGGGCTCAGATTGAAAAGACATGTCCTCCCTTCCCTTGGTTTTCAATGCTAATGCATGCTTTTATTCAAAACACTCATAGACTTTAAGGTCAGAAGGGATCACTCTCATCATTCTAGTGATTGGTTTCCATATTGTTGCTCTTCTGCAAAATCAAGTGAAAGTTGTAGGGTTTTCTAAAAGTTTAGGGGTAAGTGAAGGCCCTGGCCCGAGACCTTCATTTAATATATATATATATATCTTGGAAAGGGCTGGTGAGTATCCATCACTCATCTGACCTGGGAGGCTCTAGTCCCACTAGGAATCCCCAACAATACTGAACAGTTTAGCGTGATGCCTGAACTGAGACTGCAGCACCCTCTGTACTAATACCAATATTGGACAAGCCCCACAGGTAGCTGAAGGGAGCTTGTGAGCCAGCCCTGCACTGGTAACTCAGCTTGAATAGGCTGGGAGACCTGAGCCTAGCAAACTGTATCTGCCTGTGACCCCCCCCCTCCCTTCCCTGTTTTTTCATTAGTTGTCCCAAGTACTTAGTTGGACCCGGGTCTAGTGTCCCTCCCGCAAGGCTGGGGGAGGGGCTTTAGTAACAGGCTTTAGTAACCGGCGGGCTTAGGCCCGCCTACCTCCCGGGAAGCCAAATAGTAGCAAACTGTATCTGACTGCAACATATCTAAATGCTTTTTTCCATGCGGCTGTGATATGAGAATAACAAGAACACATCTCATGTCTGATAATACCCTACCATTACCCCTAGGCCTATAGATACTTGGAGGAGATGCGGAAAAGAATTCCATGTGTAAACCTCACCTACTATGTGAATGAACGGACCATTGAGGCAGTTCACAGAGGGCTGGGCATCCCTTGGAATCGGAACCCTGTCCCAGAACGAATTCGCCACAACAGTATGGAAGACAACAAGGAGGTGGAAGAGGATGTAGCTGATGAAGTCGAGGATCCCTGATGGCTTAAACTGGCAACATTCACCTACAACAATGAGGAAGCCTAGCCATTGCTACAGCACCCAGCTACCTGGTCTAGACTTGTTAAGGGCAAAAAGTCAAATACTTGAGTAATGCACAGCCTGATGCTGTAGTCTGCTTGCATCATTCCAAGATTAATTTGTTATGTATAAGCAAAACTCTTAAAGCTCAAGCACCAAGTCAGTGCAGAGGGACAGGTTGGGCCTCAGACAGCTATTATTAATCTTTCTTTTTTAATGTCCAAATTTAGAGATTTTTAATTCTTCAATAAATTTTTAAGGGAAAAAATGAATGTCTGATCATAATTAAGGCATCAGATAATCCTAATCCCGTGAGCACAGGAGCAGCAGAAAAGTGAGTGCTGAATCAAACATGTCCAGCTCTGTCTATGCATACAGAAAGCAGTTAAGACAAGACGCACTTTGCAATAATATAATGCCTCAAATAGTAGATAGCTCTGGTCTGTTAAAAGGACCAACCACTAGGAAAACACAGTGAACTGTTCTCTTAGAGTCAAAACTCAAGGAAAGAAGGCTTTTTTAAAAACCATTTTCTGAGAATGTGCTCAGCACTGCCCAAGTCATGCAGAGCCATGTCAAAATTCAAATCAGTGACCTTCTGCAGAAGTAAGAGACTTCTTCCCTATTACCTAGGCCCCAGATGTTGCATTTACTTTAGCAAAGAATCACTTGGAGTAGAGCTTGCAGTTACAGAAGAAGAAATTCTATCTCCAGTATAGGCTGGAGTTTGAGTAATTTATCCTGCAGTTTTCTGAACATGAAGTCTGTTTCCCAAACCAAACCCTGGATTTAAAGTGCATAAAGTTCAAAATCCTTTGCTTGGTTTTAATTGGGAAGTATTCCTAGTGAAACATCAGGCCCCTTCTCACAGCGCTTTGTTCTAGAAGGAGAAGACAAACCCCCTACCTAGTGACTGAATATCTAGGTTAAGCTTTGCTTTGCAGCTCAACGTAGGATCAGATCTGTCAGAGTCTCTCCCCCTCAATCTGACCTTAGCAATGTCCTTATCTAAGGCCATGTCTACATTTAAAAGCTTACAGAAGCACAGCTGTACCACTAAGTGCATGTAGCTGCATTATGCCACCAGGAGAGCTCTCCCGGTGACGTGATAAAACCAGCTCGTCAAGCTCTTATATCAGCAAAACTTTATGCCACTCATAAGTCACACTATGCCAGCATAGACATGGCCTTAGTCCCTTCTGTTTTCTCTGCCAAGAGATCTGTATGAGAAACTGTGTGTTCAGCAGCCATTTAAACACATTCCATAGTACCTGATGCTACACAGGAGGGTTCGAGTAGCTGGTTTCCTTTGTGAGATTTTACAGATATTGAGCAGTTTGGAATAGTGTGTTAAGGCATAACTTGTTTCAGTCCCACTTTAAGAACAAGACACTCAGCAACAGTTTCTCTTTAATAGAATGCTAGCATAGACTGTAGCATGTGAAGTGCTCAGCCCCCTTCCTCTGCTTGCAGAGCTTCCAGCCACATGAAGATTATTCACACCTGAGGAAAAAGACACTGTGTAACTAAAAACTACAGGGCACCTCCTTCCCGACACCATTCCTGGTGGACAGTGTCTACTCTAAAGTTAGGAGTATTAGTGGTCAGAGACTAACAAATTTATTTGAGCATAAGCTTTTGTGGGCTACAGCCCACTTCAGCAGATGCATAATTTTTTATTTTAATTAGCCTCTTAGAGTTGGCATGGCAACTTCCACCTTTTCATGTTCTCTGTATGTAAATATATCTTCCTACTATATGTTCCATTTTATGCATCTGATGAAGTGGGCTGTATCCCACAAAGCTTATGCTCAAATAAATTTGTTAGTCTCTACAGTGCCACAAGTACTCCTGTTCTTTTTGCAGATACAGACTAACACGGCTGCTACTCTAAAACCTGCTCTAATGTTATGCACATTTTCAGTAGGCAGGAGCCCACTGGAGACATTCACAAGGTGTAATTCTTGACCAGAATCATCCTTTACAAAGACCCACTCAATCCACAATATTCTTGCCAGCATATGAATTAGATGACTAGACTATGGTTGCTAGAAAGCTGGTTAGTGTGTCAGGCTCAACGTGTAATAGTTAGTGGCCGGTATCAAGCAGAGTGCCCCAGGGGTCTGGGGCTGGTTTTGTTCAATATCTTTATTAATGATGGGACAGATTGCACCCTCCACAAGTTAGCTGATGACACTAAGCTGGGGGGAGAGGTAGATACGCTGCAGTGTAGGGATAGGACCCAGAGTGACCTAGACAAATTGAAGGATTGGGCCAAAAGAAATCTGATGAGGTTCAACAATGACAAGTGCAGTGTCCTGCACTTAAGACGGAAGAATCCCATGCACTGCTACAGGCTGGGGACCAACGGGCTAAGTGGCAGCAAAGGACCTGGGGATTATAGTGAACAAGAAGCTGGATCGGAGTCAACAGTGTGCCCTTGTTGCCAAGAAGGCTAATGGCATATTAGGCTGCATTAGTAGGAGCACTGCCATCAGATCAAGGGAAGTGATTATTCCCTTCTATTTGGCACTGGTGAGGCCACAGCTGGAGTACTGCGTCCACTTTTGGGCCCTCCGCTACAGAGAGATCACTGTTCCCTCTAAGTTGTGCGCGTGTCTGTGCACGCACACAGATCCTAAACCCCGTGCACATGGCAAAACACCACACGCACAAAAATATGCACAGAATACATTTTTGTGCACACATGGCCTGTTAAAAATTAGAGGGAACATTGATAGAGGTTGTGGATAAATTGGAGTTCAGCAGAGGACAATGAAAATGATGAGGGGGCTGGGGCACATGACTTACGAGGAGAGGCTGAAGGGAGTGGGCTTATTTAGTGTACAGAAGAGAAGAGTGAGGGGCATTTAATAGAAGCCTTCAACTCCCTGAAGGGGGTTCCAAAGAGGATGGAGATCGGTTGTTCTCAGTGGTGGCAGATGAGAGAACACTGAGCAATGGTATCAAGTTGAAATGAGGGAGGTCTAGGCTGGATATTAGGGAACACTATTTCACTAGGAGGGTGGTGAAGCATTGGAATGGGTTACATAGGGAGATGCTGGAATCGCCATCCTTAGGGGTTTTTAAGGCCCAGCTTGACAAAGCCCTCGCTGGGATGATTTAGTTGGTGTTGGTCCTGCTTTGAGCAGGGGATTGGACTAGATGACCTTCTGAGGTCTCTTCCAATCCTAATCTTCTATGATTCTATGATCCCTCGAAGGAGGCTGGTAACTAGTCTGCCAAAGGCTGACTGCTGGAAGACCCTCAACCCTTCACTATAAGGGTACCATAGAGCCAGTCCTATGAGGTAAGTGGCCTCATCCACTCCTCCAGTTTTCCTGAAGACAAGTATGATGTGAGGTCTTCATTATATTTTTAGCTGAACATTCAAATCTGCCAAGGCTATAAATAGCTTGGTGCAGAGCATGTTGGAGAGGGGAAGAGCAGAGAGGATGGCAGCACTAGTCCACTTTCCTACAGCTGTACACTCAGTATCGGATAGCAAATAGCTCACTGAGTTGGGCTCCCCACTACAGAGTCCAGATGTCAAGTCAGTTTCCCTGGCTTTAGCTCTACGCTGCACCCCTTTTCTTCTCCAGCCAGGTGATTGGTGAAGGGGCCCAGCAGTGCTTAAGAACACCCAGCTGGCAAGTGTTAGGTGGGGGTCACCTCTATTTTCAGTTTCCCCCCACAACTAGGAAGGGACACTTCTGAGTTTCTTTAGCAGGTTCTCCATTAGTAGCAGGTTCTGCCAGGCCAGCCTCCTGCAGTCTCCATCTGGGTCCTTCTCTGCTACATCTGCAAAAGAGGATGATCCCATTATTTGACAGTGGGAGGAAAACAAGAATGCTCTTCACAGTCCTTTCCTGAAGTGCTGAAATCCAATAACAGTGAAAGAAAACGAACCTCTGGCTAGAGTTCAGCACTTCTCGCACTGCTCAGATTTAGGCCCAGAAGCTACTCAACTTATCTCCAGTGAGATATCTACACTCAGATTGCTCAGACCTGGTTTTAGCCGATGTTGCATTATCACTCACACAGGTGCACCCTAACGCTTAGAATGTTAATTCCAAAATGACTGGCATTGGGGCAGGTGATGTAGGGGGCTTGGAAACCTGATATCAGGGAAAGAAGGGTTAGTTTTAAGGCAACTTCTAACTCTTGTACGCACATATTCTGTTTGTACACAATCACCAACAAATCATACACCCATTTGTGCATAGGGCTATAAGTGTAAGACAGGCCCAAGCCATCCTGGTGCCTTCAGACAGACCTGGCGCTGTAGCAGCATGTAAATAAAAGCATTTGCAGAACATCCATGAAACTGTTATTTCAGGAGCCCATAATGGACTCAAAGTAAAAACTCAGGATGCACTCAGGATGTCAGAGCAGGAGGGAGTCTGGAAGAGCAGAGAGTCTGTGTGAGGATATCCTGTACGCACAAGCGGTGTGCTCAGAGCACAGCACTGTGTCAGCGTAAGCACATGACTCACATGGATGGAGTAGGGTTATTTATAAACTCAGGGAGGGCTTCAGGCTGGTGTTTCCATACTCTAGGTGGGGGAAGTAGCCATACGAGAGTGTACAGCTCCAGTTTGTTAGCTCAGAGCCTGTGATATGTAACTAGAGAGGATGCCAGAGCATGGAACTTGTGTTAATTATGCTGCAAGGGTGGGGTAGGGAGAAAGGAAGGGGAATGACCCTGCACCTCAGAAAAGTCTGACATGAGAACACACACACTCCCTGCAAGTGGCTCCAGGCCTCATGTGGGGTGAAGGGGATTTCCTCCAAGGACCTCTGCAGCTGAGCCACAGAAGAGATGATGGAGTAACTGAATTTTAAGGGAAGGGCCTAGCATAACCTACCGAAGGGGATGAGGCAGAACAAGAAAAGCAACACATTAGCTGCTTAGAACGCTCATCCTCAAAATGCTCTGTAGCTGAAGCTTATCAAAAGTGACCAATGCAAATAGGATGTGCCTTCTCCAACCCAGGGCAGCTTCTCCCGTTCAGGGATGGCCATTAAGTCAGCCATTTCCCAACTGGTGCTCCCCAGCAGAGGGAGAGAGACAGCCCAGCTGTTTCCTGGTCCAAGTGCAGAGGAATTCTGTAGTACCTGATGGAAACCACTGACTTTCTAATGTCATCCAGGGTACTGCATGTGTCAGACTGGTTCCATCTGGGATGGAATTAGAATGTAAAGTTCCTGGGGCAGGAACCAAGGCTTGTGTGTATGAGAGGGCTGTGCGGGCTTCTGGTGCTTGATGTGCTGCAATTATTATGCTCTTATTCTGCACTCATCACCATGCTATCTGAACTCAGCTGTGCACAGTGCATCTGTACAAGCATCACAGATGATACACTGTATCTTCCTAGCAGCAGAAGAGGCATCCACAAGACTAGTTTCAGACACAGAAAGGAGGTGCTGCTATCCCAGTCCTTCCCCTCTTCCTGCCAAGTACAGCTAAAACGATTAGCTAGTTAAAGACAGACCCCAACACTCCGTACTGAATTCCTCAGGCATTTACGACATTCCTGGAAATGCAGACAGACTCCTCAGGAACGTTACAGCAGAGGGAGGCAGATTCCTCTGCACACCATGTCATGAGAAATGTGAAGTTCCTGGCCCCTGTGGCTGCTCTTTCCCTTTAAGGGCACAGAACTATATAACCTGCAGGGATCAGAGACCGGCTGTGTCAGTGTCACTTCCGCCCCAGCCCCCATGGGAAGCCAGTTTTCTAAATGTCAGGATGGTGAAGGAAACCAAAGGAGGGCAGAAGAATAGTAAAGGGCCCAATTAACACACAGAAGTACATCCAAACCTAGCCTGAGGCTGAGCATACAGTGCCTTTTCCTCTTGCAAGTTTCCAGCATGTCACCTCGAAGGCAGTGCTGTGTGATACGTGCTGCAGGCTGAGTCACTCATTCTGTTTTGCAGACCAGATGTTCGTTCCCTCAGCACTAGGAAATTTGGAAGAAAGGGCCATGCCTTCCTGCTGTCATCCTTTGCCACCATGAAAACTGGTATGAGGATGCTCCCCATCCTCCATGCACCCACTGCACCTGGGCTGTGCAAATTCTGCCAACCCAAGAGCATACTGGTTGCTTATCAGAAGTTTAACATCTACAAGTAATTTAAAACATGAAGGTCCAGCCTACAAGTCCATGAAATACGAGGGGATATGGTGCTTGGCATAACTTCACTGCATTCTGGGACCTGTAGTCTCTGTAGGCTGTATTTCCCTATGGACTGCGAGGGTGACTATGTTAGAGTGCTATAGGCCACATTTGGTCCAAGACTTGCACTTTGGATGCCTCTGCAGCAAGGACTGTATTGGATTGAGAATTTAGCCCCTTCTTAACACAAATGATACATGCACTTCCACATGAGGCTCTGTTCAGCAGCACAAAGAATATAGCAAAACATCCCTTATGCCTTCCTATCCTACAGACACTACACCCTGTTACCACCATCACCTCCCTCACCTGCCAGCCAGGACTGGGTCTCCAAGAACTCGTCTGTCATGTCCTCCAGCAGCCGCTCACTAGGGACACTGAGGAGAACGGAGGAGACTGCAGACAGGAGGCCCTGACGCACATACCTAGTGGAGAAGCAATGACCCAGTGAGAGGCTGCAGTTTCCCGCTCTTCTTTTCCCCAACACATCGTATAAACTGATTTTCTCCAGACAATGTGTTTTACTGCAGTGCCATTGAGTTTCTCACAGATGGCTACTGACAGCACAGCCAGACTCCTAAAGAGCAGGGACTTAATCAGAGCTGGCTTTAATCAGTCCCCTTACTCAGCTCTGTGCTGCTAGCCAGCAGAACTGGGGCCAATCTCTTGCTCCCTGGACCAAAAGAGCCTGTGAAATCCTGGACTGGGGGTGAACAAAAAGGCTACTAGATCTGCTCAATACCCTTCCAGCTGTGAAGGTTTAAATGCAAACCATTCGGTTACTGAGCTTCTGCAGAAAAAAGCACCTGGGAAAGATCTTACACAATGAAGCCATCTCAGGGATAACTCAGAAACCTTTTGGGCCCATTTTTGCCATGCTTCCTACATGCACTGACTGCATCTCTGGACAGAGAAGATTCACAAGAGATTTCAGGCCAAAAGATGAGTGAATTGCCAGGACACAAGAATTGGCAATGAAAGCTCCACCTTGGCCAAAACTATTGTGGCTGCTGTGATACTAGGGTTAAAGGAGTGTTTAGTGCTCATCGGGCTCCCAAGGACAGCCCCATCTCCTGTCTACATCAATCTCTTCTGCCTGCCTGAGACACTGCAGGCTTTGCTCTAATATGGAGCAAGGTGGGGAAGGGGGCAGAGGTGAGCAAAGAGAATGGTGCATTAAATCATCCACATAGCCTCCGTCAGGCAATACTCTCTCTGCCTGAGATTGAAAAGTCCCAGTAAGAGCACCTGGCCCTGGAGCTGATCATCTTCCCATCACCAAAATAACCACAGAAAGACATAACTCACGAGTCTTTGTGGAAGCGCAGGGCCCAGACGAACTCCAGCAGTGACTTTCCCATGGCAGCAGCTGCCTGCAGGGCAGGATTGAGGGAAACATAGTGAATAGGTAGCTTCTCTCACACTCACCCACAAGGGATATTGACTTGCCTATGGCCAGGACCACATGCAATGGGGGGGAGGGGGGGGTCACCCAGATGGGTCTCTGGGGAACCCAACCCCTCGTATAGCAATCAGCACATACTGGGTTTTTTCCTGCCTTCAGGCCCCCCTTGGGAAGCAGGAGGTAACTCTTAAAGCATTTTGCAGATGGGGAATGTAGTGGGGTGGCTGCCCCACTCCAGGAAAAGGGGCTTAAAACAGCCCAGGAAAGGGTTGTGGCTGGGAGCAAGCAAGCTCCCAGGCTGATTGAGAAGGCAGCCACAACCGGGTGGTCATGACCCAAACACTCTGGCAGGCCCTTATAAAAAGATCTGAGAGACAGGGGCCTGAGAGAGTCACCTTCTCTAGCTGAGGAGGCAGACAGGCCTGGCTGCTGGGAGCTTGACAAGGTACCTAGAGTGGTGCAGGGTTGGGGCAAGGCAAGAGGAGCTGGGGAAGCTCCAGCCTAGAAACCTCCAGACTGCTGGGCCTAGGGGACGGCCCAACAAAGGGGTACTGGGGTTGCAGGGGGCAGCCCATATCTGCAGAGGCAGCAGGCCAAACCCCCCTTGCCAGTGATGAGAGGCAATGATACTGCAGTCTGCCTCAGAGAACGGGGGCAAGTGGTGACTGGCAGTTGCCTAGACTGAGGGAAGGTGGGGCTAGGGGGTAAGGGTTCCCTCGGGGGGGGAGACCCTGAGACTGTGGGGGTACTGCAGGGGCGCAGCACCCTAGGGAAGAGGGCACCGGGATCCAGGGAGGGACACGGGGCCAGTGGCAAGCAGGACATTGACCTGCAGAGGGTGCTCCGGACGCTGGAAAGAGCTAATTCCCTGGACAACCAGCGGGAGGCGCCACGGGGTGAGTCGCCACTTTGCTACAGGGAAACATGCAGTAAAGATACATGCCCAAGTACGCGCAGTGAGCAGAATGCAGGATTTCTAGCTCCTAACCCTGTTCTCTGGCCAGCCCATCCCCAAGCATCTGCTTGCTGTTCACTGGTTTGGCATCCCCCTACACACTGGGGTCATTCCCCAGTGAGTGCAGCAGGCACCCCTCTCAAATGCCACTTCAGAGGCCATCTTGGGACTCACCCCCACTGCTGTCAGCAAGTGCTGTATTATGGGCCTCAATTTCCTTACCATAGTGTGGATGGCAAAGTACATCAGGATTGCCAGAGTGTGCACCAGCCTTCCCAGCACAAGGTGATCATTTCCCAAAAGGTCAAAGGTCACCAGAGGCCTGCAATGCAAGACACACAGTTCCTTTGGGTTGGCAAGTTTTCTTATTCCATTTTCAGACCTGCCAGAGCATGGCTTGGAAAGTCACGAAGGAACACTGTGTCCAGCCAGTCACTGGCATTCTCAGTCCTGGAGACAGTGGCTATCAAAGTAAAATAGAGAATGCCTCCCGTCACATCTACTGGTTCCCATCCACACCCCAAAGTGTGCTGAGAACACCACTGCTCACTGTCTGGCCTGAGGCACTTCTGACTTGGCTTGCTGGAGAAGTCTAGCTGACTAGGAAGAAATACATGCAAATGCCAGGTCCCATTTTCTTGCTGTAAACAATCAGAACTAAGACTACATTAATGCCGTCTGTTACAGGCCTTCCTCGGGCAGGTTTAGGACTTTGTCCAGGCCCTTAATTATCTCAGAGCAGCCTCATCCAACTAACATTAAACTGCTGCCTAGATTTTGTCAACTATGAATCCAAGCACCTGGCAAGGTGCAGGAAGCAACACCATGGCTATGGGAGCTATCCAGGGCCACAGACTGCAGCTCCTTACAGTTGAGATGTAGCAGCTTGTAGGAATATTGCCTGATAACCATGCATAGCACCAAAACTTCACTCATAAATGTCCTTCCATTACTGAAGGAACTGTCTGGACTGTTAAGTGTGCATTGGAGACCCCTTGTGGCCATTCAAAGGAACTACTGCTTAGCATCCTCCAAAAATAAAGCATCACGCTCTGTGCTCCACCGCTTTTCCAGACACAGCCCTCTCCATCAGACTCCTGGAGTAGGTTAGAGCCACCCAAATGCTTCTTGGGCATTCCCCATTGTACCTCCTGCCTACACAGCCCTGCTAACAGCTTATTTTTATTACTGTAGTTTCAATCAGTGGAGCATTTTTAAAGAGGATCTCAAAATACTTTACAGATATTAATTAATCCTCATCACCCCCCAATAAAGTCGATCAGAGTTTTCCAGAGGACTGGAGAAGGGCAAACATAGTACCTGTCTTTAAAAAGGAGGGGGCGGGAGAGATCTTAGAGAATTATAGACTAGTCAGCCTAACTTCAATACCTGTGAAGATACTGGAATGACGTTTTAAATTCTCAATTTATAAGAACTTAGAGCAGAGGTGGGCAAACATTTTGGCCCAAGGGCCACATCGGAGTGCAAAACTGTATGGAGGGACGGGTAGGAAAGATTGTGCCTCCCCAAACAGCCTAGACCTCCCCCACTGCAACTTGAGACCATTGCTTCTTGATAAAGCCACACCACCTCTCTGTGTCTCAGTTCAGTCACTGATGACATTAACAGAGCAAGATCAAGGTTCACCCTCGCAGTCATGTGTTGCCATAGTCCCTTGGTAAGCCAGGACCCCAAGGCACTCGCCATCTCACCTGTCAAAGTTTTGAATCAAGGGGAAGAAGAAATGTCCAGCTAAAGAACTGAATTTGTTTGGGCCACAAGTCGGTTCCACTAGAGACTGACCCTGTCCAAAAGAGAAAAGAGGTTTAGAAAGGAGAAACAGCCAGCAGCAGTAAGTGCCTCTGAAGGAGTTACATGACCTCACTCGTCAGTACTGTCAGACTTCACCTTTGCAGAGAGGGGAAAGCACTGCAGTAGGATATTTTAGCACTGAAGTGTCTTTTGTTACTTGCAGTGTCCTGATCTCCACTGCTGCTCTCCTACGCTCCTGACATTGCCTGACTGGCATTTCCCAGCTGGGCCTACACTGGTTCAACACTGCATGGAGGAGTCACATTTCCCAGAGTTAGCCTCCCCATTTCCAATTCCTCCTTATCCCCATCTCTGAGGAGTTCTACATAGTCTGGGCCCAGTCCTGTGGTATGGGAGGGGGAAACTTGAGGGGAAGCAAAGCAACATGCACAAGGTAAGTGAGGCTCAGAAGTGAGGCTTACCTCCCAGCACAAGAGGTAAAGGAGCTCTGGAAGTTAAACCACTTCTTTCCAAGCAAGACAGAGGGAAGCTCTGGTGGTTAGAGGTATAGAATGGAGGTGGTTGGGCTCCCAGGATGGGACTGGAGGAAGGGACTAAGAAATGAGTTGCAGAGCTACAGCTCCCTCATATGGGTAGGCAGAGGGCAGCTCTGTGGACTGGAAGCGCAGAATGGAGAGTGGGAGCTCCCAATGTGAGACAGGGAGTTCAAGTTATAGAGACAGTCCCCTCCCAACATGGGGCAACAGTGGGGACAGGAGTGAGCAAGTGCTTCAAGGAGCTGGATACAGTCCCTGCCAAGGACACACAGAAGGCTGTGGAATTATTTTTTTAAATGAAGTTACCTTTGACGATGATGCACTAGTAGCTGGCCTGGATAGGACTGTTGCAATTCTTGGAGCTAGCCCCACTGCAGCTCTCTGCTTTGTGGTATGAGGTGTTCCTGCATTTCCACTATTGAGCATCCTGGCCTTACCTGTGCAAAACGGCGTGTCTTGCTTTTGATCCTCTCATCCACAATTCTTCTCCAGTTCTGGGAGCTGTCACTGCCAGGGATGGTCTGGATGCAGGGACTCTGGACATTGTGGGGCTTATTTTTCCCAGAGGCCTGGGGCTGAGAGAGTTCCTGAGCGGCCAAAGCTAGGACCTAGATCAATGGAAAGAGGCCCCATTAGAAGATGATAATTCCTTCTCCCTAACAAAGAGACTAAGAGCAACAGTCACCTGCACTGAGCTGGTGGGAGCAGGGCAGGAATGAGGAGAGGGGCATGCACAAAAAAGAGCTCAAGTGAGGGAGGAAGGACTCACCCCACAAGTTTGAGGCAACGGAGTGCCTCTGAGATGCTGCAAGGGATATTTAGCAGAGGAGCTTAGCTGTCCAGCCCAGAAAGCAGACAGCAGCTCCTTCTCTAGGTACAGTAAGTGAAGTGGGGTGGCAGCATGGGGAGGGTACCTGGTTAGGAAGTTAGCCAGACAGTAGACTGAAAAAGCACCCGGAAATTTTAGTAGACTCCCTAAAAACCACTGACTGCTTCCAGACAAGCAGTCACCATCCTGGCGTTGCTATTTCTCCCCTCCCCCATTCCCACTACAGCACGTTAACCTTTGAGGGAAGGAAGTGAAGGGCAGTAACTAATGTTAACATAACAGCTTCCCCCTGGATGCTCCTGCTTTGCCCCATTGTCCTTTTTAATCAGTTGTCAAGGAATTACCCCGGCTCATCTCCCAGAGACAGGGTCTGGTGCAATGGGGACCAATGGATGGGAAGGTGAAAGGAAGGGGAGGAGCTAGAGAACAAAGAGGAAGAAAGAGGTGAGTCCCTTACATCCAGAATGTCCATGCGCTGACAGAGACTGTAGTTCAGGGAATAGAACTGGGAGGTCAGATACTGCACCACCTGCATCAAGTCAGGAAACAACGAGCATGAACCAATAATTGAGGAAGAAACCTGCTCCCAACTCCTCCCCAAGGCTAGAGTTCTAGAGAGAAGAATCCTAGCTCCTGTTAGTAATAAACCAGGAAAAGCCACAAATGGGGAGAGAACCACCATCCAAGCAGGGGAAATTAAGGGACTCGCACTGCCACACCCACCCAAGAAGAAGCCAATACCAACCAACATGACTCTGCCATTCTACAGCACCTTCCATCCAGGGTCTCCAAGTGCTTTGCAATCAGTAACTAATCCAACCTTACCATGTCTCAGAAACAAAGAAGTCTCCTTTCACAGATGTGGAAACTGAGGCACAAAGAGGCTATGTGACTTGCTCAAGGCTAGCTAATTTGCCCTGAGACCCACTCACATTTCTCCATCACCTCCGGACACTTCCTATCCAATCATTTCAACTGTCTAAACCTCCAGCCCAGAGTTTCCCTCTCAGTCACTAACCCTCTAACACCTTGGCTCTAGTCATTCCAGTTCACAGCCCAGCTGGTGAGGCAGGAGAGCTCTTCACACAAACTCAGCCTGCTCCCTAACGGGTCACCCAAGTGCCATCATGGAAACTGCTTCTGCCATGCCAGCAAGAGACAGCAGCTGCAATTGCTCAAACCCTTTAGCCTGTGCCTATTACAAGGAAGGAGAAGCACAGAGACTCACTGGTACTGGATCTGTGATGGTGACAGCCACTAGGGCTCTCTGACGGAGCTGCACAAAGCCCTCAATGTAGGTCTTTTCCTCCAGGTGCAGCAGTATTTTAGCAAGCTCCATGCTCACCTGCACAAAATACAAAAGTAGAGAAGCCACCTGCTGGGCTGCAAGCTCTTCCCTCCCCTGAGGGTTTACAAAGGAAGATGCAGACACAAATTTAATTTTGGATGCCTCCGTGAGAGGACTGGACATGAAGAATCAGGGCCTGAGTATTAGACACAGCAGAGGACAAGCCAGGGTGCCACTGAGATAGGATTGCTCAAAGAAATGACTAATGTCTTGGTTGATGTCCATGCCCCTTTAAAAAATGGCTTTTCGGAGAACCTTAAGTTGCAAGGAATGGACAAGACACCTCAGTAAAACCTACAGTGCACGTGTGCAGTAAGTGATCCTTCTAGTGGTCAGCCCACACAACAGGATAAGAACCTACAACTGCTACCAGTTACATCTCTTGTTCAGTTGGTAGAGGCCTATGCTTTTGGCACTGAAAGACCCAAGTTCACCATGGGTCATCGGCAGGGACTGAAGAGCCATTGCATCAGCAACCCCTTGTCCCAGTTTGTCTGCCCACCCAGGCTCTGCATCTTGACTAGTCTGCCTCTTGATGAGGAGCCAGAAAGAGTAGAACAAAATGGATCTGAAAAAAGCAAAAAGACATGTTGTTGTCTTCTGATTTGCATTGCTGCACCTGTTTAGGCTTCAAAACTGCTCCACAGGCAACTCTGCTTGCCCTGGATAAAGTGTGCCACTTCCAATACCCTCCTCAACCCTAAGCTCACTGGAAGGCTCTACCTCTCCTAGTCTCCATTCCCGCTGCAAAAGGAATCCAAAAGAGACAAGAAGAGCCAGCTGCCATGCTACTGCTGTCATCACCATGGTCTGTCCCAACTCCAGGACAAGTCAGCTTGTCACTCTTTATGTTACCATCTTGCACTGCGCTATGCCTAGCTTCCTTCTGAAGCCAAGATGGCAACCCCATGACTAAAGCCCGTTGGAACAGCCCACATGGCCCTACCTCTCTTGTAGTAGCTGAATTCCTTCGAATCAGATTCTCCAAAACCTTCATTGTAGCTTCCCACTTGTCCATGTCTTCAGATCCAGTTAAGACTAAAGATAAACAAAGAACAACCACTTCAGCTCTACGGACCAGCTGTGAGAATGTTTTTACCAGCAAGAACCCCAGAGATATCTCCTGCCCTCCTGCTCTTCAAGAGAAAGTCGCAACCAAGGTCAGATACAGAAATTTAGCATTTAATATATAGTGTAAGAACCTGGATAGACAGGGAGATAGAGCAGGGGAAACTCAGGGGCATAAGAACTAACTGGCCTCTTCCATCAGGAAGAAAACACCAACTCAGCAAAAAGATCAGATACTAGGAACTAAGCTGATGTTTCTTAGGTCTGGTCTACACTACAATGTTAGGTTGATATAAACTGCCTTGCGTAAGTCTAGTCGTGCACGTTTCTATGATTAAATTGGTCTCCCACCAACATAAGCGCTCCATTATGCCAATGTAGTGACTCCATCTCTCCAACTGGCATTGAGCACAGATGTACACCAACATCTCCTCAAACTGCAGGGCCAGGTAAAGCACAGGACACCACAACACATTACTGGGGCTCGCTGTTGCAAAGTGCTCTTGCAAAGCTTTCATGAGCCATATAGCTTTGCACTAAGCTTTTCTCACAGCCTTTGTGTCTGGCTGTTCAAACTCAGGAGAAAGATGTTCCACCTCCACCCTGGCAGCAACTATTCCTCTTTTGCTTCACAGATTTTATGCAGGACACAGCAGGCAGCTACACCCACTGGGATATTTTTCTCGCGGAAATCCATTCTTCTGCCAGCACTCCTTCAATCTTCCAAAAGCACATCCAACTGCCATGTTGCACCTGCTGTGCCATGAGCAGACTTTTTTTTGGTGCTGTCGAGGTGGCTGGTGTACGGCTTCATGACCTAGGGGAGTAAGGGGTAGACTGGGTCCCCCAGAATCACTGGCATTTCAAGATCACTGTGGTTATCTGCCAGTCAGGAAAGAAAGTCCCTGCTTGTATCTTTCCAAACAGTCCTGTGTTCTCAAAGATGTATGCATAATGAACCTCCCTGACCAGCCACATTGATGTCTGTGAAGTGTCCCTGGTGAACCACCAGCCACTATATCTTGCACACTGCGGAGTCTAACACAGCAGGAGACGATTACCGGCCCTGCATATTTACATGACAGTGGCCACCACAGTGGATTTTCCAACTGCAAAATAATTTCCCATTGACCACAGTTTCCACAGTGCAATCACCACTCACTTCTCCACTGTCAGTGCAGCTCTCATTCTAGTGTCACTCCATTGGATGGCTGAGGCAAACTAGATCGAGGAATGGGGCCTTGCACATTTGAAAGTTCTGTAGCCACTGCTTGTCATCCCAAGCTTGCATTACGATGCGATCCTGCCAGTCAGTGCTCGTATCTCAGACCCAGAAGCGGCACTCCACCATTTGCACCGGCTCCATGAATGCCACTAACAACTTTGAATAGGGTTCTCACCATGTCCCACAGCAATCTGCTCTCCAGCAAATTGTCATGCTCCCCGGAGCTCTTCTTGTGAATGCAAATACTCCAGTATCATGCATAGTGTGCTTGCAATGCTCATGACAACAGTGCATGCTCCATGCATTGGTCAGAGATGGTAGACAGCGACAGGCCCCATGCGGGTTCTTGGGGTTTTCAAAATAGGCGTGAAAATGATGGGCTAGAAATGGCATTATGGAGTGTAGAAAGTTGCATGATGGGAACTTGATCCTGCAGTCGCAGTCACCCTGCGCTATTTGTTTCTGCCCCAATGTGCACTGTCAAAACTTCCCAAAGACAGCACTGGACTGCGGCAAGTTGCACACTGGTATACGGTGCACTGAACATCAAAAAACACCCCAGGAGAGTATGCCCAGCACAGATGCAAGGAGCCAAGTATGCAGGTGCACAGGTGATATACTAAATGTGGTGGCTTTATACCAATATAACTTGCATCAGCAAAAGTTTGTAGTCTAGACATGCCATTAGGATCTAACAATTCAAAACTGAAACACCAGTTTCCAAAGTACCACAACTTTGAGTCAACTCACAAAAACTAGCCTGTACCAGAAACCACCCCAGAACTGAGTAAGAGATGAGCATTTCCAAGTAAAGATTAAATAGACTCCACCCAGAATCCCCTACCTTCAATACAGTCTCGGATATAGACAGGAGCTTTCATCTTCTTCAGCTCTTTATCCTCTGACATGTCGTAAGGGATGAGGTCATCATCGCTGTGAAAGAAGTGTAGCCAGTAATTAGTCCATGTGCATTCAACCATGCAACCTCCTCCTTCATGCTAAAAGGACAGACAGAGCACATTCTCCTCCCTTTTCATCTTTCCACCAAACAGAGGTTGCTTGGAACCCTAACCTAGAAGGATCCAGCAGGCAAAGGAAGCATTGGTTACCAAGCCTTGAGAACAGTGAGATGGATAGATCTCGGCAAATCCACAAATAGTGGAGCGGATGCAGATACAACCACGCAGGGCTCTAAAGATCTGCTACTCCTTAACTGCTGTGCTGGTGAACAGGGAGGCATGTAAAATAGGGAAACCCTTTTCTGCACTTCCCTAAACACATCAACCAGTGGAACTCAGCAGCCAATGCAGAGCAGAAACAATGTTACTATAAAAAGGGAGAAACTGGTCAAGAAGAAGCCCTGCCTCTGTCACCAGCAGCACCTGGCCTGTTGCGCCCAGCTTGGGCAGCCCAGTGTTGGGCAGCAAGGCTGGAGTTGGGGCTGATCAGCACCTACTCGCCAAACCATTTCCTGTCCAGTGGCTCTGGACTCACAGGCAGGGCCAGCATCCCCACCGTGGCCCAGCCCAGCAGCACTGACTGTGCTCTCAGCACATCGACTCCTGGGCAGCAGGGCCTTCCCCCAGCCATGGGGACTGGAGCGAGTAAGCAGGGCCCCAGCACCCCACCCCGTGCTGCTGCTTTTGGGTGCTGTCGTTTGCGAGTCCCCGGGAGCAACATGACACTCCTTCCCCGCTCTGATCCCCTGCGCCGCCCCTTCTCCTCAAGACCCAGCCCCCATGTCACCCCTTAGCCCCAGTTCCTGCCCTCACGCTGCCTCTTCCCTGCAAGACCTCATTTCCCCACTTGCTCATCTCTGCTCCCTCCTCACCCCTTTCCCCCAGCCCTTTTGAGATGGCTTGCTGCTGTGGGTACAGATTGTGGATAGAGGTAAAAGAGGTAAAAACTGTATCCAGTTTTGAACCACTGAAGATTTTTTCACACCAGTACCTACATTTACCAGACTCCTCTGCACAGTCTGCTGGAAAGAGACGGACTCTATTACTTTCAAGGAGCTTTAAGTTAACTGTTTCAGGCAGTAGCCAGAAGTCCATAGCAAGGGGAAATTCATCCACCCAGGTATGACAATTCTGGATGGGGGCTCGGTAGCAAAAGCCAGTAGCTAAATTAAGTAGCCAGTTGGGCTACCAAGATAAAGGCGAATGATGTCTTTTTTGATAAAACATTCCCTCCTCTGATGTAGGCAGCAGCTAACTTCAATGGCCATTTAAGACTAAAGTTGTCTCCGATCCATGCAGTGCTACATTTTCCCATATTTAAAGGCACATTTTCAAGTTACAGACACTACTGTGTAATTCCCTAATGACTGTCTAGCCCAGCTGTGCAATTCCCCAAAGTCTTTCCAAACCACAATCCTGGACACAGCCTTCTTTCTATCTTTCTGGGTGACTGGGCAACAAAAAGGCAGATGAAATTTAATGTTAAATGCAAAGTAATGCACATTGGAAAGCATAATCCCAACTACACTTATAAAATGATGGGGTCTAAATTAGCTGTTTCCACTCAAGAAAGAGATTGTGGATAGTTCTCTGAAAACATCCACTTAATGTGCAGCGACAATCAAAAAAGCGAACAGAATGCTGGGAATAATTAAGAAAAGGAGAGATAATAGGACAGAAAAATCATGTCGCCTCTATATAAATCCATGGTACGCCCACATCTTGAATAATGTGTGCAGATGTGGTCACCCCATCTCAGAAAAGATATAGTAGAATTGGAAAAGGTTCAGAAAAGGGCAACAAAATTTATTAGGGGTATGGAACGGTTTCTGGATGAGGAGAGATTAGTAAGACTAGGACTTTTCATCTTGGAAAAGAGACGACTAAGGGGGGGATATGATTGAGGTCTATAAAATCATGACTGGTGTAGAAAAAGTAGATAAGGAAGTGTTCTTTACTACTTCTCATAACACAAGAACTTGGGGTCACCAAATGAAATTAATAGGCTGCAGGTTTAAAACAAATAAAAGGAAGTATTTCGTCACACAATCAACCTGTGGAAGTCCTTGCCAGAGGATGTTGTGAAGGCCAAGACCATAACAGGATTTAAAAAAGAACTACATATCCTCCAAGAGTTTAGGTCCATCAATGGCTATTAGTCAGGATGGGAAGGAATGGTGTCCCTAGCCTGAAGGGCTGTTTGCCAGAAGCTGGGAATAAGCAACAGGGGATGGATCACTTGATGATTACGTGTTCTGTTCATTCCCTCTTGGGCACCTGGCACTGGCTACTGTTGGAAGACAGGATACTGGGTTAGATAGACCTTTGGTCTGACCCAGTAGGGCCATTCTTATGTTCCTATGTTCTATATGGTCTTTCCATATTTTTGAGTGTCAGGATGCTCCCTCTGCTGATCTAGTTCCAGATCAGACACTGACATGCCTCGCCAACAGAGCTTTTCACACCTTATCCTCCCACTACCCAAACTGCTGATGGAGGCTCTTTTAACACAAAGTACAGATCAAGACGACAGGGTCCTTCAGCTTATGGAATTTTCCCACAAGGCAATGAGATGCAAGGGCTTTGGACTGCACACACTCATCCTGTGCCTCCCTCATGTGATGAGCGAGCATCTCATGTGAAGCCTTTTCAGGGAAGGCTTTGATAAGATTGGTTAAGAGAAACACTTGAAAGCCGCACCAATGAGCTAGGCTTTCAGACTCTTGATCTACAGGCAGCAGAAATGGTTATAGGACAAGGCTAAGGTGCATTAGGTCACTGTGAAATTTAGCCCCTCTTTGGTGTCTACAATTTAACAGCACCCTCCTCTTGGCCCTGGTCTACACTGGGTGTGATGGATGGGATCAACCTAAGATACGCAACTTCAGCTATGCCAATAGCATAGCTGAAGTCGCTGTATTCAGGTCAACTTACTGTCTTCACGGCGCTGAGTCGACTGCTGCCATTCCCCCGTTGACTCTGCCTGTTGCGGCGGTGGAGTACCGGCATGATGGGAGAGCCCCTGGGGATCTAGACTAGACGCAATAAATTGATCCCTGATAGATTGACTACACTACTTGGATCGGCAGGTAGTGCAGACCTGGCCTTAGAGTAGTTCATGAACTCTCCTCACTCAGAAAGAAGTCAATGCCATCTCAGTTACACCACCTCATTATTCCCCCCACCCGTTTTCTTAGTGAAAAGAATGAAAGTGTATCCTTTAGAGCAGCTGTCGCCAACCAGTGGTCCACTGGTGGTCCGCGAGAAAATTTGGGTGGTCCGCGGAGCCGCAGCCGGAGGAGAGGGGCGGGGTCAGTAAGAGAGGCGAGCCGGGGTGGGGGGGAAGAGGGGGACTGGGGCCGGAACCGGGGGAGAGAGAAGAGGCGATGCGAGCCGGGGCCGGGGGGGAGGGAGACAAGTGGCGGGAGCCCTGCATGGCTGCCGGGAACAGGGTGCTTTCCCACTTTGCAGCGAATAGCTACCATTATCTCTATTTTTAAATTAGCAAATTGCATTTTAAATAGTTTTCAGGGCATTTAAAAACTTTTTTCTGTAATAAATGAAAGCGCAGTGATATTTAGATAGATGAGTTGTGTGCCAGGAAGAGAAAACTACCAAACAAGGACCTAAAGCGATCCCGTCTTCACATGCTTGATTTCATTCCTTAATTAGAGCCATTAATCAATAGGTATGAAATATGAGGCTTTAGAAGGGCCGCCAAGACAGAGAGCCTCCAGCTACCCCGGCCGCTCCTGTACCCCCCCCCCCCCCGCTGAGTCCATAATTGGCCCCACACCCCAGGAGGTGATGATGGCCAGGAGGACAGGTCTTTCACCTTCCTGCTGCCTGCGGGGCATGCATAGTGCAGGGGTGTGGGGCCTGACTGCAGGCACTAGCAGAAGAGGGTGGGGGCAATAGACCCTCCCCCACCTCCCCAACCGGGATCCAGTCACCGACCTACCTGCTGGATATTTCCTGGCTCCCCCCTCCCCCTCACTGGATCCCAGGAGCAGCTACAGGAGCCAGACGAATGAACCTGCCTGCTTGCCAGATACTTCCCAGGACAGGACTCCACCCCCCACCCCCAACTCCCTACCTCGGCCCCTGTCAGGTGACAGGTCTCTCTGGCTCTTGGGGGAGGGGAGCCTTGTTACATGCAGCAGTGATTACCTGAAAGCCCTGCTCCAGCTCCCAATGGGAGCCATGGAGCTAGTGCTTTTGGCTGGAGAGTCCCCTTGGAGCCAGAGACCTCCAGAGCTCGTGAGTGTGGCCAGGGAAGGGGGGCAGGGTCAAGTGTGGATGAGTGTTTGGGTGGGGTGTGTGGGGTGCTGGGCTGTGAGGATTGGTGTGGACTGTGGAGAATGTCTGGTGGAGGGCGCAAAATAAAAACAACAACAATATCAAGACTATCAAATTATTCATTTATTTTCATTAAATATATAAGGTAAATAATGAAATTAATAAAATTTCAAACCAAACATATATTCTAATATACAATGCTACCTTATGCAATATTCATTTAAAAAGTTTAAAATAAGCAGTGCTCCAGGAAAAGAGAATGGGGTGGGGGGCAGAGGCGCAAGGTAAAATTTTTGCCAAGTTCGCTATCCTTGCACCAGAAGGAAGGGGTCCTCTGCATTAAGACACCTCACTTTTATAGCAGCTTCCCTCTCCTGCAAATCTGGGTCTGTGTCCATTGCTCCTTTTTGCTGCTTCTCTCTGGTCTGGTGCTGCTGCTAACTCCTGAGGGTTATGTCTGCTCTTAGTCAGCCCACTTGACAAGTTTGATTGTCCTTGATCTGTCTCTCCTTCCTCATTCACACCTCATTCATTCAACAGGGCACTTGATTATAAAGTGAGGGGGGGGGGGGAATCTTATTCTACTCCTAGCAGAGACATTTTTCTTTTACCTTAATTATACTACCTTGGGGGGCTATAACAGATTACCAAAGTTCAATACAGAGTTTCTAAAACAAGGTTATATGAAAAGGCACAATACAAAAGTCATTTAAAAGTTAAACAAAACACACACACCCCACCCGCTCTTGCCACTCCCCCCCCCCCCGGCCTTTTAAAAAAAATTCATGTTAGTGGTCCGCGGGATTCAAAATTGTGAGTTTAGTGGTCCGTGAGGTCCAAAAGGTTGGCGACCACTGCTTTAGAGGAGACTTGAACAGTCTGTGAAGACAGCTTACCAAGCATATGCACCCTGATTCGGGGCAGCAGGAGAGAGGGAGCTGTCAAAACAATTTTATCCACTAAGGTTCTAGGCTCCCATTCAGCTCCACAGTTTATTATGAACTGGCCAAAATAATAAATATACAGGACCAATATAGCACTTTCCATGGAACGTTCTTAAGAATGTTACAAAGACACAGTCATTGATTCTCCAACACCCTTGTGAGGGAGACAAGCCCCATTAGACAGCCAGCCAGAAGGGCAAATGGCTACAGATCTCAACTAGTCAAAATAGGCAAGTGCTTCAGCTAGAGAGCAACTCTCCTGACCCAATAATCTACGAGACACAAGTAGTAAATATATTACCACCATATATGATAGACTAGAACATGTCCAGTAATAAAAGGGGTAGCCTGATAAACAAACATAAAGTCTGAAGGATGCAATGAAATCAAGACAATCTGCAGGGCATTAGGTATCTAAACAAGTTAAGTGAAATAAAAACAAATAATAAAAACAACAACACAGGCAGCATAACTACGAAGTAAACCCATATCCTGGAATGCTGATCTGCACTTAGAGCTCTGCAAGGAGCCTGTCAAGAAGTGTCAGGTCCATGTCAGAAAACAACCAGGCCCACTCAGGCTCGGGTCAGTTCTCCTTCTCTGGCCCGTGGGGTGGGCACTGTGGTCACTTACATACCCACTATGGCAGTACATGGAGCTGTTGCACACAGCTCCCACTGGGGCAACCTTATACATCTGGGGAGAAGGGTTGGGTTGGGTTGGGCTGGAAAACAACTTGGCCTCCTTGGGCTTGGGTCCAATTTGGGTGTAAAAATCAGGCATGAGCACACCTGTATCTGTAATTACCCTTTACATACAGCCTGGTTTGCTCCCCAGTTCAGACTGCAGAGTACAGCCTCTCTCAAACAAGTCAGCTTTCCAGGACCTGTCATTTACTTTGACTTCAAATCAGCTTTTTACTTAGTAGTTTAGTTCTTGCACATACCTGTCGAGCTCCAAGTCAGATCCCTCCTCTGGCACTGCAGGGACTGCTGGGTGTGGGTTCCCACTTGGTTTTGACACAGCATTTGGTGTAGCAGATGGACTGTCATTCCTGCCGTTGGCAACGAAAAAGTGTCAAAGGCATAATGTAACAAGGATCTTAAAAATCCATGATCACAAGCAGGAGACTAGATTTTCCAAGGTACCACCCCCAATCCACACACCCTCTATCTACAGTAGGCACTGGAATCTCATTTCAGTGTGGGTTCACCTAGGATGGTCCAGCTAAGAGGAGAAAAAGTTACAGTAGCTGTACAGGTGTGGGGAGACCTCATGATGAGGGAAGAGTGAAAAAGCAGACAACATGAACTAGTTGCCTGGACTTCCACCAGAGTTTGTTTAGTTCCTAACAAAAATTAAGACTGTGCTAATGGATAGAACCCAAAACATGCTGGGTAAGGGCAGACACACAGTCATCTCAGGGAAGAGGAAGCACTGGCTTGTGTATTCTTAAGAGCTATGAAAACCATGAACAAATCAGGAGGCACCATTCAGTAGTGGTTAATGTACAAGACAGAGTCAGGAGATCCAAGCTCTCCACACAGCTCCGACAACAATTTGCCATGTCGCCTTGGGCACATCACTTTCCCCTCTCCATTTCTCAGTCACTATTTCTACCACATAGTAGCATTGGGAGGCTTCACTCACTAACTCAGGGGTGGGCAAACTATGGCTCCTGCTAACCAGCCCCTCCGGCTGGGTAGGCTACTCTAGCCCCTTCCCCACTCTCCCTCTTCCCCACAGCCTCAGCATGCTACACGAGCAGCACTCGGGGGGGGGGGGGGGGGGGGGGCGGGGCGAGACTGTGCAACAGCGTGTCTGGTTCTGGCCCAGACATGCTTTTCTGAGCGGCAGCGTGGTAAGGGAGAGCCAGGGCTGGGCTGGGGATTGTATAAGGGGCAGAGGGTCTCGGGGGGCAGACAGGGGATGGGGAATGGGGGCATTGGATAGGGTGTGGGAGTCCCAGGGGGCCTGTCAGGGTGTGTGTGTGTGGCTAGGGGTCGGGGCAGTCAGGAGACAGGGGGTTGGAGAGGGGTGGGATCCTGGGGGGTGATTAGGGAGTCTCTGGAGGGGGCGATAAGGGAACTTAGATGGGTGGGGGTCTTGGCGGGTGGTTGGGGGGGGTGTCTTAGGAGGGGGCAGTCAGGGGACAAGGAACAAGGGGGCTTATATAGGGGGTGGAGTTCAGGGGGGGGGGGGAGTTAGGGTGGGGAGTCTCCAGACAATCTGGAGACAAGGAGTGGGGGACAGAGGGGTTGGATGGGTTGAAGGTTTTGAAGGGGGCAGTCAGAGGGTGGAAAGTTGGTGGGGGTCAGATAGGGGGTGGGGCCAGGCTGTTTGGGGAGTCACAGCCTTCCCTACCTGGCCCTCCACACAATTTTGAACCCCAATGTGGCCCTCGGGCCAAAAAGTTTGCCCACCCCTGCACTAACCTCTGTAAAGTGCTTTGAGGTCTTCAGACAGCAAATGCCATGGAATGTCAGAGTACAGACAGAACTTAATGCTATATTTCAGTTAGCAATGGACAGGCTGTGGACACAGTGCCCAGTCTACCCTGAGGTACTCAAAGATTCCCCAGCCCATTTGGATCGCTTCAGGGGCATGCAGAATTACAAGAATCCCAAGGAAATGCAGCCATCAGAGACACAATTCTAAAACATGCTTCCATTTGACCTTTGAACTAGAAACATACTGGCTGCAGAGAGACAGCCAACTGTAATGCAGAGCAAGGTGGAGATTACAGCAATATACACTTTAGCGGATTCTAACAAATATAGACTTCCTGCCTTCAGACCTGGGATTGTCTGTCTGGAGTCTGCCATTCACCAATGTGGAAGGATTATAGTGTCAGAGGTAGGCCTTGACTTTATAACCTTTACAAAGAACGATTTGCCTGGTATCAGTGCTTACTATGTTTTTACACTAGACAGATATATGGCTGAGTGGCAATCTCACCCAGCATTTGGCAGGTCGGTGACAGTGAGCTGTGGTGGTGCTGTCTGCTTCAGGAGAGACTTTAGCTCTCTGGTCTCATCATCATCTTCATACTAGACATGCAAAATAGAAGTTACTGTATGCTGAGGAAGCTTTTACATGCAGATTAAATACAATAAATCTGGGAGTTCAGCACCTCTCAAAATTAGGCCTTAAACAGAAAAGGGTCAAATGATAAATGCATGTGGAGATTTGCAATCTCAGTCATATGCTCCTTTTGCACTGGACTCAGGATATACAACTTATTACTTGGTCAGATATGGTCTCAGTGTTATTTATAATCTTTAAAGCATTTAACAGACCTGAAATCACAATGCAGCACTATAGCTGATGCTGTGCAAACAAAAATTAAGATTTTCAAAGGCAAGTAAGGAGCTGCGTGCCTTAATTCCCATTGAAACGAATGGGGATTGTGTGGCTAAATCCCCTACTCAGTCTTGAAAATCACCATCAACAGTGACTTTACATACACTCCTCCTTCTGGATGTTCACCCCAGTTTTAAGATTCTAATCAACTCCTGCTAAAGGGGATTTAAATGAGACACCTCCCATTGATCAGGTACTGTGTGATATGGAAATCTAGCAGTAGTTTTAATTTTGGAGCTGGCCATCCTAAACCCTGTTGTCATGTCAGAGTTCTCCTTGAATCTGCCTTGCTGTAACCAAGTCCTCCTGAGGTGTGTGCTCTCTTTCTCTCTCACCACACCCCCATGCACCCCTCACCTTGCACCTGCCCACATCCTCTATGCTGCCTTTGCATCTTCTCAATGCAATTCCATTTTGCAAACTGATATCCCCTCCCTCTGAGGGGTACTTGTGCCCCTCTTCCCTTCCAAAGAGGAGGGGTCAACAAGGACAGTAGCAACACCACCATCTGCTTTAAAGGGGACATTTATCCCCATCCCTGCACAGAGACAGACATCACTGTAATCTCGCCTGGAATTTCAGGCTGGGCCCATCTGTAGTTATTCTGGAACTGATGCTTTCTGCCACGATCATCCCCAGATGCCGAACCCGTGGCAAGTTGCTGTCCAGGTGGCATTTCATCCCTCCCATCATGCTGGTGAGAAACTCTGAAAGGACAAGCAGCACATGGCAGAGTGAACACAGCATAGAATATCAGGGTTGGAAGGGATCTCAGGAGGTCATCTAGTCCAACCCCCTGCTGAAAGTAGGTCCAATCCCCAACTAAATCATCCCAGCCAGGGCTTTGTCAAGCTTGACCTTAAAAACCTCTAAGGGAGGAGATTCCACTGCCTCCCTAGGTATCCCATTCCAGTGCTTCACCACCCTCCTAGTGAAAAAGTTTTTCCTAATATCCAACCTAAACCTCCCCCCACTGTAACCTGAGACCATTATTCCTTGTTCTGTCATCACTGGCTATGGCAGCTGCTGGATAGCACACCAAGCTGAGATCCCAAAACTTTAGCTACACAGCTCCAGCTACAGGCAGAAAGACAGACAAAGGGGGTGACACAGATTCTATACAGCAATTCTCTTTCTGCAGAGCTGTTTTCTTTCCCCATCATGTTAGGAAGGCATGCAGCTAGGTTATGAAGCCAAACAAACATCACACATCCTAGAACATTACCAAAATACCCCCCCCCCCCAAAAAAAAAGTAGTGTTAGGTCAAAATAATCCCAGGCATAAATCCAACAGCTTCAAAACTGCTATGACAGATGAACATGAGTTGACTGTGTTATTATGAAAACTGCATCCATTTTGATTGGTGCAACAACCTGGATCTCACATAGGGAGGAATATTTCTCACCATGTGCCTGAGCTGTGACATGTAATTAACTTCTGAACCCATTGTTCAGAGTGGCAGCTGTCTTTCATCTCCCCAAATAGATTCTGACTGCTGACAAGGTTGACCATTATTCACCAATAAAAGCTTACATCTCCCTAACCTCAGCCAGTGAGAAATCTGATAATTTATTAACACATCAAAGTTTGTATCTATACAAGGCCAGGCTTTAATAGATGAATCTTGGGTTGGATGGAATGAAATAAACTTGTTTTCTAATAAATAATATATAGGATTTAGCTTTTCAAAGCACTGCACAAAAGTTAATTCACCCTCTCAAGAGCCCCCTGCGTGGTAGGTGAATTATCATTATTATTTGTATTGTGGGAGCACCAGAAGCCCTAGTCCTGAACCCAGACCCCATTATGCTGGGTGCTATTCAGACCAAGAGCAAAAAAATGGTCCCTGCGATCAGCCAAGAGATAACAGGGCTGATACAGACAGATAGCTGGGGAGCACAAGCAAAGAATAAGAGAGACCAGTCAGCATGATAGGCAGTGGTCTCAGCACACAAGCAGCCTGACCGTTATTAGTAACTGTCTATGTAATTTTGTTACTTAACAAAGATTAATGTAATCAGCACTACTGTTGCAACAGGTCTCCAGGAGTTCTTTCAGCACCTGATTCTGAACTGCCAGTGTCCGCTCTAACCATTAGGAAGCACTCCTTATCCTAAGCCAGACAGAACATAGCATGCTGAAGAGCAGCATAATGAAGAGCTCTTTCTCTGCCACACATACATCTAACGGGCTGAATGAGTTAATCTACATCAGTCACTGGGTTTAACAGAACATGAGTCGTCATACTAGTAGAATCACACAATCAAGGTTTCCCGCTGTAAAACAGAACATTTCCCTTTTGTCTTGCTATTATGATATTATACTATGATTATGTTCTATAGTTCCATGTCCCCATGACCCATTGTGACGATGTACCCCATAAGGCTTTATGGGAGTGTGTGCCTGTAAACATATGTGTGATGTTACTGGAATATGGTTTTGCTGAAAAGTTATATCTCTGTGAAGGTAATGATCCACTGGATCTGTTCATCCTATTTGTATGTATGTGTCTGAGTCAATATTCATAACTCTGAATACAACAATGTGCTTGGTTGGTTGTATGTGGACTTTGGAAAACAGCTGAACAGCTCTCTGAGGGAAAAACTATTCTCAGTTAAGCCCAATTGAAAACCAATCAAGCAAACAATGAACTTTGTAGAAGCCCGTCCACACCCGAGCCTCCTCAGGGATGCAGCCTGACTGGTGGTGAGTGGAGTCTGGTTCAAACCTGCTACTTTGTCCATGTGCTCTGAGAGCCCATGTGGACTCTGGATAAGAAGGAGGGAGGGGCTCTCCACGCAGAGGAGGAAGCCTATAAAAACCTGGGAGAGACCTCTCCATTTTGTTCTCAGCTGGCTCAAGCAACAGCCCTCCACCCCCCAAGCGTTCCTGGAAGAAACTGGAACAGAGGACTGTGACTGCAGGGGGGGTGCGAGTGATTGCTGGACCCAGGCTAACAGGGAGTTTAGCCTGAAAGAAGGAATTCAGAGGGTGAGGTTTTTTACTGTAATAGGGTTAGATTTGCGTGTTTTGTTTATTTTGTTTAGTAATTCACTTTATTCTGCTTGTTACTACTTGGAACCACTTAAATCCTATTTCCTATCTTTATTAAAATCACTTTTTACTTATTAGTTAACCTGGAGTACGTGTTGGTACCTGGGGGGGGGGGCAAACAGCTGTGCATATCTCTCTATCATTGTTATAGAGGGCGAACAATCTATGAGTTTGCCCTGTATAAGCTTTATACAGGGAAAACAAATTTTATTCCGGGTTTGACCCCATTGGGAGTTGAGCATCTGAGTGCCAGAGGTAAGGATACCTCCTGCCTGCTTCCAGGAAGGCCCACAGCTGTTAGGGGACGTGGCTCAGACCTGGCAGGGTACTGAGGTCCTAAGCTTTTTGGGCAGGAAAACTGAGGCAGGAGTAGCCTTGGCACATCAGGTGGCAGCTCCTAAGGGGTTTCTGTGATCTCAACCCGTCACACCCATATTTTAACTAAACCAAACGAGATCATGGTTTAGGAGAAGGACTAAGACTCAAGAGTGGCAGTCCGAAGACCTGAGTTCCATTTCCTACTCTGCCACAGATCCTCTCTCCAGGACCTTGGGAGACAGGGAGGATGTGACATGCCCAACTGCCCCTTCTCAAAATCTATGCACCCTACCTCATCACAGAAATGTTCTGAAGATTAACCAATCAGTGATTCAAAATGCTGTGAGGTCCTCAAAAGAAGGTGCTACAACTGTTCCTACTGCTAGTCAGCATTTCTGACACTGAACTTTCATATCAGTGTTAAAGTATCTCTTTTTTTTCAGAAAGGCAGCCTTCTTTGGCCTCCATAGAGTCCAAATCCAAAGCTTTGTTTCAAAAATCGTTCCTATTTTTAAGAAAGGGAAAAAAAGGGATTTGGGTAACTCCAGGCCTGTTAGTTTGACATCTGTAGTATGTAAGGTCTTGGGGAAAAAATTGAAGGAGAAAGTAGTTAAGGACATTGAGGTCAATGGTAACTGGGACAATATACAACATGGTTTTACAAAAGGTAGATTGTGCCAAATCAACCTGATCTCCCTCTTTGAGAAGGTAACAGATTTTTTAGACAAAGGAAATGCAGTGGATCTAATTTACCTCGATTTCATTAAGGCATGTGATACGGCTCCACATGGGGAATTATTAGTTAAATTGGAAAAGATGGGGTTCAATATGAAAATTGAAAGGTGGATAAGGAACTGGTTAAAGGGGAGACTACAACAGGTCATACTGAAAGGAGAACTGTCAGGCTGGAGGGAGGTTACCAATGAAGTTCCTCAGGGATCGGTTTTGGGACCAATCTTTTTATTACGGACCTCTGCACAAAAAGTGGGAGTATGCTAATAAAGTCTGCGGATGACACAAAGCTGGGAGGTACTGCCAATACAGAGAAGGACCGGGATATCATACAGGAAGATCTGGATAATCTTGTAAACTGGAGTAATAGTAATAGGATGAAATTTAATAGTGAAAAATGCAAGGTCATGCATTTAGGAATTAATAACAAGAATTTTTGTTATAAGCTGGGGACGCATCAATTGGAAGTAACAGAGGAGGAGAAGGACCTTGGAGTATTGGTTCATCACAGGATGACTATGAGCAGTCAATGTGATATGGCCATGAAAAAAGCTAATGCGGTCTTGGGTGCATCACGCGAGGTATTTTCAGTAGAGATAAGGAGGTGTTAGTACTGTTGTACAAGGCATGGTGAGACTTCATCTGGAATACTGTGTGCCGTTCTGGTCTCCCATGTTTAAGAAAGATGAATTCAAACTGGAATAGGTACAGAGAAGGGCTACTAGGATGATCCGAGGAATGGAAAGCCTGTCTTATGAAAGGAGACTCAAAGAGCTTGGCTTGTTTAGCTTAACCAAAAGAAGGCTGAGGAGAAATAGGATTGCTCTCTATAAATATATCAGAGGGATAAATACCAGGGAAGGAGAGGAATTATTTAAGCTCAGTGCCAATGTGGATACAAGACCAAATGGATATAAACTGGCCATCAGGAAGTTAGACTTGAAATTAGGCAAAGGTTTCTAACCATCAGAGGAGTGAAATTCTGGAACAGCCTTCCAAGGGAAGTGGAGGCTAAAGAAATATCTTGCTTCAAAATTAAGCTTGATAAAATCATGGAGGGGATAGTATGATGGGATAGCCTAATTTTGGCAATTAATTTATCTTTGATTATTAGCAGTAAATATGCCCAATGGTCTGTGATGGGATGTTAGATGGGGTGGGATCTGAGTTACTACAGAGAATTTTTTCCTGGGTGTCTGGCTGTTGAGTCTTGCCCACATGCTCAGGGTTTAGCTGATCACCATATTTAGTGTGAGGAAGGAATTTTCCTCCAGAGCAAATTGGCAGAGGCCCTGGGGTTTTTTTTGCCTTCTTCTGCAGCAAGGGTCACTTGCTGGATGATTCTCTGCACCTTGAAGTCTTTCAACATGATTTGAGGACTTCAATAGCTCAAACCTAGGTTAGGGGTTGGTTTATTACAGGAGTGGGTGGGTGAGATCTGGGGCTTGCGTTATGATCGTCTGGTTGGACCTCCTACACAATGATTCCTTCTGACCTTAAAGTTTAAAATCATCTTATACTATACTCATATAGCAGCAGGAATAGGTCATCTCGTGATTTTCCAGACTTCAGAATTTGTGACTTTCAGATACTGGAGTTTAAGATAAGGTTCCAAGTGAAAAATACACGGAGGAGAAATTGATTAGGCCCTGATCCTCTAGACACTTATACACATAAGCAGTGTCATTCACATGAATAGCCTCATTGAATTCAGTAGGACTACTCAAATGATCAGAGCTTGGGTATGTGTTTGTGGGATCAGACCTGCAGGACGTGGTGATGATGGTTATGACAGGGGGCTTCAAGGACATAGGGGAAAAGTTCGAATCCAGTGGAGGGAAGGATACCTCTTTGTTCTCTCTGCTCCTTCCTCCTCCCTCACCTTGTCTGTTGCTCTCTATTTCAGGCTCCTTCAGGTGGGAGAGGCAGATCAGGATGGCCTTGCTAACATACAGTTGTTGTTCAACAGGAGAGTGTTTCACAGCACTGCTGCTTCCCCAGGTCTCCAGGAGTTCTTTCAGCACCTAGTTCATAAGTTTACAGCATTAGCTAGATGGAGTGGATCTGTGCTGCATCTGAAAATCACTCTCTCACAAACACACACCACACTTCAACCAGCTAAGTGGCCTAAGGGCTATTCTACTCTTCACTCAGCATAATCAGTCCCTGTAAAGTGTGGTGGCCTCCTGACTGGGTGCAGGGCTCCAGGGTTCCATTGAGAGAATTTCTGTGGCAAGGGTCCTGAATTCCATGGCACTCTGGTGCCACTGGCTGGAAATTCCATGTCAGCTCTGGGTAAATTAAATAATGGAAGTTTTAAATTCAATAGGACAATGACTAATGCAGTCAGTGCAGAAAGCCTGGGGTTATCGATTTTTACATTACATTCTGCTTATTTTATACTCACCCCAAAAGAACTCCCAGTGTGCTGAGACTTTTGAGTGGTATGGAGGTGAAGCATCTCCTCCCCTTTGTGTACAGGGCAGAGGTGACTTAAAAGTTCCTTTCCCTCGCAAAAAAGATGCAACACCTAGCTCCCTAAACTAGTAACCAGCAGCCTCTCTGCTACCCGTATACTCCATCAAACACATAGGACTGATTTCTGATACCCAACCTCTAAACATTTCAGGCACAGCCCAATTGAGGTCAGGCCGTCATGGACATTGCTATATATTAACGGACAAAATCACAGTTATACACTTCAATGAAAAGGAGGAATGGAACAAAACACTAAGAGATAACATCAGTTACAAAAGGGGAAAACCACTCCCCCCATATCAAAGCAGAATCTCTCTGGATGAGAGTAACCAGACAGCTCCTTTCGGAGCCATTCACCAGTGCTTCATGTGGTGATCAAGAATGTTTTAAAGCAGTAAGGAGTACTCCTTCACCGCAGAATCGTAGCTCACTGCCTCCCTTGTGTTGGCTAAAATTCTTTTAATGGATTTGCCATTGTCTGAAGGAAAACATTTTAAAAACACTTAAATCATAGAACTGGAAGGGACCTCAAGAGGTTATCTAGTCCAGTCCCCTGCACTCAAGGCAGGATTAAGTATTATCTATACTGTCCCGACAGGTGTTTGTCCAACCTGCACTTAAAAATCCCCAATGATGGAGATTCCGCAGTCTCCCTAGGTAATTTATTCCAGTGCTTAACCACTCTGACAGTTAGGAAGTTTTTCTTAATGTCCAACCTAAACCGCCCTTGCAATTTAAGACCACTGCTTCTTGTCATATTCTCAGAGATTAAGCACAATTTTTCTCCTTCGTCCTTGTAACAACCTTTTATGTTGAAAACCGTTATGTCCCCTCTCAGTCTTCTTTTTTCTAGACTAAACAAACTGAATTTTTTCAATCTTCCCTCATAGATCATGTTTTCTAGACCTTTAATCATTTTTGTTACTCTTCTCCGGACTTTCTTCAATTTGTCCACATCTTTCCTGAAATGTGGCACCCAGAACTGGACACAATACTCCAATTGAGGCCTAATCAGCATGGAGTAGAGCACAAGAATTACTTCTCATGTCTTGCTTACAATACTCCTACTAATACGTGAACTAAACAGAAGAGCTAGGAGAAGTTTAGTATAAGGGCTTATTAGAAACACCAAAAACACTTTTAATTTTTCATTTGTTGGCTTCCCACTCAGACCCCAGAATGAGTTCTCTGCTGTTGTGCCCTAGAAAATGAGGATGATCTTTCAGTTAGAGCCTAGGGCTGGGTCTGAGGACTCTTGGGTTCTATTTCCAACTGTCATGGACTCGCTCTCTTTGGATAAGTCACTTTAAATCACTTCTCTCTCTCCCCCCCATCTATAAAATGGACCTACCTCATGGGAATTATGAGGCTTGAGGATCCACAGATGTGAGATACTACAGAAGTAAAATGTATCATTAGAAGCTCTGGGAGGACTGTGGCCTGTTTAAGTGGGATGACAACTCTTCCTTTATTTTGAGCCACATTTCCTTCCTTCCCTATTCCCCATTCCTTCTCAACTTTCCCTGGTGGCCATCTTACTACTTTTCTAGAGATATGACAGAAGGGCAGTGATTCCTACGAAGAAGAGGACTTCTCTGCTACACTTTTAATGAGGCCATGCTGCTCTGTCCAAGACCACCATGGGGGCATTCTTTATCACCCCATTCACACAGGTGACCCTCATTATCAGCATCATCAAACAGCACTGAAGCAACACTGATGCTCCTGAACCCTCATTTTGTCCCAGTAAAAATTCCAACCTAAATATATTTCATGGAAGGTACCTAACTTACTTTGATCAATAAGGAACGTCGAAGGCTGTCTAGGGCCAGGTATCCAAGGAGATTCTGCAGCACTGCAGTCTACAATGAAAACAATAGGATTAGTTATACTGAGCGGAAAGTTATTAATCAGCAAGGACTTTACACACTCACTCTCTCTCCCCATCCACCTCCCCATTCCAAGTGATTTGATCAGAATGTTCAGGGACCAAAGACTGTGCAGAGTTTATGCAAACCCACAGCGCTCTTAGGAAAGTTAGTTAGAGCATATTGCTGTGCCTGGGTATTTCAGTGCCCAAATTATTTCAGATGACACAGTTTTAGTGATGTCTATGGCACCCAAAAAGGGTTCCTTCTAGTAAAAACCCCACTGAACCAACCCATGCACATCAAGTCTTATTTAAAATATTGCTCCTATTATTAAACAAAAGAAACGTGAAGTCAGGGAACCTTGTCCTTCCCTTTGCTGAAGTCTTGTGCCTCTCTCCCACCCACAATCTAGTTAATGATCTAGATGTTCCAAAACATAAGGCAGAGCACAATCTTCACATTCTACACCCTCATGGGATCTAGTGCTCACCCACTGGACTGTTTCACTTCCACATCATTTCTCTCCAACCTCTAAGGATACAGACACAGTAAACCCTCGATTTAACGGACCCCGATTTAACGGACTTCGGATGCAACGGACAAAATTTCCGATGCATCCGAAATCCGTTATTCGGGGGCTGCCGGCTCCCACCCCGGGGAGCCGGGCAGGAGCTGTCACTCCCCGCAGAGGTTGTCAACCCCCCCCCCCCCCCGCACGGCTCCCCCTGGGGAGCCGTCAACCCGCCCGCCCGGGTCCCGGCTGGGGGGTGGTGGTGGTGGTGGTGGTTGACAGCTCCCGCCCGGGTCCCAGCAGCCGGGCTCCCGGCCGTGATAAAAGTAAAACCTCGACATAACGGACTAATTCGGGCGAGGGGGGTGTCCATTGTCAGCCGAAAGTCCATTATTTCATAATTTTAAAAAATTATTAAATAACGGACTTTCGGCTTTAACGGACACCCCCTCGCCCGAATTAATCCGTTATATCGAGGTTTCACTGTAATTCCAATAATCAGAGAGGTAGCCATGTTAGTCTGGAATAGCAGAGGTAACAAAGTCCTGTGGCACCTTAAAGACTAACTATAAAGTTTTGAAGCATAAGCTTTCGTGGGCTAATACCCACTTCGTCGGATGCAAAGTGGCACTGCTTGCATCCGACGAAGCGGGTATTAGCCCACGAAAGCTCATGCTTCAAAACTTTATAGTTAGTCTTTAAGGTGCCACAGGACTTTGTTACCTCAGATAATTTCAAATCACTCAGAGCTCTTCCAGTGCACTCCTCCCTGTCCTCTTGGGGGAGTGAGGTCACACTTGCTCCCAGCCTCTCCCCCAGGATTCTAGAAGGGATCAGGGCCTCCAGCTTCCCAGACTGCTGATGTCACATGCAATCCTCCCTTGGTTCCCAGGAGGAAAGGTGACAACACTGCTGATCACCACAGATTGACTTTCAAGATACTAGGCTTGTATTCTGCCTTGTAAGGGACCACCTGGTCAGCCTTACTGGATAGGGAGAAGTTATAGAAATCATCAGCTGAAGTCCAAATATATGTAAGAAGTAGGGATTCTGGGGAAAGGCTTCTGAGTAAAGCCCATGACCAGAGACCTGGAGCTTACCTGGGCAAGAATTCAGCACTTTGATAAATGTTGACCTTCCTAACAGCTAGGAGGGCTTACATTCCCCATATTGACAGAGGAGAGCCCTTACCGCGTAGCTGTACTGCAGGAGTAGCAGCTTCTGGGTCACCACAAACTGAGCTTTCTTGTTTTTCAGAACCAGATTCCCCAGTAATCGAGACAAGACATCAGCCCTAGGAAGACAGGTCAGCAGCATCTATCAGGGATCCATTTATCTGAACTGCTTCAGGCGGATTTCACTCATATCATGATTTTGTAAGTGACTGCCCATTTGCAATATAATCAAAAGTCAAAGATCAGTCAAACTGCTTCCAGGCAGTGCTACCACACAACTACAGAGGTGATTAATATAGCAAAAAGATTCAGTGCTGTTTGAAATGGTGTTGAAGAATTAGCAGTGAAGGAATCCCCAGCTATTCCACTTCCAACCTTTCCCAGGAAGTGGCACCATGTGAAATGATGGCACACAGGCTGAGAGCCTTCAAGAAATAACGTTCAGGCATTTATACACCTGAGGGAATTCCACGCCAAAAAATTAAAAATTATGCACACAATATTTTAAAATTCTGCAAATGTTATTGGTCAATAACGAAATATGACTCCAGAATGGCAGTGGGGAGCACAGGCCACTCGCTGCACTAAGATGGGAGATCACCCTGAAGCCCCCACCTCCTCCAGTACAAGGACTCGGCAGTCCACAGTGACACAGTGCAAGGGCTGGGCCTGCCCCAGAAACATCCCAGGGCCCTATCCCTCTGTGCCAAGCGCACCAGGTGTGGCTAGGCAGGCTCAGCCCAACAGGATCCAAGTGTGGAAGAATCCAAGTGTGTGGTGAGAGGTTTCTGTGTGGAGCAATCTGGATGCAGGTAAGCTCAGTGGGAGATCTGAATGCACAGGGGCTTGTTAGGGGTGCAGGGGCAATGGGATGCTGCAGGGAATACAGGTGATGGTGGCTGGGCTCAGCAGGGGGAGTCTGGGTGTGGTGATATGAGGTTTGGCAGGGAGGTCTCACTGGAGGGGTCCAGGTGCAGCTGGTTGGGGCTCAGTGTGGGCCGGGGGGGGGGGAGGGGGCTTATCGGATAGGTCTAGGTGTAGGGAGGTAGGGCTTGTCAGGGCAAGGGGTTGATGGGCCTACTTAATGGGGGATCCCCAGTTTCTGCTAAGGGGATGCCACATGCCAGGCTCCTGATTCCCCCATGCTTTCCCATCCCCTTTTCTTCTCCATCCCCCTCCCTTCACCCCCACATTCCCCTCCCACTGCCCTATTCCACCCTCCTTCCTTCCCCACTGACTCTTTCTCCCACCCCCTTACCCAGCCCCACTGCGGGCACTCACTGTTCCTCAGAAAACAGGAAGACTCCCAGCACACAGAAGGGGAACACAACTGGCACTAGGACCCAGGAGGCTGTGTTCTGCTGCAGAGTCAGCAGAGTCCCAGATGCAACCTTGGAGCTGGGCAGCTCTGTGCAAATGGGGGTGGGAGCAGTGGCATGTAACACTGTGTGCCCCCCATGAGTCACCTTTATTTGGAGAGCTATTCCCCCCCCCAAAAAAAAAACCTGCATACATGGTCACCACCCGCCCCCCACAGCTTCCCTTTGCTTCCCTGCTGTTTCCTGCGGGGGGGGGGGGAGCACGAAATCTGTGGGGAGACTGTTTTCTGAGGACACATAGTCCCGCAGGATCCCCCCAGGAATAAGGTGTAGCTAGAACAACTACTTCCCTCCCCACCCACCTCCCAATCTTGATTTCTTACCCTGGTGCTTTCTGAACAAAGCCACAAACCACTGCTTCCATCCAACGATCTGGTACACACTCCACCAGTCGCCAGCACATCCTCTGCCAGATGCAGTCCACCTTGGTGAGATCCATTAGGCATGGCATCAACATATTCAGAATTTCGTCTGTATTGGGACAGAACAAAAGGAAGCTCACTGATTGGAGGGAGCTGGGGCAACAGCCCACTGCATAATCCATATGGATGGTTTGCAAAACGAATCTGCTTAGAGAGCATGGGTGGGCAAACTACGGTCCATGGGCCAGATCCAGCCCACGAGACCGTCTCATCCAGCCCGGGAGGCTGCCCCCCAGCCCCTCCCCCAGAGCTGCGCCGCAGGGGCACCACTGCCGGCTGGGGCTGCACACTCCTCCCTCCCCCTGGAGCTCCACTGTGCAGGCAACTCCCTCCGCCGGAGCCACGCGGCATGGGCAGAGTTCTGTGGCCCGGGACTGTGTGCTCCCCCCCGCCCCGGAGCCGCACCCAGCAGCTATGGTAAGGGGGGTATGGAGGTGGGTTTCAGGGTGGTGGCTGGGGGGAGTTCTGGGGGGCAATCAGGGAGCAGAATGGGTTAGATAGGGATTGGGGGTCGGGGGGGTGGTTAGGGGGTGGGAGGGTGGATAGGGGTCAGAGCAGTCAGGGGACAGGGAGCAGGGGAATTGGGTAGGGGGTGAGGTCCTGGGGGGTGGTTAGGTGTCTCAGGAAGCCGAAGGGGCAGTCAGGGGAGGAGGTCGGGGGAAGGGGATTCTGAGGGGGCAGTCAGGGGGCGGGAAGTGGGACAGGGCCAGATTGGGGGCAGGGCCTTCCGTACCCGGCCCTCCATATAATTTTGCAAACTCAATGAGGCCCTCGGGCCAAAAAGTTTGCCCATCCCTGTTATAGAGAGATAAACATGAAGACAATGCCCTTTCCAACAGAGATTTGCCCCCAGTGATTCAGCACCTACAACACACAATTCTTCTCACAGGTATGCCCTGCCTGCAGGTTCACCTGGGCTTTCACTTGTAGCCCTAGTAGCGGAGATACAGGCAGACCAGGTGTCAGCTGATGCCAAGGCACATAGGTCTTCAATGAACAATACATGGAACCAGTCTGGTTCACCTGTTAGTATTGTTCAAATAGGTTTAGAATTATAAGAATGTGCTTATAAGCAGCATATAGGATTTTTTTTAGGGGAAAAGGCAATACGCCATGTTTATTGAAGATATAATTAGCATATGCATTTAATTACAACACACACACACACACAGTTTTGTCAGTGAAAGGGACTTTAAAAAGGCTAAAGCAAATAGCGAAATAAAAGTGTATAAAAAAATTATGTTAAAACATGGATGCAAAATTAGGTGCGGTACGCTCAGGACAAGACTCATCAATGGCAACCCATGATGCGGTGGTGCAGGACTCAAACTAATTTTATTAATAAATTGCCAAGTAAGGAAGGATTCCAATATTTATTAGTAATAATTAAATTCCTTTCAAAATGGGCAAAGGACTTCCTACTAAAAATATTAGCACCAGGGTGGTTGTATCAAGCAGGCAAGGTACTAACAAACTTCAACAGACTTTATTTAACAACAGTGAAACCTCTCTACAGAGCTGCTGTTGCACCCCTCTGTAGCTCTAACTCAGGCTTGGCTCAACTCCTCCACCCTCCTTCCTGTTTCCTGTCCTACAGTCCCCCAGTCCTAAGAGTTACAAGCAGCATCTAAAACACCACACAGGGTAGCGGCCAAAAGGTTTTTAAATAATGTAATATGTAAATGTGGCACCCCAAAAATAATACATTCTAATAATAAGGGAAGTTTTATAAAATAAAATCTTTACAACAATAATACAAGCCTTGGAAATTAAACAAAAGCTCCATATACCATACCGGCCTCAGTCCTTAGTCCAAGGCACTATTAAATAAAGCGCTCCAAAAAATAGCTAATCACTCACTCAGAAAAAATACCTGGCTAAATAAACTGCCTCTAAAAAAAAACAAAAAAAGCTCCAATATATCCCAGCATAATTATTTCCAATGGCTCAAACAATTACCAAAAAAATTCACCCTTTACTGGAGGTTTTATCAAGTCATACACATAAACAATAAAATTTAAAACAAAAGGCCCACAAAGGCAGCCTTGTAAAAAACAGGGGATCAAGCTGTGTACCTTAAAATAAAAAGGGGGAAGAGGGTCACTTACTAAAATCAAAATGAATATGCGCTTACTCCATAGTGGACTGACTTAGCCCGTTGGTATGCCGCATTAAAAAATATGGAAAACTGAATTTTGTTTCACAAATTTAATTGTATGCATAAATAATGTTCAAATTCTTCACACAAAAAACACATCCTGGAACCTGAGCGGGGGGGGGGGGGGGGAAGAGGGGGCAGGGATAGCTCAGTGGTTTGAGCATTGGCCTGCTAAACCCAGGGTTGTGAGTTCAATCCTTGAGGGGGCCATTTAGGGATCTGGGGCAAAAAAATCTGTCAGGGGACAGTACTCGATCCTGCTAGTGTAGGCAGGGGACTGGACTCGATGACCTTCAAGGTCTTTCCAGTTCTAGGAGATTGGTATATCTCCATTTATATATTATATATTATATAGCACAAGGCGCGGCTTAACCACCACAATTTTAATTCATAAAAAATAAAATTCCAGTGTAAGGTCTGGCTTTACCTGCTTCTGAAAACTTGTAGCACCCGAATAATTAAAGCAATCTCAAAAAAAAAAATGCAGCCCTCCTTATAAGGCAATATTTAAAAAATAATTCACTTCCTGCCAATAAATCATGGATTCCAAGCTGTAGGTGTAATCCAGTGATCCTCATAAAGTGGTATAATAAAAATAATAGCCAACTCTTGAAAGCCTTGGAAATAATAATAAAAAAGCAATATGTATGCCTGGGAAGGGGAAGGGGACCTTAAGGTTCATCTTATAAATAACAAAAAAATACCAAACTACTAAAAAATAGGGGTTAAAATAAAAAGTCCCTATAAAAATATCACCTAATGTTTCCACTACCCACAATTACCATATCAGTAAAATAAACCTGTTAAAACAGGAACAATACTAACAGTTATTGTGGAATACTGTCCAATAACCCATAATAAATTGAACCTATGGTTCCCAAACACATGAACCAAAACCTGGACCAAAATATATGCATTCAAAAAAGGTACCCTAATTAAAATAAAAACAAAAACTGTTTTCGACTCAAAGTAACCCAGTAAAAGTCTTGTTAAATCCACTATTAATAAAAACTGGAATGTATTAAACTCAGTTGAACGTGTTTAACTTAAAACCCAATGTTCACCTACTTCCTTCCTATTATAATGGCCTAAATAAAAGCACATCAACACGCCAGTGACTAAGCAAAACAAAATATAGTAGACACAGTATTAAAAAAAAAAAAGTTAAATTTAAAGCAAAAATACTATAAACCTAAAGGTAATTTAAAATAAATTAAGTTTCTTGTCACAACTGCAAAATAGTCTCATTCACAAGCAGGCAAATAATACTGTGAATTTGGTACAAATAAATCTAAAAAACCTAAAAGCAACATAAAATAGGTGGTGGTGGCTAAACACCACCTCTTAGCTGCTTTGTAAACAAATAAAATTAGGAAATAAAACTGCCTGGGCCATAAAATGTATTAAAATGCAAATTCTTAGTTTAGCATCACTAAAACATAAAATGTTTTGGATAATATCTAAAAATGTTCAAATATTAATGTATGTTTTAAAACAATTTAAAAGGTCCTTGTTTAACACCTGTAAATATAAATGAATGAAATATGTTTCCAGCATAGTTAAGTCTAATTTGTTAATAAGTAAAATTATTGTTAAAAGTGCTCGTCAACATCCTGTAAAAACAAAAATATAAAAAATAAGCCCATTCCCAAAATTAACCATGGGATCCTTTTGGCTACCCTGGATTATAGGTCAGTGGACTAGCCCTCAAATGAAACCCTCAAAAATGGGTGTGCTTGTCCCTACTTGTCACCACAAAACCACATAGCAAAAATACATCATTGGAAACCTGTGTGGGACAAACTAGAAAAAGTGACGCGTGTACAACGGACAATGTGTATGTATTACATCCGGGAAACAGTATTTGGGGAAAACATAAGTATCAGCCACCCTCCAGCAAATAAATGTAGATATAATGCCTGTGTATTATATACTAGCAATCACACATACTATTTACCAAAAATAAAAGCACAAGAGTCAATGCGCCACCCCAGTTAATTTCTCTCTGACCCTTGCCCTATCTAACTAATCACCTGTCAAAAACAAAGGTAACTTGGTTTTTATAACAGATACAGAGAAATATAGGAAGGCGTGTCATTCAAATATTACATGCAAATAAAACCATGCTAAAACTTGCTAGGTCTAAAATAAACTAACAGCCTATCACAGGTACCAGGTCTTTACAGGCTGACCCCCAACCTTTAAAGGCATATTGTCTATTATGTTTCACCCATTACTAGCTGTGTTAATATTGTCCTGTGTTTGCTTGCTAAAAATGTGTCATTAAATATGTGCTGTTAAATAAAAAAAGGTTTGTTAAATTACAAAAAAAAAGCTCAAATTGTCTCTCAATATATTGCTATAAAATAATTGTATAAAATATGACCCACTAAAGAATTGTTCTTGAGGAGTCAAAAGGGGGACATGGAGTAGTAAAATTTTATGTTTGCACTTTGCATAATTTAAAATAAAAATAATAAAATAAGAATAGCGCATATATTAAATGTATTGGTGTGTGATTTAATCATACCCGGACAGCCACCCTTTCTTAATAGCAAAAAAGAAAGGCCTAATTGGCCATTTGGTAAAAATGCATCAGCCGGAATCTACATCTGGGCTGATTTCAATACAGTAACAAATGTTTTAAGAAAATGGTTTTGTTGTAGGTTTAGCATTTTAAAATAAGTTTAAAAATGCCATTGTTTTCTTGTGCATTACAACTTGATGTTTCTGTTTAAAATGCTCTGTGTAAATTAATTCTGTTCTGTGCGTAAATAAAAAGTGTAAAAAGTAGAGTGTAAAGGCCATTGCTGAGCCAAATGTACAAAAAAACACACCCAGAAACAAATGGCAGGGCACCAAAAGGCTGCAACACACCCTTATTAAAATATCAAAAACAAAAAAAACCCCAAATCAACAACTGTAAAAATAAAACAGGCACTTATCAGCAGAGACAAAATAGCTGCAATAAAAATATATTTTTTTAAAAAACAAGCACGCATCAAACAATTAATTACAGCATAATTGTGTAAAATTCATTAGTCCCAATAAAGATATTATAAATGAGATTTTTAGATTTTATGAAATGCTTGTAAGTTGTTGCATCCATTAATCTCATTTATAAGATCTTAATGCCATATTATAATGTAAAAAATGTTTGCTCTGTAACTGTAAATCACAAGAGAGAAGAGAAGCATTAAGAAGCATGAAATACTAGTTTCCCATAGGAAATGTTACCTTCTTCCCATCACCAGATAAACTATTGTGGAACATCAGAGGATAAAAATATTTTGTTGATTGCTCTCCCCCAAAATCCCTCGTGAAGAGGAGACATGCAAGTGAATTGCTCTCAACAGCTGAATTTGCAACTTGAAGCAGGGGGTGGGGGAAGAGGAGCAATAAAAAGCCCTAACAAGGAGGAACTGTATCTTTTATGCTGCTTGGGCTCTGTGGGGCAAGGATTGCTAAGCATAAGCTAAAGATCCCCAGGGCTTGGCCAGCGTTAGCCCCAAAAGGACATACAGATCTTGCTTATTACAGAAGCTTCTATTACTTTATGAATCTTGAAATTGGAACTCATTTGTGCGTGTATATACATTTACCTCTTTAACTTTGTAAATAACTCATTTCCTTTTTCTAATTAATAATTTTTTAGATATAGTCAATCTTCTAATAAACTAAGAGTTGTCTTTGGTGTGAGACCTAAGGAGCAATCCACCGGGGTAAGTGACTGGTCCTTTGGGACTGTGAGTAACCTTAATATTGTTGAGATAACAAAGAGTCCTGTGGCACCTTAAAGACTAACTAAAGTATTGAAGCATAAGTTTTCGTGGGCTAATACCCACTTCGTCGGTATTATCGTTGCATCCGACGAAGTGGGTTGCATCCGACGAAGTGGGTTGCATCCGACGAAGTGGGTATTAGCCTACGAAAGCTTATGCTTCAATACTTTAGTTAGTCTTTAAGGTGCCACAGGACTCTTTGTTACCTCTGCTATTCCAGACTAACACGGCTACCTCTCTGATTCTTAATATTGTTATGATTTTTGGTGTAAGGAACCATCTATCACAAAATAAAGCTTTCTTGGGTGGCAAGATAGATCACAGTACCCAAGAGGACTGTCTGTGGCTCTATGTTAAGGATGTTATAGTGCTTGAGGAGTTTACACTTGATAATCGGCTAGTGAAATCTAAGTATAGAACTCACAACTAATTTGGGATTTGTATCCTGCTTCTTAACAGTCTGTCCTAAGGATGGTACCTACACACTCTTGAGTCACTGGAGGACAGCCTGACAGTAGCTTCCAGGAATCCCTTGTTGAAGTAGGAGATTGGAACAACTTCCTTAACTTTCCCATCTATTACATGCTATTGCACATGGGGAGCAGCCTTCACCTGCTCCAAAATGCTAAGTGAAACCAAAATGAAGGCTCATCACATGCACAGCCTATTATCTAGGGGCTGTAATTTTTAACTCATTGGAGTTTGCAATGCATTTTCAGCACCTCAGATGGAAGGCACTAGGGAAGTATAATGCCCATGACAGCAGGGCTCCTGGAAGACTAGCATTCTCATTGACTCTTGGGAGAAGGAGAATGGAACGCACTCATATCAGCCATGGAGAGAGAGAGAGAGACAGGCAACAGACACACAGTTGGGATGCCTCAGAAAGGAGAGCAGGCCATGTCTACAAACTGTAGGCAACATCCCAGGTCACAAATGAATCTACCCTCAATCTCCCTCTTTTACTGGCCACCCTATTACAATCACAGTTCTGGGTGGACATAACTATCATAACTTTTATCCCAAAACCATGTTACAAGGCACTCACTTTGTCTCCCATGCATGCATACCTTCCCCAGCACTTGAGACACGAAGGAGATGGAACAGTCCAAGCCACCTGTGGTAAAATTAAAAACATGCTTAATGAAACACTTAGATTGCCAGCCATCGACAACTTCCTGGAGGCTGATTATCAGGAGACCTCCGCTTGTACTATTTAACTCTCTCAGTGCAGCTGTAGTTGGTCTGCAATCTCACCTCTCAAGGAGTCAGAGATCCTCTGCAACACTTGGATGATTTCAGTAGCCAGCAAAGGGAAATAGTTTTGTGGGAAGAATATAGGCAGGTTATTTCCCTGGAGCTTGTTGCACAAGTGGTCAGGCAGACACACAACCTTGTTGAGGAGGGTCTCTTGTAAGGTGAGTAAACCAGCCTGTGCCTGCTGATGACAGACCTCCCACATCAGAGCTGACATGCCTCCTGTCTGCAGAAACTGTTCCAGGATGCTAATGACCTTCATCAGGCGAAAGCTGGGACTGGAAAGAAATAAGAGTGCCGCCCCCCCCCCCCCCTGTAATTAATGAGGAAGAGAACACACAAAAGAGAAGCACAGAACTGGAAGGACCTCGAGGGTATGAAGCCCAGTGCAGGGGACCATTCCTGATAGGTGTAAGAGCAGGTTAGACAATCATGCCACTTTCTGCAGTGATCCCATCAACTCACACATAGTGCCACAATGCACCAGAATGTAATTTAAGATTAGCAGTGAAATAACACTTTTTCCTACAGCTCCTTCTGCCTGTGACTCTCACTGCACTTTACACGACTTAGCGAATTTAGCCTCACTACTCCTATGGGAGGTGGGGAAGAAGTATTATTTCCCTATCTGCAAAACAGTGAAAAATGAAGCACCGAGAGCTGAAGTGACCCTCTCAAGGAAACACAGTGAGTCAATGGCAGAGGTGGGAATAGAAGCCAGGTCTCTTGGCTCCCACCCCTGTGTTTTAACCACATTACAATCTTTCTATCAACATAGTTATATGCCTTCTACCCTGAATCGTGGCCAGGACAGAACAGGACACCACAGCCAGAAATCATCAAGCCCATCTTGAACATTCCCCTTTTATGCTTCGATGTGTAAAGACCTCTCCATGCCGCAACTACAGCTGAGCCTGGGGATTTGATTACAACACACTCATTCTTTCATATCATTACAACAACTACAATGTGTAGTATAGGCAGGCCAGTGCCATATTCAACACCCAGATTAAAGCACTGGAAATGAGCACAGAGTTACCATGATTCATGGACAAGGCTACAAATAGAGAAGTCTTTTCTGCACTAAACTGGAGCCATGTTTACCAGATCATCTGACTAGGTTGGAACTGTAGTGTGAAGGGGCCATCCTGTGTAGATGCTTTTAGTGCTAACAAATATGGGCTGAAGCCAGGCTTACCCAGTAGAAATGATAAAGTCCAGCAGAACCAGAAAGGCTTGGTCAGCTGGCCCTTCCAAGAAAAAGCTATCCCATAATTCCTTCTGCTGTTCAGAAGTAAGAAGTTCTATCCAATCTGGACTCAGGTTATTGACAAGACCTCGCAGAAAGGCAGAATAATGCACACGGGTAAATTCTTCCCTTTCCTTCAGGGGGGCTTGGTTTTCAGTTCCACGTAGGTAGCATTTAATTGTGCCAAGCGCCTCTGAGATCTGGACTCCATTCCTGGAAGAGGAAAGGATGTTGATAGCTTCTCGTACAGCATGTCCGACTTCAAAGGGCTTGGGATCCATTCAGTAAAGTCACTTCTGGAACTGATCAAACAAAGGGGAAAATGAAGCAGAGAATGACGGTGCCCAGACACCTGGCTACTGCAATCCCTCTGAAAGGGCACTCTGTTTAGCCTGCAGATGAGATGACTTGTAGTCTCAGCCCAGCGACTAGTGGGTATTTTCCCACATCACAAAACTCCCACATAAACTGGCAGGCCTACAGACCTCTGTCCAGCATTGGAGGATTATTAAATTATTATAATTTATTTGTATTGCAGTAGCACTTCGAAGAGCACTGCAAATCCAATATCCACAAACCATTTGCAAATAGGATGCATATGTATCCACATAAGGCTCTACTTAAGATTCCCTGTCATGTACCAGAACCCATGATTTGACTGACATCAGAGCCCCATGGCACTAGGTGCTGTAAATACATATGGGGCCTCAGGGTGCTAGGTGTTTCCACAGGAGCTGACTGAGACATTAGACACTACACATGCACAAACACAGTCTCAAAGAGTGCCAAGCGCTGCACACACACATGGGCCCACAGCGCTAGGTGCTGCACACACACAGGGCCCATGGCACTGGGTGTTGCGCATACACACATGCACAGGGGCGGCGAGTTACATGGGCCCGTGATGCCCAGCTCCAGAAATATTCAGGGCTGGGGGCCCTGCTCCACCAATGTTTGGAGCTGGGTCTCTCCTCCAGCCCTGCCTGGAGCAGTCTCCTGCCCCACCCCCACCCGCCTCACCCAGGCCCCGGAATGTCCCCGTCCCCAGAGCATCCCTGCCTGAGTGAAAGCAGCGCAGCTGTCGGCTGCTACTGCTGCCTAAGGCCACAGCACAAGAACAGCCCATCAGGCTGAGGCAGCTGCTGCTGCTGAACCTCAGGAGGGTGAAGGCGATGAGAAGGCACACACGTTTGGCAGCCGTCCCCTCCCAGGCACCCACCAGGAGGAGACTCCGAGGGGGGCTTCTGGCAGGAGACATTTGGAGTGGACTTCACTCACCTGAGCAGCTGGTGGGGCTTTATTGAGTATTTGACCCTGTGAACCACCACCCCCTCCATTGCCCATGCCCACCGAGGCTATGGTGAGGGGCAGCAGGGGAAGAAAGATGTGATGGCAGTCTGAACTGCTCCTCCCCGGAGCCTGCACCCACACCCCTTTCCCACACACACACACACACACGGCCCCCAAACTTCTTCTCAGAACCTGCACCCACATTCCCTCCTACACCCCCACCCCTTGCCCCACTCCAGAGCTTGTACCCAAACTCCCACCTATACCTACACCTCGGCTCCAAATCAGAGGCTACATTCAAACTCCGTTCCAGAACATGCATGTCCTCTCTCGGCACCCCCCATCCCCAAACTTCCCCCCAGAGCCTGTACCCCCAACCTGCACCCAAACTCCCTCCCAGAGCCTACACCCCTCACCGGCACCCTCACCCCCTGCCCCAGCCCAGAGGCTGCACCCAAACTCCATTGCAGAGCCTGCACCCCAAACTCCATCCCAGAATCCAACCTCTCAACTGTCCTACGACCCCCCCCCCCAGCCTAGGATCTGCAGCTCAGACCTCCTCCCTCCACCCAAACTCCCTCACAGAGCCTTAGGCAGATGGGGGGCAGAGTTCGGGGGGGGGGGGGAGGGATTCTGGGCACCACCAACATTTCTACAGGCCTGCTGCCTTTGCAACCCCCCCCCCCCCAGCACCAGGCACTGCTCAGACTCAGGCACATACACAAACATGGCGCCTGAGGGACTAGGTGCTGCACACACACGGGGCCCGCAACGCTAGATGCTGTGCGCGCGGGAGGGGGGGGGGGGGGCACAGCTTTAGGCGCTGCGCACACACATAGGTAAACCCTCCCGCCGCGCTAGGTGCTCTGTGCACACAGCTACACACACAGCCCGCGGCGCTAGGCGCTGCACACACTCTCCGAGGGACGATCCCGATCTCCGGCGCCGGCCGGGGTCCTCAGCCCCCCTCGGTCTCGTGGAGGGCAAGGCGGGGCCACCAGAACCCTCAGCGCGAGGCTCGCGTGGGGGCGGGGCGCCGCGATGTGTCGTCGTTCCGCCCGCCCTCCGTGACAGACTCACCCCTGCGGCCCGCGCGCTCTTCCCGCCACCTTCCCGCTCTGTTACCCAGCCTAAGATTCGCCACATCCCAGCCGGAGACCACGCGTGTCGAATCTGCTGAGCCGGCGCCGAAGGCAATGTTTGAAATGCCCCGCCTTAAAGAGACAGTAACACGTGATAGGGGAGCGTCTGCTCTTCCTCTCCCCGCACCCATTGCTCACCCCAGGAGGAATCGCCCCCTCCCACCTCCTACTCTGTGGAGTCTCCCGACCAAATCCAAGCCCCGAGAGCTCACAGCGGAGCTACTAGGAGGCTCCTTCAAGGCATGTCACAGCACCGGGGCTGGGGGCTAATCTTGGCCCCAGGCGAGGTGTAATAGCAACATGCAGCTTAGCGCAGAATGGGCCCCAGGGATTTCGTCATCCCTGGCAAGCAACGCTGCGGCAGGGGGCAGTATCCACGCAGGAAACACGTTCTGCCATGGGGCTGTACATGCACATGCCTTACAACCCATCCATATGTATTAGTTGGGCTACATCACGTCTACCATTGTAGGAAAAATCTAGTTTATAAGTAAATGTATTTCAAATGTTGTAACAGTATTCTAAGCTATTTCTTCTATATCACTAAAGGGAGGGGAAACTTAACTCATCTTGGCACATATATTCCTGCTCCTCTCATGCACCTCAAACTCTTCTTGTCCCATAAGTCTTGTCTCATGCACCTCAAACTCTTATCTTGTTCTATACATCCTTGCCTCATATGTGTCTTTACAAAATAGGAACTTTGTTGTCTGTATGTACTGTCTTGGGAAGCTCCAGGCAAATAAACAATGGTTGTAAAACAAACATGACCATAAAACTTTTCCGCTTGTCAAACTGCCTGGAGCCCCTCCTTCATCTAAAGTAGTATATAAAAAGGTCTTGGCAATGTATAGGGTCAAGCCACAATTTGAGTGTTGACTCTGTGACTTCAATTTGCTAAGCAAATAAACTTGTATTCAAGATCTCCTGTGTCTGCCTGTCTTTGAAGGTAAATTGAGACTGCCTCCAAAGGAACGAAGCCATTTGTGCAACACCATGTGATCTGGATTGGAAGCTGCACGCTTGGCCCATTATCGTGGCTAGAGGGAGTTCTTGGATCTCCATCTCCTAGCTGCAAAGGAGATATCGTTGCCTGTGCCTGCCTCTTTACACTGCTCTTCTTCATGGGCTCCTGTTCCCCACCACTATGCCTCTTAACACAGCACTTTGGAGCACACTCACCCAGCATCAGGTATAGCTGATTTCCTCCTCCATTTGCTTGTTAGTCTTGAGCAGCAGGGCATCTTCCTCTCCTAGACAGTGAGATGTGACAGCATACAGGTGTGTCCACCATACCAGTTTGGGGGGGGAGGGAGGTTTGGAATGTAGGTTTTTACTGAATATCACTGGCTTGTTAGCTGTCGACCTCTAGCTATAAAAAGGCCTCCAATACTGCTCCACTGGCTGTCTCTCACTGCTCTTGGCAGGATGCAAAGGGATGTGATAAATTATCAAGAGCAAGGGAAGGGATTAAAATTCCAACCGATTCCTTCAATTACTGAGAAGAGTATGGGTCTCACTATAGACCAGGGGTCTCAAACTCAAATGACCACGAGGGCCGCATGAGGACTAGTTCATTGGCCCGAGGGCCGCATCACTGACACGCCCCCCTCGCTTCCCCCGCCCCTACCCCCACCCCTTCCATGAGGTCCCACCCCTGCCCCGCCTCCTCCCCTGAGCGCGCAGCTCCCAGCTCCTCGCCCTGACAAATAAGGCATTGAATTTTCTCTTTTACCGCTGTGAAACAATATAAATTCTCCCATTTGTCTTGGAAAAAACTCTTTTCTCCCATGAATGTTTTTTTTTTTTTTTTTTTTTTGTGATAAAGTCATTTCCAAGCCGTTTTAATCAAATATATTCACTTAATAATGCACCTCACTCAAAGGACCAAACAGGAACTTAGATCTACTTCTATTAAAGCACCTTCCTGGACGGGGCTGCACTCACGCTCCACTCTTGCTCTGCCTCTTCCAACCTCTTCCCTGTCCCCTTCAAACCCCTTCATCAAAGTTCCCACCCCAACTCCGCCCCCCCCGCCCCTAGTCCAACCCCTTCATCAAAGTTCCCACCCCAACTCCGCCCCCTCCCTGCCCCTAGTCCAACCCCTTGCCCAAATCCCCGCCCCTTTCTCCCCCTCCTCCCCTGTTCAGGAGCCCGCTCCTGGCCTCTCCCTCCCAGAAACCGCTAAGCTGCCAGAGAACTGCCTGGCCATAAGCAGAGCTGTGGGGTTACAAACACGTGGAGGAGTGGGGCGGGGGGAGCTTGGTGGAGGGGGCGGGGGGAGCTTGGCGGGGGGGCGGGAGGCCGCGCGGGAGCTTGGCGGCAGGGCAGTGAATAGGGAGCTTGGCGGTGGGGTGGGGAGAGCATCGCGGGCCGCAGGGAAGGGCTTTGTGGGCCGCATGCGGCCCATGGGCCGCATGTTTGAGACCCCTGCTATAGACTGACTCATACCCTGTTTCCCCGAAAGTAAGACATCCCCCGAAAATAAGACATACTTCCAGTTTTGCCTCTCGCTGTAATATAATGTAATGTAATTTTGGGAGCAAAAATTAATATAAGACACTGTCTTATTTTCGGGGAAACACGGTAGCAGAAATTCAGGAGTGGCATGAGCCTCCTTTGAAACTAGTACTCAACTCATGTGACATGCCCTCTGGTACAACTGATGATGGGAGGAACAGTTCCAGACTGTAACTGAAACAGCAGGAGAGTTGAAGGGAAGAAAAATGCAGTTCAAGCTGCATTTGCTTTTATTTTCACCGTCTGCATGCACTGGCCTCATGACACAATCACTGTTCTTTAGCTCAAATTAATTCCATTACTGTTCCTCTTGATCAGCCAACTGCCATTTCCAGTAACATGAAGCTCACCCTTTCCAGGATTAAGTGGAAAAGATTTTATCTTGACATTTAAAATAAAAAGGAGCTGTTAGAGTTGCTGCCTCTATACACAATGTACAAGTGAGGCCAATAGTCTACAGAGAAGGAATCAATGAATACTCTTTAATCTTAACCCTACTGGTTTATTCAATATGGTCATTCTACAGAAATACAAACACAAAATGAGCTAAGATGCTACAAAGTTATACAAAAAAATCAAACTTTATAGATCGACTGTACAATAGACGGTAAATTACTTGCCTTTTGCAAGATTACCCAAATTAATCCAAACGGCATCAGTCTCAAACCTCCCCCTTTTCATTGCAGTAAGGTGGGGTTTTGATACTGTGGCCAGTTTGTATTGTGTTTTCTAAAGGTGGAAACATTTACACCATTTGATAGCGGTTGGGTGTGAAATTTGTACCAACATCCATCAGGAAGGGCAAGGGGATCCCTAAAGACGGCAGTTACAAAACAGTCCTTCGATTCCTGGCCTGTTTCTAACATGCAGTTGATGACATGCAGTGGGCCTGGCCAAAAAACAGCATCTTTAACGTTATGCAAGTCCACAACATCATCCCTCTTTGTGCAAACAGAAATTTATGATGTCACTATTCGGGGCATGAGGGCAGAATGACAACTGAATATTTAAGTTTGAGGAAGATTTCTGTGTTTGGGTACCACCAGTTCTGAAGATCTGCACTGATGCCTTGAGAAGGATATAACCCCACTTCTCTTAATAGTAGCCAGCCTTATGATTCCCAAAATAGGTCAGTACTTAGTTTTTTCTGCATGGCATGCTAAGCCTTTGGAAATCATGAAGCAGCAGCCTGATGACTAGAGGAGAAAAGGCTACACCATCTTTCTTACTGGTAGTTTGTCTGGAAAACAATATACCGCATTTGCAGCCTTCAAGCCAAACCCGCTTTTAAAGCATTTAGGTTCAATGCCTGGAATCGAGAAGCTGCAAGGCACAGATTGCCTACTGGCCAGGAAACCCCCTCTTAGTTTGCCTTCACTGCCAGGTTTTGATTTCTCTCACTTCCCCTTACCCAGGCCCATTATAAAAAAGGTACAATATTTAGTCTGGTGGGATTTAAGTTAAAAAATAAAAAGCTGTCTAGTCTTTTTCGTTTTATCGTGAAGAATTTGAGCTGGAGCGGCTGCGATGACGTCTTCGGCCTGGAGATCTGGATCTTGAGCGTCGGCGAACAGGGGACCTGCGTCTTGGAGATCTGGACCTGCCAGAGGAAAGGAGAAAAGATTCATTAGGAGACAAGGACAACAGGTTTAGATTATTTTACACACATCTACCACCTTTTATCCAGAAGGATCCCAAAACATTTTATACAAAGAGCTCCAGTGAAATGTAGCCATCTCTGGGGTGGAAGGAGGCACCTCAATAGCACACAACTCAGCAAGAGGGACTATTTTGATCAAGGATACCATGGAAAATCACCAGAGAACAAACTGGACCTTGGGCTTTTAAATTCTCACCTGAAAGATCTTGCACCACCCAAAAAAAGAGCACTATACTCTATATTTCACAGAAAAGCAAAGAGCTAAGTTGATCTTACTGGTATTTAACCTGTGAATCCAGGGACACTAGGTACTCCAGGGCCATACTACCACCAGCTGTACAGCCCCTCTGGTTCAGAGCATTAAACTTGCACTGTTTTTCTTTATCACACAGCAGAACGATTAACATACTGCAAATTCAGAGAAGTTCTCCCATAAAACGGAAAGAGGGACAGAGCCCAGACTACAAAAAGAAGCCAGTAACCTTAACCGACTCCATAGGACCTATTTAATGGGAAGCACAATACAAGATGATATCATGAGCTTAAAGCTAAGAAAAAATGGTTACCTGCCTTTCAAAACTATTGTTGAGATGTGTTGATCATGTCCATTCCATGTCAAATATGTGCATGTCACATGCACAGAGATTTTCCCCCCAGTGGTATCTGTAGGTCCAGTTCTAGCACCTCCTGGAGGCATAAGCCCATGTACCAATATAAGGGGTGCCATCGGCCCTGCGCCCTTCCGGTTCTTTCTTGCCGTCAAGGGCACGTCATAGAATGGACATGAACAACATCTCGAAGAACAAGAGTTACAAAAGGTAGGCAACCATTTTTGCTTCGGATGCTTGCTCATGTCCATTCCATGTCAGGTGACTCACAATCAGTGTCCTTGGAGGTGGGCTGGGAGTTCACATGCATGCTGATAGCAACACAGCTCTCCCAAAACTGGCATCGTCTCTGGCTTATTGGCATAATGGGACACGAATGTGTGGATCAATGACCATGTTGCAGCCCTGCAGATGTCCTGGATCAGTATTTGCGCCAGAAAGGCCACTGCAGACGCTTGTGCCCTTGGTAGAATGGGCCTTCACAATGGCCAGAGGCAGGACTTTTATTTGCTCATAGCATGCCCGGATACAGACCGTAATCCAGGACAAGATCATCTGGGAGGACACCAGGAGATATTTCATTCTATACACAACTGTGACAAATAGCTGTGTCGATCTGCAGAAGGGGCTCATCCAGTCAACACAGAAGACTAAGGCCCTTCTCACATCCAGAGAGTGTAGGCATCTTTCCTCTTCTGATTTATATGGTTTTGGGAAGACCAACAGAAAAATGTCTTGGTTGACATGGAACTGCAATACCATCTTGGGTAGAAAGCCTAGATTGAGACGCAGTTGGACTTTATCTTTAAACACACTGTAATGAGACTCCGAGGTTAAGGTTTGAAACTCTGAATCTCTCCTGGCCAAAGTAATTGCTACTAGAAAAGTGACCTTCCATGAGAGGAGTAGCGATGAGCAACAGGGAGCAGGATGCCAAGGACTCACTCAAATTTTTCCCACGCATGTGTGGAATGAATTTTGTCATGTGCACCAATATGGAGGTGATGTGTCCATATTGGCGCACATAATGAAATTCATGTGGTAGGGGTGGGGCTGAGGTATTTGGAGTGTGGGAGGGGGCTCAGGGCTAGCACAGAGGATTGGGGATGATAGCTGTGGCTGGGGGTGCAGGCTCTGGGGTGGGGCCAAAAATATGGGGCTTGGGGTGCAGGCTGCCCAGGGGCTACAGCAGGGAGATAGGATCCCTCCCACCCTCTCCCCCTGCAGTAGCACCTGGGCTGGGGTTGGTGGGGGACACCTAGGGAGAATACTGTTCTAGCAATCATCACTGGGTGTTAAGTAGGAACTTAAGGGGTGCCACCTATCCTGTGCCCTTCATACTGGTACATGCACACCTGACATGGACTGAACATGAGCAAGCACTTGAAGAAGAAAGTGAATCCTAAGAATAAAAATCCTAAAACCTAATGGTTGGTAAGTGAATAATCAATTTATGTGGGGGTCGTGAGCCCCTGCTGCCGGCAGCTGGCCCTGACCCCTGGTGGTGGGTGCCCCGGGACCCGGACCCTGCCCCGGCGGGCAGCCGGCGGCGACCCCGGGACCCGGACCCTGCCCCGGCGGGCAGCCGGCGGCGACCCCGGGACCCGGACCCTGCCCCGGCGGGCAGCCGGCGGCGACCCCGGGACCCGGACCCTGCCCCGGCGGGCAGCCGGCGGCGACCCCGGGACCCGGACCCTGCCCCGGCGGGCAGCCGGCGGCGACCCCGGGACCCGGACCCTGCCCCGGCGGGCAGCCGGCGGCGACCCCGGGACCCGGACCCTGCCCCGGCGGGCAGCCGGCGGCGACCCCGGGACCCGGACCCTGCCCCGGCGGGCAGCCGGCGGCGCCCCCGGGACCCGGACCCTGCCCCGGCGGGCAGCCGGCGGCGCCCCGGGACCCGGACCCTGCCCCGGCGGGCAGCCCGCGGCGCCCCGGGACCCAGACCCTGCCCCGGCGGGCAGCCCGCGGCGCCCCGGGACCCGGACCCTGCCCCGGCGGGCAGCCCGCGGCGCCCCGGGACCCGGACCCTGCCCCGGCGGGCAGCCCGCGGCGCCCCGGGACCCGGACCCTGCCCCGGCGGGCAGCCCGCGGCGCCCCGGGACCCGGACCCTGCCCCGGCGGGCAGCCCGCGGCGCCCCGGGACCCGGACCCTGCCCCGGCGGGCAGCCCGCGGCGCCCCGGGACCCTGCCCCGGCGGGCAGCCCGCGGCGCCCCGGGACCCGGACCCTGGCACCCCTACACCCCCCTCCCCCCCCCAGCTCAGCCGGGCTGCTGGCACCCTCCCCTCGAGCCCAGCTTCTGCCACGCCCCCAATCCCGACCCCTAAGGGGGGTCACACTTAGAGGCCTGTTGTCCGAAAGGGGTCACCAATAGACAAAGTTTGAGAACCACTGTCCTATAGCATTCCAGTCCTCCTTTTTATAAACAGCAGATATAAGGATATATACAGTGAGAAGAACGTTAGTTTCCATCTTTATATCCTAAGTGTACTAAGGGGCTTCCAAAATATTGGAAATAAATGTCAATAAGAATAATGTCCAACTCAATTAATCATACATCAGATTCTCCTTATTCTGCCAAGTGGGTCTTTGCTCCCACAGCTAAGACAACACAGAAAGCTGACTGAGATGCAGGGAAAGGGTTTATAGAAAATCACTCCCAGGAATCCCAACTCTAAAGAAACTGATAGTCACACTCTTAAATTTGGCCAACACTGTAGTCCAAAGTGTTGTAGCCACATCATGTTTAAACAGAACATTGACAGTACGGTTTCAATCCATATAATCTTAACAGGAACCAAAAGGGTTATAAAAATTAGATGAACTAATCTGGGACAGTAGAACCTCAGGAGTTATGTACACTTTGGGAATGGAGGTTGTTCAACTCTGAACAAAACATTTATGGTTCTTTCAAAGGTTTACAAATGAATTTAATACAACTTTGAAACTTTATATGAAGAAAAATGTTGCTCCCCTCCCCCCCCTTTTTTTTAGTAGTTTACTTTTAAATACAACACCGTACTGTATTTTTTGTTTGTTTTGTTGGTCTCTGTTGCTGCCTGGTGGTATACTTCCAGTTCCAAATGAGATGTGTGGTTGACTGGTCACTTTATAATTCTGGCATTTGTGACTCTGAGGTTCTACTGTATGAAGATTAGGGAAGGACAGAGATTAAATGAAGGAGGGAAAATACATGATCTAACATCTGAAAGACATTAATAAGCAGAGTTTGGTGGCTGATAGATATAATGTGGATCTTACATCATGTTAACTCAGCTATTAGGGTATGTCTACACTACAGCAGCATAGCTACCAGTCTTCAGCGTAGACACAAGGTTTTTCCAGCAATGTAGGTAGCCCACTTCTCCGAGAAGTGGTAGCTAGGTTGACAGAAAAATTGGGACAGAAAAAATACACTGGGAGTTAGGTCGACATAGCTACATCACACAAGGCATGATACTTTTCACAGCCCTGAGTGATATAGTTAAATCAATCTAAGTTTTAGGCTCTGGTATGTAAAGAAATAGGGGGTCTCAAAAACTTCAGAAGCTGTTCTGAGCACAGCCCAGTAAAGATCACCAACTATGTTCCATAGTTGAAACAGCAGCTTCAAACAGATCTTTAAGAGTTCGTGTTTACTAAACCAGGAGTGAAAATGATCAGTTTCCAGGTTTAATAGGTCACTGATAAGGTTTGCTGAAATCAAGCCCAGGGACGCGAAGTTACCAATGATGAAATCTGAGCCACGGACAAGATGCTTAGTGTCAAGAATTAAACGTTACCACACCCGTTTAGTTTACACACTTCTACGGTACGTCATAAAATATGGCTCACCTTCTTCTCATGCGAGGTGGCGACCTACGCCACATTGGTGGTGGTGGCAGCATCCTCCTTGGTGGGCTAAAGCGCCTGGGAGGTGGCCTAGGCCGGGGTGCCAGTACAGCTGTAGCAGTGATCTCCTGACCATCAATCTGTCCTGTTTACAGTTAAAAGAGACAAAGAATGAGCTACAAATTTCCAGCACCAGTGTGCTACACACAGCACTACTGCACCCCTGCTACAGATTTCTAACCTCCCAAGGTTGCTGTTTTGATACATTTGGAGCATTTGTAATCTAGTGTTTAAAGCATCAAGAGGCCTAGGTTTTCTCCAACTTTACCACGGACTCACCATCTCACCCTGAGCAAATAATTTACACAGTCAACTTAAAAATCACTTCTGCCTCAAAACCATGAAAGGTTTAGAACTTACTATTCTGACAAACAACAGTTTGGGGGTTTTGGGGGGGTCATTTGACTTTGTGAGACAGTGCTTTATGAAAGTTCAGTTTAGCTGTTACCCCTGTATGGTCAGTTTCGCTGCTTGTGTGAATCTGTCACCCAGCAATAGAGGAGAGAAAGACATTGGGGGGAGGGGGGGCGCTAATTAAGCAAGTGAGATTGTAAAACCACAAAAGTTGGTAGGGCAACTCAGGGCCAATGATTCTTTTAACTAATTTGTATCAACCCTCATATCCTCCATGGATTTCTATTAGTCCTGCTGCTTTCTTTGCACAACATCCAGTACCTACCTCCATCCATATGCTTCAGTGCCTTCTCAGCATCATCTGGATTCTCAAACTCCACATAGGCATAGCCCTTGGAGAGATGTGGATTTAACCTGTCGACTGGCATGTCAATCATTTTAATCTTCCCATAAGTGGAAAATATTTCCATGATGTGATCCTAGAGAGAAACAGTGATTATTAAGGACAGTGACAATTCCCACTTTAGCAGGTAGTATTGATAGGGAATGCTAAATTGGAGGCATACCCAATACAAGATCAAAAACCAATATCAAGATCAAGGAAAACCAATCTTATTAACTGGATATGGATACAGTTTGAATTCCCACCAGCCCTCTATTGCTGCCTTCTCAGTTTCTTCCTAGGGATTCCCAAGCTCTAGACCAGGGGCATGCCAAAGGCAGCACGTGAGCTGATTTTCCTGGCCATCAGTCTGGGGGCTTTGCGTTTTAATTTAATATGACACTTCTTAAACATTTTAAAAACCATATTTACTTTACATACAATAATAGTTTAGTTATATAAAACAGACTTATAGAAAGAGACCTTCTAAAAACGTTACAATGTATTACTAGCACACAAAACCTTAAATTAGAGTGAATAAATGAAGACCTGGCACACCACTTCTGAAAGGTTGCTGACCCCTAACCTAGACAAATGTCTACTGACTACCCTCATCAGAAAAGGCCAGAGGATCTAGGGTGTGGTAAATTGGTTAGGAGAGAAAGAATGAATGAAATCATGAAGTTCAAATGGGAATAGACAAGGAGAGGGGCTGTCTGGGGTCAAATGCTCAAGGAGACAGGTGTATTTTCTCTCTAACATTTAGGATCATTTATATAGCACCATATAGTTACATGTTCCCTCTACAAAGGCTTCACACCTCATCAAAACAATTATCTGGCAAGGAGGACTGAACTGAGCACCACTCCTACAGATCAGTCACGGACATTTTCAGCTGGCCTCCAGTTGTAATTTTTCAACAAAGGGGTCAGCTACTCTTCATCTTCCAACCAAGAAAAATGTATGCTACACAACATCCTGCGAGAGAACCAGGAAACCAAATACAGGGTTTAAATTTGAGTCCCCTGCCTGATAGCACAGGGCACTAGATCTGGGACATGGCATCCAGGTCTTTTGAGAACCATACCTTGGCATGAATTAATTGCTCTTGGCTTGAACCAAGTATAATATGGTTAGGTGCCATGCAAGCTTACCCACAGACAGGTCTGCCAATGCACCTCAACCCTGCGTATGGATAATGTAAGAACTTCCAACACAGTGACACCTGATTGCAACCTAGTAATAAATTATTTCTGAAGATACTATTTTAAAAGCTCAAATTACTCTTCCAAAAATGTGAAAGTTCAAGGATAAATAGGGGCAGGCCATTACCTTGGTCACATTTCTGGTGAGTCTCCCAACATGCACTTTGGTAGGTCTCGGTGGTGGACTCCGTCTCTTCCGCTCTTTTTCATCTCTCTTGGGTGGCTTAGACCTGAATTGAATAACACAGAACTATCAAATCTCCTGGTAACTTACAAGCCAATCCCCATAACTAAGGCTATGTTCTAGTCTCAGTCACGGACAGGTCACAGGCAGTAAACAAAATTTCCATGGCTTTTACTATATACCCCTAACTAAAACCTGGGCTGGGTGCAGAGACACAGGTGGTCTGGGGGACACTGCAGCGCATGGCTCAGGCTGGTGCTTCATGAATCTGTGACTTCCGTGATGGACCCACAACCTTACTTTTTTGCTTCTTCAGGGTTTCTCAAACTGGGGGTCGCCGAGCGCTCCCGGGGGTGTCGCGAGCTCCTGGCACCGCTTAAAAGCCGCCAAATGAATTACTTCCACATTCGGCAGCTTTTCAGCAGACATTCCGAGCTAATTCGGGAGCGTTCAGCATGTCCACCGAAAATGGCCGCCGAATGCGGAAGTAATTCATTCGGCGGCTTTTCGGCGGACATACAAGGGTCCGCCGTGGCAACCGATGAAGGAAAAATGGGTCGCAGTTCTCAAAAGTTTGAGAACCGCTGTTCTTTATAATAAATAAGGGTCTGAAAACCTGCAGGAAAGGAAATTTTAAAAAGGTTTTTTTGCTTGCTTTTTAATTCAGAAATATCCTGAATGTCAAGTCTGTTTTTCTTTGATTTTGCTGGAGGACCTCTTGGGACCTAGAGCATATGTACTGTGAGGTCTCATACATTAACTGAAGAGGGGCTAGGGTCTTGCTGGGTTCATAGCCAAACCTAGAAACCACTTCCATCAGCACAGGGTTGGTTTTGGCAGCTTTCTGGCTATGGACATGTCATTAGGATGGAAGACCAATGAATTATGAAGCAAGCTTACCAAGGAATGTTCCTACATAGCCCAACCATGTTGTTGCCAAAAGCTTGAGATTGCCGGTGATGGACATAAATCAAATATCCAGCCAGACCACCTTAAAGACCCAACTAGAAATTGATCCAAGTGGAACTCAATCTGCAAGAAGGCTACTTCCCTTTGGGATATGCCATGATGATGGAATATTCAATGTTAAACAAATGTCCTTTCTCTCAAGTGTTTATTAGCTAATGGAATTACATGTATGTTCACAAAAACAGAGGTGTTTAAATACTTAATTTTTTTTTTATTATTATTATTTTTTGCCTATTGCTCAGCTTCCAGTTTTTTGACTCGTGATCCCAAATGCACTAAGTTCACCAGTCAAAGTCTTCCAGGATAGACAAGATCTAAATTTCTATTTTAAAAAAGCAGATAAACTTAAGACCCTCTACGTACATCACAAATAAGTGAAGGGGAACTATAAGCGGATGCTGGCTATGGAACCCTGAGCCAGACCTCTTTCCCACCAGTTCCAATCAAGAAAGGGGAATTAGAGCTGGCTGAGTAGCTAACAGGGAACAGCTACCAGCCTCTTTAGCCAGGGGCTACATAAAGGCTGGCAGCAAAGACGACGAAGTGAGAGAGGATGCAGGAGGTGACAGGCCAAGTAAACAGGCAAATTATAGATCTAGCAATTCAGAGCTCTTTGATTTCTGCTCTCTAGACAGGGATCCTGGTTCCAAGTGATTATGCAATCACTTAATTTGCTGAATATTTTTAAATTGGCACATAATTGTACTCCAAAAAATCAAAGCTTTAATTTGAAAGAGGTAATTCTATAATATTTATAGTTGCTAAAATACCCATCACAATGTGGAGTGAATGTAAATTGATGCTGTAGGAATATGTGCCTATATCTTTGGGGGGAGAGAAAAGCAGCTTGAAGATAAAAGTTCCCAATTATTTCATTGGAATGTTGGCTCTGAAGTCTGACAAATTAAAATGTCAACACTAGCTATTTCACTATTGAAGATTTTATTATTCAATATTTTTTTAGAGATACTGGCATGGAGTAGCTGGCACCCACTTGCTATCAAGTTAATCTCATCCCACCCCAAAATTTAAAGTAAATAGAGTAGGGGAAAAGATGCACCTGTCTACCAGCAAAAACCTCAACTGCATCCTGGATATCAAAACTCAGAACACCTCCCTCAGTCTTTCTGGGGATCAAAAGCTGAACTCATTCCCCTAACCTGTTGATGTGGAAAGCCAGTTATTTCCACGTCTACAATCACTGTCACTATACAGATCTGAAACCTGGTGAAAATTACTTACATCCCAGTCCTGAAAACACACACGTTTAACTTAGCTATTGTAATTACTCACATTTGCAGGATCAAAGCCATAGACTGTAAGCACGTTAAGCAGGAACCATAACTTTTGATACATGCACATACAGTGTCACATGCACATACAGACTGAGTGGGAGAAGCAGAGTACCTTACATACCTTGGAAGGCCTTTGTTACAGACCCCAAACTTTCATATTTTTAAGATTTGTTTCCATCCCTTCCTAATCTATAAATCTACATGAGTAAATGAAACATTGTACCTGTGAAGCACCTTTGTGGGGGAGAAAAATCAATCTATTTCCAAACAATTGTTCAGTACAGACACTTCTTTTTGGGTGGAGAATAGTCCTGTATTCAGAAGGAACTTAACTAGACAACTTATGAGGTTGTGACTTTATTCATGGCACTAGTTTCATGTTATACCCAAAGTGAAGAATTCTAGAGAAACAAGCAGCAGATTGTACTCAGTTCAATTTCTACCTTAAAGAAAAACATGATTCCTTGTAATTTTTCCACCAGTTTTAATCCGCTACAAGTTCCACAGTATGCAGAGAAATAGTCTTATATGCCCCACATTCTGTAGATCCCAAATAATCAGATTTTAGATGTGATTGTGTGTGTGTGGTATATGTGAGAGTCAATTATTAATTAATGAGATCTTTAAACTCCTTCCTGAAGAACATGTAATTAGGTTACAAGTGCAGGTAGCATCCACATTCAAGTAATAGCTAAATTATATCTCTGGGATATGAATAAAGCAGACAACGGATAGATGACTTCTCTGTTCACACACCTAGACACTCCATTGCAACTTCCCAACCACTTGATAATTTTAAGTAGATAAATCAAACTCACTTGGAGCGGGAACGTCTCCTGTTGTCATGTCTACGTCGAGAGGGGCTTGGGGATCCAGAGGAACTGCTGGAACTGGAGCTACGAGATGTGCTGGAGCTCCCAGAGCGGCTTGATGCAGAGGAGGAACTGGACCCACTGCTGGAACCAGTGCTGGAGCTGGACCCTGAACTGGAAGTGGAGCTGGAGCGGGATCTTTTTGGGAAAAAAAATCAGTGCAGAATACACAGGGGAAAAGAGGGCAACAAAATGATTAGAGACCCGGAGCACATGACTTATGAGGAGAGGCTGCACGAAGTGGGATTGTTTAGTCTACAGAAGACTGAGGGGAGATTAGATATCTGCTTTCAATTACCTGAAAGGGGGTTCTAAAGAGGATGGATCTAGACTGTTCTCAGTGGTACCAGATGACATAACAAGGAGTAATGGTCTCAAGTTGCAGTTGGGAAGGTTTAGGTTGGATATTAGGAAAAACTTTTTCACTAGGAGGATGGTGAAGCACTGGAATGGGTTACCTAGAGAGGTGGTAGAATCACCTTCCTTAGAGATTTTTAAGGTCAGGCTTGACAAAGTCCTGGCTGGGATTAATTAGTTGGGCTTAGTCCTGCTTTAAGCAGGGGGTTGGATTAGATGACCTCCTGAGGTCCCTTCCAACCCTGATATTCTATGATAGCTGAATATTATCTCCAGGTAAGCACAAGACAAGAATTGGTGGTTAAAGAGATGAGAGCTCAACCTCACATCATCATTTAAGCCAAGGAAGAGACTGCACTCTATGCAAAGCATACTCATTGATAACGGAAGAGGGTCACTTTTTAGCAACACAATCCTCCAAGGAGTCTTCTAATCCGGAGAATCACAAAGCAGATTTGTGTCACTTGTACAGGAGCACAACTCTCTACTATTTGGGCTATCACTGGGATACACTATAGAAATTTTGGTTACCTGGTACTGCTGCTACCAGTGGAAGCACTGCGCCTTTTGTGTGTTTTGTCCCGACCACGATCCTTTTCATTTGATTCCTTCGTGGACGCTTTGTCCTTGGATCTGTCCTTAGACTTGTCTTCAGTCCGATCTTTGCGCTTGGTTGGAGAGGGAGCCCTTTAAGAAGAAACGGTCAAAAGAAATTATTTAACTTTAAACAAAAGAAAACACTGCACTTTAAAACCAACTCAGAAAACCATTATTGCAGGGCCAGAGCACACAGATTTTTAAGTATTTTTTAAAAACACAGATCACAAAAGTTCATGCTACAATGAGACTTTAAAGAAGGAAGTCAAAGTTATAGTTTAAGAAAATTCTCTTTGTGAGAAGAGAGATACATTTCCAATTCCACATTCTCACTGGAAACACCCTAGTATCCTACACGTCCCCAAAGGGGATAAGCCTAGACAATTCAGACAGAATTATTACCTAGTGCTGGATTTTTTATTATTTTCTTTGAATCCTAGCAAACTCTTCTTTTTCATTCCTGAAAACTCCATTTTCCCTCCTGAGGCGTCCCAAGCAGCACTGGATGGGCCTCACTTATCTCAAATCTCACTTCTAACTCCTTGATTCTGAGAAACGATCCCTAATCGAGTGCAATAAACTCCAAAGAGCAGCCTAGTGACAAGATAAAAGGGTTTAGAAACATGAAGTTAATGTATTAGCAAAAACAACAAACCTACTTTTCAAAAGAGGCAGCAGAAGGTGGGTCAGCTAATGAGATACTGACAATATCATATTGTACACACAATATTGTAGTTACTCACATTGCTATTAGAGCCAAACTTTTGTGCCTGCTCACACTGAGATACACACTGTCTGTCTTGCTGAAGACTTGATATGGATTCTTCAAGGCGTCAGCTGACATTTTCATAAGAGTACAAAGGGTACAAATTAGCAAGCTGAGACTTGTGGCAGACAGGGAGAACATAAATTTTCCAAGTTTTCCTCTGCTAGGTGTACTGCCAGGTTTACATGTGTTGCCTAACCTGCCTTGTGACAACCATCCACCCCTCAGAGTGCTCTAGAGGAAGCAGTGCTTAGTCAATTCCTGCCATAACATATGTTGTTTGGCAAAGGGGTGTTTCCCAAAAGCAGCAGGGGACATTCTGTCTCCCTACATTCAGTTGATGCAAGCTGCCTCTATTGCTCTGCCAGCCTTGGAAGCAAGGGACTGAGCTGAGGAAAGTGTCTGATGCACTGTTGTAAGTTCAACAGTGCATGTTCAAATCTCTCTTGGTGGAAGGCCTACACAGGGCTCCGATTTCATCCACTCCTACAGATCTTTGTACTCTTGATACAAATAAAAGGACACAAATCAACACATCATTAATTCATATTAAAATACTAATCATGAGCTGAGCCTTAGGTACAATCCATCAGAGGTCCTTTTAGCCCATCTATAATATGGTATCCCAATATAGCTTCATATTTTAACTAAATTGGTGGATTGCTTACCATTTAATAAAGGTGCCAGAGATATGTAGCCTAATAGTCATTAGCAGCAGTTGGTAGATTGCTCCTGTTTGGTTTATGCTCACTACAGAGCCAACTTAACAATCATCATTATGGCAGTCGTAAACTGTATACAGTATCTCTTATCCTAGTCAATTTCATTAAACATTTGGAAGGTGACTGGATATTATTTTAATTTTTTAAAATGACGATGCACTGACAGATCCATAAAACAGGATACATAATACTCCTAACAAAAATGAAGCTGGATACTTAGGCACATTACATAAGATAGAGTTAGAAACATTTGTTAATAAGAATACACTCCATGTAGTTTTCTGGATTTCATATTGTTTTGTCCTTTGAATCTGCAATTCCTTTATACTGATTTTTGTGGCAGAACAATTTGCCCATTGTCTCCCTTTCCCCCCTTGGAAATACATGTACCCTCACTTAATAGAACAAACTTTATCTTGCTTATTTACAATCAACACTGACTGCAAATGTCTACTTTCTGAGAGACAAAACTGAAATCTCAGTGAATGAGACAAGACTACATGACTTTCACACAGTTATCACATGTATTTAGGCTGAAACTTTGTTCCTAGCAAACACTCACCGGAAAATAATTCCACCAGGAACAAGTTATGTATATATTTACAGACAAATATATACATGCATGGACAGCATTTGCAAACAATATGCTTATTTCCTACTTATTATAAAGAAAACCTCTCCACTAACAAATGAGTGTTTCTGCAACACCTAATATCTAAATTAAAAACATAAGCACAAGTCATACAGAATGTGTTGGTTTCATCCTTTATTCTCTCACTTTCCTGCTTCAAGGAGCTGTGCACTGCAGCTCTACTCTCCTAAAGCTACATTTCAGTGCTTGGTGAGGCAAACTCAGTGCTGCCAAAAACTTCCTGTACGATCTTAGGTATTAAGGCAAGTCATTCAGTCTTTCTGTGCTCCGGGTCCTCATTTGGAAAATGGTGATATTTCTTTATACAAGAGTTACATTGTTATATTCGTTAGCATACAAGGAGCACTTAGCTACTACAGCGATAGAAACCACAGAAGAACTCAAATACATGCTTGTGTTCAGTCTGTATCTCAGTTTGCACAACGTTTTTGGGAGGAAATGTGCTGCAATTTGCAGTGCCAGATGCACTATGATTTTGTTAGTGACCACAGAACATGTGCGGCCTGGCTGAGAGAGACAGAAAAGCACAGCCCCGAACATGATCGATAGAGAGGCGGATCCTCCCCAAAACTGCCCCTGCGGTTAGCGGGTGCAGCAGAACAGGAGATGTGGAGGAAGAGGGCAGTACTGGAGTCTGCGCCCTGACCCAGAGCAGCCCACCCCCGACTTCAGTTATAGAAGAACACAGCTTCGCCATCCTTACTGCAAAACTCAAGCGGGGCAGCCTGGACCAAGTGCAAAGGGATTCCCCAAAATCAGTGGGAGGGAGACGTGCCAGCCCTAAACTTCCAGGCAGGCTTTCTAAAGGCCCCTCCCCAAGGGCGCCTTCCTCCGGGGCGGGTTAGGTCACGGCCTTCCCATCCCCATCTGCCATATCCTGCTCCGCAGCTCCGGGCCGCTCCTCTCGGGGCCCGGAGACGATCGCGGGGGGGCCCCTACGCCTCACCCAGGACGGATGGCGCCAGATCCCGGGCTACCCCAACTTACATCCTCGGCGCCCGCCACTGCCACCGTTCCCGACCCCGTCGCGCTCAGTAGACGCGGCTCCGCGCAGAGCGGGAAGCGCCCCCGGACGGCGCTCGCTGATGACGTCATCATCCAAAGGGACAGAGGGGGTGGGGAAGGCATTTAAAGAACCAGAGCAGGTTCGTCCGCGTCGCTCGCTGCTTCTGGCAGCACGGGCTGCGGCAGGGCTGAGACTGTTCGCCACCCCCTAGGTCTGATGGGTGCTGGAGTCATGGCCGGCGCCGGCGACCCGTCACCATCTGCGCTGCCCTGCATGGAGAAAGGCCTCCCGCCCCACTCTCCCAAAGCTCCCCCAGGGCTCCCACAATTCACCCGGTGTGTCGCCCCCGTGTATCCACACACGCCATGTCTGCCCCGCCGCCCCACATCTAACCGCCATCTGTCATAACCCCCTACGCCAACTTGCTGATAGAACAAAACCAAACATCCTTGTCTCCCGTTCTCTAAGGCCCGGCCCAGCCCACTCCATCTTTCCCCTGCCTCTGTCTCAAGCAGACCCCCTGCATGGAGAGGACCTGGATCTTATTTGTAGTAGAAGTGACAAAGAGTCCTGTGGCACCTTAAAGACTAACTAAACTAATGAAGCATAAGCTTTCGTGGGCTTGGGTACATTCATCTGATGAAGTGGAAACTCATGATCCCTAAAATCTATTAGTCTATAACGGGTGGGCAAACGTTTTGGCCCGAGGGCCACATCAGGTTTGAAAAACTATATGGAGGGTGGGGTAGGAAAGGCCCCGCCCCTAATCCGGCCCCTTCCCACTTCCTGCCCCCTGACTGCCCCCTCAGAGTCCCTGACCCATCCAACCCCCCCTCCTTTGTCCCCTGACTGCCCCTTCCAGTGACCCATAACCACCTCCCAGGACCCCACCCCCTACCCAATTCCCCTGCCCCCAGTCCCCTGACTGCCCCAACCCCTATCCACACTCCTGCCCCCTAACCACCACCCCAGAACTCCACCCCTTATCCAACCCACCCCACTCCCTGACTGCCCCCTCCAGAGTCTACCCCCAACCACCACCCCAGAATCCCCTTCCTTACCCCTCCTTTACCATACCTGCTCATTGCCACTCTGGGGGAGGGGAGAAGCGTGCAGCCTCGCCCCACCAGAGCGCTCCCCACCCAGTGCACCTCCGGGGAAGGAGCGAGCGCGCAGTCCCGGCCCCCAGGAGTGCTCCGGGCGCGGCACAGCTCTGGGGGAGGGGTGCACTGCCCTGGCTTCTGGAGCGCTCCCCCACGCGCCGTGCCTCAGGGGGAGGGGAGTGGTGGAAGCATGTTGCTCCTGCCCCTGCGTGGCTCCGGGGGAGGGGCGAGCCCTCAGCCCCAGCCCTGCAACAGTTCCAGCGTGGCTCCGGGGGAGGGGCCAGGGGCAGCCTCCCCAGGGGCAGGACTGGATGGTCTCGCCCGCGGGCTGTAGTTTGCCCACCCCTGGTCTATAAGGTGCTACAAGACTCTTTGACACTTTTGCAGATCCAGACTAACACGGCTACCCCTCTGATACTTCAATACTTTAATTAGTCTTTAAGGTGCCACAAGACTCTTTGTCACTTCTGCAATTCCAGACTAACATGGCTACCTCTCTGATTCTTATTTGTAGAAGGTTCTATTGGCCCTGGATGGCAGAAGACATCCATAGGAAATGTAAGACATGCACTCGATGTGTTCAATGGAAAACTCTGCCCACTAGAGCTGCATATCTGAAGAATATCATCAGCAGCAAATGTTTGGAGCTGGTATGCATTGACTTTTTGTCTTTAGAAGTGGACAAGAGGAATGTTGAGAACATTTTAGTAGTGACTGACCATTTTACACTGTATGCACAGGCATATCCCACACATGACCAGAGGGTCATCACCGTCACTCGAGTGCTTTGGGAGAAATATTATTCAGTGTGTGGATTCCCAGCTTGGATGCACTCCAACAAGGGGTGGGACTTTGAGAGTCACCTCTCCAGTGAGCTTGGCATCCTTTCTCTTTTCTCCACTGCAGCATTGCCTTCCCATCCAGGGACATAGCCAATGTGATTCTCCGGTGTTTTGCACTTTGTGTTGCCATTTGGACATGCCAAGTTGAGTATGAAACACTACCAGTCTGAACTGGCAGTGTAGTACACTCACTTTTCATAGGTGTAAATGACAATACAAGACAGTGGAGAGGCCCTGAATAATTTTGCATTGTGTAACATGAGCGTCTGAAGGTGCAAGCATAGCACACAGATCCTACTTTCCTTGGGTGACATTTCTTATAGCATCTGTGATTCTGGTCAGGTCTTTTATTAACTCCCTTTTTTAAAAGCCCCCTGTCCAAACCCATTTCTCTATTCACTATAGACACATTTAGCTTCCCACATAACTGCATATTCATCTTATCCTTTCTCTTGTGCTTCCCCACCGCTCACCCCTGCAATGTTGTCAGCTACTCCTCTGTTCTCCTCTTGACAGGAGCCCCGATTCTGCAAAGATTTGCTTGTCATGCTTAACTTTAAGCATTTGAGAAGTCCTGTGTAAAGTTAAGAGTGTGAGGCTTTTCAGGAATGTGGTCCTAGATTGTAAGCTCTTCAGGACAGGGAATGGATTTTGATTTGTTCTGTGCAGTGGCATGTACTTCTATGGTCCTATATAATAATAAATAAAATAGTAGTAACAATTAGTATTACTAACTAACTGCTACATCTCTATAGCTAACTGTAGCTACTCTGTTAATTATCAGATTGGGTGCCATGGGAGATACCAGGGGAACAGTGGCATCAATTAGTGTACAGTAGACTCTCGATTATCCAGGATGATAGGGAAAAAATTAATCCTGGTTAATAAAATCCTGGATAATCACCATCCATAAGAAATATGGGGAGGGCGGTGTTGGTTCAACAGCCTCCCTGTGCCAGGGAGAGGGGGTGTTGGTTCACTGGCTGCCCTGCGCTCTGATGGGAGGTTTTTTATGTGCACATGGCGCAGCAACGAAGCCAGAGACGGCCCTATGAGTTACGTGCATTTTTTTTGGACATCCTGGTTAATCCACATCCTGGTTAACCCAATTTTGGATAATCAAGAGTATTATACATTTCACTTTTGTAGCTATGTTCTTGATGGTGCCGGGTCCTGTGTTACTGATGAGGGAATGCTGCCTTTAGCAGAACCAATGATAAGCAATGTTGTCTAGAGGTTAGAAGAAAGTGAGGTGCGGAAACTGGTAGTCAGGGCTTCTGGGGTCTAGTCCTCTGCCACTGACTCACTTTGTGACCTAAGGCAAGATGTTTAAGGTCTCAGCTTCCCCATCTGCAAAACTGGGTAATAATAGCATGCAGTCATAACTGGTGGGTACTTGTAAAGTGTTGTGCTCTGAGACCATCAACTGTTGTGTATGGGCAAAGTATAATTGCCTGCCCTGCTCCCCAGGCAGCACTAACCCCCAAATTAGAGAGCAAACCCCAGGCTTTGCAGAGGGAAAGCTGTGCTGGGGGGGGGGGGAGGGGAAGTGTGTGCGCGTACACTTTATGCCCACTTCTCACTGTGAGAGAGACCAGGATGAGATGGGAAAGTGGGTGTGGGGAACAGATTACCCCAGCGCTGCCCAGTGAAGGGCTCTTTGCTTCATGTGGCACTGGCGACAGGCCAGCGGCTGGGTTAGCGAGCCCTCGGGACCGAGCCAGTCTGACGAGCCCCACGTTTCTGGCGTGGGAACGGTGGAAGAGCCCCGGAGAGGCGCTGTCCCTGAAAGAGTTAAAGCTGCGCCCCTCCCCTCGCCGTAAACTCCCGCCTCCACCCCGGGAACCTTCCCAGCAGCCTTTGCTGGCTCTCCCCCAACCAAACAAAGAGCGCAGGAGCTTTCAAACTGCTGCAGCCTCATGCCGAGTTGGAGAAGGAGGAGCGGGGGTCTTGTTAGCAGAGCCCAGCCGGGCTGGCAGTGCGGCTCCACGTGGGCTGGCTCGTTCCCACTCGCCTCATGTAGACACGGGGTCTGACTCGTGGTGCGTGTGCTTCCGTGTTCGAACGGGGCGGGGGCGATGGGAGGCGCGTCTCCAGATCACGGGCACTGGGTAAAGAGCTGTCTGCTTTGCTGGCCGCGCCTGGGGCGGTGTAATCCAACAGCGGGATTCCTGCGCGCTGGACCTCTGTAGATATGCGAGGGTCAAGTCTCTGCGAGCCGTGACATGCCCAGATTCACGTAGGGAATCAGTGTCAGCGTGGGGTCAGAAATCGGGGGGGCCGTGTGGAGGACATGAGAAGCGGAGGGGGGGGGGGCTGCTTGCTAATTTGGCTTCAGTGGTTTCGGGCCCATCATTTTATCTCTCTTTCCTAGCCTTAAAATGTGGGAAACAATACTGATTGCTACCTTCTTTATAGAGGGGGACAGGGAGTGGTGCTGTTAAGATTTGTCAGTGCACAGTCAACCTGTGGAACTCCTTGCCAGGGGATTTTCCAAAGGCAAAAACTAGAAATGAATTTAAAAAAGAATTAGATAAGTTCATGAAGGATAGGTACATCAATGGCTATTAGCTAAGATGTGGAGGGATGCTACCCCTGTACCCTGGGTATCCCCCCTATCCATTCCTTGTATCTGGGATGGATCACTTGATAATTGCCCTATTCTGCTCATACCCTTTGAGGCATCTGGTATTGGCCACTGTCCGAAGACAGTATACTGGGCTAGATGGACTACTGGTCTGCCCCAGTTTGGTGGTTCTTATGTTCTTTATGTTTGTAGAGTGCCATAGAAGCGTGAACTGACTGGGTCATGTGACCAGGTGCTCTGTTTGTATGTCTTTTTATTTAGAGGATACTCCATCACTGTGGCATGGAGATGCTTATAGAGAAGGGTCTCCTAAAACTATAAAGTAGCTAGATAATCAGTTAGCTAATGCTTCAATGTTGAAGCACTCAAGTTTGATTGTTTATTTTATTATGAAGTGGATGGTGGAAAGGTGCACTTGCCCAATACATGGCATTGCTCTAATCCAGGGGTGGGGAACCATTTTTCTGTCAAGAGCCATTTGGACATTTATAATGTCATTTGCGGGCCGCTCCCCCCGCCCCCCAGGAAGCCCAGGCTCGCAACGGGAGCTGAGACCCCAGCTGGCAAGGGGCCAGCGGGGGAAACCCCAAAGCAGTGGCAGGCAGCAGTTAGCCCTGCACTGCTTTGGGGTTTCCCCCACTGGCCCCTCGCTAGCCAGGGTCCTGCCGCCTGCCCCAGTCAGCTCCCGCTATCAGCCTGGGTGTAGGGGGTGATCTTCATTTACCCCCGCCCAGCCTCCCCCCATCTAACCGCCTTTCCTCCCCCACCCCTGCCTGGCTCGGCCCATCCCACCGAACCTAACCTCCTCCCACTCCCAACCCAGCCTCCTGACCCGCCCAGCCCAGCATCTCCCGCACCAAACCTCCTTCCCTTCCGCACCCACGCCTCACCCACCCCGCCTGGCCTCCCCCCCCCCGCCCCCTTGCCTGCCCCCTAGCCCAGCCTCCCCCCACACCCCCTTGACCGTTGGCGCCCCGCGGGGCCTCCTTTCGCTGCCCGGCTAATGGTGGCCGCGCGGCGCCGGCGGCTCCCCCAGGCGCAAGCCGCCCCCGTCTGGTGGCCCGCGCGGCGCTGGCGGCTCCCCCAGGCGCGAGCTGCCCCGTCTGGGGCGTCCCCGGCCCCGCCGCGGGCCGGACAGAATCATTTGGCGGGCCATATAAGGCCCGCGGGACGGAGGTTCCCCACCCCTGCTCTAATCCTATTGGACAATGAGCATCCTGGTGCCATCTCATCACATAGTGTCTCATTGCTGATGGTTTCCATTCACTGCAGGCACTTTAGGCCTGTGTTGTTGTTGTTGTTTTTTAAGTTAAGATCAGAGATGTGTGATTCTCCACATGTGCTAACGGGGCGGGGCGAGATGAGTGTTTGGCTTTATGGGATGGGATCACCTGTCATGTTGGCAGTAAACAAACTGCAAGGTGGGGAGGATTTTACCTATGTGCTCTGGAAGCTGGAAACCTTTCATCTTAATTGCATGTGTAATAATGGGACCGAATTGAGATGGACCCATATTTGCAATGGCTGCACATCTGGGCATTAAGCACATAGGTCTGAAATTGTAGACCATAATTTTTTCTTGGTTTTCCTCTCCCCTGATTGTACCCTTCTGACCTGTCAATTTGGTGAAAAATCTGAATTTACCTAGAAGTTGTAGCTTATTTTTAATTGTAGACTCTGATCCCTGCTATTTTATCACCTATATCATTTAAAGCTGATTTAAAACTGATCCTTGCAACGCAGTCTTGCTGCTAGTTCAAAAACAAACAAACCTGTAACTTCTAGTACTGTACTTGGGTGAGAGTTCATCAGCACCAGTTTGTTTGTGTAGGATCCGAGCTTAATGATACATGGTTTTTCAGTGACATTTATAAAGCACTAGCGAAAATACCCGGCGTTGCTCGGGTCCGTGGGAGGTGAGGAGGGGGCAGAGAGCTGAGCGAGTGCGGGGTCCATTGGAGGGGGGAGGGGACAGAGAGCAAACCTACACCCCCACCTCACCCCCCCGACCAAACCCGACACCCCCACCTCACTTACCTCTCAACCAACCCCGACTCACATTTTCACCCCCCACCCAAACCCAACACCCCCACATCAGCCCCCTACCAACCCCAACACCCCCTGACCAACACCCACACCTCACCCCCGTAGACCAAACCTGAGACACCCACCTCACTTTCCCCCCCAACCAAACCCAACACCCCTACCTACCACCACAAACAAACCCGACACCCACACCTCACTTACCCCTAGACCAACCCCGAACCCCCCTCCTCACCCCCCACCAAACCCAACACCCCCTGACCAACCCGAACACCCACACCTCACCCCCTCACCCACCCTGACACCTTCCCACCCCCCCAGACCAAACCCAACACCCCCGGCTCACTTACCCCCCGACCAAACCGACACCCCCACCTCACCCCCCCGACCAAACCCGACACCCCTACCTCACTTACCCTCTGACCAAACCCAACTCGGGTCCGTCGGAGGTGGGGAGGGGGCAGAGAGCTGAGGGGGAAGGGGGCAGAGAGCTGAGCGAGTGCGGGGTCCGTTGGAGGGGGGTATTATGACATCATAACTATGTCACAGAGAACAGCAGCTGCCCAGCTGATGTGATTGGCCTTTAAATAATTTCACCCCTGGGGGGCGTCAGAGGTGAGATTTGAAAAATTTTCGACTCTTACCCTGATTAGCACCCTAAGACCTATAACTGTACCAAATTTCAAGTCTCTAGCTCAAACGGTGTGGAAGGAGTAAGTGCACATACATACACGCATACATCATTTGACTTTTATATATATAGATAAATTCCTCTGTAGGGATGTGCTTGCTGAATATTAAACCGCCTGATCCCAACACAAGGGACAAGAATTACAGTTTCTTTAGACATTTGCAGGACACACAATAAATCAGATGTGTGTGTGTGTGTGTGTGTGTGATTTTTAAATTCTCCAAGCTGCTTCAGAATCACATACAGCTGGGGGAAATTAGGTGGCATAAAGCTACAGTAGCATTTTTAAGCTAAGTCAGTAGTAGGTAATTTTTCCTAGGGCACTTTTTGGGTTTGCCTTGGTCAGACAGACATAGTGGATATGCTGGATTGCTGGGCCTTTTGGCTCACAATCTCTTGTGTCTCAGGAAATCAGCTTATTTTGGCAGGAATTTTGCTTTCTTTTTGACCTGTGATGTTAGATGCCCTAACTTTAAGATCAGTGGTTTTTACTGAGCAAACATTTTTCACACTTGTGTAAAAGCATATAATGTAAAGATCATAACATTTAAAAATACATAATACACCTTTTTTTCTCTAGTCTCAAGATGTTTTTAAATCTTCTGTTTAAGGATCTTAGTACTTCAAAAACAAACTATTTTAGTCAAACTTCTGTGATCTTCCATTGTACTGACTGTGCAAATGAAGCATGGAGAGATTGACTTGTGTAGACATAGATCTTGTTGGGCATGAGTAAACTTGCATATAGCTTGATTTGAGTGCAAGATTGTAAATAAGGGTGTGACAGGCTGTGTGCTGGAGATTGTGTTTTCAGGTTAGTTGAGATAAGTGGGAACTGTGTGAATTGGTAAATACGAAATGTAGATAAGGACTAATAACTCTTGTTTTCCCCTTAATGATGTGCAAAGCGATTGGACTTTATATGATCCATACAATGTCCAAACCAATTAGATTAAAAAAGTATAGATGTTATTAGCTAGGAAAAACCTATATAAATTGTGTAGTGTGGGGTATCATTTGGAATTGTGGAATCAGCCTATACCTAACCCTGCTCAGCAAGGGACTAGAGCTGTTGCATGCTGAATAAATTAACCTTCGTGATGATCTGGAGTCACGGTGAGCTGCGGCCGGATTTATTCAATATCTTTATCAATGATCTGGAGTGTATAAGATACAACCTCATTTGCTCCAATCCCTCAGACAGAGACAAACACTTACAAGATCTCCATCAAGCATTCTTAAAACTACAATACACTCCAAAAGTTTTCTTTCTTCTGAGCGGATAATAGCTCTCCTTAATTGATTAAGCCACTTAAAGTTGGAACATGAAAAGGTGGAGGTTCCCATACCAACTATAAGTGGCTTGATCAATTAGGGAGATGGAGATATATATATAGATAAATGTCTTCCTACTGTATGTCCGCTCTATGCATCTGATGAAGTGGGTTCTAGTCCACAAAAGCTTATGCCCAAATAAATTGGTTAGTCTCTAAAGTGCCACAAGTACTCCTCATTCTTTTTGCGGATACAGACTCACATGGCTACTACTCTGAAACATAACAAACAATGTCCCTTTTCTGTTAGCCTTCAGGTTGTCAGAGGAAGAAAAGACTTCTGGTTAAGGAACAATTTTTGGAAGAAAGATAGGTTCCATTCCTGACTGTGCTTCAGTCTCTCTCTCTAGCCTTTGACAAATTCTTGGGATTCCCTTCTAAATCTTTTCCACTTGGCTTATCCAGAACACCGCACCCAGTTCTGGGAGAATGCTCCCAGTTCTCTGGGATCCAAATCATAGAATATTAGGGTTGGAAGGGACCGCTGGGGATCATCTAGTCCAACCCCCTGCTCAAAGCAGGACCAATCCCCAATTAAATCATCCAACAGATTTTTGCCCATATCCCTAAATGGCCCCCTCAAGGATTGAGTATGGCAACATCATGATGGAGGTTGCAAAGGTGGAGGTGGCCAACATCATCCTAGCCAGGGCTTTTTCAAGCCGGACTTAAAAAACCTCTAAGGAAGGTGATTCTACCACCTCCCTAGGTAACCCATTCCAGTGCTTCACCACCCTCCTAGTGAAAAAGTTTTTCCTAATATCCAATCTAAACCTTCCCAACTGCAACTTGAGACCATTACTCCTTGTTCTGTCATCTGCTACCACTGAGAACAGTCTAGATCAGAGGTCTCAAACGACCACGAGGGCCACATAAGGACTAGTGCATTGGCCCAAGGGCCACATCATTGTCACGCCCCCGGCCCCCACTCCACCCCTTCCATGAGGTCCTCCCACCTCTGAGCGAGCCTAGCCCCTCCCTCCCAGAAACTGCTAAGCCACCAGATATCTGCCTGGCAGTAGGTAGAGCAGCACATGAGGGGTGAGGGGGGAGAAAGGTAGCGGAGAGCAACAACTGGGGGGGCGGGGGGAGCTTCGTGGGCCGCAGGGAAGGGCTCGACGGGCTGCATGTTTGAGACTCTTGGTCTAGATCCATCCTCTTTAGAACCCCCTTTCAGGGAGTTGAAAGCAGCTATCAAATCTCCCCTCAGTCTTCTCTTCTGTAGACTAAACAATCCCAGTTCTCTCAGACTCTCCTCATAAGTCATGCGATCCATATCATCCTAATCATTTCTGTTGCCCTTCTCTGGACTCTTTCCAATTTTTCCACATCCTTCTTGTAGTGTGGGCCCCAAAACTGGACACAGTGCTCCAGATGAGGCCTCACCAATGTCTAATAGAGGGGAACAATCACGTCCCTCGATCTGCTGGCAATGCCCCTACTTATACAGTCCAAAAGGCCGTTAGCCTTTTTGGCAACAAGGGCACACTGTTGATTCATACCAGCTTCTCATCCATTGTAACCCCTAGGTCCTTTTCTGCAGAACTGCTGCCTAGCCATTCGGTCCCTAGTCTGTAGCAGTGCGCTCTTATTATTTGTGATTCTCTCCTGTTGCGGGGTGCTTATCTCATTGCCGGGAGAAACGAGGCTTCACACAGGGGGCTAGATGGAAAGAGGTGAGTTTATTGACGGGAGCGGCATTTCCGTGCTGGGGGCTTCCGGGCAGCACTGCCGCGATACAAGATGTCTGACACAGCCAGGCGATGTCCAGAGAAGAAGCCCAACCCATAAAGGTGTGTCAGCACAGATATACCCATGCTCATTTGCATCTCATACATACTCATCTCATTAATAGCAAGCAGCAAGCTAATTGGTTACACGCTGTTCAGCACTTGTTGATTACGCAGTCCTGCCTCAGTTTCCCCATCTTGTTTCCCACGCATTCGTTCTGACACAGACAGACTCACACAGCTGGGAACTTGTTCCCAAACACACATACAAGATAACAAGAATCCAAGGCCATTTTCAGATTAATACAATTATGCCCTCTCCTGGAGTTGACTCAGAAGCGTAACTACGCCCCTAGTGGTTGCCCGTCACAATTTCTTCCGGTCACTACACTCTCCCTTAGTAAAGAGTGAGTCCTCATCATTAAACTAGGCAACTGCTCCAGTAATAAACCTATTCCTAGGCCTTTTCTTAAAGCAGTTATCTGAATAACTTATTTTGCAGAGAAAATCAGGACTTTGTAACATAGAATGTTTGCACTGACTTCCTTTTGAGCTTGGATGTTTTCCATTTTGTTAGCTCTATGTCTCCACAGTATGACTTGACTGAAAGCATAACAAAATGGAGAACTGTGCTAAAGAATTGTCAGGACCAGACTACCAAATCTAAAAAGGACTTAATCTTTGTTCTATAGAGTCTGTACTTGCAAATACAGTATTCTTGAGTAGCTTAGACTGTTTTTCATCTACAGTTTCACCAAGATTTGGTTTAGGACATTGATAGGTCAGTTCAAGCCAAAGTCATATCGCAGTTCACTTATGTATGAATATCAAAGAAATGTTAAGTGTAATAATATGCATATACTAATTCACTTATGTTAATTGAGATCAAAGGAGATGTTAATTGTATTAATTTCACCTATCTATATTCTGTTGTTTGCTGTCATATTGCATATATACTACATATATCCTGTAATTAGATAACCGTAGATCAAAGTGTGTGTTAGTGAACATCAGAAGGTATTTGATGTATACACACCATGAAAATTAATGAAGGATTGTTTGCTATTAAAAACATTTGTATTTATGTATTATCCTGTAACAAATCACTCCTCAAAGAAATCTTGTGAAATGTTAATGAAGGACTTAATGGCTGTACTAGGAAATGCTAAATTCAAAGCATGGAGCCAGGTGGTGAGTAAAAACACTTGTCAGATTGTTATCTGCAGAAAGAAGATATAAATAGTGATTCAAAGAAATGCTCTTTCATCTCTAACTATTTGGACTCTTACAGGGAAGATACCAAATGCAAAGTGGAGATCCCCTAGAACAGCTGGGTTCCCTGAAAAGATTTTTGGGAAACTGACAGTTATTTACATCAACTGCCAATCATTTAGACTTGCAGATTTAGACTCACCTGTTACAGTATTTTACCTGTTTTAACTTCTAACTCTCATTTCTTTTTCTTAGCTAATAAATATTTAGTTAGTTTACTAGAGAATTGGCTGCCAGCGTTATCTTTGGTCTGAGATCCAAAGAACCGATTGATTTGGGTAAGTGACTGATATTTTGGGATTGGAAGTAACCTGATTTGTTATTATTGGCCACTGTTGGAAGGATACTTGGCTAGATGGACCTTTTGGTCTGACCCAGTATGGCCATTCTTGTGTGATTTTTTTTGTTTTGTTTTGTTTTGTTTTTTTGTTTCTGTGATCATTATTTCTAAGTCCAGTTTGTCTGGGTGTCAGGATAGGTTGGAGTGCCTAAGGAAGTGGTTCTCAACTGGTGATTCATTGTGACTTTTTCAGTGGTCCACACGAATATTGTCCAAAGTCAGATACTGTGAGCAGGCGCTGCCGTTAGGCTGTTCTACGCCATGTTCACAACGCAGCGTGGCATCCATAGCGTCATCTAGGACGCGACCGCATTGTGTTGCCAGTAACTTCAATCTAAGAGTCTGAGCATCAGTGTAGCTCCTGCCGTCATGCTCCGTGGTTGTCATGTCGTTCGTTCTGTGCTAAATGTGCTGTTTTAGTTCGTTTAATTTCTGTTGTAAAATGTAAGTTTTCACACCATTTTCGATTTTATGTTCATTAGTGTATTACACACTTTTTATTTCGTTTGTGGCTTTTTTGTATGGGGATTTTAACGCAGGGGGTAGGACACGAACTTTCATATTTACATCTGTTGAATTTATCTGGCTGGCGTGAAAGTAATTTCAGTTTTGACAGTACTAAGTTAAACGGTCTACTCTCAAAATAAATAATACTTTAGCGCTGGTAGCGCAGGTTAATAAAATATTATCTGTTTAAAAAATAGCCCCAAAATATGTGTTTACTCAACTAAATGCAAGAGATAAAAACTAACCACCATAGTTTATTTTTTCATAGCTCATATGTGTACAGTGTAAGTTAGATATTGTAGTTCCAATTTTTTGCCACTGGACAACTTATTTTGGGACATTTATAATTACTATACATCTCCCAAAATAAATCATCCATTAAAAAAATTAAAATTTCGTTATAAGCCCCAGTTCTGAGATAATGGCAACGACAGGAAGAAATGTCAAGCGCAAATATTCGAAGGACTACATCAAATTCGTCTTCACTTGTCAAATAAAAGAAGGCATGGATTTGCCACAATGTGTTATTTGTTTCAAAGTCTTGGGGAATGACTCAATGAAGCTGGCTAAGCTGAAACTCCATCTCGAAAAGTGTCATCAAAACTTGTTGCAAAGGATGAAGATTATTTTGAGCGGCAGTTATCAGATCTGAAATGACAGTGCCTCAATTCAACAGGTGCATTCTACAAAAATGCAAGTAATGCAGTGACCACTTCCTACATTGTTGCATGCAAAGTTGTACAGGTCAAAAAGCCTCATACCATTGTAGAGCAACTTGTGCTTCCCTGTGCAAAAGAGATTGTGTGGCTAGTTCTTGGCGAGGAAGCAGCAACGAAGCTAAAAGATGTATCTGTCTCTAACAACACAATATCGAGACGGATAAATTAAATATCACAGAACATCAATGAACAAGTTGTGGATGAAATAAAGAAGTCTCCATTGTTTGCCATACAATTGAATGAATTGACCGTTGCATTGTGTTCTCAGCTATTTGTGTTCGCACGATATATGGTTCAGGGAGACTTCAAAGAAGAGTTTCTTTTTTATAAGATTCTTGATACCACCACAAAGGCTCAGATTTGTTGGAAATTGTTAACAATTTCTTTGAAGTGCATGGTCTGGATTGGGCAGATCTTGTGGGTGTCACCACTGATGGTGGTGACATGCTGCGCTCAAGATCAGGCTTCCAAACGTTGGTGAAACAGCGCACTCCAATGGTAACCTGAGTTCATTGCTTCATTCATAGGGAAGCTTTGGCATCAAAAACATTGCCTGATCAATTCAACGCCGTTTTTAAAGGGTTGGTGAAAGTGGTGAATTACATCAAATCATCGTCTCTGAACACCAGGCTGTTCAAAAGATTTTGCCAGGACATGGATTCTGACTTTGATGTGTTGCTGTTCTACTCTTCTCTACGGTGGTTGTCAGCAGGGAACGTACTCAACAGAGTTTTCCAATTGAGAGAGGAGTTGGATTTGTTTCTCCAGGCTCAAGGGAAAGAGGAATTTCCAATGTGCTGATACGCAAATTCTAAATTTGAGTGCATCTTGTTGATATTTTTGGAATCTTGAACAAACTGAATCTTCAGCTGCAAGGGAAAGGTGCAAATCTGTTCTCTCACCAAAGCATCATCAAGGCTTTTCTTGAGAAATTGGAACTATGGTTCATAATTGTTGAAGGCAATAATTTGGTTCAATTTCCATATGTGAATGCCATGCTGGAGGGGGGGGAGGAGGAAGCCATTCGGATGTGAATTTTTGATCATTTATGGAAGCTAAGAGACAAATTCCAACAATACTTTCTGGAGGAGGACAGGATAAAGGATGGATTATCTTTCATCAGGAATCCATTCACAACAGATGTTAATAGTGTTCCAGAGGATCTGTAGGAGGAATTTTTGGATCTGAAAAATGATTTTGCGACCCAAGATGTGTACCAGTAGTCTACCATACAGAAATTTTGGGCCAGCATGACCGGGAGATACCCAAATCTGTCCGCAGACGCAGTCAGATTTCTTTTGCCATTTGCATCCACTTATGTGTGAGATGGGATTTTTGTGTGTGTTACACATTAAGTCCAAACAGAGGAATCAGCTTGCAGTGGAAAGCAGTATTGATTGTGCATTATCAAGTACCACTCCAAACATTGAAAACTTGTCCGTGAGAAGAAACTCCAAACATGTAGTAATAAATAAAGAAATTTCAAATCAAAATATGTTTGCTCCTTTTAATCATGTCTCAACAAAAAAAAAAATAAAGAAGGTGGTCCACAACATTTTTTTGATTGGCCTGGTGGTCCATGGACTGAAATGAGTTAAGAACCGCTCGCCTAAAGGATAAAGGAGTTTGAGGCGCAAGTAGTGTTCTCCTCCATCCTCCCTGTGGAAGGAAAAGGCCCAGGTAGGGACTGTCATATCCTAGAAGTCAACGAATGGCTATGCAGGTGGTATCGGAGAGAAGGCTTTGGATTCTTTGACCATGGGATGGTATTCCAAGAAGGAGGAGTACTAGGCAGAGACGGGATCCACCTAACGAAGAGAGGGAAGAGCCATCCTGCTTGCAAAGATGCTAACCTAGTGAGGAGGGCTTTAAACTAGGTACGCCGGGGAAAGGAGACCAAAGCCCTGAGTTAAGTGGGGAAAGGGGATTCCGGGACCTAGCACAACCAGGAGGGCGCAAGAAGGGAGGACTCCTGTCTCATACTGAGAAAGTGGGACAATCAGTGAGTTATCTTAAGTGCCTATACAGAAATGCAAGAAGCCTGGGAAACAAGCAGGGAGAACTGGAAGTTCTGGCACAGTCAAAGAACTATGATGTAATTGGAATAACAGAGACATGGTGGGATAACTCACATGACTGGAGCACTGTCATGGATGGATATAAACTGTTCAGGAAGGACAGGCAGAGCACAAAGGATTGGGGAGTTGCAAGTGGTATGTAAGAGAACAGTACGACTGCTCAGAGCTCCGGTTTGAAACCACAGAAAAACCTGAGTCTCCTGGATTATGTTTAGAAGTGTGAGCAACAAGGCTGATGTCGTGGTGGGAGTCTGCTATAGACCACCAGACCAGGAGGATGAGATGGATGAGGCTTTCTTCCAGCAACTAAGAGAAGTTACTAGATCACAAGCCGTGGTTCTCCTGGGAGACTTCAGTCATCCTGATATCTGCTGGGAGAGCAATACAGCGGTGCACAGACAATCCAGGAAGTTTTTGGAAAGTGTAGGGGACAATTTCTTAGTGCAAGTGCTGGAGGAACCAACTAGGTGCAGAGCTTTCCTTGACCTACTGCTCACAAGCCATGAAGAATTAGTAGGGGATGCAAAAGTGGATGGGAACCTGGGAGGCAGTGACTATGAGATGGTTGAGTTCAGGATCCAGACGCAGGGAAAAAAGGAGAGCAGGAGAATACGGACCCTGGACTTCAGAAAAGCAGACTTTCACTCCCTCAGGGAACTCATGGGCAGGATCCCCTGGGAGATGAACATGAAGGGGAAAGGAGTCCAGGAGAGCTGGCGGTATTTTAAAGAATCCTTATTGAGGTTGCAGGAACAAACCATCCCAATGTGTAGAAAAGATAGTAAATATGGCAGGCGACCAGCTTGGTTGAACAGTGAAATCCTTGCTGATCTTAAATGCAAAAAAGAAGCTTACAAGAAGTGGAAGATTGGGCAAATGACCAGGGAGGAATATAAAAATATTGCTCAGGCATGCAGGAATGAAATCAGGAAGGCTAAATCACACTTGGAGTTGCAGCTAGCAAGGGTAACAAGAAGGGTTTCTTTAGGTATGTTTACTTGATTTTTTTCTTGTTGTTAAGTGTGGGCCCCTTACTGAATGAGGAAGGCAATCTAGTGACAGAGGATGTGGAAAAAGCAAAATGTACTCAATGCTTTTTTTTTGCCTCTGTCTTCACGAACAAGGTCAGCTCCCAGACTACTGCACTGGGCAGCGCAACATCGGGAGGAAGTGACCAGCCCTCTGTGCAAAACGTGGTTCAGGACTATTTAGAAAAGCTGGACGAGCACAAGTCCATGGGGCCGGATGCGCTGTATCCAAGGGTTCTAAGGGAGTTGGCTGTTGTAATTGCAGAACCATTGGCCATTATCTTTGAAAACTCCTGGCGATCGGGGGAGGTCCTGGATGACTGGAAAAAGGCTAATGTAGTGCCCATCTTTAATAAAGGGAAGAAGAAGGAATCAGGGAACTACAGGCCAGTCAGCATCACTCCTGCATGCCTGGAAAAATCATGGAGCACGTCCTCAAGGAATTAATCCTGAAGCACTTAGAGAAGAGGAAAGTGATCAGGAACAGTCAGCATGGATTCACCAAGGACAAATCATGCCTGACTAACCTAATTGCCTTCTATGATGAGATAACTGGCTCTGGATTAGGGGAAAGCAGTGGATGTGTTGTTCCTTGACTTTAGCAAAGCTTTTGATACGGTCTCCCACACTACTCTTGCCAGCAAGTTAAAGAAGTATGGGCTAGATGAATGGACCATAAGGTGGATAGAAAGCTGGCTGGATCGTCTGGCTCAATGGGTAGTGATCAACAGCTCCTCTAGTTGGCAACCGGTATCAAGCAGAGTGCCCCAAGGGTCGGTCCTGGGGCCGATTTTATTCAATATCTTTATCAATGATCTCTGGAGGATGGAGTGGACTGCACCCTCAGCAAGTTTGCAGATGACACTAAACTGGGAGGAATGGTAGATACACTGGAGGATAGGGATAGGATACAGAGGGACCTAGACAAATTAGAGGACTGGGCCAAAAGAAATTTGATGAGGTTCAACAAGGGGAAGTGCAGAGTCCTGCACTTAGGACGGAAGAATTCCATGCACTGCTACAGACTATGGACCGAATAACTAGACAGCAGTTCTGCAGAAAAGGACCCAGGGATTACAGTGGATGAGAAGCTGGATATGAGTAAACAGTTTGCCCTTGTTGCCAAGAAGGCTAAAGGCATTTTGGGCTTATAAGTAGGGGCATTTCCAGCAGATCGAGGGACGTGATTATTCCCCTCTATTCGACATTGGTGAGGCCTCATCTGGAGTACTGTGTCTAGTTTTGGGGCCCACACTACAAGAAGGATGTGGAAAAATTGGGAAGAGTCCAGAGAAGGGCAACAAAAATGATTAGGGGCCTGGAGCACATGACGTTTGAGGAGAGACTGAGAGAACTGGGATTGTTTAGTCTACAGAAGAGAAGACTGAGGGGAGATTTGATAGCTGCTTTCAACTACCTGAAAGAGGGCTCTAAAGAGGGTGGATCTAGAAGACTGTTCTCAGTGGTAGCAGATGACTGAACAAGGAGTAATGGTCTCAAGTTGCCGTTGGAAAGGTTTAGATTGGATATTAGGAAAAACTTTTTCACTTGGAGGGTGGTGAAGCACTGGAATGGGTTACCTAGGGAGGTGGTAGAATCACCTTCCTTAGAGGTTTTTGAGGTCAGGCTTGAGAAAGCCCTGGCTGGGATGATTTAGTTGGGGATTGGTCCTGCTTTGAGCAGGGGGTTGGACTAGATGACCTCCCGAGGTCCCTTCCAACACTAATATTCTATGATTCTATGATGGGACTGTCTGTGATTCCATGGTAAGATAGGCATATTGATCCAGGAGTGCACATTACTTACTGGCTTGGTGAAATCTGCTTATAGAATGTAGCACCGGTTTGGGGTGTCTGTCCTGTTTTCTGACCATTTGACCTCCAATTGGCACTCACAGTTGTGAGCCACTCTAGATAGTGTGACAGACTGATATTTTATCTCTTACTGAGCCAGTGCACTTGTCTCTGAAACACCACCACCTCCGCTTGCTGGATCCTTTTGATTTCTTTCTCCAGATACAGTACTTAATGTTTTCCAATGAGTCAGTACTCATTCATGTACAGTCAGTACTGCAGGTCCAGGTAAGCTGCTAGGAAATCCTCCTGTCCCTTAAAGCAGTGGTTCTCAAACTTTTTGTATTGGTGACCCATTTTGAACACCAAGCCTCTGAGCACGACCACCCTTAGAAATTAAAAACACATTTTTGATATTTAACACTGTTAAATACTAAATTTAAACCCTATTGCTTAAAATGAATTTACTTTTTCTCTTTGCTTTTAAATTAAGACTAAAACACATTTTTATTTAATTTAAAATAAGTGGAAAGTTATTTTTAAGTAGAATTTTATTTTAATACTTGATAGCTGGGGGCTGACAACCCTGTGTGTGGTCCCGGCTGATAACCCTCAACATGGCCGCGCTCTGCCTGATAACCCCAGTGTCGGGGCCCTGGATGCCCCAGGTCAGGGCTCACAGCCAATCTCCTGGTTGGGGTCAGGACTTGCAACCCCATGTGACGGTCAGACTCGTGGATCGCAGCCCATTCCTGCCCAGAGCTTGCCACCCTGTGCCTGACCAGAGCTCAAAGCCCTGCTCCTGGCCAGGGTTGGGGTCGAGGCTTGCAGCCACGCATCCCAATCGGGGGCGGGGCTCACGGCCCAGGGTTGGGGCTTGCAACTGCGTGTCAGGGTCAGGACTCACAGCCTGGCGCAGGGGTCGGGGCTCACAACCCAGCATTGGAGCTCGCAGCTGCGCACCGGAGTCGGGGCTTGTAGCCCGGCACCGATGTCGGGCCTCGCAGCCACGCGTTCCTGTTATGGTCAGGGCTCACAGCCCGGTGCAGGGGTCAGGGTTCACAACTTGCAGCAGCGTGCTGGCGTCAGGACTTGCAACCCCACATATAACCGTGTCACGACCCCCAGTTTGAGAACCAGTGCTTAAAGACTATGTCCAGCAGCCTCTTAAATAGTGACAAAGCACCAAGTAACGCAAAAGGCATAATTGTAAATGGAACTGTTACACCAGGATTTGTGCTGTTGCCCAGTGCTACCAAAGACTGAGTTGCTGTCCTGAGGTGCATTCCTATGCAAGTATGACCAGTCCACTTACCTGCATTAGTAGAAGGCTTTCCCAGGTGTGTAGTTACTCAGAAATTGATGATATTTAATTTTTTTCAAGTGTTTTTCACCCTTTTGGTTGCAAATATGGATCCAAATATGAATCAAGTGGAAAACAGCACAGTGCTGTCTTCTTAGGTCTGCTGTAAGCTGACTTAGGTCTGCTGTTGCTGCTCAGAGCTTTCCCAAGTTTCTGCAGAATGACTAGAGTCTTGCCAATTTTTGCTGTTGCTATTTAGAACCCTGTGGGAAAGCAGCAAAACTGATAAGAACAGGTCAGGGTCATTCTACCACTGTCAGGAACACCTAAGGAGCAGGAGGTAGTAGGGCCACTCACTATAAAGGAAGCTGACAGAAGGGTATAGTAGAAGAATACCTTCTAATTACTCTGCTTGCAGACAGGAGACCAGGATGGAGGGACGCATAAAGAGACTGCACTTCTCTTCCAGCAGCTGGAGGGAAAAGGGTGTGTTTCCGTGGATTTGTTGATAAGTGTGTGACTAGGATCATAGAATCGTAAATCTGGAAGGGACTTTGATAAATCATCTAGTCCAGCCCCCACACTGAAGCAGGACTAAGTATTACCTAATTATAGATCCCCTGTCAGGGATGGTCCTGGGTTTTGGTCACATTCAAGCAACATTTGTTCTTTAATCTGTTCTTAAAACATCAAATGATGATGTTTTCACAATTTATTCTAGTGCTAAGCTTTCCTAACAGGAAGGTTTTCTAATGTCCAATCTCAATCTCCCTTGCTGCAATTTAAGCCCATTGTCTTGTTTTGTCCTAAATGCTACAGGAGAACAATTTATCATCTTCCTCTTTATAACAATCTTTTACGCACTTGAAGACTGTCCCCTCTCAGACATCTCTTCTCCAGGCTAAGCCCTGGTCTACACTACAAGATTAGGTGGAATTTAGCCATGTTAAGTTGATTTTATACTCAATGTGTCCACACAACCAACTCCGCTTTGTTGACTTGAAGGCCTCTTAAAATTGACTTCTATACTCCTCCCCGGCAAGGGGATTAGCACTAAAATCAACTTTGCTGGGTCGAATTTGGGGTAGTGTAGATGCAATTCGACGGTATTGGCTTCCAGGAGCTATCCCAGAGTTCTCCATTATGACCACTCTGGTAAGCACTTTCAATTCAGATGCACTAGCCAGGTACACTGGAAAAGCCACAGGAACTTTTGAATTTCATTTTCTATTTGGTCAGCGTGGTGAGCTCATCAGCAGAGGTGACCATGCAGTCCCAGAATCGCAAACAATCTCCAGCATGGACCGAATGGGTTACACTAGTTTTGATTGCTGTATGGGGAGAAGAATCTGCAGGCAGAACTACATTCAAAAAGAAGAAATGCCAATATATATGCCAAAATCACCCAGGGCACTATAGACAGAGGCTACACCAGGGACACACAGCAGTGCCACATGAAAAATAAGGAGCTCAGGCAAGCCTACCAAAAAACAAAGGAGGCAAATGTTCACTCCAGATCAGAGCCCCATATATGCCCCATTACAATGAGCTGCATACAATTCTAGGGTGGTACCCCACCACTGTCTGTGGACACCTGCGATGCAGGGGTCTCACTCAACAGGGAGGAGGATTTTGTGGAGGAGGAGGAGGAGAATGCACAGAAGGCAAGCGGAGAATCCATTCTCCCTGGTAGCCAGGAACTTTTCATCACCATGGAGCCAATACCCTCCCACGACCCTGAAACCGGAGAAGGCACCTCTGGTGAGTGCACCTTTGTAAATACACTACAGGGTTTAAAAGCAATTGTGTTTAATGTTTAATTTGCCCTGTAGACTTGGAATGCATTCGTGGCCAGTGCAGTTACTGGAAAAGTCTGCTAACGTGTCTGGGGATGGAGCAGGAACCCTCTAGCGACATGAAGCTTTTTTGGAGGTATTCTGAAAGCCTTTGCAGAAGGTTTCTGGGGAGGGCTGCCTTATTCTATCCTCCATGATAGGACACTTTACCACGCCAAGCCATATTGGGACAGAGGGATAGCTCAGTGGTTTGAGCATTGGCCTGCTAAACCCAGGATTGCGAGTTCAATCCTTGAGGGGGCCATTTAGGGATATGGGGCAAAAATCTGTTGGATGATTTAATTGGGGATTGGTCCTGCTTCGAGCAGGGGGTTGGACTAGATGATCTCCTTAGGTCCCTTCCAACCCTGATATTCCAAAAAAAAAAAAAAAAAAAAAAAAAAGGTAGTCTGGAATCATTGTCGCACAAAGCATGGCAGCGAATGGTCCTGGGTTTTTGGTCGCATTCAAGCAACATTCGGTCTTTATCTCTCTGTGTTAGCCTCAGGAGAGTGATATCATCCATGGTCACCTGGTTGAATTGGGGGAATTTGTTTAAGGGAATAGTCAGAGGAGCCCGTTCATGCTGAGTTGTTTGCATTTGGCTAAAAGGGATTGTGAAGAGTTGGATCACAGAAACTCCCTTATGGTTGCCAACTGATGTGCCATGACTACTTCTGCCCCTACTCTTGCCCTGCCAGTTTGGGACTCCAGAGTCCTGCCTGGTTTGAAGCAGACCTGCTAACCTGCTGGAAACCCAGACCCAGATCTGAACCACGTCCCCTAACAGCTGCAGGCCCAATTGAAAACAGGTTTGAAAGTGTTCTTGTCTTTAACACTCAGATGCTCAACTCCCAATGGGGTCCAAACCACCAATAAATCAATTTTACCTTGTATAAAGCTTATACAGGTTAAACTCGTAGATTGTTTGCCCCCTATAACACTGATGCACAGCTGTTTGCTTCCCCCCCCCCCCGTACTAATACATACGCCAGGTTAATTAATAAGTAAAAAGTGATTTTATTAGATACAGAAAGTAGGATTTAAGTGGTTCCAAGTAGTAATAGACAGAACAAAGTGAATTACCAAGTAAAATAAAATAAAACACCAACTCTATCTCTAATACACTAATAACACTGAATACAGATAGTCTCACCCTGAAAGATGTTTCTTTCACAGACTGGATGCCTTCCTAGTCTGGGCACAATCCTTTCCCCTGATACAGCCCTTGTTCCAGCTCAGGTGGTAGCTAGGGGATTTCTCATGATTGCAGCCCCCTTTGTTCTGTTCCACCCTCTTATATGGCTTTGGCACAAGGCAGGCATCCTTTGTGTCTCTGGGTCTCTTCCCCCCCCCCCCCCCAATTGAAAAGCACCAGGTTTAATATGGATTTCAGTATCCGGTGACATGGTCACATTTCCTGTGAGACTCCAAGCCTTCATTCCTCCCAGCCTGACTCACAGGAAGGCCTGCCTGCAAACAGAGCCATCCACAGTCAATTGTCCTGGTTGATGAGAGCCATCAAGATTCCAAACCACCATTAATGGCCCACACTTTGCATAATTACAATAGACCCTCAGAGTTATATTTCATATTTCTAGTTTCAGGTACAAGAATGATACACTTATACAAATAGGATGACCACACTCGGTAGATTATAAGCTTTGTGATGATGCTTTACAAGAGACCTTTTGCATGAAGCATATTTTAGTTACATTATATTCAGACTCATCAACATATTTTCATAAGATCATACAGAGTGCAAGGTCACAGGGATGATCCCTGGGAATAGCCATGCGGTGGGTGAAGGGCTCATCCCAGTGAATTGGGTTGGAGGAGGGTTTTGTGCTGCACATCCACCCAAAAACTGCAGCCCCTCCTTTTAAATGGCCAACCCAACAGGCATTGCTTGCTATGGGAAAGGAGGGCCCTGCAGTTTGAAAGCATTCCCACATGTTATGAAGGCAGAAGCCAACCCCGCATACTCTTTGGTTTACATTGGCTGCCTGCAAATTGAATTCTGATGCCCAGCTGTGTTTGATGTCTCATACCATACCGGAAGGCACTCAATATAAATGGCAGAATGTGACCTTGTACCTAAAGCACATGTGCTGTCTGCTCTGAATTGTTAGATTCACTGTGAAAGAGTCTGCCTTTTGTTCTCTGAAATGTATCTTTTTTTTTTTTTCCTCCCGCAGGTGCAAATGTTTCTATGCTCCCCCATCATCTCCGTCCCAGATTAGAAGGTGGAAAAAATGCACTCGTGATGATGTTTTCTGAGATCATGCAGTCCTCCCACACTGATAGAGCACAGCTGAATGCATGGAGGCAAACAGTTGCAGAGTCCAGGAAAGAATTAACTGACCATGATGAGAGGAGGCAGGATGTGATGCTCAGGCTAATGGGAGAGCAAATAGACATTCTCAGGAGTCTGGTGGAGCTGCTGTGGGAAAGGCAGCAAGAACACAGACTGCCACTGCAGCCCCTGTATAACCTCCTGCCCTCATCCCCAAGTTCCATATTCTCCTCACCCAGACACCCAAGAGCGCTTCGGGGAAGAGGAGGCTTCGGGCACCCAGCCACTCCACTTTAGATTATTGCCCAAGCAACAGAAGGCTGGCATTCAATATATTTTGATTTGTAGTGTGACTACAATAAGCAATGTGGCCTTGTCCTTCCCTCCTCCCCCACTCCACCTGGGCTACCTTGTAAGTTATCTCCCCAGCAATTAATAAAGAATGTGTGGTTTTAAAACAATAGAGACTTTATTTCCTTTGCAAGCTGTGATTGAAGGGGGGAGGGTGCTTGGCTTACAGGGAATTAGAGTCAACAAGGGGGGTGGGTTTGAACCAAGTTGAAACACACACAACTGTCACACCATAGCCTGGACAGTCATGAAACTGGTTTTCAAAGCTTCTCTGATGCGCAGCGTGTCTAGTGTCTGGCTGTGCAAAATCGGCTGCCAGGCGAATTGCCTCAACCTCCCGCCCCGACATAAATGTCTCCCCTTTACTCTCACAGATATTATGGAGCACACAGCAAGCAGCAATAACAATGGGAATATTTATTTCGCTGAGGTCTAACCTAGTCAGCAAACAGCACCAGCAAGCTTTTAAAAGTACAAATGCCCATTCTATCACCATTCTGCACTTGCTCAGCCTATAGTTCAGGGGGTTCTCAAACTGTGGGTTGCGACCCCTCGGGGGGTTGCAGACCGCTTCCCGAGGGGTCGCGAGCTGATTTTTTCTGCCGAAAAGCCGCCGCCTCTATCGTGATCACTTCTGCTTTCGGCGGCTTTTTGGCAGACATGCCGAGCTATTTCGGGAGTGCTCAGCATGTCCGCCGAAAATAGCCGCCGAATGCGGAAGTAATTCATTCCGTGGCTTTTCGGCGGACATACAAGGGGTCACGCCGCTGTGCTGCTCAGGAAAAAAGGGGTTGCCATAAAGGTAAGTTTGAGACCCGCTGATATAGTTGAACCTCTCCTTACTACTGTCCAGGGTGTCTGTGTATGGCTTCGTGAGCCATGGGAGCAAGGGGTAGGCTGGATCTTCAAGGATAACTATTGGCATTTTAACATCCCCAACAGTAATCTTCTGATCTGGGAAGTAAGTCCCTTCCTGCAGCTGTTCAGACAGCCCCGAGTTCCTGAAGATGTGAGCATCATGCACCTTTCCCGGCCATCCCATGTTGATGTCAGTGAAACGTCCCTTGTGATCCACCAGTGCTTGCAGCACTGAGAAATACCCCTTGCGATTTACATACTGACTGCCAAGGTGGGCTGGTGTCAAGATAGGGCTATGTGTTCCATCTGTTGCCCCACCACAGTTCACGAACCCCATTGCAAAAAAGCCATCTACTATGACCTGCACATTTCCCAGAGTCACTACCCTTGATAGCAGAAGGTTAGTGATTGTGTTGGCTACTTGGATCCCAGCAGCCCCCACGGTAGATTTGCCCACTCCAAATTGATTCCTGACTGACCGGTAGCGGTCAGGCATTGCAAACTTCCACAGGGCTATCGCCACTCGCTTCTCAACTGTCAGGGTTGCTTTCATCTTGGTATTCTTGTGCTTCAGGGCGGGAAAAGCTACTCACAAAGTTCCATGAAAGTGGTCTTATGCATGCAAAAGTTTTGCAGCCACTGGGAATCATCTCAGACCTGCAACACTGTGGTCCCACCAATCTGTGCTTGTTTTCTGGGCCCAGAATCGGCATTCCACTGTGCTTTGAGGGATGTCTGTGTCCATGTCCTCCTCACTATTGTCATTGTGCTGGCATCGCCTCCTTGGCAGGTTCTGCACATACTGCAGGATAATGAGTGAGATGTTTACAATGCTCACAACAGCAGCGGTGATCTGAGTGGGCTCCATGCTTGCAGTGCTATGGTGTCTGCATGGTTGATCCAAGAAAAAAGGAGAAAAATGATTGTCTGCCGTTGCTTTCATGGAGGGAGGGAGGAAGGGAGGGGAGACTGATGACATGTACCCAAAACCACCTGGAACAATGTTTTTGCCCCATCAGGCATTGGGAGCATAGTCCAGAATTCCAATGGGCAATGGAGACTGCAGGGACTGAGAGTTAGCTATCCACACTGCACTGCTCTAAGAGTCGATGCTAGCCACGATACTGTAGATGCACTCTGCTGACTTAATGTGCTTAGTGGAGGCACACACAATAGACTGTGTAAAATCACTTCCTAAAAATTGACTTCTATAAAATTGACCTAATTTTTAATGTAGACATACTCTAAACAAACTCAGTTTTTTTCAATCTTTCCTCCTAGGTCATGTTTTCTAGACATTTAATCATGTTTGTTGCTCTTCTCTGGACTTTCTCCAAATCTTTCTTGAAATGTGGCACCCAGAACAGGACACAATACTCCATTTGAGACTTCATCAGCACAGTCTCTCTCTTTGCCCATCACCCCCCAGCCGGGGTATGGGCCACCAACTGGTGTTGGTGTTTCAGTAGCAATTGGTTCCCTTACGGGGTGGAGTTGCTAGCCCCACGCCCATGTTAAGCCTACAGCACCTGGTATTCCCAGGAGGTCTCTCATCCAAGTACTAGCCAGGCCTGACCCTGCTTAGCTTCCGAGATCAGACAGGATCGGGCGTGTTCAGGGTGGTTTAGCCGTATAATCAGCATAAAGTAGAGCGAAAAATTAGTTCTCGTGTCTTAGTTACAACACTAATGCTAATACATCCCAGAATTATGTTTGCTTTTTTTGCAACAGTGTTACTTGACTCATATTTAGCTTACGGTCTGCTATGACCCCCAGATCCCTTTCCGCAGTACTCCTGCCTAGACAGTCATTTCCCATTTTGTATGTGTGCAACTGATTGTTCCTTCCTACGTGGTGTGCGTTGCATTTGTCCTTATTAAATTTCATCCTATTTACTTCAGATCATTTTGAATTATAATCCTGTCCTTCAAAGCAGTTGCAACCCCTCCCAGCTTGGTATTGTCCACAGACTTTATAAGTATACTCTATGCCATTATCTAAATCATTGATGAAAATATTGAACAGAACCGGACCCAGAATTGATCCCTGTGGGACCCCATTCGTTGGCCCTTCCAGCATAACTGTGAACCACTGATAACTACTCCTTGGGAACGGTTTTCAAACCAATTATGTACCCACCATATGGTAGTTCCATCTAGGTTGTATTTCCCTAGTTTGTTTATGAGATCATGTGAGACCGTATCAAAAGCTTTACTAAAGTCAAGATATACCATGTCTACCATTCCCCTCGATCCACAAAGCTTGTTACCCTGTCAAAGAAAGCTATCAGGTAGGTTTGACATGAATTGTTCTTGACAAATCTATGCTGACAGTTAATCACCTTATTATCGTTAGATGTTTGGAAATTGATTGCTTAATTATTTGTTCCATTATCTCTCCAGGTACAGAAGTTAAGTTGACTGGTCTGTAATTCCCTGGGTGGTTCTTATTTACCTTTTTATAGATTGGCACTATAATTACCCTTTTTCAGTCTTCTGGAATTTCTCCAGCCTTCCATGATTTTTCAAAGATAAGTGCTAATGGCTCAGATATCTTCTCAGTTAGCTCTTTGAGTATTCTAGGATGCATTTCATCGGGCCCTGGTTACTTCAAGACATCTCACTTGTATAAGACATTTTTAACTTCTGAATCTTCCTCGTTTTTCACTGGCATTCACTAAGTTAGATGTCCAATCATCATCAACCTTTTTGGTGAAAACCGAAACAAAGAAGTCCTGAAGCACCTCTGCCATTTCCATGTTTTCTGTTTGTTTTCCCCATCCCCTCATTGAGTAACGGGCCTATTCTGTCCTTGGTCTTCCTCTTACTTCTAATGTATTTGTAGAATGTTTTCTTGTTACTCTTTGTGTCTAGCTAGTTTGATCTTGGTTTGTACCTTGGCCTTTTCTAATTTTGTCCCTACATACTTGTATTGTTTGGTTATATTCATCCTGTGTAATTTGACTAAGTTTCCACTTTTTGTAGGAGTCTTTAATTTTTAGATCATTGAAGATCTCCTGGGTAAGCCACGATGGTCTCTTGCCACACTCTGTCTTTCCTATGTCGTGGGACAGTTTTCTCTTGTGCCCTTAATAATGTCTTTTTGAAAAACTGCCAACAGTCTTCAGTTGCTTTTCCCCTTAGACTTGCTTCCCATGGGATTTTACCTAGCAACTCCCTGAGTTTTTGCTAAAGTCTGCCTTCTTGAAATCCATTGTCTTTTTGTCGTTGTTCTCCCTCCTTCTATTTTTTAGGATCATGAGCGCTATCATTTCGTGATCACTGTCTCCTCAGCAGTCTTCCACCTTCAAATTCTCAAGTTCCCCCCTCCCCCATTTGTCAAAATCAAATCTAGAACAGCCTCTCCGAGTAGCTTTCTTCACCGTCTGAAATAAAAAATTGTCTCCAAAAACTTGTTGGATAATCTGTGCCCTGCTGTGTTATTTTTCCAACAGATGTCTGAGTAGTTGAAGTCCCCCATCACCCCTAAGTCCCGTGCTTTTTATGATTTTGTTAGTTATGTAAAAAGCCTTATCCACCTCTTCTTCCTGGTTAGGTGGTCTGTAGTAGATTTCTACCATGACATCACCCTTGTTTTTTTTACCCCTTTTATGGTTACCCAGAGACTTTCAACAAGTCTGTCTCCTATTGTTTTAAGTAAACTAAATATGGTTTTTAAAATGTTTAAGAAGCTTCATTTAAAATTAAATTAAAATGCAGAGCCCTGCAGACCGGTGGCCAGGACCTGGGCAGTGTGAGTGCCACTGAAAATCAGCTGAAAATTTGGCACCTGGGCCCAAGGTTGCCTACCCCTGGTATAGACATCAAAGATACTGATTTGATTTTTCCCTCCCCGTTCTGTCTTCTCTCCTTTGTCCCTGCTATAACGGCCGATACTCTCCCTCCCCTTCCTGTCCCCAAATTCTGACCCTTCTCCCAGGTCTCCATGGTCTTGACTTACCTGTGGGCTTTGGTCACCTGCCCCTTTGAACCTAGTATAAAGCCCTCACGAGGTTAGCCAGTCGGTATCCAATATGCTCTTCCCCTTCAATAGGTGGACCCCATCTCTGCTCAACAGTCCTTCCTGGAATAGCATCCCATGGTTAAGGAAGCTGAAGCCCTCCTGGTGACACCATCCTCTCAGCCAAGCATTCACTTCCAGGATGCATCTGTCTCTTCCTGGGCCCCTACCCTTGACAGAAAGATCAAAGAGAACACCAGTGAAGGTGTTCACCCTTACTCCCAGGGCCCCGTAGTCCTACTTCTGATGTGTTGAGGGTCATACCTTGTAGTACCATTAGTGCCAACATGGATGAGTAGCATGGGGTAGTAGTCAGAGTCGGATGATCCTCGACAATCCCTCCGTAACGTCTCCAATATGAGCCCCTTGCAGGCAGCTTACCTCATGGGATGCCATATCTCCGTCTCCCTCAGAATAGAGTCACCAACCACCACTACCCTATGTTTCCTCCTGGGAGTGGTAGCTGCGATCCTCCCAGGCTTGCGGGGTTCATGGCTTCTCCTTTACCACCTTTGTGGGTGGTTCCTCGTTGCCAGGGCAGCATAACAGTTTTTCATCACCATGGTGAGTGAGTGGGGCTCGGAGTAGGGGTAGTGCTGACTCCCTGTGACAGAGCCTTATCGTCCTCCCCTGGTGATGTGACAGCAGTCTTCTGTGGCTGGAGAGCATCCTGAGGTTTGGGTGTCTCCATATGAAAAGTCTCAAGGAATTACTCGTGGGGACAGTGCCTTTCATCCCAAAGGATCAAAAGTGCTTTATAGAATATGGCTCCCGGTTCTGCAGATGGATGTGCATGGTAGGGAGCCTTACTTCCCCCATAAAAGCCTGTTAACATGGCTCTGCATGGGTATAGGGTTTTCCCTGCACATGCCCGATTGTGTGATAATTTTTACAACTGAAATTCAGTTCTATGGAATGTAGCCAAGTAGGTGAAAGAGAGGGGTATTTTGGTCAAATATACTGTGCCAAAACCCTGCTGTTAAAAAGAGCCATGGGACCTTTAATATCCATGCAAAATAGACAAGATCCCTGCTTTTTAGGACTGAAAGACCCAGACAGTGTAAACTGCATGGAGTTTTTCTACTCTGGAAATGAGAGCTGTGCCAGCCCTGCTCTTTATGTATGGTGGGGGCCAGGGAGTGGGCTGACCAGCAGTTCCAGGGACTGTATATTTCTATAAAATACTAAATCTGTTTTCCAGCAACATATTTGATTTCTGGCTTACAATATATGTCATTGACCATGATGAGTTTCAGATGCCAAGGGAGTGGGAACACAGGAGTGCAAATATGGCTTAACATCAGACAAGGTGTCCTACATTTAACAGTAAATGCAATCACTAGTCAGCAATGCTTCCCCAGCCTCCATGGCATTGTCTCTGATAGTGGAAACAGTAGGACCACAAAACCAATCTAGAGGGAGAATTCTAATGGAAACTTCAGCAAATTCAAAACTGCAAGTCAAGGAAGCTACCTTCTTTTTAAAAAGTTGATTTTCTCTGTTCCAAAAAGAGAAAAGCTAAGAAGTTAATGAATCTCTGGAAGTATCATGGTGGGGGAGTGTAAAGGTCTCTTTAATAAATGTGTAACTCATTCAGTTGTGTTACAGAACCTTTGTACCCTGAGCAGCCACAGCTCTGTCAGCAAAAATGATGTGGAGAACTCAGCCCTTGCAAATGTGCGGCTTGTTTGGTAAAGTAAAGCTGGAAGCATGCGGAGGGGTCAATCCTAAATAAAGGTTAAACATTCTCCATAATGTGTTGCAGGGAGAGAGATTCCTACCCAGGTACATTTGGCTAAACAGGAATGGAACTAATGGTAAAGGCAGGCAGCTCTCGTGCACTAATGACCCTAGAAATGGGCCCCTGAGCAATATGGTACGAAGTGGGAAGCTTCTCCAAGGAATTAGAAAGCTGTGGAATTACCAACTCTACTGTCCCTCCTCATTGTTCCCTGTTCACGCAGGGAGTCTAGATAAATCCAATGCATGAGTTGTTAGTGGCTTAGTCAAGACCGTGAGTTATCCTGCTGTGGGGAGTTCTTGCTGATTAACTGGAATCATGGAATCATAGAATATCAGGGTTGGAAGGGACCTCAGGAGGTCATCTAGTCCAACCCCCTGCTTAAAGCAGGACCAATCCCCAACTAAATCATCCCATCCAGGGCTTTTGTCAAGCCTGAGCTTAAAAACCTCTAAGGAAGGTGATTGTACAAAGACATCTGTCATTATAAGAGGTGTGAGTCCAGTAGCAAGGGGAGTTAACTAGATGGTGCTAGAGCATACTGGAGTTCAGGTCTTGTTGGTTAGAAGATACTTTAACAGAGCAACTGTTTCCCCATCTAGAGCAGAGTCTCTGGACCTTGTGGGTGTGAACTGATGTTACGGGGTTGCAGCCATTCTGCTCTTCCCATATTGCGAAAAGGCAGGGAGATTCGAGTTACTGGGGAGGGAGCCTGGTATGGCAAAGGCTGACTCTCTCTGGTCTGAAGCTAATAACTTCATGTAAACAAGTCCTTGTACCCAGAGGGGCATTTGGTGTCTCTCATCTTTCCAGTGAACAGGACCTAGCAGCATACAACAGTGTATGGATGTTTTTTAGTTGTAAACAGTTCTGGATTGGAATATATTCTACACCTCTTGAATCTAGTTTGTTCCTCTTGGTCTCACAGAGGAGGGAGTAAAACTCCGAGGGACATGGTGACTACTCTGAAATTAGATTCAAGGAGACTCCATTTCTCCCTGTGGCTTTCCCTGGATAGTTTCCACTAATCGCTGTGCCTTCTTGGCAGACCAAAGGATCTGCATTAATAAAGACACACGTGCCAGTCTGGCAACAGTTCAAGAAAAGAGCTGACATTCACTTTGTTGCTGCCATTTGAAGTGGTTGCATTAGAAATCTCCGTGATAATGCTGTAGCTTGCTAAAATCTCTTGTTAGGAGAAAACCAGGCATGCCCTCTAAGCCAGGGGTTTGCAAACTGGGGGTCAGGACCCCTCAGGGGGTCGTGAGGTTATTACATGCTGGGTCGTGAGTTGTCAGCCTCAACCCCAAACCCTGCTTTTTCTCCAGCATTTATAATGGTGTTAAGTAAATAAAAATGTGTTTAATTTATAAGGGGGGGGGAGGTCACACTCAGTGGTTTGCTATGTGAAAGGGGTCACTAGTACACAAGGTTGAGAACTACTGCTCGAAGTCAAGCAGTACTACAGAAATGCTTGGGGGGGGGGGGGATGACACTGAAACCAGTACTTAAAAAAAAAAAAACAACCCCTATGTGCTGCTAACAGCAAAATGTCAATACATTTATTCTGGGTCTTATCCATCCTTGCCGCTCTCCCCTCCACTTCTTGCTTAGCCCCCACGTGTCCCACCTGCTCCTGATGACAAGCTGTCACAATGATCCTGGGTTCTCCATCATTCCGGCAGATAAATTAGAGAACAACACTTTTTAAACAAAATAACAGCAGTTGATCTTATCAGAGTTCCCTGCAGGCAACAAGCTGGCCCGATAACATTGGCAAAATTGCCAGGTCAGAGGGACGGCAAAACGGGCTGCCTGTTACTGCTGTTGATTGTGATTGCACGCACCCTGTCAGGGTACCTCCCCACTCTGAACTCTGGGGTACAGATGTGGGGGCCCACATGAAAGACCCCCTAAGCTTATTTCTACCAGCTTAGGTTAAAACTTTCCCAAGGCACAAATGCTTCCTTGTCCTTGGATGGGATTGCTACCAGGTTTGTCAAAGTCTGGTACTCTTAGCACAGGGTCAGCCATGAGTGTTGCTTTAAGCTGGTTAAAGGCCTTCTGACACCCTTCAGTCCACTGAAGTGCATTTGGGGGGGCTGTTTCTTTTTGGTCAGGTCTGTCAGTGGGGTAGCGATTTGGCTGTAGTGTGGTACAAATTTCCTGTAATATTTGGCCATGTCTAAGAAGGATTGGACCTGTTTCTTTGACCTTGGGACAGGCCACTTTTGAATAGTATTCACTTTGGCCTGTAAGGGATTGATAGTTCCTTGACCCAGCTGGTGTCCAAGGTAAGTTACTCTATTTAGGCCTATTTGACACTTGTTAGCCTTGACAGTTTGTCCTGCCTCCTTTATGCTCCCAAAGACTTTTTGTGGATGCTCCAGGTGTTCTGCCTATGAATTAGAAAAGATGGCCACATAATTAAGGTAGTCGACTGCAAGTTCTCCCAATCCCGCTAGGAGACTATCTACAAGTTTTTGGAAGGTGGCGGCTACATTTTGCAGCCCAAAAGGGAGCACATTAAAGTCATACAGCCCAATATGGATGATGAAAGCTGACCTTTCCTTGGCGGATTCATCTAGCGGTACTTGCCAGTACCCCTTGGTTAAGTTTAAGGTAGAGATGAACTGGGCACATCCCAGTTTCTCCAGTAGCTCATCTGTGCATGGCATTGGATAGTTGTCTGGGTGTGCTACAACAGTTAGTTTACGGTAGTCCGTGCAAAAGTGTATTTCCCCATCTGGTTTGGATACTAGAACCACTGGAGAGGCCCATGCACTGTTAGAGGGGCAGATTACCCCCATCTGTAGCATGTTCTAGATCTCCCATTCTATAGCAGTTTTGGCTTGAGGCTTGGGCGAGCAGTATCTGTGTCAATGGAGTGTTCCAGCCGTCCTGGGGTGACTGAGAACATCAGTGCGAAGCTAGTGCACAGCTCCTTGATCTGCTGGCACTGCATGTGTCTGAGGGTCATTGAGAGGTTCACCTCTTCCACACCACTGTCACCTTTTCCTTCATAGTAGACACCTTCAGGCCACTCAGCCTCACCTCCTCCCTGGGCTGTAAACTTTAATTCTCTGGAATAAAAGGGCTTTAGACAATTAACGTGGTACATTTTAGGCTGTAGGTTTGAGGTGGGGAATGCTATGAGATAGTTAACTGCTCCCAGGCGCTCTTGATCGTAAATGGCCCCTCCCACGACACTTCCATCTTATGGGCCTGGAGTGCTTTCAAGTCCATGACCTAGTCCCCTACTTTGAAGGACCACTCTCTGGCATGTCTATCATACCAGGCCTTTTGCTCTTCCTGAGCATCTTTTAAGTTTTCTCTAGCGAGGTTCAGACGGTGTTTTGTAGGTTGTTTACAAAGTCCAGAATGTTAGTTCCTGGAGAAGGCGTAAGCCCCTCCCATTGCTGCTTCACCAGCTGTAATGGCCCCTTAACCTTGTGGCCATACACAAGTTCAAAGGGTGAAAACCCTAAACTGGGATGTGGTACAGCCCTGTAGGCAAAAAGCAACGGTTACAACACTAAGTCCCAAACACTGGAGCGCTCATTTATGAATTTACGTATAATGGCCCCCAAAGTTCCATTAAACTTTTCCACCAGGCCATTTGTTTGATAGTGGAAAGGGGTGGCAACTAAGTGGTTCATTCCATGAGCTTCCCCAAGGCTTTTCATGGTCTTTTCCAGGAAATTAGTTCCCGAATCTGTAAGGATGTCGGAGGGCCAAACTACCCTGGCAAAAATGTCTGTTAATGCATGGCACGCACTTTAGACCTGGTGTTACTTAGAGCTCCTGCTTCTGGCCGTCGGGTGGCAAAATCCATGAAAGTCAGTATGTACTGCTTTCTTCTGGGTGTCTTTTTCAAGAATGGACCCAGAATATCCATAGCTACTTGCTGAAATGGAACCTCAGTTATGGGGAGTGGCTGGAAAGGAGCTTTGACCTTATCTTGAGATTTCCCTACTCTTTGGCACACCTCACAAGTCTGGACATAGGTAGAAATGTCCTTGCCCATTCCCTCCCAGTGGAAGGACTTCCCCAAAACAGTCTTTGGTCCTGTTCACCTCAACATGGCTACTAGGATGATCATGGGCTAAGCTCAAGAGCTTTACCCAGCACTTAGTTGGAACTACCAACTGTCTCGGAGAATGCCAGTCTTCCTGGTGCCCATCAGAAAGTTTCCTTGTATAAAAGTTCTCTTTCTACAACAAATTGGGATTGATTAGAAGAGCTGAGAGGTGGTAGGTTGCTCTGTGCCACCGTCCAAGCTCCCTAGAGGCTTTCATCCACTTTCTGCTCAGCCTGGAACTGTTCCCTTGATGCTGGAGACATCAGTTCCTCACTGGATTGTGGACTTGGGCTTGGTCCCTCTGGAAACGATGTAGGTGATGGGGCTGTTTCCATTGATTGTGAACCACTCTTCACTGGTGCACTATGTTGTATTTCAAGCTCCAGCTGAACCTTTTGTGTAGGTTTATCTGCTGCTGCCAGAGCAGGTTAGGTGGTTACCTCTGGCATTGGAGTTGTAGATGGGGTTGCAAGCACTTGATTCAGTACTGGCAATGGTTCTGGTGCTGGTTGCTCTACCAGTTCCGGTTCTGAGATTGGCTCTGGCTGGGTCTCTGCGTTTGGATCCACTACTGCTGTCGCAGACAATGGCATGGAGTCTGGTTCCATCACCTCAGTCTGGGTCTCTGGTAACACAGATTGTGCCCTTGTAGAAGGATCAGGAACAGAGCAAGGTGTGAAGACTTGTTTAATCTGGCTGTAGGTGACCATTCCCACCCTCTTTGCTAGCTTCACATGGTTGGCCAAGTCTTCCCCAGCAGCATGGGAATGGGATAAATATCATAGACCGCAAAAGTCCACATTCCTGACCAGCCCTTGTACTGGACAGGCACTTTGGCTGTAGGCAAGTCAAAAGAATTTGATTTGAAGGGTTGAATCGTCACTTGGGCCTCTGGGTTGATTAAGTTGGGGTCAACCAATGATTGGTGGATAGCTGACACTTGTGCTCCACAAATAAATGCACACAAATCAGATATTAGGAATGGCAATATACAAAAACCTGTAGGGGAACACTTCAACCTGCCTGGACACACAATTACAGATTTAAAAGTCACCATACTGCAGCAAAAAAACTTCAAGTCCAGACTGCAAAGGGAAACTGCAGAGCTACAGTTCATTTGCAAATTCAACACAAACAATCTCGGATTGAACAAAGACCTACAATGGCTCGCTAATTACAGAAGTAGTTTCTCCTCTCTCCATGTCCACACCCCCCATTCAAATGCTAGAAGAATAACCTACCCTCTCTGATCGGAGATAACAAGCTGGTTCAGCCTAATTGGACTAACCTTTTTACCTCCCACCTGGTTCTTGCCTATTTTTCTATACCTGCCTCTGGACACTTCCACTGCTTGCATCCGACGAAGTGGGTATTAGCCCACGAAAGCTCATGCTTCAAAACTTTATAGTTAGTCTTTAAGGTGCCACAGGACTCTGTTACCTTGTGCTCCAGTGTCCCTCCATGCTGTAACCTTCTTCCCGCCCACACTCAGTTTCCCTTTGTTCTGAGGGTATCTGGCAGGCATGTGGGCCTGAGGACCTTTGGTGTGACCCCATTGAAATGAATAATAATCTCTTGGGGATCTTGGGAGAGTTGGCCTTTACACACCCCAGCTCATTACATTTAAAATATTGTGCAGCTAGCTGGTCACTGAGGCGAGGTGGGTTGCTGGAGAATGGTGTGGTGGGACAATAAGGTGTCTAGGGTTTTCCTTGGGGTGTAGGTGGGGCCTGGACTGCCTCTGGTGGTATGGTGTGGTCTCTGGGTGTCCCTTCTGGTATCTGCCCAAACTGCAACCAGGGTTGTTCCTCTCTGCTACCTCTACCTGCTTTGTTCTGATTAGCTCTGCCTCTCTGATGGTCTGGGACTGCTCGTATTGATCAGCATAAAAAGCAAGACTTTCTGCTGAGTCCATTTTCTTATCCCATAAACACTGTTTCACATCATCATTGGTCATAGTCAGGAACTGCTCCTGTACAACCAAATCACACATTCCTTCAAAGCTAGTTATACCCCTTCCTTTGACCCATTTATCTAACAGATCCTTCATCTGATTTACATAGTTACACATTACTTAGTCCAGTCCCTCTCTTAAGGGCTCTAAATTTTATTCTGTAAGTTTCAAGTGTAATTTGAAATTGTTTCAAAACCAAATAATTAAATTTACCATAGTCAGAAGCATCCTTAATAGGCATCATGTTGAATATGTCCAGAGTTCTTCTAGTCAATTTTGCTACCAATGTGGTCATCCTGTGATCTTCAGGAATTGCATGGAGGGTGCAGTCTCTCAAAGATGATGGAATATTCAGCAATATCACTGGATTCATAATACTGTGGACATAGTCACTCCCATTTTTGGGGAAGTGGAGCCAGCTGCTGAAGGGTTCTGTCTTTTCCATTCCATCACTGCCAGTTCATGCTTTCTCCCTTTTTTTCCCTCTCTTCAGTATGCTGCCTCTCTCTTTCCTTCTCCTCCAGTTCATGCTTCCTCTCCCTTTCTTTTAACTCCAGGGATCTCTTGTGGGCAGCCTCCTCCCTGGCTGTTTCTGCCTCCAACTTCAAGCACCTTAAGGCTATCTGTCTTTCATGTTCTTTTTGTCTCTCTTCAGCTTCCTATCTGGCTAATTCTAGTTTCTTTTGGACTTCACTTTCCATCATCCCAGCCTTCTTGTACTTAGTCTAGCCTAATCCGAGAGCAAGAAAGAAAGAAAGAAAGAAAAAAAAAAACACACTTATAAATTCCCTTGCAGGAATTAACTACCCTGCCCTCAGGCAGATTAAAAAAAAAAAGCTCCAGCTGCTTTCAACTATTAAAAAAAATAAAACAAAACAAAAAAAGCCTCTCTGTTTTTCAAGCAGCCAGAAGGAAAAAAAACCAGTCCTTGAAAACCATCTATGCTTCTGGTTCAAAATGATCCCACTGCTCTGCCACCATGTCAGGGTTACCTCCCCACTCTGAACTCTGGGGTACAGATGTGGGGACCCGCATGAAAGACATCCTAAGATTATTTCTACCAGTTTAGGTTAAAAACTTCCCCTTTCCTCGTCCTTGGAAGGAATTGCTGCCACCACCAAGTGAATTAGATAAAGATTCAGGGAAAGGCCCACATGAAGTCCTATTTCTCCCAAAAGTATTCCCCCCAAGCCCCTTCACCCCCTTTCCTGGGGAGACTTGAGAATAATATCCTCACCAGATAAACACATACTTCCAAACCCCTGGGTTTTTAGGACCTTGAAAATCAATCAGGTTCTTAAAAGAAGAATTTGATTTAAATCAAAAGTAAAAGAATCACCTCTGTAAAATCAGGATGGAAGGTAAATTTACAGGGTAATCAAGATTTAAAACACAGAGAATACTCCTCTTGGCTTAACTTCAAAGTTACAAAAAACAGGAATAAAACTCCCTCTTAGCATAGGGAAAATTCACAAACTAAAACAAAAGATAATCTAATGCCTTGCCTTGCTTACTTACACTTTTTATAATATTAGAGACTCATTTCAGGATTGTCTGTAAGAGATGGATTTTCCTGCTCTGGCCCCAGTCTGGCTTCAAGAGAACACACAAAGACCAACAAAAACCTTCCCCCCACCCCAGATTTGAAAGTATCTTCTTTCCCCATTGGTCCTTCTGCTCAGGTGCCAACTAGGTTATTTGAGCTTCTTAACCCCTTACAGGTAAATGATTCTGTACCTCTGCCCAGGAGGGATTTTATATTACTGCATACAGAAAGGTTGTTACCCTTCCCTTTATATTTATGACACAGCCCCTCATTCCTTTTCTCCCCTTCACCATCTAACCTCATAGCCTCAGCAGTCTGGTTTTGTGGCCCATGTGTGGGAGATGGGGAGGATTCAGGTGGGAGTCTCCAATTTGTAGGATCTGGGCCCTGTAGTGAGGAGGATCCTCAGAGCAGGATGTTGTGCAACTGTTCCCAGCAGCACCCTGCACCTGAAGTCAGTGGAAATATGTCCATTGAGGATAGTGGACTTTTAAATCATTCTGAGAGGAGGAGCTGGGGGTAGAGAGCTTCTTACAACAACTCTGGGTCTCATCAAGATGGGAGCTGGAGGAGGGACGTGCAGGGGAGATGGGCAGCGTCTGGCAGTTGTATAGCTATCTTGGTGGTGGGGCAAAACAATTTAATTGTGAGGTATCTTTCTTGACGTGCTTGAAGTGGGATATGCAAAGCTTTGGTGGTGCTTTGGTCCAGTATAGTCTTAATCAACCCCTGCTCAGATAAAATCCAAACCTTGCACTCTTAATTTGAGGGCACCCAGTACTGGTGATTTGGGGATTCCTCCGCACCCAATCTCACATCACACTGCCTTTGTAGTGAGCCCCTTGCTAGAGTATTTCCTCTGCTCCTTCACTTGTGATTGTTTATTCTTCTGTTTTGGGTATTACCTCTAGAGTCCCTGCCTGAGACTGTTGTGATGGGCATATGGAGTATATATACTTGTGTGATGTTCCCCTCTGATGTTATTTGGAACAGTGATCTGCTAGGCCACTCCAATCCTTGACTCTCAGAGCCAGCCTTACCCTGCTCTGCTGTGAGAACCCCCACTCCTGGGCTGTTCATACACAGCCTCTGGAATGTAAGCTGCTCCCCGCTACTTGGAAGCAAATAACACTAGCCAATATCTCCAGTCCCAGACATGACCCTAGGAACCTCCGTCTTGCAGGGTCCAGTTATGCCTGCTGGACGCTGCAAGCTTATATGAGTTCATCAATTTAACAAATAAATTTATATGTAAAGGCTTATTATCCGAAGGGGAGCCTCTGACACACTTCAAACCAAATGCACTGCTTCAGGTAGAATAAACAAACAGATTTATTAACTATAAAGGTAGATTTTAAGTGATTATAAGTCAAAGCATAACAAGTCAGAGTGGTTACCAAAATTAAATAAAATAGAAGCATGCAGTCTAAACTCTCAACCCTATTAGACTGGACAGCAGCTAGATTAAGAAGTTTTTCTTACCCCACTGGATATTGCAGTCCTTAAAATACAGGTTTGTCCTGTTAACCTGGGCTAATCTCCTGTGTTGGAGTCTTGTCTTCTTCTCAGTGTCTTGGTTGCTTGCAGCATAGGTGGGGGCAGGAGAAGGGCCCAGTATGTGTCCACTTTGTCTGTTTTATACTCTCAGTCCACGTGCTTGTAGAATACAAATCCAGGCATGTCTGTGGGGCATTATGAATCTCTCCTAGCAAGGTTGAGCAATTCCCCTGGTGTGGCCTCAGGCAGGTGAGTCATTGCATTGTAGCTCTCTTGCTGGGGAATCGCTGTTTCAAACCCCACCCGGGCGTTGGGTACTTTCTTTGCTGTTGCGTCTGGGGAGCTAATAGCTGGCTGATTTCCCCCAATTTTACAGCATGATTTAGGCTATGTCTACACTGTCACTTTCAGTGCTAAAACGTTTGTCCTTCAGGAGTGTGAAAAACACACCCCATAGCAACAGTTTTAGCACTGAAAAGCACCAATATAGACAGCGCTCCCGGTAATAAAGCTACCACCACTCGTTAGGAGAAGGGGGGTTTTATCGCTGGGAGAACTCTCTCCCGGTGATAAAGCATGTCTACACTCCCCACATCACAGCTGTGGCCGTGCTGTAATGTGGGTAGTGTAGACCCTTAGTGACAACCATATTTCACAATTCTCATAACTTTTTATATGTATTAATGACATACATAAATGGATAGAGAAATTACTTTCAGCAGATCATGACCTTTCCCCTGATACCTTACATGGCATGCTTTATATGTAAGATCACGATTATATGAAAATGAGGAATATGGGGGTTACAGTATGCTCCCCCAAAGTATAGAATGTCACAACTTGCCTTTGAACTTACGTGCATCTGTGATCCTCTTTACTACAGTCAATAATTAGTTAATTGTATGTTTGTTTTCAAAGGTGAAGAACTGAACAGCTTGATAACCTAAAGGGAGGGCTCTGAAGCACCACACAGTGATGATTTGCTCACTGAAGGTGTCTTGCGGCTTAAAGGGAAAGAGTTACAGAGCTCCAGCATGACCCTGCCTTCCTGCTGTGACCTACCTGAATGACCCTGCCATATCTTCCATACAGAATCCTGTCAGCTGGTAGTGCTAGTACTGAGATTAACTGAGGTAACAAAGGCACTTCCACTGCTTGCATCCGACGAAGTGGGTATTAGCCCACGAAATCTTATGCTTCAAAACTTTATAGTTAGTCTTTAAGGTGCCACAGGACTTTGTTACTTCTGCTATTCCAGACTAACACGGCTACCTCTCTGATTCTTGAGATTAACTGGAGTCTGATGAGAGGAAAGCCAGGCAATCAAGTGCTAGGGGTTCTTCTGAATGTGTTCTACGGAGCCAGGGCAGTTCCATACCAATGGGGGGTGGGGGGATAGCTCAGTGGTTTGAGCGTTGGCCTGCTAAACCCAGGGTTGTGAGTTCAATCCTTGAGGGGGCCATTTAGGGATCTGGGGCAAAAAAAAAAAAAAAATCTGTCAGGGGACAGTACTCGATCCTGCTAGTGTAGGCAGGGGGATCCTGCTAGTGTAGGCAGGGGACTGGACTCGATGACCTTCAAGGTCTTTCCAGTTCTAGGAGATTGGTATATCTCCATTTATATTTTATATTTTATTTATTTTATATATATATATAATGATTAATGTAAGCACCTGCAAAAACATTGATTAGGGTTTGAGCCACAGCTGTTGTGGTGGAATTTGACTGACTTCTGAACTGGCTAGTTCCAGCAAGTAGGGTAGGTACCACATGCACTCAACAACCAAAATCTGAACCCTGTCACGACAGCTCCTGGCTGGCATCCCAACAGTTAGCAGGATCCCTTACTGTCTTCTCTCCCCCCTCACTCCAAAAAAGGGCATTCACATACTCAATACCAAACAGAATGACTAAGTCCTATCTGATCTGACAGGCCCAGGCCAATTGCCCTTGCTAAGGTCCTGGGAGAGCACAAACAATTTTTAATAGTGATGTAACACCTGGTAAATAGCACAGGGGCTTCCTAGTGGATGGGAAACGTTCCTTGCTGTTTGTAAAGGAGTTTAGAGGATCTTTTTTATTTAAACAACAACTTTCAGAGAAGAGCTTCACAAGAGTCCTGATTCCACTCCACCACTTTTTTCTTCTTCTGCTTACAGGCTAGCTGAGCCCAGGGGAGTTGATCCACAGTTTGGTACATGAGACATATGCCAACCATCCAGCTGGGACACCAGCAAGTTTGATTTAGCCTGCTACTTCCCTCCTCAGCGTGACTGGCCCAGGACCTACGGGCTGCCACTCTTGTTCCAGTGGGCTGGAAGTTGAATCTCTTTACACTTTGACAAGGGAGACACTCCACTGCGGTGCCATTTCTTCCTGTTCCTCTCCCGCAAGGATCTGCAAGCCTGAAACAAGTGGATCCTTCTGTGTCTCCAATGACCAGGACAGCATCTTGCAGCCACTATCAGTCTGGAGCTGTGGTGACTCCAGAAAGGGCAGCTGTAGGCAGCCTTGGGACACAAAAGTAGCAGAGGCTTAACCTCTTCACTTGCACAACATGCCTTCTTGTGCCACGGATACTACCTCTGTTACTACCCACCAAGTGCTTTGTCTCCTTAACTGGCTTCTGGAACAAGAGTAATGTCACTAGGGTCCGCGTGGGAGGAACATGGCTCAGCTGGCTGTGCTAGCAGGAATCCCGACTTAAGGATGTAGTTACAGAACACTAGCACAAAAAAGCAGATTGGGAGGGGGTTTGATCCATGCCCCTTGTCCTGCCAAGTGAGCGATGGGCCGCTTGGACGACCATGCCAAGAAGCGGATAGTGGAGCTGCGCAAAGCCGGGCTGAGCTTCCGCAAAATTAAGAAGGTTCTAGAGCTGGACAATATCCGGGTGACCCCACAGGCTGTCTACCTGTTCCTCAAGCGTAAGAATGTGGAGCCGGCACAGCCTACAGGAGCCTCCCATCTCCAACCAGCTGGAGGTCGGGGGAGCAGGAGAATGGCCATCAACCGGGCTGGCTGGGAGGACGAGCAGCTCTGGAACTTGCTACAGGAAAATGAGACTGAACAGAACAAGCAGGCAGAGCTCAGGAGCAGGAGGCAGCCAGATCCCAAGCCCCCAGCACTCCCTGGAAGAGCCACCATGACCAGCAAGGAGCCACACCTCAATGACAACCAAGACTGCAAGAACAGCATCAAAATAGTCAGCGTGACGTCTCTGTGCAAGGATAGTGGGCAGTTTGGGACAGTGCCTGCAGTGCCCATGGATCCATCTCCAGCAGCACAGCTATCCCCTATTAACAGTAAGGCCTGGCTTTCTCATTTGTTGTCCATTAGTCTTAGATAGGCCTCTCCACTTCTCTAAGCAGCCTGGTGAGTTGTGAGCAGTCCCAAGGGTCTCTGCTCACATCCTTGTTTCCCTGGAGCATAGCTGAGATTGGGGAAAGGTGCACGGTGGACCTGGAAGGACTTAGGTGCATGGTAGAGCTGGAAGGACTTAGTCCCTATAGATGGAGGGGTCTCACTCCCCTGTGGGACTGGGGAAAGGCTGGCAATGCAGTTCAAGGGTCTCATTTGAAGGTGCTTCTCTCTCTGGTTACTCTGTCAATCCATCCAGGTGACGACTGCTCTGGGATTCGGACCTCAGCTGTGGGTAGCCACCCAGCTCCGCTCCCACCAGCCACGGTGCAGCAGCAGCAGCTGAATAGCAGGGGCAGGATCTTCTTGCCACCTGCCAGGAATCCAGCCTTAATTATGAAGAAGAAGATTGTGGACAGGGCCATCCATCTCCAGAAAAAGGTATGGGGCTGGGAAGGCTGGTTGTCCTGTGGCTAGAAACCCCTTCTCCAGCCCAGCAAGACAGGGGATCCGCTCAGGCAGCAACCCATCAGGTTACAGTTAAGTTGGCCTGGAAGGGCTGGTAGTGCTCCTCCCATACCCAACTGGAGAAAGCTCTGTGGGAACCCAGGCTCCAGTGCACAGGAGGGACAAGGAGATCATGGGCTTCTATAAGGTGCCCACTCAAGTGACCTGCTCTGTGGAGTTAAGTGGGGGGGGGAGGGGTAGGAGAGATGGGGCCAGCTTGTGGGGAATGCAGCTGTCTTCATGCAGTCTGACCAATGCAATGGGAGGCCAGTGGACTTGGTGACTCGGGCCCAAGGCTTCCCTCCACCGTTGCCTCAGCAGATTGGATTTTTACCCACTCAGAATCCTTGAGGTTTGTTAAGAATCAGAGAGGTAGCCGTGTTAGTCTGGAATTGCAGAAGTGACAAAGAGTCCTGTGGCACCTTAAAGACTAACTAAAGTATTGAAGCATAAGCTTTCGTGGGCTAGTACCCACTTTGTCGGATGCATGCAGTGGAAGTAACATGCATGCATCTGACAAAGTGGGTATTAGCCCACAAAAGCTTATGCTTCAATACTTTAGTTAGTCTTTAAGGTGCCACAGGACTCTTTGTCACTTCTGAGGTCTGTTTGTGGCTCTGCGTGGCCTTGGGTAAATCACTTCCCTTCTCTGTGCCTCAGTTATCCCTGCTTAGCAGAGGGGGAAAGTCCTTTGAGGGCTTCTGTCAGCAGGCATCCTAGGTACTCTCCGACCCGCAGGCTCCATGAGTAAGGTGGGTGGAAGCTTCCCCAACTGTACTCACCCTAGTTTGGACAAGGAATTTGAGTTACTGGTGGCCCCAGACCCATCCTGCATGGCAACTGTGACTGTGCCACATGTAGAAAAGGAGAGCAGGAGAGAAATGAGTTTTTGGGCTGAACACTGCCAGCCAGACCAGAGACCCATGCTCTGTGGACTTTTAATGAACAGGTTTGGTTCACAATTGCTCCAGACCTTTGCCCAGGTGGTAGCTTCTGTTCATTCTGAGGTTTCTGCTAGAGAGGAGAGGGGAGGCCTGAGGGGAAGCAGCGGAGCTGAGCAGGGAGGAGAGAGACACGGATTGCAGGAGATGCTGCTGGGTGGCAATGAGATGCATTGGCAGAGCTTGGGGGAGGGAAGAACCCAAGAACGAAGCTCCAGGTCAGGACTGAGCCACACTTGGACACTAGTCTGCATGACTGAAGCTCTGGAGGATGGTGTGGACTGCATCCTCAGCAAGTTTGCAGATGACACTAAACTGGGAGGAGTGGTAGATACACTGGAGGGTAGGGGTAGGATACAGAGGGACCTAGACAAATTAGAGGATTAGGCCAAAAGAAATCTGATGAGGTTCAACAAGGACAAGTGCAGACTCCTGCACTTAGGAAGGAAGAATCCCATGCACTGCTACAGACTAGGGACCGAATGGCTAAGCAGCAGTTCTGCAGAAAACGACCTAGGGGTTACAGTGGATGAGAAGCTGGATATGAGTCAGCAGTGTGCCCTTGTTACAGCATTTTGGGCTGTAGAAGTAGGAGCATTGCCATCAGGTCGAGGGACATGATCATTCCTCTCTATTAGGCATTGGTGAGACCGCATCTGGAATACTGTGTCCAGTTTTGGGCCCCACACTACAAGAAGGGTGTGGATAAATTGGAAAGAGTCCAGAGAAGGGCAACAAAAATTATTATGGGCCTGGAGCACATGACTTATGAGGAGAGGCTGAGAGAACTGGGATTGTTTAGTCTACAGAAGAGAAGACTGAGGAGGGATTTAATAGCTACTTTCAACTACCTGAAAGGGGGTTCCAAAGAGGATGGATCTAGACTGTTTTCAGTGGTACCAGATGACAGAACAAAGGAGTAATGGTCCCAAGTTGCAGGGGGGAGGTTTAGGTTGGATATTAGGAACAACTTTTTCACTAGGAGGGTGGTGAAGCACTGGAATGGGTTACCTAGGGAGGTGTTGGAATCTCCTTCCTTAGAGGTTTTTAAGGTCAGGCTTGACAAAGTCCTGGCTGGGATGATTTAGTTGGGGATTGGTCCTGCTTTGAGCAGGGGGTTGGATTACATGACCTCCAGAGGTCCCTTCCAACCCTGATATTTTACGGTTCCATTCTGTGATTCCAACAGGTGCTCATGAGCTTGAGGCTCACTTGCAGTGTAATAAGGTATCTTGAATCCTGTTCATGGCTGATGCTTGTAATTCTCCAATATTGACCAGGCAACCATTCACAACGGGAACAGTCCATCTGACTCGACAACTGTCCTGCCCTTCTTGGTGGGAGTGCAGCCAGCTAGTCAGCCTCCCAGGGTGAACCCATCTGTCATGGCAGCCTCTTTGAGCCGCAGCGCACATGTAAGTAGTCTGAGATGCGCACAGTTCATAGGCACCAGCCAATCCAGTGAATGAACCATCAGGTTGCCATGGACACCAGGATAGATCACCACAACACATTCTGGCTGGCTTGTCATGCTTCCTTGGGACAAAGCTGTAAGCGGCATGGTCACCTGCTCTTAATGACTCTGAGTACATGCTGATCTCTGCCAGGACTCAAATTGCAGGATGCAGAGATAGCAAGGGGAAAACATACAAGACTGAGGGGTGTGACAGACCGCTCTCTCACCCCTCTCAGGAACACAGGCAGGAAACCCTTCTTTGCTTCAAACAGTGCTCTTTAATCACAGTGCAGGACCCCACCACCAATATATACAGCTTTATACAATCCAGTCTTCAGCTTACAGCTCTTCAGACTCTATATAGTCCAGCTTACAGTTTACAACTCCAACACACAGCTCTGACTAGCTCCAACCACCACCTCACTCTATACCATCCCCACCACCCTGGGCTTGCTTCCTGGCAGGCCTTTTATCCCCCTGAGGAGGCTGCCAGGTGCAACTCATCCCTGTTGATTGCCCTGCAAGCCAGGTGGCTGATTAGCCTTTCTGCAAGGGAGGTTTGCAGAGGGCTTTCCTCCCTCTTAAAGGGCCGTCAGGGCTGGCTCAGGCACTCCTAGCCAGCACCCTGCCACACACCTCCCCCCTTAGCCTAGCCCCATCGGGCTGGCTCAGACCCTTCAATATTTTCCCTTAGGCTTCGGGGTGTCCTGCCCATCTGTGGTGGAGACCCCTGCTGCCTTCTTAGGGCTAGGGCCAGCTTCCTCTGCCTCAGCTTCCCTTGCGGCTGCGGCAGAGAGCCCTACTTCTAGCCTTGCGCAATAGAGGCAGGGTATCGGCCGCCCCTGTGCCCTCCGATGCTCACACCACTCGCATGGTGCTTCATCACACAGGGCAACTTCCCCGGCCTCAATTTCCCCCAAGCTCTCACAGGGGCTCAGGGCCTCCTCTGTGGAGCTTACCTCCTGCTCTGGCCTCAGCCCTTCCTGGCTGTCTAGGTCCTTCGCTGGGTTAGTGGGCTGGGACCCGCCCCTTCGCTTGACCGAGCCCCCTGTATGGGTTCTCACGCCCGGCCTTGGGGCAGCCCGGGGCCTCATACCTCCCACCGGGCCCCAGTCCCGCCCAATGATTACGGGGCAAGGTAACCCCGCAGCCACCCCGACCCGCTTCCAGCGGAATCGGCCGCTGATCTCGAGGGGGACCTGGGCCACCTGACAGGACTTCCTGTCCCCGTGGACACACTGCAGGTCCATTTTAGCCCCTGGGATCAGCCACTCGGGGCGGATCAACGCTCCGAGCGTGCAGGGGGAGGCTGAGTCCACTACCCCCGGTTGGAACTTCCTCCCCACCTGCACCCGCAGAGTGGGCATCCCCTTATGCGGTTTCCGCCCCCAAACCTTGGTCCACCCACACCAGTCGGTGTAGCCACACTCCATGGCTGGGCAGTCCCTTTTAATGTGCCCTGGCTTCCCACACTGCCAGCAGGTAAGCCGGGCCACTCTTCCTGGCGCCCCCCTGGGCTCCCCATCAGTCCCTTTGCCTTTAGCTGGGGGGAAGTCCATGGGCCGACGCCCCAAATCCCAGACCCATCGCGGTCGGTCTTCTCCCCGAGGTCCCTCTGCCTCGACGTACTCCTCGGTCAGGCGCACCGCAGACTCCACCGTCTCCGGCTGGTGCCTCCTGACCCAGGTACGGACAGTCTCAGGGAGGCTGAGCAAAAACTGCTCCATGATCAGGGAGTCCATAATTTCCTCCCCTGACCGGGCCTCCGGCCTCAGCCAACACGTCGCCCAGTCTCTTAGCCTCTGGGCAAACGCCCGGGGCCGCACCGCCGGCGTCCAGCGGGCCGCCCGTAACTTTTGGCGGTATTTCTCCGGTGATAAACCGACCCGGTCCAAGATGGCCGCTCTCACAATATCAAAGTCTCGGGCCTCTGCATTCCCCAGGGCCATGTAGGCCGCCTGGGCTTCGCCCACAAGGTAGGGAGCAAGACGGAGGGCCCGGGTGGTCCACTCCCACCCGGCTGTGGTGGCTGCCCTCTCAAAAAGTCCCGCAGTACCTTCAGCTCCAACTGAGCCTGCTGCATCTGGTGGTTTCGCTGCAAGGCATGCATGGCCTGCTGGGTCCACTCCTGTTCTTCCACGAGACACTGCAGGGTTCCCTCCATCTCAGGGCCACCAGTTGGATTGCTGGTGTAGCGATCCCACCTCTGACACCACTTGTGACAGACCGCTCTCTCACCCCTCTCAGGAACACAGGCAGGAAACCCTTCTTTGCTTCAAACAGTGCTCTTTAATCACAGTGCAGGACCCCACCACCAATATATACAGCTTTATACAATCCAGTCTTCAGCTTACAGCTCTTCAGACTCTATATAGTCCAGCTTACAGTTTACAACTCCAACACACAGCTCTGACTAGCTCCAACCACCACCTCACTCTATACCATCCCCACCACCCTGGGCTTGCTTCCTGGCAGGCCTTTTATCCCCCTGAGGAGGCTGCCAGGTGCAACTCATCCCTGTTGATTGCCCTGCAAGCCAGGTGGCTGATTAGCCTTTCTGCAAGGGAGGTTTGCAGAGGGCTTTCCTCCCTCTTAAAGGGCCGTCAGGGCTGGCTCAGGCACTCCTAGCCAGCACCCTGCCACAGGGGGCAGATTGATTTGCCATTTACTGTCCTGATGGCAGCATTTCTGGGGTAATTAGCAGGGTAATGAATAACAACCAGGCAGAGGCAAAGCTGGAGCTGAGAGGAGCCTGGTGTTCTGTATCTGCTCCACTGCTAGGCCCAGTCTTCACACTGCTTTCTAAAAAGGCATGGTCTTTTTCAGTTTTGCACACTGCAAGACTACTACAGAGGGGCCAAGCTGAAGGTGGTGGGCAGGGCTAGAGTAGCGGTGGCAGCATACAATGGTAGATAAGATTAGAGGTCAGATCAGATCACAGAGGGATGCAGCTGTCTGGTACTAGAAGTCCTACCCTCACATGCATATCTGCTGACTCTTGAATTCAGAATTCAGAGATCTGTGCTGAGCTGATTCTATAGGAAATGGCCCGTCACTGCATTTCTGATCTTTCTTCCAGGTCAAAGATGCCAGCACTCAAACGGCTCTGCTTAACGCTGCCTCTCCTCCAGGCAATCAGAACCCTGTGTGGAGTGGGCAGATGCTGGCCCCCTCACTCAGCCCCCATGCCATTGCTGAGAAGCTGGATGCTGTACACACACAGGTGCAGAAACTGACGCATGCAATGCACGCGGTGCTAGAGAGACAGTGCCGCATGGAGCGCCAGCAGGAGCAGCAGCGGCGTTTCCAGCAAGAAGTGCTGATGACACTTCAGCAGCTCAGCTCCACTGTGAGCCATGGGACAGTGCCAGGAAACGAGCCCTGTGTCCCCTTCAGCAGCATGGCTGATCCCTCACCCACTGTGCCCAACTTCAGTCAATTCAAGATGGAGCTTATCTGATGAAAGGCTGATGCCAGCATACATGGGCCAGGGCATAAGAGCGGCATGGAGCTAGCTCTGGACAAAGCAGCTAGCATGGGCCATCCTAACCGAAGTATAAAGGGATCCCAAGCAGGCAGCTGCAGCTGAGTGAAGAGAAGCAGGTATTAGCACTTCATAAACTGCACCTCTAGGAGCCTGGCTAAGGCCCTTCTACTGCAAGAACAGAAGACTGGGAGGAGGAAGGCCACCAATAACACTGACAGTCTGCTTCGGCCTAGTTAATCCAGACGTGCTTCTCCCGGGAAGAGGCATGTCCCAATGGGAAGCTAAAATAACACATGCTAAAGGAAAGCCTTAATTCTAGCCTCTGTATACAGCAAATGAAATACTGGTTTAGCCCCCAAGGCCCAGGCTCAAAGGATATGGGACTCCCGCAGCTTAGAGAGGCTGGCTACATCCAAGCACCATGCTACATTAGAAGGAAGGAAAACATGGTGGCAGGCATCAGTCTCTCCTTGTCAGAGCAAGTATTTAATGTTTACACGGGGAAGGGAGTGTGAGCATTAGAATATCCAGGAGCTTGGGTTTTGGATGCTTTGTGCCCTTTCTTTCAGAGTGGTATGTGGAGAGTAAAATAATCTCAGTAAAGTCTATACACCCACTGCTCTAGAAACAGACTGGGCTCTATGTGGCAAGCTGGTTGTCTTTCATATACCACATCCCTCTAGTCTACAGCAATGAGAGATCAGCTGCAATCACACCTATCTACATACCCGCGCTAGCTGAAGTACTGAACAGGGAAGCCAGGGCAGTGCATACTGCAGGGTAGACTAGCTGCAGAGATAATGAGCCAGTGTTTCAGGCAGACTTGTACCTCTACACCAGCTGCACTCATGCCCCAGGATTGATGGAGGGTGGAGGGTTCTCCTGCAGTGACCAAAAATTTGGGGATAAGGAGCAGAGGTAGGAACTGCTCATTTCACTGCACTTCAGACCAAGTGTGACTAAGTCCTCTCCCTGCCCCTTGATCCCAGGGAAACCAAGGCTAGCTGCGGCAGTTGACCACAACTTAAACTGCCCCTTTCTTCCCTTGCTGCATTTGGGCTGCTGTACAATTTACATAACAGGGTGGAGAGGGTCTGTGGCACAGGCCTCATTGGGTACGTAATGCAGGGTAGAATGGGTCTGTTGGATAGGGCTCGGCAGGTATGTAACAGGAAGCAGGAATGTTGCATGGGGCTTGGTAGATATATAACGTGGAGTGGAGCAGGTCTGTTGGACAGGGCTGGGTGGGTAAGTAACACGGGGTTGAGCGGGACTGTGGCACAGGGCCCATCAGGTACATAACTGGGTGGAGCGGGTCAGTTAGGACTGTACTGCTGAGGATGAAAGGCCCAGGGAACGAGAGCAGTCAATGGGAGCAGAGGGAAACCTACCCATAGATGGGACCCTCCTTCCAGATTGTGCTGGGGTTACCTCTCAAGGGAAGGGAACTCCAGTCATTAGGAGAAGGCAGGTGTTAGTAATGGGAGATTCGATCATTAGAAACATAGATAGCTGGGCTTGTGATGACCATGAGAACCGTATGGAGAATTGCCTGCCTGGTGCAAAGGTTCATAGAATCATAGAATATTAGGGCTGGAAGGGACCTCAGAAGGTCATCTAGTCCAACCCCCTGCTTAAAGCAGGACCAGTCCCCCACTAAATCATCCAACCAGGGCTTTGTCAACCTGACCTTAAAAACCTCTAAGGAAGGTGATTCTACCACCTCCCTAGGTAACCCATTCCAGTGCTTCACCACCCTCCAAGTGAAAAAGTTTTTCCTAATATCCAATCTAAACCTTCCCAACTACAACCTGAGACCATTACTCCTTGTTCGGTCATCTGCTACCACTGAGAACAGTCTAGATTCATCCTCTTTGGAACCCCCTTTCAGGTAGTTGAAAGTAGCTATCAAATCTCCCCTCAGTCTTCTCTTCTGTAGACTAAATAATTCCAGTTCTCTCAGCCTCTCTTCATAAGTCATGCGCTCCAGGCCCCTAATCATTTTTGTTGCCCTTCTCTGGACTCTTTCCAATTTATCCACATCCTTCTTGTAGTGTGGGCCACAAAACTAGACACAGTACTCCAGATGAGGCCTCACCAATGTCAAATAGAGGGGGAAAATCACGTCCCTCGATCTGCTGGAAATGCCCCTACTTATACAGCCCAAAATGCCATTAGCCTTCTTGGCAACAAGGGCACACTGTTGACTCATATCCAGCTTCTCATCCACTGTAATCCCTGGGTCCTTTTCTGCAGAACTGCTGCCTAGCCATTCGGTCCCTAGTCTGTAGCAGTGCATGGGATTCTTCTGTCCCAGGTGCAGGACTCTGCACTTCTCCTTGTTGAACCTCATCAAATTTCTTTTGGCCCAGTCCTCTAATTTGTCTAGGTCCCTCTGTATCCTATCCCTACCCTCCAGTGTATCTACCACTCCTCCCAGTTTAGTGTCATCTTCAAGCTTGCTGAGGGTGCAGTCCACACCATCCTCCAGATCATTGATAAAGATATTGAATAAAACCGGCCCCAGGACCGACCCTAGGGGCACTGCGCTTGATACAGGCTGCCAACTAGACATGGAGCCATTGATCACTACCCGTTGAGCCCGACGATCCAGCCAGATTCCTATCCACCTTATGGTCCATTCATCCAGCCCATACTTCTTTAACTTTAAGAATACTGTGGGAGACCGTATCAAAAGCTTTTCTGAAGTCAAGGAACAACACATCAACTGCTTTTTCCTCATCCACAGAGCCAGTTATCTCATCGTAGAAGGCAATTAGGTTAGTCAGGCATGATTTGCCCTTGGTGAATCCATGCTGACTGTTCCTGATCACTTTCCTCTCCTCTAAGTGCTTCAGGATTGATTCCTTGAGGACCTGCTCCATGATTTTTCCAGGCACTGAGGTGAGGCTGACTAGCCTGTAGTTCCCTGGATCCTCCTTCCCTTTATTAAAGATGGGCACTACATTAGCCTTTTTCCAGTCATCCGGGACCTCCCCCGATCGCCATGAGTTTTCAAAGATAATGGCCAATGGCTCTGCAATTACATCAGCCAACTCCTTTAGCACCCTTGGATACAGCGCATCTGGCCCCATGGACTTGTGCTCGTCCAGCTTTTTTAAATAGTCCAGAACTACTTCTTTTTCCACAGTCACCTCCTCCCCATGCTGTGCTGCCCCAGTGCAGTAGTCTGGGAGCTGACCTTGTTCGTGAAGACAGAGGCAAAAAAAAGCATTGAGTACATTTTGCTTTTTCCACATCCTCTGTCACTAGATTGCCTCCCTCATTCAGTAAGGGGCTCCCACTTTCCTTGATTTTTTTTCATGTTGCTAACAAAGCTGAAGAAACCCTTCTTGTTACCCTTAACATCCCTTGCTATCTGCAACTCCAAGTGTGATTTAGCCTTCCTGATTTCACTCCTGCATGACTGAGCAATATTTTAATATTCCTCCCTGGTCATTTGCCCAATCTTCCACTTCTTGTAAGCTTCTTTTTTGCATTTAAGATCAGCAAGGATTTCACTGTTCAACCAAGCTGGTCGCCTGCCATATTTACTATTTTTTCTACACATTGGGATGGTTTGTTCCTGCAACCTCAATAAGGATTCTTTAAAATACAGCCAGCTCTCCTGGACTCCTTTCCCCTTCATGTTCATCTCCCAGGGGATCCTGCCCATGAGTTCCCTGAGGGAGTCAAAGTCTGCTTTGCTGAAGTCCAGGGTCCGTATTCTGCTGCTCTCCTTTCTTCCCTGTGTCAGGATCCTGAACTCTACCATCTCATGGTCACTGCCTCCCAGGTTCCCATCCACTTTTGCGGATCTCTCGAGACATCTAGATAGATTTATGAATAGTGCTGGGGAGGAGGTGGTGGTCGTGGTACATGTAGATACCCATGACATAGGGAAGGGCAGGAGAGACAGCCTGGAGGACAAATTTAGGCTGCTAGGAAAGAGACTGAAATCCAGGACCTCTACAGTGGCATTCTCAGAAATGCTTCCAGTTCCACGCACAGGACCAGGTAGGCAGGCAGAAAAATGGGTTACTTACCTGTAACTGTTGTTCTTCGAGATGTGTTGCTCATATCCATTCCAGTTAGGTGTGCACGCGCTGTGTGCACGATTGCCGGAAGATTTTTTCCCCTAGCAACAGGCTGGGTCGAGCAGGGAGCCCCCTGGAGTGGCGCCGCTATGGTGCCGCATAAATACCCCTGCCGACCCTGGCCCCCCTCAGTTCCTTCTTGCCAGCTAATCCAACAGTGGGGAAGGAGGGAGGGTTTGGAATGGATGTGAGCAACACATCTTGAAGAACAACAGTTACAGGTAAGTAACCAATTTTTCTTCTTCGAGTGCTTGCTCATATGCATTCCAGTTAGGTGACTGCAAGCCATACCTAGGTGGAGGGGTCGGATTGACCCACTGCTGAGTGAAGGACCGCTGAACCAAACGCCGCATCGTCCCTGGCCTGCTGAACTATGGCATAGTGGGCGGCGAAGGTGTGGACAGAGGACCAGGTGGCCGCCCTGCAGATGTTCATGATCGGAACTCTCTCCCGGAAGGCCGCAGTGGAGGCTTGCGCTCTTGTGGAGTGAGCCGTTATCTGCTCTGCGGGTCTGTCTGCCAGCTCGTAGCAGGTGCGGATGCATGCAATTATCCAGGAGGAGAGACTCTGGGCGGAGATCGGTTGGCCTTTCATCTGATCCGCTACTGCAATAAAGAGTTGTCGTTTTCCTAAATGGCCTTATGCGGTCTAAATAAAATGCAAGTGCTCTACGAACATCGAGCGTGTGCAATTGTTGCTCCCTTCTGGAGGTGTGGGGCTTCGGGTAGAAGACCGGCCGGAATATGTCCTGATTAATGTGGAAGGGAGACACCACTTTGGGAAGGAAGGCTGGGTGGGGGCGCAGCTGCATCTTGTTCTTGTGAAAGACCGTATACGGTGGCTCAGAGGTTAGGGCCCTGATCTCCGACACTCTGCGTGCCGAGGTGATTGCCACGAGGAAGGCTACCTTCCAAGAGAGGTACAGCAAGGAGCACATGGCGAGGGGCTCAAAAGGGGGCATGGTAAGGCGGGAAAGCACGAGGTTTAGGTCCCAGGGAGGGATGGGTTGCTTAACCTGTGGGTAAAGTCTGTCCAGCCCTTTAAGGAATCTGGAGACCGTAGGGTCTGAGAAGACAGAGTGGTCTGCCAAGCCGGGATGAAATGCAGAGATGGCCACCAGGTGGACTCTAACAGTGGAGGTAGAAAGACTGTTTAAGGTCGAGCAGGTAATCTAGGATGACTGGGATGGACGCTTCCCTGGGAGTAGTGCTGTGCTGCATACACCAAGCGGAGAAACGGGTCCACTTTGCGGTATAGGTGCTTCTGGTTGATGGCTTTCTGCTTTCCAGAAGAACATTTTGCACCTCGGCTGAGCACAGGAGCTCCGGGCCCTTCAGCCACGCAGGAGCCACGCTGTGAGATGTAGAGACTGTAGGTCTGGGTGGAGTAGGTGACCGTGATCCTGAGAGATCAGGTCCGGCCACAGCGGGAGGCTGATGGGAGGGGCCTTGGACAGCTAGAGGAGGGATGCATACCAGCATTGTCTGGGCCAGGCCGGGGCTATGAGAATCATGTGCGACTTGTCCCGTTTGACCTTGATGAGCACCTTGTGCAGGAGCGGGATCGGAGGGAACGCGTAGAGCAGGTGACTCGTCCAGGGGAGGAGAAAGGCATCGGTTAGGGAGCCCTGAGAGCTGTCTCGGAAGGAGCAGAACTAGAGGCACTTCCTGTTCTGGTGAGTGGCAAAGAGGTCGATCTGGGGAAACCCCCACTGTAGGAAGATCGACCGAATAACGTCCGGGCGGATGGACCACTCGTGTGATAGGAAGGACCTGCTGAGGTGGTCCGCTGGCGTGTTCTGAATGCCTGGGAGGAACGAGGCCACCGGGTGAGTAGAGTGGGCTATGCAGAACTCCCAAAGGAGAACAGCTTCCTGGCAAAGGGGGCTCGAGCACGCTCCGCCCTGTTTGTTGATGTAAAACTGGGCTGTGGTGTTGTCTGTTAACACCGCTACACAGCGGCCTGCTAGCGTGCTCTTGAAGGTCTGACATGCTAGTCGAACCACTCTCAGCTCCCTGACATTTATGTGGAGGCGGAGATCGGTTTCTGACCAGCGACCCTGCATTTTGAGTTCGCCGATGTGGGCTCCCCAGCCCAGAGACGAGGCGTCCGTCACCAGGGACAAGGATGGGCGGGGCGGAAGGAAGGGGACTCCCTCGCAGACGAGGTCCTGATTTTCCCACCAGGCCAGAGCGTTGAGAGTAGCTCTCGGGATAGTAAGAAGGGTCTTTTATGCTGTCTACGTTTGGCCTGTAGACCGACGCAAGCCAGGCCTGGAGCGGGTGCAGCCGCAGTCTGGCGTGCTTGGTGACATGCGTGCATGCCGCCATGTGTCCCAGCAGGCTGAGGAACACGCGAGCTGTTGCCGTTGGGAAGGAGCGCAGGTCATGGACCGCTGTCTGAATGGCGAGAGAGCACGGCTGTGGGAGGGATGCCTTTGCCACAGTAGAATCCAGGAGAGCCCCTATGAACTCGATTGTCTGGGTGGGTTCCAGGGTAGACTTCTCCTCGTTGAGGAGGATACCCAAGCGGTCGAATGTGCGTATGATAAGCTGGATGTGCGTGCGCACTTGGTCCCTGGAGGTGCCCCGTATCAGCCAGTCGTCCAGGTACGGGTAGAGATGCACCCCGCGGCGGCGCAGGAACGCTGCTACCACTGCCATGCACTTGGTGAAGACTCTGGGCGCAGTGGACAGGCCAAAGGGTAGGACGGCAAATTGGTAATGCTCCCCTGCTATAAGGAAGCAGAAGTATAGTCTGTGGGAGGGCTTTATCGCGATGTGGAAGTAAGCGTCCTTCATATCGAGGGCAGCGAACCAGTCTCCAGGATCCAGTGAGGGAATGATAGTACCCAAGAAGACCATGTGGAACTTGCACTTGGCCATGTGGCTGTTGAGCCCGCGTAGGTTGAGGATGGGCCGTAGGCCCCCTTTCGCCTTGGGTATGAGGAAGTAACGGGAGTAGAACCCTTTCCCCTTGAACTCCTCTGGGACGGGCTCAATGGCTCCCAGCAAGAGGAGCGACCTTACCTGTACCAGGAGTTGCTCGTGAGACGCATCCCTGAAGAGGGACGGGGAAGGAGGGAATGTGGAAAACTGGAGCGAATATCCCAGCTCCACCGTGCGGAGGACCCACTGGTCCGATGTAATGCTTAACCAGGCACGGAGGAGGTGAGACAGACTATCGTGGAAGGGAGGATCCAGGTGTGTGACTGGTGCTCTGCCCCCGAGCGCACCTTCAAAAGTTAGGCTTTGGACCTTGAGGGGGTTTAGGGGGCTGCTGTTTGCCCACCTGTCTCGAGGAGAAGCGCCTGCGATTGCCATGTCCCCTGCGATGGAAGGAGTCTTGGGGGGGGGGCGGGGCGAGGAGGAGGGTAGAACCGCCTCGGCGGGATCCGGAAGGGCCTTCTCTGGGTGACTGGTGTGTGCATACCCAGAGTTCTGAGGGTCACCCTACAGTCTTTGAGGGTTTTCAGGCGTGAGTCAGTGGTCTAGGAGAAAAGACCGCACCCTCAAAGGGGAGGTCTTGAATCGTGTGCTCCACCTCCGTGGGGAGGTTAGATGCCTGCAGCCAAGCATTGCGCCTGAGGGTAACTCCTGACGCCACCGTTCTCGCCGCGGAGTCGGCAGAATCCAGGGCCGCCTGAAGGGAGATCTTAGCTACCTTTTTCCCTTTTTGGATAAAGGCGCCAAACTCCTGTTTGGCCTCTGGTGGGATAGCGCCTTCGAACTTTTGCATAGATCCCCATGCATTGTATGCATGTCTGCTCAGAAGGGCCTGTTGGTTGGCCACCCTGAGCTGCAGGCCCCCTGCTGAGTATATTTTCCTCCCAAAGAGGTCCAAGTTTTTGGCCTCCTTTGACTTCGGGGCCAGGGCTTGTTGGCCGTGGCGCTCCTTGTTGTTCATGGAGTCTACCACCAGAGATGAAGGCTGAGGGTGAACATACAAGTACTCATAGTCCCTTGCCGGGACAAAGTATCTCCTCTCCACCCCTTTTGCTGTAGGGGGAATGGAGGCTGGTGTCTGCCAAATGGTGGCCATGGACCTCTTTATTGTGTTAATAAAGGGTAGTGCCACCTTGGCCGGTCCGTCCTTGGACAAAATGTCAGCAACCGGGTCCTCAAACTCCACCACTTCCTCCATGGGAAGGTTCATGCCCCTGGCTACCGCCTTCAATAGGGCTTGGTGGGCGGACAAGTCTACAGGCAGTGGGCTAGATGCCGATGTGCCCACCACTGCCTCGTCCGGAGATGAGGACGACGAGGCCCCTGGCTCTGCAGGAAACATAGACACGTCCTGCTGAGGCATAGGTGGCACGGCCGACAATGACCCCGCGGTGGCTGCGGCTGTGTCCTCTGCCCCGCCGACTGGTGGGCGGCTGAGGGACGCCTCCGGCACCCTGGGCTCTGATGTAGAAACACCGGATGGGGCCCCTTGAGCCTGGTGATATGCCCAGGGTGTCCGGAAGGGCCAGCTTGTTGGATCCTGGGCATGAGGGTCGTAAGCTGGCCAATGCTCCTGTGGGGCAATCTGCTGGCCTTCCATGGAGCGGGGCGAGGCCATGGCCGATCGAGAGGGCCATGGGGGTGCCGAGCCCGCAAGTTGCTGCGGCAGGGACGGAGAGCAGTGCTGAGACCGGGACTGAACATGCTCTCGACGTCCAGGCGATCTGTTCCCATAGTGAGCGTGGTGGCCGGCTCGGGGAACGCCGCCTGCTTCGGGACCGGTGCCGGGGCGGAGACCGGTGCCGGGAGTATGACCGGCGCCTAGATAGGGAATGGCGCCGGGACTCCGATCGGCGACGAGACTCTGACCGGAGATGAGACTGTGACCGGCGCCGAGATCTGGAGCGAGGAGATCTGGATCGACGATGGGACCTTGATCTCGAAGTTGACCAGTGCCGAGACTGCGACCGGCACCGGGATGCAGATCAGTGCCGGGAGTACGAACGGCGCCCAGAGAATGATCAGTGCCGGGACTCAGAGGGTCTTACGGAGGGTGCCGCAGGCGGAATCATGGGCGGCTTGCCTCTAGATTGCACTGGCCTCTGGGTCACCGAGGAGGGGTCTGTAAGAGCTATAAGCTCCCTCGCAGCAGGTCTCTGGAGTGGATGGTAAGTGCTGTGTCGCCGGTGCCCTGGGAGGTGAGCTCACATGCACTGGACTCAACGGGGCCTGCACAGGCGCCGGAGTCGACGGTGTCGGTGCCGGCGGCTGTTGCCCTGAACGCTCCCCCACGGGACGCGGCTCTAAGGGCGCCGGAGTTGCGGTCACCGCGACAGAGGGCTCCGTCCTCCTCTTGTGGGCCGGGGAGTGCGAGCGGTGCCTGGGCTTCGCTTTTGGTCCCGGGGCTGGCAGTCTGGTTGCAGACAGTGGTGTTGGGACTCCCTTCTGTGAGGCCACCGGGGCGGGTTGCTTACCCGGCTCCAGTGCTGGGGCAAGAGCTGCCTCCATCAAGATCTGCCGTAGGCGAAATTCTCTCTCCTCCTTAGTGCGAGGTCTCAATTCCGCTCTGCCCCAGCGATGATTCAGCTTGTACTCCCTCAACGACGTCATGGGTGGGTGTTTGTCATCAGTGCAAGTGGCAGCTGGTGACACACTCTGCATGCAAGTGAGAATAGCCTCCCACAACCAGATGAGAGTGCGGTGCTCGGCCTACTCCTGTGAGGCAATTTAGAGACTGATGCGCCTGCTGTGCTTTCCAACAGTTGCAGCAGCAGCACCTCCAGACTCTGCCACTCAAAACGGAAGGCCCTTCCCTCTACTGTACAGACCCTTATATGCTCTGCTGTTATTGGGTAGAGCATAGGTCACGTGGTTTGCTTGGTTTCTGGCCTTTCAGTAGAAAGGGTGGAAAACTACAACCGAGGACTGGGGAAGAAGAGCAGCCACAATGGATTCCCAGTTGTTTGGGCAGTCAAGATGGTGAATTTAACATAAGCACCAGTTTTTCCCCTACAGAGCAGGTCTGTTGGATGGGGCTTGTCAGGTCTGTGATGCAGGGTAGATTAAGACTTTGGCACGGGGCCCGTTGGGTACATAACGGAGGGTGGAGCAGGTTTGTCTATGGGGCCCAGCGGGTAACACGGCGTGGAGCGGGTATGGCGCACGGGGCTCAGCAGGGACTCACTGCCGTCTGGAGCGAGTCAGTCACATGGAGCTGGGTGGGTACATAATGTGGGGTGAGGCTGGACTGTGACATGGGGCTGGGCGGGTGTGTAACATGGGGTGGAGCAGGACTGTCGCACAGGGCTGGGCGGATAAGTAACATGGGGTTGACCGGGACTGTGGCACAGCGGCAATCTGGTAGGTGATGTGGGGTGGCATGGGGCTGGGTGAGTATGTATGTAATGCAGGGTGGAGCGGGTCTGTGGCATGGGGCTGGGTGGGTATGTATGTAATGCAGGGTGGAGCGGGTCTGTGGCATGGGGCTGGGTGGATATGTATGTAATGCAGGGTGGAGCGGGACTGTGGCAGGGGGCCCATCAGGTACATAAAGGGGGGTTTGAGCAGGTCTGTCAGACAGGGCTGCATGAGTATGTAACGCAGGGTTGAGCGGGACTGTTGCATGGAGCTGGGCGGGTATGTGATTCAGTTGGGGATTGGTCCTGCTTTGAGCAGGGGGTTGGACTAGGTGACCTCCTGCGGTCCCTTCTAACCCTGATATTCTATGTAATGTGGGGGGTGGAGCGGGACTGAGACACTGAGCTGGCTGGGTACGTAATGTGGGATGGAGCTGGACTGTCGCATGGGGCAGGGTGGGTTTGTAATGCGGGGTGATGCGGGTCTGTAGCATGGGGCTCGTTTGGTACATAACTCTGTGTGGAGCGGGTCTGTTGAATGGTGCTTGGTGAGTACATAATGTGGGGTGGAGCAGGAATGTGACATACAGCCTGTTGGGTTTGTGATGCAGGGTGGACCAGGACTGTGGACCCTGTGGGTCCGTCGGGTATGTAATGGGGGGTGGAGCAGGTCTGTTGGATGGGGCTGAGCAGGTACATAATTTGGGATGGAGGGGGACTGTGGCACGGGACTCATCAGGTATGTAAGGTGGGATGGGCTGGGACTGTGGCATGGGGCTGGTTGCATACATGATGCAGGGTGGACCGGGACTGTGGGATGGGGTCCATCGGGTATGTGATGCGAAGAGGACTGGGACTGTGGCATGTGGCCCATTGGGTATGTAACGGGGTGGAGCACGTCTGTTTGATGGGGCTGGGCAGGTACGTAAAGCAGGGTCGTGCACTTAACAGTGGTGGAGCAGGACTGTGACACTGGGCTCATCGGGTATGTAATGTGGGGTGGAGCAGGACTGTGGCATGGGACCCATCAAGTACATAATGCAGAGTGGAGCGGGACTGTCAGACAGGGCTCAGCGTGTACATAACGCAGGGTGCATACTCTGACAGGAATGTGTCAATGCAATAGAGGACTATGAAATATGGTAACACGGGACTTTGAACACTGGTATAGTGTTTGATCAGTAGAGGGCACAAGTAGCATGCCACATCTGCAATTAGCAGTTAGGGAACTCCTGCTGTTTGATACTGAGGCCTTGTCTACACTGCGGGGGAAGGGGGCGTGAGCTAAGTCGGTCTAAGTTACGCAGCTTCAGCTACGTATAGCATAGCTGAAGTCAATGTACTTAGAGCTACTTACTCAACTGCTGCATTTCCCCAGTCGACTTTGCCTACTCTTTTTGCTCCTGTGGAGTACTAGAGTCAACGGGAGAGCGCTCAGCAGTCTATTTATCACGTCTTCACTAGACATGATAAATTGACCCCTGCTGGATCCATCACTGTAGACTCTAGAGTCTAGAGGTAAGTGTAGACATGCCCTGAGTTGTTCACTTGATGGAGGCAAGAGATCCCATCTGAAGAGGGCCCAGAGGAAATCTGCTACACAGCCATCCTCTCCCCCTCCCCACAGCTTCTCCACTGCCTGCCTGCTCAGGCAGCTCTAAGAATGAGAAGAACATCTTGCACCAAAGACACTGCCCGGGGCATAAAACAATCCTACCGGCTTAGGGGTTAAACACAGTCAAGCCAGGGCCTCCATGGGGCAGAAATAACAGATTCTCAAACAGAGAAGTTCTACCCAGATCACCTTAGAAGCAAACTTTATGCATCAATCACATGCAAAACTATCCCATCTTCATATTAATGCATTTAGGCTTGTAAACCTCTGCCCCCTGCTATACTATTATCAGAATGGCAGTATAGTAACACATTTTACTTGCATGTACCACAGCAATCAGGCTGAATAAGAACTCGACTCAACTTCCAGGATAAGCCAGTCTGTCCTTCTGTTAATCTTTACCCCAGCTGACCAGAGCTTGAGACAATTCCCATGCCCCTGCAAGCTACCACTACTTGATTTATCACTGGTACCTAACCTGTCTTGGGAGAAGACTAAGGAACACTATTGTCTTCTCACCCCAGTCTCACAGCCCATTCACATTGGGGACAGCCATCCTGCTGCAGCGTGGAGGCTTTCAAGCTGTCTATCCACCACAAGCTTTGTCGAGAAAAAATCCTCACAGAGTCCATTTCTTAAATCTTTTAGTCAGTGGTACACCACTCAGAGTTTAAAAAATAACCCAGGCACTTGAAATGTAAATGTAGAGTGGGTCTGTGCAACAGTCCTGGTGTCGGGGCGGGTACTGGACAGAGCGCTCCTTCATCTTGAGATGCAAGCCTAACCCACCCCTAGAATAATAGATCTTGCCAGTGATGTTTTTCCTGGAAGAGTTAGAAGTCTGCTGCCATCTGTCTGCAGTCATTCATTTCCATGGTGGTGTAATTCACCGAGTGTCTAAACAATGGGTGAAAATGCGAGAAGGTTAGTTATTTTGCTCTTTCATAGCGCCCCTAAGCATTGAGCCAAATACAGTCAGGGTCTCATGTTCAGCAATTCTGTGGCCCTGGCTTTAGAATTACTATAAAAGCTAACTCAAACCTTCATTAACTCAAACCTTTTAATTCTTATAGTTATACTGACACCCTTCCACCTGTGAACTAAATGAAACTAGGGGATAGTATTGTTCTCCCAAGTCTGCAGACAAAGCTCAGAGGTATCCACTATCCCCATTCAGCTTATGAGTGTTGACTCTGAAGCCTACTGATGGCAATGCATATAATATTAGTTTCAAAATATTCAAGTTGAGTATGTGTCTGATTTTTTTAGGAATCCATTTTTAAGCCCCCACATGCTATACCTAAGATTCCTTTTAAAGAAAAGTTAAAGGGTTTTTATACTACCCTATTCAGATTTAAGTATTTTTCAGCCTATGGTAGACTGGGAAAAAGTAAAATTGATTAGACGGTGTCCTATCAAATATACAAAATTAAAATATTTGAACAAATGGGAAAGTTAGTGAGAAGAATTTCTTTGCTCTAGTTACAAATAATGTTTAAAATACAATATTTTTCAAAGCTTTCAATGTGGATAACATCAGCAAAGCCATCCAAGAGCCTGTCTATCAGTGATACCACACGAACAACAGGGCGATGTTTTTGCTGATACAGACTAATACAGCTGCCACTCTGAAACAGGAACATTGAGACTCTTGGCAGCAGCCAGAGACGGGAACTAGTCATTAGTGTCAGTCCCCCAAAGTGGGAAGTCACATCTTTCCTGCCCTTCAAGGGACAAGAGGCAGCTCCTCCCTAGTGCTAAGAGTCCCCTCCCAACCACGGGGTTCCAGGAACCCCCATAACCCTGTCACTAGGCCCTCTAGCTTCCCCCTGGCCAAACATAATGGCAGAAGTTATCAGTACAAGCATTCCAAACAGCAGAAAACAGCCTGTGCCCTGGTCTACACTAGGGGAGTGGATCGACCTAAGATACTCAACTTCAGCTACAAGAATAGTGCAGCTGAAGTTGAAGTATTTAGATCATCTTACCACGCCATCTTCATGGTGCTGAATCAACTGCTGCTGCTCCCCTGTCGACTTTGCCTATGCCTCTCGTGATGGTGGAGTACTGGAGTCGATGGGAGAACGCTTGGGGATTGATTTATCGCATCTAGATTAGATGCGATAAATCGATCCCTGATAAATCGCTACCTGCCGATCCGGTGGGTAGTGTAGACATAACCTGAGTTTAATATGGCACCCATGGTATTCTATATACTGATCATATCCTGAATTCCTGGAAACCCTCCATTACAAGATGACCTGAAACTGATGGAGGAACTGCAGTCTGCTGCACTAGGGGATTCCTACCATTGAATTTAGGTTCAGCTTCTTCTGGTGTGCACAGGTCTCTTGGTAGATTATTATGCCCCCCCAATAAGGGCAGTATCATTGGCATATGATGGGGTTGGGAAGGAATCACTCGTGGCTCCCCTGTACATAAGGCAATAGGCAGACATGATGGTTTCTTACCTTTTGAAATAAGAGATGGCTACAGCGACTAGTATGAGTGTGAGCAAGATAGATCCCAGGACAAAGAGGGCTATTTCCCAGGTTTGGAAGGAGGCTGTGGGAAGAGAAGGGGAGACAGGTAGATACTTGTCTGAATTATGTAAGATATTCCTCATCTAGTGATATTGCTCTTCAGGAAAGAAAGGTTCCTTATGGTGAACACATCAGTGACCTATACAGCCCTCTCTTTCCACCTCACTGGGCTCAGGTCCCTGGAAAAAGCTCACTACACAGAATTTCTGTTTTAACTGTAACCCACTTTGAATTGCTGTTGGTCCTTGGTGGTGTATTGTTTTACTGGGGTGTTGTAGGCAAAAGACAGGGTGGTGCAACCCCATATGGAGCCCTCCTCCCATTTTGAATCCTGTAAGATCTGGTGTATCCCAAGGACTACAATGAAGCATTGCTGTGCTGTCACCAAACAGGATAATGTTCCACACAAAAGGAGGGTCACTGATTGTGCTCTTTGGAGTGCACGCCATTGGCCACAGGGCTATTAAGCTGCTTTAGCTGCCTGAGGCTAGGGTTTGCTGAATATGAACTCGCTGGCGGTTACAGTGTGGGTTGTGACTAATTCTGTATCCTAGCAAGGCCTTTGTATTCTATTCAGGGCCTTATACTGCACCCATCGTCAGGGTAGCAGAATGCCTTTCAGCAAAGACAACAATCCTCCCCTATGGGAGAGGGATGGCTCAGTGGTTTGAGCACTGGCCTGCTAAACCCCATGTTGTGAGTTCAGTCCTTGAGGGGGCCATTTAGGGATATGGGGCAAAAATCTGTAGTATGATTTAATTGGGGATTGGTCCTGCTTTGACCAGGAGGTTGGACTAGATGATCTCCTGAGATCCCTTTCAACCCTGATAGTCTATGGTCTTTTTCAGTTTTGCACATTGCAAGACTACTACAGAAGTGACAGGACTAGCACATCACCTTTCACTTAGGAGAAGCTGAATAGTCTTACGTCTTTCGGGCCAGGCCCCATTGCTTCTACCAGACCAGTTTGTAGAGATGAGGGTCTAGATGTCACCTGCTTTAGATCACCCCTCCTCCCCCAGCCATCCTCGTTCAATGCCAGCTCTGTAGAATATCTATCATGGATACTCAACAGAGCTGGCATTCTAGATCCAGCGCACTCAAGCTTGTGAGCAAATCATTGTGCCAGTTTTTCCTTTACTCACAACCACTCTGTGACGTTGACACTGTGCTGTCCGGAGCGACACATTCTTTGTTTGTTTTAAGTACTCTCCCATCCACGGAAAAGGGATGAGGGCTGGCAGCAAAGTCCCTGTGCCAGTTTAGGATTAGATGCTGCTGCTCTGGTGACTTAGCCCACACCTGACCTGAAAGCTGCAACATGGAGTCTGTGCAGGTGAAGTTGAGCTCTGTTGGGAGGCAAGGAAAAGAAGAGATTCTGGTTCAGTTTGGATGGGCTGCCTTTCTCCTCCCCACCCCCATAAATCTGCAACATTTCTATCTCAGTTCAAAAAATTCATGAGATTTCAGTGCCAAATCCAAACCAGTGTGCCACAAACACAAACCCTGGCCCCCAGCCCCATCAAACCCATCCCAGCAGCCCATCTCAGATTTTATCCTGGAGAGGTGCTAGGCCAGGTCGTAATCAGGTTCCCATTCTGAGCTCAATTTTATGCCCTCTCTGCTTGATTCAATGTAGAAAGGCCAATAGGGATACAGCTTCCAAGATACCAGCATTACAATGAGCAATTCACTTCCTGAAAAGCAGTAGTTCTTATATCTCTCCAGAGCTGGCGTCGCCTACCTGTTCAGACATGACAAGAACTCGGTGTCTCTGTTAAGGGGAGGCCCAATCCCTGAAGCCTTCACTGGAACCAATTTCCAGAAAATGCTGAGCACCCTCCCCCTGGAAATTAGGTCCCTTTAAGGTGTTTCCAGGAGGGCACCCAAAGTGATTTTTCTTCTGAACATTTAGGCCTTTGAATTTATTTCATGAACTCCTCCGTGGGATAGAGTCTATAGGACCATTTCTGCTCATGTACGAAGCATGTTTAGGGAGTCATTCAACACAGATTTTTGAATGCCACTCTTCCGGTTACATTGCATTAACATTCACCACAGTTTTGATGATTTTTACCATGCACAGAACTGGGCTGACACTCCAAGAAGGGTTTGTACAAAAATTGGCTTCAGGCAGATGCTTTGGCCAAATCCCACTCAAAGTTCAAAGAAAGCATTTGGCAGAAGCCGGATATCAAAATTATTGTTCCAGGCTAAACAGCTAGGAGAAGGGGCATTTCCCAAGGCACAAGTAGCAGTGCTTTACTGCCATTAGAGCTGGTGGGAGTTAGCCACAAATGGCAGGTCATTTTGCAGACCTCCTGTAAGGTGCTGGTACTCTCCCTGTGCTTCCTGCAGCATAGCAGGAAGGAAGGAGACTAGTTTTTCCCCATCCTCCCTGCAGCACTGGCCATTTCTCAGTTATGAGCAACTCACAGCAGACCCTCCTCCTCCCTCATGTTCCTCTCCCCAATGGCAGATCCTGCCTCTTGCCACTTCCTTTGCCCCCCACCTCCTGTCCCTCCTATTTCGTCACACTGAGGAATTACCTCAGCCTGCCAGTGCAAGAGGTCTCTAAGTGAAGCATGTGATTTGGGAAGGGACCATTTCCTTTATCACCAATGGCTGCCCATTCATTGCTCTCATAACACACCAGGAAGATAAGTGCTCCATCCTCCTTATTTCAGTCAGAGTATGCAGGCTGGGCTGCACTGGGATTCAGAATAGGAGAAGGGCAATATAAAGTGGATTTTGATGAAGGTGGTTGGGTTTGGTACTGACCGTGTAGATAAAACTGGGAAACGCCACAGGTACAGTTTTCCTCTATGGATTTTGTTAATACCTTCTCCATGCTGTCAAGCGCCAGCTCAGGGTTTCGGGTCCACAGGGAACAATCTAGGAGAGGAGGGGGAGATGTTATTAAAGAGAATAATAGCCATACAATACAATAATCTACAGCCATACAACTCAAAGCATCCAGTCTTGTCTGATCTCAGATGTTAGGCAGGATTGGGGCTGGTTACTACTTGGATGGGAAGTCCTGGAACTAGCCACAGTTAGAGGGTGAAGAGGACAAAATGGCAGAGCAGTTGTGAGGGGATTCCACCCTCCTCATATTGGCCTGAGTTTGTCCATGGCATTTATGGATCCCCTGAATTCAGGGACTGGGATGAGAGTTGGATTTTCTACAAGGCAGACATGGCAGAGATGTTGAGTGGATTTACAGCTTTGTCTCACCACCAATGGCTGGGCTCATGCCAAGATTCATAAGGAGCTTCACTCCCTTTCCCCTAGGAGGTTTCTAATTTATAGGAACATCTCATATTTTTGCCTGTATGTGTGCCTCTTTTCTGGTTTTCCATAGACTTGTATGCCAGCTTTACCGAATTCTCCCTAACCCCATGGTAACCTAGGTGCTAGTGGCAATGAACCAAGACCAGGAAAGGAGACCAGAACTCCAGTCCCAAGCTTCCTAGCCTGGGAACACTGCACAAGATAGGGGAAGGGGAAAGCCAGGCTCCCCAGCTGGCTGATGGACTGAGGCAGCTGTCTGATCACTTCCAGAGGGAAGCAGTTCCACCCATTCCCCAAGAAGGCTCTGGCTAAGACTCTGCAGAAATAATGGGTTCTTTGGCAGGGTGTGAGGCACCGCAATGAGCCAGAGACATGGAAATCCATTGAACATAGCCCAGCTCCTGACGAGTCTCTTGCAGCAGGGCTGTAGGACACTCTCCTATGCACTATCGCCAATCCGAGAGGTTAGGCTTATGTCAAACACTTTGTTCCTGCTGCAGCAGTTAGATCTCCTGGGCTGGGATGGGGGGGGGGGTAAAGGGGGGCAGGTTTGCTTTTAGTCCTCCCAGACTGTCCCAGTTATCACCACAGAGATGTGACAGGGAATTCCCTATCATTGCTGAAAAGCGAATGGCCTTTCCACAACGGGCTGATCAGAGAGGTGCCTGGAATTAAATACCTTGGCTTGCCTATCAACACTATTGGACCAGTGACAGGACTGACGCTCCCAGTGGCCAAGTGGCATGGGGCCTCATCACCATCCTGCATCCTCCTCACCTCTGAGTGCAGCACAGTCTGTGCTGACATGGTGCACTAATCATAGGAAATTAGAATATTAGGGTTGGAAGAGACCTCTGGAGGTCATCTAGTCCAATCCCCTGCACAAAGCAGGACCAATCCCCAACTAAATCATCCCAGCCAGGGCTTTATCAAGCCAGGCCTTGAAAATATCCAATGATGGAGCTTCACCCACCTCCCTAGGTAACCCATTCCAGTGGTTCACCACCCTCCTAGTGAAATAGTGTTTCCTAATATCCAACCTAGACCTCCCCCACTGCAACTTGAGACTATTGCTCCTTGTTCTGTCATCTCCACCACTGAGAACGGCCGAGCTCCATCCTTTTTGAAACCTCCCTTCAGGTAGTTGAAGGCATCTATCAAATCCCCGCTCACTCTTCTCTTCTGCAGACTAAATAACCTCTGTTCCCTCAGCCTCTCCTCGTAAGTTATATGCCCCAGCCCCCTAATCATTGTTGTTGCCCTCCACTGGACTCTCTCCAATTTGTCCACATCCACCTGTCATGAGGGGACCAAAACTGGATACAATACTCCAGGTGTGGCCTCACCAGTGCCGAATAGAGGGGAGTAATCACTTCCCTTGCTTTGCTGGCAATGCTCTCACTAATACAGCCCAATATGCCGTTGGCCTTCTTGGCAACAAGGGGCCACACTACTGACTCATATCCAGCTTCTTGTCCTCTGTAATCCCCAGGTCCTTTTCAGCAGAACTGCTACTTAGCCAGTCAGTCTCCAGCCTGTAGTGGTGGATGGGATTCTTCCATCCTAAATGCAGATTTCTTTTCGCCCAATCCTCCAATTTGTCTAGGTCACTCTGGACCCTATCCCTACCTGCCAGCATTTCTACCCCTTCCCCCAGTTTAGTGTCATCTGCAAACTTGCTGAGAGTGCAATTAATCCCATCATCCAGATCATTGATAAAGATGTTGAACAAAACCAGCCCCAGGACCGACCCTTGGGGCACACTTTCTCTGACCACCTTCTTGTTGCTCACATACCTGTAGAAACCCTTCTTGTTAGCCTTCACATGCCTTGCTAGTGCATTCATTCTCCATACCATCTGATCCATATCAGGAGGGACACTCAGCAAAAGTATTTCCCCTCAAATCAGTTCAGGCCTCTCCCCAACCCCACATGACATGAGATGATAGCTCCTCTTACTGGGTGTCAGCAGGCACATGTCAAGATCCACAGCAAATGACTTCAGGGGACAGCTGTTCTCCAAGCCAGGCGTAGGGTCTGAGATGGCGTACACGAGCGCAGCATTCGCTTCACAGCAGGAGCAGCGGCTCAGAGACACTGGCCTGACCCAAGAGAAATGAGTCAAGTCTCACTAATAAAGCATTTCAAGGGCTTCTTCAAGATGCTCAAGCCACTGCCTCCCCAGCTTCTGCATATGGGGAAGGCTCATCCAAGGTGGCAGATGGCTTGCTAGGATAGGCATGTTTGTGGAAGGTGTTTTAATCAGCTTTTGCAGGTGTCCCAGAGCCAGGATTAATCAGTTGCCTCGACCCTGAGGGGGAACAGAATATTTGAGAGTATCTGGCCATAAGGAAGGCTAGTTGGCTTTGGGCAGTTTAATTCTGGTCGGAAGTGAGGTAACAACCCCAATATTGCCAACCTCTAATGAGATTGGCTTGAAAAATTATGAGATTGTTCAAAAAACATCTTGATTTTGAAATGATCATTTGCCTTCTGGAATGTTTTCTGAGCCCTTAGGCGTCAAGTGTTTCTCTACACCCCCCAGGACTAGAGACTTTTACACACCCTCACATTCATGCTCACCCCCACTCAGAGACATAAAAAAATGGCAAGGCTTGGCAACAATGCACTTCTGTTCTCCCTGTGATGAAAAAGAATGTTTTCTACCACAAGGAGAAGCAGTGGAAGCCAGATTTTATTGTCAGGAAAGTTACAATTGCTTCAGAAAGGCCTGGAAGGTTGATGGCCAGTAGCTCCAACACACCCCTCAAGAGGCAGAGGACTTCAGTGCCACTTTTCTAAAGCATCTCCTTTTTCCTTGACAAATATATAAGCAGCAAAACATTTCAATGCACAAGCAGTGGGAGAATACCCACCTTTTGGCTGAAATTTAAGAACTATGTCAATGGGTCTGGAAAGAGCCAAAGCTGATAATTATTTTCTGAGTTTTACAATGGTTTGTGTTCTTTCATATAATGCAACAAATATCCTTTATGGAAAAAAAAAACCTACAAAATTTTAAAAAGTCAAGAATAGGATACTTGTGTATAAAATTCTAAGCCCAGCCTATAGAATTCTATAGCAGAGATGAGATTCTTTAGAAATTACTCTTTAATGTAGAAAATTTTACTTAATTACTAAAGAATCCTTTTGGTTTCTTTTCTATTACGTTTTAGAGAACTCATTCATGGCGTGTTGATGTTTGAGAATCATTTTTACTTTAATTTCTTTGCTGTGTCATAACTGCAGTTTGATCATGGTCAAGACTTATGGCTTCATAGACTATCAGAATTGGAAGGGACCTCAGGAGATCATCTAGTCCAACCCCCTGCTCAAAGCAGGACCAATCCCTATTTTTGCCCCATATCCCTAAATGGCCCCCTCAAGGATTGAACTCATAACCCTGGGTTTAGTAGGCCATCTCTCCCCCTCTTCATTTGCCTTTGAATCAGTACACCCCCACCCACTTCATTCTCATCGTGTTTTTCTTAAGGGAGGAAAGATCTCAGGTCACATGTGGTAGAGCATCATTGTTCCCTATACTACATTCTCCATTGCATCATCCAGTTCAGTTCTACAATTCTCATTACATTCCTATTTGGAGGGTATTAAAGTAGAATGCTCAAGGCTCTTGCAGCTTCATCTTCTGCCAGCCGGAGCCTCCAGGCCCACAAAACCTGGAGACTTTTAAAATGGAAGGCTCATAACATGTTTGGAGCCAGAAGATACTTCACCTTTCCTCCGCACAGGGCACAAAGTGTGATGGGCCGAGGCGGTTCAGCTGTCCTCTGCTTGTGCTAGATTCCCATGTGTACACCAGAGCATCCACCAGGTTCTCTACAGTCACCATCATGTCAACAGGAATTCTTGCTTGACGACTGTTGTACACTGCCACGGCGCTGGAGCCACGTCTAACGGATGGGGCATTCTTGACAAACGGCAATTGCTGATCTGAAAACAGTGGGAGATAAATTGGTGAGCAACCGGACACTTTAGGCAGGGTAAAGTGACAAGCCAAGAGCAACAAGAAGCAGATTTCTTGATTCCTCCCTGTTATGTCTCCTGCTATATACACAGAGAAGTCAGATAAAACCATTAATACTCTTGCTGGAAGGTTGCAATGTAACTTTCTTAGAATTCAGAACAGATCCAAAATGGAGAGGGACAAAGCAGGCTGCTTCCTGAAGAGAGGTACAACTCACCCCACCTTACTATAAGCTGTCTGCAAAGCGCTGGCTGCGAGATACAGATTGCACTCTTCTGTACAGAGCTTCTTAGCCAGTAAGCTGATACTTTAAATTTCAACACCGTTTTCAATACACCACAACCTCAAGATCAGAAATTGAATCTGCGATGATTAAAGGTTGGTTGAAGCTGTAATGAAGCCACTGACTGCTGGTAGCAGACTGCCCAGCAGCTCAGTGTATCTCTGAGAAGCAAGAGGCTCTTTACCAGCACAGTAGGAATTTAAGGCAAATAAATGACAAAATTAATGCATATGACATGCAAAGATAAATCACCACCTATTCCAAATGCCAGGATGGGGGAAGCAGCACTGTGGGTTGTTGGCTTATATAGCTTAAAATACAAGTCTATTTAAGTGAGTGTAATGCTGGTCAAAGGATTATTGGCCATCCTGGAGAATGAAGCCTTCTGTTTCTCCACAGAACAGGTGTAGCATCAAGACAAGCTTCCTCTCAACAGCCCCTGAGGGGCAAGAGGAGAATTCTGAGCAGCCCTGAGTTAGACTGCTCAGATTAATGTTTGTCCATGAGGAGCTTGACTGAAAACATCAGTCCATTTTGCATAGGCTACCAAACAGCTGAGATATAAACATCATTGACATGGGCAATATTGGAACCAACACTCTGCAGATCGAAGGCTTTATAGCCCATTACCCATCCTCCCAGCGCTGAAACCACTCAGTCTCCAGCCATATGCCTCCCAAAATCTGCCTTCTGGACTTCACCCACAAAAGAAAACCCAACTCTAGACTCAGCATGGGAGTGAAGGATGTACCTGTATGCAATACTCTATTGTCAGCCTTACCAGGCCTGGGTGGTCCCGACGATGCAATCACAAACAGGCCCGTGGCCCTGAATGTGCCCTGTAGTGGGATGCTGGCATATGCTTTGTCATCCTGCCCAGAGAAGAACACCAGGGTATATCCTCCCAAGGTGGCTCCAGGTTTTCCCTTCAGCTCAACGAACTGGTAGGGAGTGGTGCTGTTGACCAGGCTCAGCTCGTTGATTAGGAGAGAGGGAACGGTAGGAGATGGTGCTGAGGAGTTGGCGCAGGCATTCTCTCTGAATGGCGTTATCGTAGTCACCTTGCAGAGACAGAGACACCAGACTGTGAGGGCAGGAGGGATCCTTTCTATCCTCTTCTTTTTAGTTGTGGCACCTTCTTCACAGTACTGGATTTCTCCAATCCCACACAACTGCAATCTGACTCCCCACCTGAAATGGAACCCTGCAGCACAGGTATGTCCCATGCTCAAGATATGGATGGCTTTGCTTTCAAGTTTGATGGCAGCAGTTCCTCCCCACAATCTTCTTTTGGGTATCCCCATTTGAGATCTCTCACAACCTACTATTAGATGCCCCATAGTCTCTCCCCCAATTGCACTGCTCGGTCTGCACCTGTCCTTTGGACAAGTCTCCTTCCACAGTATCATTTCCTTTCCCAACCATCACAGATCACTATTTCACTCCTATCTCCTCTCCATGCCACATAGTCCCCTCCCTTCATATTGAGTCTGCTTGGAATAGGAGTCTCCAATGTCTCTTCACAAATCCCTCAATAACGATAGGTGGCAGTGTCCCAGGACCCTGTGCTCTTGGCTAGTGGGATTCCTTCCAGCTGCTGTCAACATTCTGCCTGCTTCAAGAACATGTTTGACTTTTGGGCCTGCCCAGTCCTCTGCTGGAAAGATCCTTGTAAACATCAGCAAGGGAAAAGAAAATCCACACAAAGCTCTATCAAAGGAACCTGATAAAAACTTGGTGTATGCTGTTTAAACGGGTCTCTGTCAGAAATAAGAAATTTTAAAATTAAGAGGGAATAAAAAAGAAAGGCAACAAATTTAACCAATTCCAGTCTGAGCATCCCCCTTTAAGTGTTTCCTTCAAGTGATAGGAAGTTGAGTGCAATGGATGGTAAATTTTATACTGCACTTTGGACATTATACACCAGAGAGGCTGGAGCATGAAAGGTAACTTGGTGTCCGATTTTTCAGGAGAAGATGCCTTGTGTATTTGGGACCCAGTTCAGAGAGGTAGTCCAGGATTTCTCAGGGTCAGAACTTTAGAACCCAAGTTTCCTTCTCATTTATGGTCAGCTGAGGGATCACTTTTACTCATTAAGATCCTCAACACCATTGAGGCTGAGTCTATGCTTGATTATTGGCAGCCTCTCAGTTTTTGGCAGTAATTTAGCTGAAACCCTTTGTTTGGATAAGGTGTAGTGTGGAGCTACCACATGGTTATCAGAGGGAATAGGAGTGTGAATGAGAGAGAGTCTAACCCATAGGGCACACAAAATAGATACAAGTGTCTGTGAAGAGCCAGCCGTATGCCAGCTGTGTTCTGATCAGCCTATCAAACTAAGACCCACGCAGTGGAGACCAAACAGCTCCTGTCCCCTACCTGGAAGCTGCTGTGGACTCTGGGGCTCTGGCCGTTACACCGGCTCAGAGACTCATCATGGCTGCTGTGGGAGTCATCTTCATACAGGATATTCTGTCCTGGGGTCAGTACTTTGAGCAGCTTATCTGCCCTGTCAGACGCACGGGACTTGTAGACCACTGCGTCCACCAGCCCTGTGTCAGTCACAGCCATGCCCACGCTGTAGGTGAACGTGGTACTGTGGTAGAGGGCCACGGCATCCCCCCCATTCTGGATGGTGTTTGGAGGCAGAACAATCACAGGACTTGGGGTCACCAATGCACTCCCCACCAGGAAGTAGCCCTGCTCATTAGTATAGTGGCCCGTCAGGTTCACCACCCTGTAGGCCTGGTTGTTTTTTCCATTATAAAGGACCAGCCAATAACCATGGAGGTCAAAACGTGTCTGTCCAGTGTAGAGCAGCTCAATGTACTCCATATCCTCCTGGCCTCCTGGATTGTCCGGATTCACCTCGTTGATGAGCAGCTCAGCTGCGTGAGAAGGTGGCTCACTGGTCCCTTCTGGTGAGACACCTTTAAGAGTGAAAAAAATACCATCACCCTAGACATGGCTTGCATTTTACTTCCTGCAGCTAGACAGGGTAGAGCACTGTATGCAAAATCCCATGATTCACCACCAGGTACCTGCGCATCCTGCACCTGGGCTGGGCAAGGGTAGGTAGTGTCTCTAATTTGCTTTGAAGACATAGGGACAAATTGAGAGGGGAGTCTATGGACTGAGAGAATCTAGGCTGACATTATGTCAATGCTATGTAAGAGCTAGGTGTCATCATTACCAGCGCATCCCTTCTCTCTGATTCTTAAATGTTTCTGCTGTGGTAGCCCTCTGGAGCCACCCCCAGGGCCCCACTGCATTAGGCACTGTACAAAACAAGGAACGGAAGATAGTCCCTGCATTACTGCAGCCTAGATTTCCCTATTAATCCATCTGGGAGGTATACTGCTCCTTGTACAAGATCTAGGCTGCAGTAATGCAGGGACTATCTTCCGTTCCTTGTTTTGTACAGTGCCTAATGCAGTGGGGCCCTGGGGGTGGCTCCAGAGGGCTACCACAGCAGAAACATTTAAGAATCAGACCACCAACTCCAAGTTAGGGTAACAAGCACTAAGTCACTGCGGGAATATCGCTAAATCCTTCCTCTGGTTCCTTGTGGTACAAGTGACACCAACAGCAATTCCCTCATTTGTTAATAGGTGGGTCTGAATAATTCTAAGGCACACATGGCTCTGGGTTTGGCCGATAAAGAATGAAGTTCCACGTATTTTCCTCCATGTAATGCTCCAGCACACCCCAAAGAGACATCAGTATTCCCTGCCCATCCTCAGACCCATCGACCAACAGCACCAGGGCTTGCCAGTTAAGCTAAGGCAGCAAGGTATAATGGAGGTAGTAACTGGATGGAGAGGAGCAGAATTAGGGCATTGTCACATACTTCCTACTCAACTAGCATGAAACAGGATCCCCCTGAAGGAGCTAGAGAGACGTGTCCAACTTCAGATGCCCGCTTTTCCCCGATCAGAATGACGACGGTACCTGGATGAAATGCTGTGACATTAGCATCTTGCAAACAGGCCTTTTCTACTGTGGCATTCCAACTGCTGAAACTTGTTTCCCTGGGGCTCTCCAGGAAGCTGGTGAAGGCTTGTATCAGGCTGCTCAGCTGCTCAGCTGATTTGGCAGTCATAAGCATGGTGACTACAAGCTCTGTGCCCTGGCATGTTGTGACAAGATCTGAAGAGGGAAGCAGAAAGGTGCATCAGCTTCACCACAGCCACCCCATCTCTAGAAGTGACCCACAGTACATCATCTACCACCACCACCACCCCTCCCGTCCAGGGCTGACTCCCAGCGGTAGAATTTAGCTATAGAATTTGAAGTGATGCAAGCATCCAATGGGCTTCACAGCCCTTCCACCAGCCCTGAGGAGTGTTCTATGATTGATCCCACATGGAACACCCAGACATAGTCTGCACCCTTTCGTCACCACCCCTTTTTTTGTATTTTAGTCTCTGACAGCCTCCCAACAGCAGCCAGGTTTGGACCCTCAGCAGGATCTAACCATGACAAGCTGAATGCAACTTCTCCTTGTCTATGTTGAAGGTAGAGTTAGTTCAGCTCTCCATTGTCCTGTCCTACTGCAACAAAAGGCTGGTCTAAATGTTCACTACAAAGAGGTAAGCTCAGTGGTACCTCTGCTGCTATACAGTTTAACTTGAGCAGAGCCGTAACGTGGTCCCCAGTGCACAACAAAGAGGAGGCCTTAGGGAAAAAAACCTAGACTCTGGTGATCACAGTTCTGTATTACAGGACTGAGTTCATCTTCCTACTGTAGCATCTGTACACTGGGTGGTTATGGGGGCCAATGCTTTGGGACTTTCTCTCTCTAGTTAACTGAATGCAAATCTAACTGGTGTCCTGGGTTTAGCCAGGTTACATTAGAAAGACCCGCCACACAAGTCTGAATGACAGTAAAGGCTCAGGGATGGAATAGCAAGGGCAACTGCAGATTGGCATTATCATTAGCAGAGCTACGTATGAGACTACTGCTCAGCACCTGTCTGTACCATACATGGCCCTAGACAGCACCAGTTGCTGCCACAAGCACCAAATTCACCCATGCTCAAAAATAAAATAGTTAGGCTTCATCATAGAAGGTGGAAATCCACCAGTAAAGCCAGGTGTAGCCCATTGGCAGAGAGTGAGCCCTAGCCAATACAGATCGGAGACATCTCTCACTCACCTTTGAAGTATGCAATAGACATTCCACAACTGCAGAGCTTGTCAAGGGCCTGGCCTAGAGCCATCTGTATTTCATATGACCCCAGGAGCCACAGCTGGCAATCTGAGAAACAAAGATTGGGAGTGACTTGAAGAGGTCAACAAGAGCCACAAATTCAAGGTTATCACTATCCAGTGCATCACAATGCTGGTGCATCTGTAGCAGCTGCAGCCCTGCTCTTGGTTAGAGCCCGAGAGGACCAGCTAGGGCTCCAAGTTGCATGGAGTCCAGGGACAAAGGGGCTCAGGAAGTTCAGCCTGGAATTTGTTTGCTAGGAGGCAAGAGAGTGAGAAACCCACTTGAAGAATGGGGCATAAAGAACTAGATGCCACCACCAGACATCCTCCAGGGTTAAACACACACTGCGTGAACTGCTGAACCCAAAGTCAGTGTAGCTTCTCTAGTTCCAAACACAGCTGTTTTCCTGCAAATCACTGGACTTGAGTGACAGGCCTGGTATCTTTCTTCTCCCATCTGCCCCCATTATATTTTCATGTGTTTCAGGAAGGTTGGCTGATCTAGGGAACTCATTAGGAAACTTTGATTCTAGTCCCAGCCTTGCACTTGACCCCCTGCATAACCTTAAGCAAGACACTTCCCTATGCCATACCTTCCTTGTTAATGGCTTCTTCCTTGTGAGCGTAGTGGCAAGTATCATGAAGGGGACAGGTGGGGGCTGCATTTCAAAAGTTATGGAGAAAGGACTGGGTGAAGTTCTCTGGCTGTTGCTGTTCAGGAGGTCGGTATAGAGGATCATAATGGTTCTTTCTGGCTTTAAAAATCTATAACTCTATGGGATAATACTGCCTCCTCCCAGCCCCCAAACTCTACCTTTGTAAAGAGCTTTGCAAGCTACCCACAAAAAGTACCATAAGTGCTTAAATGTTATTAACTCTGCAGAGTCACTTCAATTATAAGAGCTAAAGACTGAAGCCTCAGGCTTCCTTAATGGTGTTATCAGCTTCAGTTCTCTAGGTGGAAGAACACAGCAGGTTCTTTTGACTTGCGATCAGAACAGTTGGGCTCTGGAAGTCATTGGGCATGAAAATCACCCTTGTGTAGAGTGGGTTTATGCACCAGGGAAGCCCAGAGGGTTTCAGTGGGATTTCATGTTCTCTCATTAAACTAATTGAATACATTTCCTGAGTTAATTTACTTGACACAGAAATCCATTTCAAAAGGTATTTTTTTCTCCTACTGATAATGGCCCATCTACATTTAACAGCCCTCTTAGAATTGGTATGCTAATGTACTGTTTTCTTTCTGTGTGTATAAATGCATCTTACTTCTGTTCCATTCTATGCATCCCATGAAGCAAGTATTCCTCGCTTTCTTTACAGATACAGACTAACAAGGCTGCTATTCTTGAACCAGTGGGACTTCAGTGACTCATAGGCTTAGTGCCAGCTCTGTACACAAGGGGGAGTATCACCTGTGAGAATAAACATGGGACCCCACAATATTCCTTTTAAGGCCCCCATTTTCTTTGCAGGAGGGGAGCACTTCTCCCCTCCTGCTCCTGCCTGTACTCTGAGTTGGAACAATGGAGAAAGAGAGCTAAATGGAGAGCTTGGTGATCATGATGCTGCACTGTAAAAGGCTGGAAGCCACTTTTTTTCCCGGCAGAATGCCTTGTGCTAATCCTCCTGCTGTTGATGGTTTTACAGATGCTCTGCTAACATCTTAGTACCTCCCAGGATGGACAGTAGAAGCTGAAGTCCTTGAAGCTTATAAAGGGAGAATGTCCATCTGTTTGTCCCTTCAGGGTGGTTTGTTAGGTTCTCCCTGGGTGTCTCAGATCCAGGGAACAGAGAATGGATCTAGGACCCACCTGGTATATGGAGGCAGAGGGAGATGGGCTGGCTGAAGTGACTGCTGGGGCAATCATTGAACTGCCCTGGAGTGGGGCTGCTAAGGGCGTAGATGGAGGAGTCCCGGGTCACGGAGCAGCAGCTGCACCGACTCATGGACATGTTACCTGGCTGGTGGCTGAAAGAGGCAGAGACAAAAATTAGAAGAAAATATGATCTGCAACCCAGACTGTTGGTGCTCCTGACTCAATAGCAGGGTGCCTGCACCAGGAACGGATGCTGATGCGGTATATATCTGTTTTCCCCACACAAAATAAAAAGTCAGGTGGGGAGACTTCCCTTCCTCTATCACCCCTAGCCTTCTGGAAAGAAACTCAAGAGCTCTTTGGAACCTCTTGAGAGAGCAGAGTGTACACCCCTTCTCTTCCAGATGTCTACCCATTGACTCCATTCTATTCACCCATCTCCAAATGTGATGCAGCTCTATGCAGAGTCCACCACGAGGAGGGTTTCAGTGGATGTACAGCCCAGCCAGAGTACAGCAATTACCCATCCCTTATTTTAAGAAGTATTGAAATGTATTAAAACGGACAATAAGGACATTTGAAACATTCCATTGAAGCTGGGGATAACTCCATTGTATACCTGAGGGCAGTTGAAATGTACACTGGGGTGAAAAATCCAGGATATGTAAAGGGAAATGGTGTTTCCCTAAAATGTCCCTTAAAGTGGATTGTGGGAGATTGGGTGGATGATGGATCCAATCATACCAGTCATAAGATTGGCAGAAGGAGCCAATGATTTTTTGGAGAGTTGAGATGGGCCAGTGTGTTTAAGTCTAGACTTGAGATCAAGGAGCGGAGATTGGCAAGTCAAGGAGTTGGATAAAGGCTGGTGTGTGATGAGGCCACCATCAGGCTGAATGAAAAAGGGACATGCAGAGAAAACTCATGCCATATAGTAAACTAGTTGCTACCAGGGACTCCCTACATACCTCTCATGGGTGACCAAGAGCTTCTCAAGGGTCTGCTCATTGCTTTGGAAGAACAAAAAACAGTTCATTAAGCAAAAGTCCTTTCAGACCCCAGCAACCCCTTCCTACTGGGCTGCCTTCTCACCTGTTCTTCTCATAGGCATGTCTCCCAGGGGTCAAGATCTCCAGGAGCTCTGGGTCTGCACTCCCATTACTCGTGTACACTAAAGCATCCAACAGGTTGGTAGCACCTGCTGCTTTCCCCAGTGTGAAACTGCTGCTGTTTCCAACATACAGGGCGATGGCTTGGGGACCAGTGCTGAGGAGAGGGCTGCTGGAGTTCGGTGGGAATGGCAGATCAACTACACCGCAGGGAGGAACAAGAAAGGTTGGAATAGATGCAGTGAATTAAAAACATACAAACTGGCAACAACTCAACAGGAAATTAACAGAGCTCAGGGTCAGCAGATCACATCAAGTAGCACAGGGAGAGTTCATTTCAATTTCTAGCTCCCACCTTTCCCTGTCATTTATACTTGCAACTTTTACAAAGAGCTTTCTTTTGGGCTGCAATATCCCATCCATCACTGTGCCCAGAGGTGGATTTTGTGGGGGAGTTTTAGAAGAGCTGGTCCTGCTGTGCGAGTTCTACTTGCATAAGGAGACAAAATTCTGCCCCTGCGTTCTGATCGGATAACTGACATACACACAATTGTAAACAAGAAGTTCTGATGTTCTTTTATGCAAACTTGGCTTACTCCTCAATGAGATCCGCAAAACAAGCTAAGCCTGAAAGTTGAATATACTGTAACTCACAATATACAAAGCTGTTTTTAAAAAATCCATTTTGTATTCTATTACTGTATTTAAGTATAAACGTGTGCTATAAAGTGATGATATGTTAGAGGCATAAATACCAGGGGATGGAACTAGGGTTAAAAGCTCAGTCTTAATTTTGATGCATTTCCTTATTCCCCCCCCTAATCTTTATTGAGGCACTGACACAATTTTATTTCATTGTTAGCTGATTGAAATTGCAGCGGGTAGAATGTTAATAATATTTCTATAGCACTTTCAACCCAAGAATCTCAAAGTGTGAAACATTAAGGAATGAAACCTCAGTACTCCTAAGAGGAGGGAAGTCCTGTCCCTGATTTACAGATGGTGAACAGGCACAGGGGATTGAAATTATTGACTAGAGTCAGAGGGGTGCAATCAAATCCTAGTCCTGTGCTTTGGCTACTAACTTGGGCATCCTAGTAGATTGCCCCACCGGGTCTGCCACAGGAATTTGGGCTGGACACTGTTCTATTTGTTGCTCAGCACTTTGGAAGCACCAGGTCCTAGATCTCTACAGTTGCCACTGGCCAAGATTTCAAAAGGGACTAGAGATTTTGGGAGCCTGAATATTGGGGCACTTCCCTTGATTTCCAGAAAGTGCTAACTGCCCACTCTCTGAAAATCAGATCCTTTGAAGGTGCCTCATTTTGGGGGCCTCCAAGAATGTAGGTCCCTCCAAATCATTACTCTTGAAAATCTTAGCCCCCCCCCTCAAAAAATACAAACTAAAAAAAACCATATGAAAAGTGTTCAACATCTCACCTGAAACATGGCATCTCCACAGGCAGTACAGCATCTCTACTGCTAGCCTGGGGAACTAGTTTCATACTGACCCGAGAGCCTCTTGCTGAATTAGCAGCATTAAACATATTCCATGGGAATCTCTCATCCCATCTATCCCTGCTTAGCTTGAAACAGAAGAAGATCACAGCCAAAGGTAGTATAGCTTGCCAGTTAACCTGAATCCCCATAGCTTTTTCACAGATCTCAAACTCCATTAAAGTACAGGTGGTTCTGGTGTAAATTTAACACACTATCTTTCTGAAGGAAAACAGGGACACCATGAATGGACTGCTGACAGTTTGAATTTTGGCAAGAGAAGTAGAGATTGTTTGGTGTTTTAAAGAGACATGGTTGACTTAAAAAAAAAAACAAAAAAAAACCTTTGGTCAAAAAAAACCTGCTGTTGCTACAAGTAGGACAAAGTTACTGTGGAAAAAGAGATTTCCCTTCATCTTTTTCAGTTAACTTTGAGCATTTAGCAGCACTTTAAGGGATCAACCGGATCAGCGGGTAGCACTCAATGTATCGGGGATTGATTTATTGCATCTCATCTAGATGTGATAAATCAATCCCCGAATCGACTCCCGTACTCCACCTCAGGAAGAGGAATAAGCGGAGTCGACGGGGGAGCAGCCGCAATCGACTCGCCACTGTGGGGACAGTCAGGTTAAGTTAAGATACTGCTTTTAAGATAAAAGCTACGCTATTTGCATAGCTGAAGTTGCATATTTTAGGTCGACCCCCCACCCCCATAGTGTAGCCCAGCCCTTAGTTTCCTCTTTAGTCAGTTTCCACGTTCGTGTGAGTGTCTCTCTCAGTTGTACAGGAGAGAAACAAAGTCTAAGTTCATATATGGCTTTCACTACTGCGGTATCCAGCATCTCACATCCTTTAAAGTGCTTATCCTCACATGACATCCTCCCTGTGAGGTAGGTCAGCACTAGTACCCTCTCTGTACACTGTGTCTCAGCTGTAAGTGGCTTGTTCAGGGTCACACAGGAAGTCTGTGGTAGAGCAGGGAATTGAATTCCAGGCCAGCAACCTAACCACTAAACCCATCTTCCCAGCACAGAGACACAGAAACACCAAAACGTGACTACAAAACCACAGTACTTGGAAGAGTGATTCAGGCAAAGGACCTGAAACTACTTTTAGCTCATTTGTTTAGACTGATTAGATTTCAAGTTGGTGTCTAAGTGATCAACCTGTTTTTTAAAAAGTAGCCAGAGTTCTGGGTATCTAATGTAACTGAACTGCTCAAAATGTATATTGCAGTTTTAAAAATGTATAAATAAGGGTCCTGGGTTTGTAAGAGATGACTAACCAATCCGAACTCACAGAGTTACACAAAATGTTCTGTGGAGTCAGTATCTCCACCAGCCAGATTCCTCTGTTCAGATGGCCAAATTTAATAAGATATTTGTTCCCCATCCATTTCCACACAGGAAATGTCAGAAGCCAGGAGAAGGTCAGATCCCAGCCCAGCCAGTCAGCATGAGCCTAGTCTGGTAACTTCACAGCTGGCTCAAAGAGAAAAAACAGCACATATTATGGGGATTGGGTTTTTTATGGGGGTGGGGAAAGTACTACTTAGTTCTTACACAATGGTTGCCATCAGAGGATCTCTCAAGAAGAGGGTGTCAGCTCTGTATTATAGATGAGGAAACTGAGGTACAGAGTGGTGAAGTGACTTTACCCAAGGTCACCAGCTACAGAGCTGGGAGCAGAGCCTAGTTCACCTGCTTCTCTGGAGAAAGCAAATGGCACCTCCTTCCACAGTCCCCAAAATGTGATCAAATCCCTATCACAAGCTCCCTCTGGGTCTTTCATGTTTGGGGCCTCCCTCCAAGGGGGAGGGAGTGAGGAAGGAGGAAAGCAAGTGATGACAGGAGAACAGTAAGCCTCTGTTGTCCTCACACCCATAACCCCTACCCTCAGATGTTCACAGTAGTCTGAAGAGTGGGATCCCACCTGGGATTCTGGCTTGTGGAGGACCAATGAGAAATAGCCCCTCAGGAGAGGTTTTGCCATAAACATCCATTAAGAAATAAACCTCTTTGGTCCGTCCTTCGATCAGCACCAGAAACAAGTCCCTCAAAGCAGTGGAAGGAGGTCCCTGAAGCTCAATGAATTCAATGTCCCCAGGAGAGGTCACAGCGTGGACCTCACTGATCAGCACGGCAGAAGCATTCAGCTGGGAAGATGGGATGCAGTGGTTATCCTTTCCTGGGGAGGGCATGGCCACTTGAAAGACCCACTTAGAACCCTCCCCATGGCACCTTTCTATTGACTCATCTGTGCTCCTGAAGGAGGGATCCTCCAGGAAAGCATCTTTGCCAGGGGTCAGCACATTGAGCAACATGTCTGCTCTGTCAGTCTTCCTAGACTTATGGACCAAGGCATCTACCAGCCCGTCTCTGGTGACCCTCATGCCCTCCTGGTAGTTTCCCTTCCCATAATACAGGGCAATGGCATCAGGCCCGTTCTGGATAGTGTTCTTAGGCAAGATCACAGAGGGCCGGGGTTTCACTGTGGAAGACCCAACAAGAAAGAACCCTTGATTATTGGTGACTTTGCCCTGAAGGTTTAGGACTTTGTAGGCTTGGTTGCCGTTGCCATTGTAAAAGACCAGGTAGTAGTCATCCAAGGAGGCCTCACGGCCGCTGGTGTGATAGAGCTCCACAAACTCAGAGGTATCTTCCCCTGGGTTGTCCGCATTGATCTCATTTATCAGGAGTGAGTGCTCTGTCTTCTGGTCTTTGGGGTTCTTGATTAGGTTTTGAACAGAAGCATGAAGCAATATGCACATAAGCACCAGCTGTCCGGCTCCTGTGGCAGAGGCCATTAGCTCTCCTAAGTCCTAAAATGCTGGGCTATCTATTCCAGTTCAACAGGGCCCACACGGTACCAGGTATGGATGGAATTCTGTTCAGCAACACTGTCTCCTTGCCATGATTAGACGGCAATAAAAGACTTCAAATCCAGGCATGCACAGGAGACCCACAGCTCTTCAGGCACCCCAGGTGTGCAGAATAAAGGAGAAATGCCACACAAATCTGCTGGAAAGGGGATCAGTAGGATGAGGGACTTCCCAATTCTGGCCCTTGAAAGAGAGAAAAATACATAGTAAGGAAGGAGCTTGAAAACATTTCAATGGAACCTGATGGCATTAAAGAGCTCTTTGTATCCAAAGACATCTGCAACAAAGCTTCTCCACTGAACACCACATCAACCCACCCTTCCCTGTAGCTCTCTTAGGGAATGCAAGAATGAGACACTGGCAAGGGACAGTGCAGAGAAGACAGCTCCACTCCAACCCCCTAGTTACCTATCAACCCCAGTATTAGGGTACCCGCTAGATTGAGATAGATCGACCCCCTAGCGCTCTTCCCATCGACTCTGGAACTCCACTGCCATGAGAGGCGGAAGTGAAGTCGAGGGGGGAGCAGAAGCGGTGGATTCACCACCATGGGGACACCCAGGTAAATTAATCTAAGATATGGCGACTTTAGCTACATGAATAGCTTATCTCAGGGGTAGGCAACCTATGGCACGTGTGCCAAAGGCAGCACATGAGCTGATTTTCAGTGGCACTCACACTGCCTGGATCCTGGCTACCGGTCTGGGGAGCTCTTCATTTTAATTTAATTTTAAAATGATGCTTCTTAAACATTTTAAAAATCTTATTTACTTTATATACAACAATAATTTAATTATATATTATAGACTTATAGAAAGAGACCTTCTAAAAATGTTAAAATGTATTACTGGCACGCGAAACCTTAAATTAGAGTGGTTCAATGAAGACTCGGCACACCACTTCTGAAAGGTTGCCAATCCCTGGCTTATCTTTGGCGTATTTTAGGTCAAACCCCCCCCCACACACACACACAGTGTAGACCTGGCCCAAGTATCTTCCTCAAAGTGCTTGTGATGGGGCATAACAGACCCTCTGAGGCCCCCTGGTGAAGACTTCATGGCCCTCTCACACCGTTCCCCAAAAAGTGCAGCAGAGAGGGTCCTCCAAGCTGTCTGGAGTGGCTGTGTGGGACATAGCCAATCAGGGGCCAGCAGCCTAGCATAAGAAGACCTGCAGGGCCTAGGGTGACCAGACAGCAAGTGTGAAAAATTGGGATGGCGGCGAGGGGGGAGGGGAGGGTAATAGGAGCCTATATAAGAAAAAGACCCCAAAATTGGGACTGTCCCTATAAAATTGGGACATCTGGTCACCATAACAGGGCCAAGGGGAGTTTTTTTTTCCTCACCTCCTGCAGCTGTAGGAGAATGGCTGGTGGGGGAGCTACAGAATCCTGGAAAGGGCAGCGCTGCCAGAAGCTGGGGAGAACAAGAACAAGCCCCGAACTGGTTGCTGTGACTCCATTAGGACAAGACCCTAAGGTAGGGTGAAGACATAAAGAGCCAAAGGGAAGTGGCCACGGGAATTAGAGAAGCTGTGTGACATAGTTAAAGGGACACAGCAGATGGCTTTGATCTATAGGGTCCCTGGGCTGGGACCTGGAGTAGTGAGTGGGCCCAGGACCTCCCCACCCCCCATTAGCCACTGGGGGGAAGTGGCCTGGACATTGAGGCTTCCCATAGGGGGAATTGAGCTGGAGAGTCGTAGCCAGAAAGCCCCAAGAGGGTAAAGACTTTGTGTCCAGGGAGGGAGCCCTGGGGCACTGTTGTATCCCAGAGCAGGGACAACCCGAGGATATGGCTACCCTGCCCACCAGATTGGTAGGTAGTGCTCGATGTATCAGGGATTGATTTATCGCATCTCATCTAGACGTGATAAATCGATTCCCGAATCAATGCCTGTACTCCACCTCAGCAAGAGGAGTAAATGGAGTTGGTGGGGGGTGGGGGAGTGGCTACGGTTGACCCGCCACCATGGGGACAGCCAAGTAAGTCAACCTAAGGTACTAGAACTTCAGCTATGCGAAGTTGTGTATCTTAGGTTGACCTCTCTCCGTAGTGTAGTCCAGCCCTGAGTGGGCAGGCGTGTGCCCCTGGCCGAGGGGGGTGCTCTCAAGAGGTGAGTGCACCCCATTATGGTACCTCAGAGCCAAAGGAGGACGGAGAGTGCATCCCTTGATGACTGGCATAGGCAGCTGCAGGTTCCCTGAGGTGAATGTCCATTTGGTGCCTAGCTATGTCTCCACACTGCTCTCATTAGATATCAGCGAGCTATCATGCGAGATGTTCCTCCTTCCTTCTCCTCCCCTCTAGCGCAGGGGTCTCAAACTCAAATGACCATGAGGGCCGCAAGAGGACTAGTGCACTGGCCCAAGGGCCGCTTCACTGACATGCCTCCCTTGCTGTCCCCGCCCCCACTCCACCCTTTCCATGAGGTCCTGCCCCTGCCCCACCTCCTCCTCTGATCCTGGCTTCCTGGAGCTGCTGCTGTGGCCTCAGTGAACAAGCTGGGGCGGCGCTTTGCAGGAGCCCTCTGCAGTGGCGGCCAGGAGTAGTAAGCCTCCGGCAGAGGGAGGCAAGGAGGGTGGTGCGGAGCCTGGCTTACCGCTCCTGGCCGCCGCTGCAGAGGGCTCCTGGGAAGCGCCGCCCCAGCTCATTTACTGAAGTTGCATCAGCAGCTCCTGGAAGCTGGGGCTCAGCAGTGGCCCAGCCAGACAGCAGAGAAGCCTCTGCTTCTGGCCCCTCCCTCCCAGAAACTGCTGGGGGGGGGGGTGCCAGGGAGCTTGCAGGGAAGGGCTTCGCAGGCTGCACGCGGCCCCTGGGCCGCATGTTTGAGACCCCTGCTCTAAAGGTTTCCAGCAGTAGCAACCTGCAGCCCATTTAAGCCTTTTGCTCCAGGGCCCTGCACCAGTGGTGACAACACCATCCCACACCCACCTGGCTCAGCAGGCCATACAGGGAAGGATGAACTCCTGGACTGTCCTGACTCCCTCCACTTCATCTCCAGGCTTCAGAATTCAGGAAAAGGGAGGGGGAGGACACAGCAGGCCCAGAGCCTTTCCCTACAGCTCACAAGGGGTGTGTAAGTTTCAGTACAGCCAGAAGCTGGCTGTGAGTTGAGGGCACCGCCTATTAGGGAGGCAGCTGCATGGGCCCCTTCACATGTTACCTGACAACAGGCTCCACAAAACTCAGGATGACCCTAGTTACCTCCTTGTCCCTCCTGTCCCCTTGCTTCTAGAGCTGGTAAACCAAGTCCTCTGCTATTATAACCCCTGTGGGCGGGAGAGGCGCAAAATGAATTTCTTTGCTAACTGCCATTTCCTTTCCTTTCTCAGACTGTGTACCACTCCTAAGCTGCTTGCACTGTGTACACCATTTCATCTCTGCAAAAGGCTGCTGAATATGGCACTGCTGTAGGTGTACTTTTCTAGCCCCAAAGGGAACAGCCAGTCCCAGCTGGTCAGTCTCTGATGATGGTCATGGGGCAGATAACTGATTCTCCATGGAAAAGAGAAGAGCACAGCCGTTTCTGAAACCAGCTCTAGAAATTGGAGGTGGGAAGAAACTGACAAACTAAGACACTTAACAAGGTCATATTTTCCTTGCTTCATGAGGGTTTCTGTGAAATCACACAGTCTGCCTATTCCAGAGGACCTGAACTCAGTCTAGATCCATGGGCAGGGGGCACCTGTGACCTTCTAAACCAGGTGACATCATATATAGGTCAGGGAGCCAGACATTCTATTGGCAGCTCCCAAAGTATGGGGGACCTAAAGCGAGTGACTTTCCCTCACTCCTCATTTGAGCATGAGGGAGAAGGACAATGGTCTGCTTCACAGCATCCTGGGAAGCTTCCTTGGTTAAAGGTCAGTGGGATTTGCAAGAGGAAGGCTGAGCAAGTCAAGGACTCCAGCTATTTCTACAGCCCACATCTACTGTGCAAACCACAGCCTGACACTGCATCAACCCATGCTGGGAGGTCACAGCAAACATTGCAACATCAGGGTATTGCAAGGCAAGCGCTGAGGCTCACTGTAATGTTGACACTTCAGGTACCCACATAGAATATGTCTATGCAGTCCAAGACAGTAAGCCTCCCAGTCTGGTTTGATACATGTGGACAAGCGGGACTCATGCTAGTGCACTAAAAATAAATGTATAGACAGTGCTTTGAAGTTGCAGCTTGGGCTCTGAAGTCCACCCCCTCAGCCCACCCACTCTGTCTTCAGAGTGCAAGCTCCAGCCTGCAAAATCTGTCTTTAGCACATAGTATGCAAGGTGGGAGAGGAGACTCCGAGCCACAGGCTGAGTAGACATACCCCAACAACTGATCAGTACAGAGCCAGCCCAGCTCAGCTAGCAGTGTGCTGCGTGCCTGCAAGGCATGAAGCTGCTAGTGGCTGGCTTCTATCCACAAAAGGAAGGATCAGGGCAGGGAGGTCACCAGTGATGCACTCTGCTCTGGGGAAGACTTCACTCCTGAGCTGTCCCATGCAGACACGCTGCAACCTCATACATGCTCTCCTTCCACTCACCTAGAGTGACCAGATGTTCCAATTTTATAGGGACAGTCCTGATTTTGGGATCTTTTTCTTATATAGGCTCTTATTATTTCCCACCCCCTGTCCTGATTTTTTTCACATTTGCTGTCTGGTCACCCTAAGCACATGACCACTCCCCAAGCCTGCTCCCCTCATTAGGGAGACAGGACCAGGCACATTCCCTTCCCTCAGAGACACTGATCATCCCCAGAAGCACTACACACCTCCTTTGGGACACTGCTCCACAGGACATACAGATTGGGCCTGTCTTCTCACCAATGAAGGGAAGTGACCTCTTCTAGTGCCAGCCCTGGCTTTCATCCTCACAAAGATGGGGAGGCTGCCAATTTCAATTGAAGAGGTGGGCTGAGAAGGGAAAGGATCATACAAGGAGATGCCACCCCACCTTCTCCTCAGAGATTCTGGGTATGTCCAAGGAACTCAGTCAAGCTACAAGGGCTCAGAGCAAACATAAGACAAGATGCCAGTCTCCCAAGGCAAGGGCCCAGCTATGCAGGAAACCTCAAGTGCCACAGGACCCTGTTTAACAGCAGTGCTTGGGCTTTTTAATAAGAAGGGCTGGTTTTGCTTGTATAGACTGGAGCAAACAGTGTTCTAATCACATTGCAGCCCTGAGAAAGGAGAGAGAGGAGGAGAAAAGTGAGACACTACTTTATGCCAAAGGATCAGAGGAGCTGGAGAATTTGGGACACTGGAACCAACTTGTTTCAACTGCTGTCTCCCCTACACTTGCCCTTAAAGGGGTGCGCCTGCACAGTCAATAACAGGGCTAGCGGGGGAACAGGGTATTCTCCACATCCTGGGTGCTTGTTTTCCTTTTATGCATCTTGGCTTCGTTGATGCAAGTTCCAGAAAGTCAGGGGCAGCTGTCAGATCTCAGGGTGCAGTTAAACAAGCAGGCTGGAGCAACACACCTCCCTCGGGACTACCTCCCGTGATTTCCTGGCACAGGAGAGGACACGCGGGAGTTAGCAGGGGCTTTGCCTCCCTTCCAAGACCGGGTCTGGGCAGTTCCGGGCTTTCTCCACGGGCAGCAATGGGGGGGCCAGGGAACCGTATTCCTAAGGCTTCCGGAACAGCTTGAACGCCATTCCCTCCGCGTCCCTTCAAAGGCAGCTCGTCCATCGCCTGGAGGAACTGGCCGTCCCGCCGCCCCTGCTGCGGAGCTCGGACCCAGGACAACACCGGGTCGGGGATCCCCCGCGATCCCCCGCTCGTGGCGTCCCTCCGGACAGCCGCCTCCGCCCCACGCCGGCTCAGGGCTCTGCAATAAACAGCCCCGCTCCGGCGCACGGGACGGAGGGGAGCCGCGACCCGCCGCCTCGAGTGACCCCTCGGCACGTACCTGTGCTGTGCAAACTGCCCACTGCGGACGTGCTCTGGGGCCGGTCAGCTCCGGAGGGGTCCCCCCCCCACGCACAGGGACACCAGGAACTACAGAATTCGCAGACGGCGTGTTGCTTTGAACAATGAAGAGGGAGTGAAAAAGGAAGTGGTTGTTGTCCTCCCCCCCTTGGTTACTTCATTCACTCTCTCGGATCCTTCTTAAATCGGCTCCCCTCTGCGTCACTTTCCAGTGTTACTCCTCCCCCCGCCCGATTGGTGCAGTAAATGCCTGCCTGTCTCTTTAGAATCTCCCCAGATTCCCGCCAGTTCCCTATTGGCTCCCGTTCTGAATCCTCGCAGAGTTGAAGCCCAAACCGGCAGCGAACTTTGGCCACGGGCTTGGAGGGGAGAAGGGCGAATACTGTTTCTCTCCAGCGAGTGATCCCCGGCTGGAGGGAAGGGAGAGAGCGAGCAGATCTCCTCACAGAGACGGACTTGGCTGGATGAGGGGGCTGGCTCAAGCACACAAGATCCACTTTAAGAAGACTTGTCTACACTACAGCCTTAGGTCAGCACTTTAATTCTGAAATGGCCTCTATAACCCAACCCCTCCCCCCCCCCCCCCTCTTCCCAGACACCAACCCCACAGCTGCCATGGGCTGCTGAGAGCACATTAAGGAGATTTTTACAAAGTCTACTTAGGAATCAGACACCCAAGTGCTACTAAAAATCTCTTTGCTGTGCAGCAGTTGCTAACATTGCTATCCTTCCCATATGAACAACTATACTGATATTGTATTGAACTGGCTAGGTGCCTAAATACCCTTCAGGATCTTGACTTGGAGTCCATTATGAGACTGTGGAAGAAAACCCAACACCCCACCTCCTTACAAGTGGGGACATTCTCCATAGATTCACAGAGTAATTTCTAGAGGTGAAGCCACAGCTCCCACGATAATCTCCCAATGTGCCACTGCCATCCCTCAAGCCTGTGAGCCACAAGGATAGCTCTGCAAGAGGAGCAAGAGAGGAGCTTTATATCAATTTGCCATTCCTCTCCCTCCCCTCATAAAGTGAACAGTCTCTGCAGACTTCCATAGGCTAATTCAGAGAGTACAGAGGCTTCCATCTGAAAATCCATACAAAAATGTTTTAAAAATCTACAGAGCATGGATTTTTTTACAGTCCTGTATCACTCAGGAAGCCCAGCCTCACTCCTCCTTGGTCTCCCTCTGTGGAAAAGTAGGGTATTTATACCTCTCCCATTTCCCAGCATGCCTTGCCCTAGTACAACTATTAACAAGACTGTGCAGATGATCTACATTTCCCAGCCTACCTTGGTCTCTGGGATCTGGGAGAGGGAAACCAGTTGGAGGCAGTGTGATCCCTCCCTACTGGGAGGCCCAGTCTTCCCCTGGAATGCCAGCCTCATGTCCTAACCTTGGGGCCAGTGATGAGCTTGGTTATGACACAGGAGGGTTCCCCTCACCAGCCTGTTACACAGCTTTACTAGCTCTGGGCCAGGGATCTACCCACCTTTTCATCTTAACTTCCCTGAAACAAAATGACATGGGTTAGCAGCCAGGATGCCCCATTGGGAGATTATCATGGGAGCTGTGGATTCACCTGTAGTAGTTGCTCTGTGAATCTATGGAGGATGGGGGTGTTGGGTTTTCTTCCACAGTCTCATTAATGGACTGCAAGTAGAGATCTTCAGAGGTATTTTGGTGACTAACTCCCATTAAAATCCCAAAGTGGAGAGTGACTCAGCGATTCAGAGCTCTAGTGTCTTGTGGTATGTCCTTGGAAACCAGCATTTATCAAAGTAAAACAAAATGTGCTGCCAAAAGCATCAAGCTCATTCCAGGCGTGATAGTCTCCTGCTGGCTCTGCTTGCTGGGTGTGTCAGTGTCCCAGGAGCTGCCAGGGTGCTCATAGACTTCTTGGGGTGAGTCCCAGAAGGGAGAAATTAGACTTTACCAATGGGCAACAGGGAGATTTCTAGGTTTTTTACCTTTTTTCCACCCCCACCCCTTTTATTTTTCTTCTGGATGTGTGTATGTATATTATAGCTCCAACAGCGTGAGCTTCCTCACAACAGTGTCCTGTCAACATTCTTATGTTTTAAAAATGACAGAGCTATTGCTGCTTCTAGCTACTCTGAGTACATTCCAAAGCCATGGGATGGGTTTGTTGAATAAGGGTTAGGTTAGGGCTGGGCAAACCTTTTGGCCTGAGGGCCACATGGGGGTCGCAAAATTATACGGAGGTCCAGGTTATGCCTCCCCAAAGAGCCTGGCGCTGGCCCTATCTGAGCTCCCCCCATTTCCCACCCCCTGACTGCCATCTTCAACCCCTCCCCCCACTCCTTGTCTCCAGAGACCCCCACCCCTAACCACCCCCACCCCCCGGGACCCTAAACCCTATCTAAACCCCCTTGCTCCTTGTTCCCTGACCACCCTGCCCCTAACAATCCCACCCCCCATCCAACCCCTCCTGCTTCTTGTCCCCTGACCGCCCCCTCCAGAGATCCCCCACCCCTAACCGCCCCCCTGGACCTCACCCCCTATCTCAGCCCTGCCCTTTATCCAATCCTCCCCGGCCCTGGCTCCCTTACCATGCTGCTCAGAGCAGCAGCCCAGATGGAGCATGATGTGCTGCCACGCAGCCACGCCCCCCCAGAGTGCTGCCCGTGTGGCAGCGTGGCTCCAGGGGAGGGGGCAAGGCAGGGTTGGGGGGTGCTCAGGATGGTCCTGTGGGCCGTATGTGGCCCACAGGCCATAGTTTGCCCACCTCTGGGTTAGTTGGTAATGGAGCATGGTCTGTTAAGTAGCAGATGCAGGGGCTCAGCATCTGCTCTCTATAGACACTAAAGAAAATACACTGAGGAGGAGAAAAGTGAGCATACAGATTTGCCAGGCTCAATTACTGCCTGCCTGCTGCCTGTTTGTTGATGGGCTCACCTGTTGAATGTGAAATGAGCTCTCGTGAATGGAGTCCTGCTTTGGTGTATTTATGCACCTGGGCATAAATACACCAGTCCAAAGTACATGCCAAGCAGATGCAAGAGGCTACTGGTAGCCTCTTGCCCTCACTTTGCTCTGGTGTAGATGACAGCCCAAGGCACAGGCCAATGATAACTTGAGCCTAGGGCCTTGAATACTTGTGGTCCTTCTACCCCATTTGTTTCAGCTGGGTATGGTATATGTCACTTCCTGTCCTAAACTGTTGGTATGAGCTGGTAAATGAATTCTGTGAACTCCAGAAGTGGCTGCATTTCAATTACAGTTAAAATGACACCTGTGCATTTCTGCCTGGATTTTCAAATAAGACAGCAAAAAATTGTAATACCTATCTCTTTTCATCCATAGATCTCAAAGCATCTTACAAAGGAAGTCAGTCTCATCACCCCCATTTTACAGATAGGGAAACTGAGGCACAAAAAGGGGAAGCAATATGCTTCTGATCATCCAGCAGCAAGGCCAGGAACAGAACTCAGATCTTCTGAGGCCCTGTTCAGTGCACAAGCTACCAGGCCACACACCCTTCCTTATGAATATGTAGGGCCCGATTCAGTCAAGTGCTGAGCATCCAAGACACTCCCTGACTGTCATAGGCATTGAGGAAGCTCAACATAGCAGGATTGGACCCATCCTGGTTGACAGGTACTATTGTATGTAACTGGTAAACATGGATATTGGGAGTTTTCAAGCCTGCCTAATTTTCAGGTACTTCTGTAAATCAACATGCAATACATTTAATACTAGCACATTATATCAGACTTTCATCTTAGAGCTCAAAGCATTTGACAAAGATGGGTACGTTTCATTACTGCCATTTAACAGACAGGGAAACAGAGGCATGGAGAAGTGAAACAAATTGCCCAAGGTCACAGAGAAAGTCAGTAGCAAAACCAGGAATAGAATTCAGGTCTCCTGACTCCCTAGTCTGCACTGACCTCTGCTTCCTTCCTTCTACCAGAGATAAGGGAGGAAATCTATTTCCTGATGGCATTTGTTTAATTTAATTGTAAAGATTTGCAAGCTTTGTTCTTCTGACTTCTTTTCAAACTATTTCAAGGTCTTCACATGACAAAATCCAGGAAATAGTTCTTTGGAGGAAACTCCCTTTGTGGTGAGAGGTCTTGCAAAAGGCTGAGTTTCCCGGCTCTAGTTGTAGTAATCAGAATCAAAGGATATTCTGTCAGCCCTTGCAAAAAAAAAAAAAAAAATCAGAATCATTCTAAATTCACCGACCCACACACCCTGCTAAGGCTCAGCACTACAGCTGGGCCAATCACGGATTTTTCAGGATTTTTGCAATTGTGAAGGAAACAAAATTTTAAAAATCAGTTTGGGGTCACCCAGAAAAGAAAGTTTTAGTAACATCAGTGAGAGAAAAAAATCATTTCAGATCAAAGTCTTTCATTTGATTTGAACATTTAAAAATATTTAATTTTTTCAAATAAAATTAAAGGAAATTTCAAAATGAAACATTTTAATTTGAAAATGTTTAAATAAAACATTTGAGAATTTTTTGTTTAAAAAGTTTTTTTAAACCAAAACAATGTGCCAAAGTTGACATAAGTTTGCAAACTATTTCAGTCCACCTGATTCAGCATTTTTCACTAAAACATTTTCATTTACAAAAATTCACCATCACTGCTATTTCTATCACTTTCCTCCCCTCCCCCCACTCCCACTACAACCCCAAGAAGTATCCATGGAATTATTTATAGCAGTGTGTGGCAGGTTTTGTATCTCATCAACCCCTTCAGTCATGGGGAGCAGGTGGTAACCCTGCCACTCTATGCCTATTTCCACCCCACCCACAGTAGTCAACACAGTGTGGCCCAATGGTCAGGGTCCATATACTGCCTCTCTCTGAGCAGAGTAGTACGGTCTAGTGGCCAGAGTTTATACAATCTGCCAGAGTCAGTATGATTTTCTCTCCCTTAGTGGGGTAGCACAGAGTACTGGCCAGAGTGCAGCCTTCCCCCTTTTAAGGTAAAACAGGGGTCAGGTAACAGGGTTCATCACAAGGGGGGGGGTGACCCCTAGTAGAGGGGGGGGTCAGGCCTACCCACCTCCACCAGGCCCCGACCCAGAGCCCTGCCAGAGGCAGAGCAGTCCACCACGGGATCAGTGTGGAATCCTACTAAAACCTGCTGATCTCATAACAGTGGGAGGTACCACTCCCTTCCCTTCCTTGGGTCACTTCCTACCAGTTCTCTGGCCACAGTAGTCCATATGGCATTGGAGTCTCCAGGTTCCTCAGCACCAGACACCCCTAGGCTTCTGATAGCATCAGGCCTCTGGTCCAACTTTCTGACTCTTCCACTCTTCTAGCTAAGCTAGAGCCTTTGCCAAGCATACTTCCTCCTCAGCCGCCAGCCTTGACTGAGAAGCTCTGGAAGCTTTTATAGCTGACTTCCAATTGGAGCATGCCCAGAAGAGCCTCAGGGGTGGGGTTTCTGCTGCTAGGAGGGAAGGGTTAACTCTCTCGGTATCAGTGTGAGGCCCAGGGCTGGCGACAGGCGGGTACTACGGGTAGAGCTGTACCGGGCCCCGCACTTTAGGGGGGCCCCGGTACAGCTCTACCCGTAGTCATCCGGCACGGCTCTCCTCCGGACGAGCGCGCCTGTCCCCGGCAGGAGCAGTGAGCCCTGCCGGCGGCAGCGGCGCAGTCCAGGGGGAGAAAGGGCGGGGAGGAGGAGGGAGCAGCAAGGGCGGCTCACACCGCTCCCAGGCTCTCGCTCCCGCTGCGGCCAGCTGTCAGCTGGGGGGGAGCGCCGGCTGGGCGGGGGGGGGGGGGGGAGGGGCTGGTCGGCTGGCCAGCTGGGCTTCCTCCCCCAGCCGCTGTCAGCTGGGGAGGGGAGCGCCGGCTGGGCGGGGGGTCTCGGCTGGGCTGGGGGGGCCCCCAGCCGCTGTCGGCTGGGCTGGAGGGGGCCCGGCTGGGCTGGGGGGCCCCCAAACTATCAGAGTAGGGGCCCCCCAAATTTCTGTCGCTGGCCCTGGTGAGGCCAATCCACCCCTTCACACCGTGGTTTTCAACCTGTTTTCATTTGTGGACCCCTACAAAATTTCAAATGGAGGTGCGGATCCCGTTGCAAATCTTAGACAGTTTACAGACCCCCAGACCACAGATTGAAAACCACTGATTTATAGGTTTCCTCCCTTTGCCACACTCCCATCTGGTGGATGAATGTGACTCATAGGCTGTGGAAAGCCCACACATCCCATTTCTATTCTTCAGCTTCTGTGTTTACTCTAGGGGTTTAGCTTCACTACCCACGGTAGCGATCGATCTGTTAGCGATCAATTTCTCGCATCTCATGAAGACGCGGGAAATCGATCGCCCACGGCGCCCCCATCGACTCCGGAACTCCAGCTTGCTGAGAGGCGCAAGCTGGAGTCAACGGGGGAGCGCGCCGCTGACCGCTGCCGCCATGAGGACGGCAGGCAAGTATGCTGAAGATACGCCAACTTCAGCTACATGATTCACGTAGCTGAAGTTGTGTATCTTTAGTCGATTCCCCCCCAGTGAAGACCAGCCCTCTAAGGCTGAGTTGCTGTGAGGCAGAGCACTAGGGAGCTGTGATGAGGTGGGTGGTGGAGAGCAGGCCTCCCATTAGGAACCACCCACCTATGAGGAAATCCTAATCAAAACTTCATCTGAATCCCCTGATGGGAAAGGCTCCTGGTCAGTCCTGTGAGAAGGGGCTCAGAAAAACCCAGACCCGAATTACTAAAACATCAGGAATCTGGCCCAGCAGCAAGTACCGGCTTAAGTTACCAGCTGGCTGAACCCAGATAGAAACTGAAACTGCTGCAGCTAACAGAGGGAGATGGGACTGAGTAGTAGGGAATGCCACCTAGTAGGAGAGGAAGGTGCTGGAATCAGGGCCCTTGAGCAAGTCACTTCCCCTCTGCACCTGAGTTTTCCCACCTGTAAACTGGAGATAATGATGCCAATCTTTACGTCACGTGATGGCTGAGAAGAAGGATGGTCCAGTGGAGTAGGCTAGGACTTTGGAAACCTGTGATCAGGTCACTGCTCTGCCACAGACTGTCTGGGTGACATTGGGCATGACTGGGACAGGCCCAGATCCTCCAAAGGTATTTAGGCACCTAGCACACACTGAAAAGAATGGGAATTAGTTACCTACATACCAGCTTTGAGGGTTTGAGCCTTAGCCTCTCTGTGCTTCATTTCCCCTTCTATGCTATGCGGGTAAGAACCGCGCCCTGTCTCCCAGGCGGTTCTGAGGGTAAACACATTGCAGATTGAGAAGCACTCTGATGCTTTGGTTGTGGAAGCCATAGAACCATCTGAAACAGATACAGGAATGGATTTAGCCTTTTTAAAGCCTCATGTGAAAGGGGCTAGATAAGTGCGGAAAAGTAGGGCAAGACTCAGGCTTATTACTGCCCCTTATCTGTGTCTTCCAGCTGAAGTCAATGGGAGTTTTGCTGGAGTTGGTACCTTGCAGAGGAGGAGCCCAGATCATCAGTTGCCAGGAGATAGAGTATCAGCCATTCTCTGTGCAGACAGCATCACACCTGCCTTCTAGGACTCTACAACAATCACACACCTTATCCCACCACCTAGATACTTAAGAAATGCATAGGGAAAACTGAGGCACCCACACAGTATTCAGAGAAAACATTAAGAACATTCCCACTTCGTCACAAATGGCTATTAGACAGGATGTGCAGGGATGGTGTCCCTAGCCTCTGTTTGTTAGAAACTCGGAAAGGGTAACGGGGGATGGATTACTTGATGCTTACTTGTTCTGTTCATTCCCTCTGGGGCACCTGGCAGTGACTACTTTGGAAGACAGGATACTGGGCTAGATGGACCTCTGGACTGACCAAGTATGGCTGTTCTTATGTTCTCCAGTTTACCCTAGCATGAGGGAGACGAGAAGTAGAGTTTTTACCTGACGTTTTGCCCAAGTGAGGGCAGGGCTTTACCCAAAACTGGTAAAAAACCAGAGAGTGATGAGTGGGAGAGGGGGAGGGGAAGGATTCACCATTCTTTCACTTTCCTTTATTGCTTTATCTAGCCTTCCCAGACAGGTGCATGTGACTCTCAGTGCATGTTCCATGCCACCGGCCCTCACGTAAGCCCACAGAAGTATCTACATTTAGCACATAGATATTCTGAAAAACAGTTCCGTTGACCTCATTTCTACATCCTCTGAGCCTGTAAAGAAAGATGCAAAGAAAGTACTGCAACATGTGCTGCTTCATCATTAGGCTGTGTTCACTGAGGGATATCTTCACTACCCACCAGATCAGCGGGTAGTGATTGATCTATCGGGGATCGATTTATCACATCTCGTTTAGACACGATAAATCAATCCCCAAAGGCTCTCCCATCAATTCCGGAACTCCAGCTCGCCAAGAGGCACAAGCGGAGAAGATGGGGGAGCCTGCTATTGGCGTGAGGATGCCAGGTAAACCAACCTAAGATGCGCTGACTTCAGCTACGTTATTCACATAGCTAAAGTTACATATTTTAGATTGACACATCCCCCACCCCTGCTACTGTAGACCAGACCTGAAACATTACTGGTGTAAGAGTGGGGTACCCCGGCCTTTGTGCTCTCGAGTACAAAGACTGGGACTCTTAACTAGCCCAAACCCACTTAACTTAGCTGCTTCCCAGCCAAATTAAGTCCTACACACCTAGACTCCCCCTTTTTACCAGTGGGGTTCTTGGGGTACCATGGCTGCCACCATCTGAGTAGATATCCAAAGCCTGGATCGGGGTACTCAGACTCCCCAAAAACCTAACTCTGTCTTTCTCCCTGAAAGCCAGAGCCAGACACCTGGAGGCTATTCCCCTCCCCCCTCCTCTCTTCTCATTGAAGAGACAGGCACCGTTCCTCAGCTTATAACCTGAGCTGATTTCTTTACCTACCCCCCCACCCCATCTCCTCTCTTCCCAGTGAAGAGAAAGAGATCTTAAGGGAATAAAACCAAACACTTTTATAACTAAAAGATTTAATACAGAAAGAGAATAAAACAGAGATACAGTACACTTCACAATCTGGGGTTCCCTAACTCCCTTCTGAAAAGGAGAGAAACACCCCAAAAAAGGCACAGGCTTAAAAGAATTAAATGGTTATACTCACAGTACAGCTAATTAGAAATATAAGAGAAAAGCTGAGTCATCTCCATAGCTAGAGATGAGCTCAGGGACCCTGACCCCTGCCACATGGCCAGCAAAACGAAACTGACTTAAACCCCTCCCTCCCTCATGGCAGGAGGCTCTGACAACACTGCTGTCTCAGATAACATAGCCCCACCCAGGCCTTTACACTTATGACAACTGGTAATTAGGAAATTAATTCCTATAGCCATTTGACCACTGTAAGGAAGGGGGTCAGGGACTACTGTTAGACGCCACATTAAAACAACCTCTCTCAACTTTACACAGGCCACATTTGAAGGCCACAGACCAACCAAATGACCATTTCTTGTGAAAAGCATTTATTTCTCAGAGCTCACTGGGAGAACAAGACGGACGGGCCTAGAGTACAAAGAAAAGGAGATTGACGAATCTTGGGTAAACCTCTGCCCTTTACCAGGCAGAACTTCTAAGATGCCAAATCCTTACAGTCATTAATCAATTTATAAATCACTTCTTGGTCAGGACAACTTACTCTGGTTTGCTTGAGTAAGCGCTAGAGTATTTGACCCATATAAGCAATGGGAGTTTTGCTGGGATCTGACCCCATTTGAACATATAGAGCTGTCATTTTATCAAAAGGGTCTGGTTAGAGCCTGAGCAGGAGCAGCTGAATTTTCCACTCAGTCAAATTAATTAATGTCTGTGGGGTTAGACCAACTTTACACTTGAAAACAAGTGCAGAATTTGGCCCTTGGATTGCAACTCATTTCTTCATGTGCAAATTGTTTTATAGAGCCCAGCACTGCCTGAGCGGCCTTGTTCTACATCTGCTGGATGTCGCGGGAAAACTCCATTGGATCCCTCACTTTGAATGCTCCAGACCAAAAGTCCGCATATCCACTCATCCCAATCAGGCTGTGGTCTATCCACCAGGAGGAGAAAAGGTACTTAAAGGCACTATGACAGCGCCACCCCATCTCATGCATTGATGGTTACTGTGCTAGGCTCTTGTCCTTTGAAGTGCTAGCACCCCAAATTGGAGCCAGTTCTTCAGCGAAGGTGGAGAATGGGTATTGGCAACTGCTAGCGTGACCAGATGTCCCAATTTTATAGGGACAGTCCTGATTTTGGGGTATTTTTCTTATATAGGCTCCTGTTACGCCCCTACCCTGTGTCCTGATTTTTCACATTTGCTGTCTGGTCACTTTAGGAACTGCTGACAAGTCCATGCTGCTAGTGGGATTTGATCATAGGCTGGGAAGGCACTTTCTGCCTATGCAGGGGACAGGCACTGGTTGGGACGAAATGGAGGTCTTGGCCTGTCCCCAGTGATGGCAATGGCAAAGCTCCCATTGACAGCGATGAGAACAAGAGTATGTTGTTAATGGGCCAAATTCTGCTCACTCTTAAACTTCGAGAAGTCCCTTGATTCCATGAATCTGGATAAGCCCCACAGTCAGCATATCAAATGCTTTTACCTCCCACACACCTACCCCCGTGCAACACATGCCTCTCCTTGGGAGAAAGACTTTCAGTCACACATTAAAGCTGTGAAAAAACACCCCCCCCCCCGAGCGACAAAAGTTTTAGCGCTGAAAAGCACTGGTATAGACAGTGCTTTATTGCCAGGCTGCGCTTCTGCTGATAAAACTATTGCTTCCCGTTCGGGGTGATGTTGATGCCTGAGGTTCGATTTGTATTTTCGGAAGGAGTCACACAAGGACACTGATAGCAATCTAACAATTTGTTTCTTTATTAAGGGGCGGGTAATGGGTGAATTCAAAGACTAATTACAGTAATTAATTATTGAACAATTATATTAAACAGTTGGCTATTAAACAATTATATTAAATAGTTTTTCTTAGTGATTGATTTGCCTAGTATAACATTTAGAACAAAAGGAACCTTATTATTACTGCCAAAAAGACACAACTATTTACATGAGAAAACTTTACAGCATGAGAGACACGAGTGGCCTTTCAGATTCTGAGTTAAAAATTGTAGGAGATCCGTCCGTTGCCCACTCCACCAATAGGCAGGAGACTTCTCTGTGGCTTCACCAGTGTCCTTTATTTATAGTGCAAACCCCACCCCTTTGTACAGCTTTAACAGTGCTGGCTTAATACCTGCACAGGGAGACAGACCACAGCTCAGGAATCAACCCCCTTCCTTCCTCACAGGGATCCAGAGTCTAAGTACTCCTCCCTATCCTGACTCCCTAGCTTCCTCTGCTTCCTCTCCACACTCCACTACACCACACCCACCCTGGGCTTCCTTCCTGCTGGGCCTTATATCCCCCAGGGAGGCTGCCAGGTGCAACAAGTTGAGCTTGAGCCCTCTGCAGCCCAGGTGGCTGATTAGCCTTCCCTTCAGGCAAAGCTTGCAGAGGCTTCTGTGCTCTTAAAGGGGCGGCAGGGCTGGCTCAGCCGCTCCTGGCCAGCACCCTGCCACAAAATCTACAGAAGAAAGACACACGAGTAACAATTCAGACTCTGAGGTAAACACTGACAGAAATGAGGGACACAAGTAACAGTTCAACTTCTGAGGTAAAAATTTACAGAAAAAGGACACATGAATAACACTTCAAACTCAGAGGTAAACACGAAAATGAGACACACAAATAACATTATAACATAATAACTCGACCAGCAATCGTTACGCGCTCAGGAGGAGATACGGGAGCGGAGAGGTGTTGTCCGGGTTGATCAGGCCTGGACTGGATACGGAACGCCCCTAGAATTTTGACGCCAATTCTCAGAATAAATAGGCTGAGGGAAAACACCCTCGGTACCTGATCGGACCTATGTAAGACTAGAGACCGGACTGCTACAGACTAGGGACCGAATGGCTAGGCAGCAGTTCTGCAGAAAAGGACCTAGGGGTTATAGTGGACAAGAAGCTAGATATGAGTCAACAATGTGCTCTTGTTGCCAAGAAGGCTAATGGCGTTTTGGGCTGTATAAGTAGGCGCATTGCCAGCAGATGGAGGGACGTGATTGTTTCCCTCTATTAGACATTGGTGAGGCCTCATCTGGAGTACAGTGTCCAGTTTTGGGGCCCACACTACAAGAAGGATGTTGAAAAATTGGAACGACTCCAGCAGAGGGCAACAAAAATGCTTTGGGGGGGGGGCTAGAGCATATGACTTATGAGGAGAGGCTGAGGGACCTGGGATTGTTTAGTCTGCAGAAAAGAAGAATGAGGGAGGATTTGATAGCTGCTTTCAACAACCTGAAAGGGGGTTCCAAAGAGGACGGATCTAGGCTGTTCTCAGTGGTAGAAGATGACAGAACAAGGAGAAATGGTCTCAAGCTGTAGAGGGGAAGGTTTAGGTTGGATATTAGGAAAAACTTTTTCACTAGGAGGGTGGTGAAGCACTGGAATGGGTTACCTGGGGAGATGATGGAATTTCCTTCCTTAGAGGTTTTTAAGGTCAGGCTTTGCAAAGCCCTGGCTGGGATAATTTTGTTGGGGATTGGTCCTGCTTTGAGCAGCGGGTTGGACTAGATGACCTCCTGGGTCCCTTCCAACCCTGATATTCTATTATTCTATCCCAGGATAGCACCTTCAGCTCTGGTCACACTCAGTCTCTTTTAAGACCCTTATTTATGTTAGATAAGGGTTACTTGGCTGAGAGGTGGTTGGGGCTCACAAGAAATCCACAGGGAAAGAAAGAATGTTAAATTGATAATGAAAATATCCTTAGCCCTGGAGTTTAACCAGATACATGTCCTGTCACAGAAGTTTGTGACACTAGAGAAAGTAAGCATCTGTGCATTGCTGCACCCCATATGGCAGACAGCAGAACGACAGGGAAGGCACCCATGTGTGTACAGGGAATTGAGACTAGACCTTGTGCTTGTGCTTCTAGAGCGCTTCTGAATGCATCTGGGATAGATCCAGGGCTGCATACTCTGGGACCAGGCTTTGTCCCTAGGTAGGCTGACCATATTTCCTTGTGACAAAAACGGGACATTGGGATGGCAAAAATGGGACGGGGTTATAACTCCCTTCAGACCCCAAATATAACCCTACAACGCCCCCTCCCCATATCCATAATGTCACCACTACCCAAACCTCACATAACCACCTCCAGGCCCCCCAACACCATCCCACTACCAACCCCCAGCCCCTTGCACCCCCACAGCCTTCCCTACACAGCCTCTCCCCATAGCCCCCCACTAGCAACCAATACACCCCCCCAGACCCGCCCCAATGGCCTCAAAACACAGCCCACCCCCCACAGCCGCCCACCTCCCCCATGACCCCCCAGCTCATCCCACCCCTGCAGGCCCCGCTGCTGCGCCCCCCTCCTCAGCCACCACCTGTGCTGGGCTCCGCGTTTCCTCCACGTGGGGTGGGGGGGAGCGAGGCACCAGACAGCCCCTGCCCGGCCAGGAGCTCCACTCTGCCGTTGTGCCGCTCCCGCAACACATGGGGGCGGCCCAGCCAATCGCGCCGCTGCTCAGCTGCGGGCACGTGACACGTGGGGGCGGCCCAGCCAATCGCACCACGCGGGCTCTGCAGTGGCTGCGGCGGAGGGGAGGGGGGAGGGGGGAGCAGGCCGGGGAGGGGAAGGGACTGAAGGGCTGTGGGAGGAGGCGGGACCTGGCCGTGGGTCCCTGAAATAAACCGCGTCCCGTTTTTTTAATGAAAAACAGGACAAATTTCATATTTTTATTAAAAAGATGGGACGGTCAGAAAATATGTAAAAAACGGGACTGTCCCGTTCAAAACAGGACGTATGGTCAGCCTATCCCTAGGGAGTTTATGGAGATTTGACACAGACTCACCATCCTGAAGGCCTCCTTCTGGCAAAAGCCAGCATCACAGCCTCTCTGCCTCACTCTGCTCCTCCTCCTTCAGACTGCAGTGACTTAGTCCTCCAGCCAGGTCACACTGAGAGTCCCGCTCCTTTGGGGGTAGCAGAGTCCTAACTCCAAGGAATGAGAACTCTTCACCTCTCCCCAGATGCTTCTCCTCTCCCCATGGCTCTGCAGAGCTGATCCTTGCTCTTGCAGACACTGCCATGGAGGATCAAGCTCCTCCTGTGCCACTGACCTTCAAGGCTTCTGCCCTAGAATTTCTCTCATCTCCCAGGCCTGATTTAGGAGCCCCCTTCTCCCAAGCTACCCTCTCCTCCAACAGAGACAGAAAACTCCATCCCAGCTGCACTCTGTTGGACCCTCCACCCCACCTGGCTCTAATCCATAATTACCCATCTCTTCTCCAGGAGCCACAGAATGGGATATTTGGGGTCCCCAGCTCCTGTTAACCCTGTCGTTGCCAGTGTGGGCCCATCACAAGAAGAGAGGAGTTTTTTCCCCTTAGCTCCATCTCTGATAGGGTGACAGACATGGAACAATGTTTACAAAGCTTGAATCCATTATTAAAATGCCTATGGAGCGCCCCCAAGGCACTGTAACTTGTGCTTGTAACATCAGGAAATACCAGCTGCCTGCATGAGAAGTTTGTGTGAGCATGCTCTGTATCCTCTTCTGCTATACATGACTCTAGTGCACCTTTATGAAAAGCAGCAGGGCTCACAAAACATTGTATAACAAGAAATGTTTATTTAACCCTTGATATTGCAGCAGAGAATATAGATCTGCTCTACATGATCAGAGCTCAGCTGTCAAGGTTTCTGGTGAACATCCCTTTGGGAAAGGGACTGTTTTTTTGTTCTGCGTTTGTACAGTTCGTACAATGAGATACCATTGGCCCATACAATGGGTGAGCTCTTAGGCACTTCTACAGTACAAATAATGAATAATAACATGGTGTTATACTATTGGTTGACAGATCACTTGGGGCCAGATTTTGGAGCTCTTACTGATGCTGGATGTATCATGCTCACCCAGCCGTCAAAAATCATGGAGCAGGCCTTCCCAAAACCATGAGATTGACTTAAAAGTCACAAGATACCCTGTTTCCCCGAAAGTAAGACATCCCCCGAAAATAAGACGTACTTCCAGTTTTGCCTCTCGCTGTAATATAATGTAATGTAATTTTCGGAGCAAAAATTAATATAAGACACTGTCTTATTTTCGGGGAAACACGGTACTAAAAGCAATACATTGGAGAGTCTTTTATTTGCCTTCTGATGTGTGAGCCTTTTGGGGCCATGTTTTCAAGATTTTATCCAGAAACTGGAAGGCACTGTAAGTCTCATTTCAGGAACGGTACATACGCTAGCTCCAACTGAGCTAAAAATATTTGTTCTTAACATGAAATCAGAGTCTCACACAGTCACGTGACTCCAGGGGCTAAGACTTTAGGAAAAACACTAATTATGATGAGACTTGCAACAAAATCCTTAGAGTTGGCAACACTACCTATGATTCCAGCACATTTTAAAAGACGCTCTTTGCTCGGAACTCACTGTGCTCCAATATCTCCTTGCAAATTCCCCTGGATTTAACACTGCACCCCTCTAGTGAGGCTTTTCTAAACATTGAGCCAGATCCTCAGCTGACATAAATCAGCATGGGAGTTCTGCTGGTTTATACCAGCTGAACGTTAGGCTCATAGGGTCTGCTCCTATTTATACCAGTGTATATTTGGAGTAACTCAATTGACTTAAAGGAGTTGGTCTGACTTTATCCAAGTGAAATTGAGAGCAGAATTTATTCTAGAGAAGACAACAGGGAAAAGCAAAGAAATGGGCAAAGAGCACTTTAGTTTGGTTATTAAATAAAACAAACAAGAGGCAACAGCAGCTCAGTTTTTATTGGTTTTACTCCAGTTACCCCAATCATATAGAGAGTGCACTGCATTTTCGGGATGTATGTATAGATATACATAAATGCAGCCATACAAATTGACATGGTACAATTTCTCCTGATATCCTTGAATCTGTGATCAACTTTTCAGAGTCTTGTGTCTAGTGAATCTCTTATGTTGACATAACTGTGCTGTACCACCAGAAGTGTGTGGGTACGTCTACATCCCACCTAGGAAGTGTAATTCCCAGCTCTGGAGGATGTACATGTGCTATCTCCAATTGAGCTAGCAGGGTGGCTGTAGCAGCATAGCTAGCTGATAGCTTGGGCTAGCCCCCTGAGTACAATCTTGTCCGAGGTCTTAGGTATGTATACTCAGGTGATTAGCCTGAGCTGCCACCTATGTGGCCACTACTATTTTTAGCTCAGTTGGAGCTAGCATATGTACCGTTCCTGAAATGAGGCTTACAGTGCAGACATCCCCAGCGCAGTCAGAGCCCATGTATATCTAGCCCTGCTCTACTGCAATTCCAGCTTATTCCTTGGGCTCCCTCCCTGAAGTTAATAGTAATCTTCCAATTGCTATTTTCTCTATGCTACGTGATGCTGTGCCATCTCTAGGATGAGGTGTCTGTCTAGGCTTCCAATTGCAAGCGTTTCTAACATGGACCCCATTCCTGACCTGACACAATTCTCACTCACTTCTCACACCAATGATTCAAGTCCCATTCTATGTGTCTCTCCCTTGCACACTGGCAGGTTTCCAGCAGGAATGCCTTGTGATGTGGACATTTGCTCACTAAGGGTGGGCTTCACAAAGGCATCTAACTCCCATGAACTCAGTGGGAGAGAGGTACTTAAATACCACTGTGAACTTCAGACTAAGGGACTGATGTGTGATGTCAAAGGGACATTGCCAGACCAAGATTTTGGAACAGCCATTGAAGTGCCATCCCTTCAAGAAGCCATCCCAGACTTTACACTGAGCCCAGTGTCTGTTTGGGGTAGGACTTGGGGAGTCTTACTTAGCGCTTGGTGACTACTCATACGGGGAGCAGGTCACCCTGTGCTGGAAGCCTTGTGAGTTGCTTGAGTCCCAGTTGTATGTAGAACACCTGGCAGCACAACGTGACCTTGCTGATGATTGAGTCCCGGGCGCCAGGACCAGGACTGTAATACAATGACAATGCCAGGTTTAGGCTTCTGCCTCTGGAACAAGGCTTCCCACTGCCATCACTGGTGAATATCGTCCCCTTTACAGGACCTTTCTGTCACATGTACTGCAGAGCCATGGCTACGGCAACACAGATCTCACAGTACCCAGAGTGCTTTAGAGCAGCCCGTCCAGGCTAGCTCTGCTACGGACTGCCCATGATTTCACTGTGGGGCACTGGAGTTTGTTGTCCAGGAGAATGAGTTGCTGATGCTCAGTTGCCCTTCATCTATCCCCAGCTGTGCCCATTCCAGATGGAGTCCTGAGGACTTCTCTCTACTTACCTAATTTGGCTTTCCTCCTCCCACCCTCTGGATGTGAGGGCTGCAAATATGGACCTGTTGAGTTATTTTTTTTACTGCCTGGCTCTGGGGATAAGTCTAAGGCTGACTGATTTGAGGACAAACTATATGGTGAGCTAAATCCAGCCCTGCTGTAACTCCTTTGGCCTAAGTAGAGCACTTGGCATGGCTTATGCAGGGGGTGCTGTATCCATTGGGGAAGCCACATCTGGATTCCAGGCTTAATGGCTCCTTACCTAGCAAAAGCAGGATCTCTGACTTGGAATGACAACTCTAGTAGGAATTTAACATCCCAGCTATGGCTAAGGCCCAGCAGCACCCAGGGAACTCTGTACTTCCTCAGTGAAATAGGTACACAGGGTGAGGGTGGATACAGGCTCTGCAGATCTCTGCCACACAGCAGTGCTGGATTCAAGAACAACTTGGGAATTGCACTCTCTGAGCTCCGGAAAACCAGCTGCAACAGATACAACATGGGCAGAGTGAGCGGTGGGACCTGCTGTTTCAAGAGCTCCTCCTGCTGGCCAATGGACATACAGCACCATCAGTGCTGCTCTTAGGGAAGGCAACACACCTGATGGTTTGTTGTGGGGCAGAGAAAGGCTCAAAGATATAAAGGACTAGAAGCAGCTCTAGGATGAAGGGGTGGGGATGCCAGTGTCTCCCTGGTCCTGGCCTTTGCACTGCAGTCAGGGACTGAAACTGCTGTTAAACTGTTTCTACTGGGTAGGAGCAGTGGTCGTCAGGCCGGGGCAGTTAGCGGTAAGTTCCTTCCACGGGGTGTCTGTCTGTCCTCTGATTTCTAGCTCAGTCAGACTCTTACACAATTCTGAGTTTAATTTACTGTACTATGCAACCCCCTGGCTTCCAAGTACCCTTGCTGCCTGCTGATTTCTGTTCCCGTTTACAGCCTCTCTATTTAGGCAACAGGAAGTGGCTTTGGCCCTCTGCCCAGGACAAGATCCTGTGTGACAAACCCATGGCTAACTGCTTCCTTATGTGTGTGTAAAATCCCATTTCATTACAGCAATAAGTGCACTCAGGCCATGCATCTGAAGTGGACTATTGTACTCCTTGGACCACCGGCACCGGCTTCCTCCTTGCCCCGGGGGTGCTCAAGGCCTGCTGAGCCCCAGCCACCACTCAACTTTTCCTCCTAGCCCCCAGCTCCATCCTGCCTTTTCCTGCCCTACCCTGACTCTTCCCACCCAGTTTTGCCCCCTCCTCCCGAGAGTGCCCCGTCCACACTCTTCTCCCTCCCCCGAGTACCTTCTGCACACCATGGAACAGCTGATCACAGCAGGAAGGAGGTGCTGGGATAGAGGGGGAGGCGAGGGAGCTGGCTGCTGGTGGGGACTAAGCAGCCCTGGAGCACCACAGAGTTGGTGCCTATGTCTGATGGTTCGAGTAACTTGCCTTTCAGCATCACCTGAGATATGTATCACTGAAGTGATCCAAATACCGGAGGCAAAACACACCTACTGTGCATCCCTACGTACCAGGCCCGTTCTTAGTGCGAAGAGTCCAGGGGAAAACTGGCAACACCACATTCAACTGCTGCTGAGAATCAAGGGCTGGGCTAGCAGGGGGCTGCAGATCAGGAGTGAGGGGCACCGTCAGAGCTCTATGGGGAGCCCATGGCTGTGGGAAATCCATCAGCAAAGGGTGACAAGCAGTGGCACATCTGAATGCATGACTGCTGCAATGCACGAGAGCCAGATTCTGATCTTGGTTACATCAGTATAAAACTAGAGAAACTCCATTTGCTGCAGTGGAGTTGTTCTTGATTTATAGTGGTATAACAGAGAAAAAAAATCGGATCCCCAATAGCTTATACTCAGAGGCCCAGCTTTTGGAGTGCCAAAGTAGCCAATGCTAAGCAACACAGTACAGAGCAGCCTGCACAAAAAAGAAAAGAGATACTGCAGCTTGCTAGCCGGAGACCTCTCGATTGCCATAGGGTGACCAGACAGCAAGTGTGAAAAATCGGGACAGGAGGTGGAGAGGAATCTCTACAAGAAAAAGACCCCAAAATAGGGACTGTCCCTATAAAATCGAGACATCTGGTCACCCTAGTTTGCCATAAGAAATCAATGTACAGATAGGAACCAGCACCGTCAAGCCTTACAGTCACAGTATTGCAGAGAGCAAAGAGACCTACTGTGGAACAACACAGATTGTACAGGGAGGGTGGTTTGCTCCAAACATCAAAAGGAAACCGACTAGGCCAAATAAATGAGGGTTTCTTGAGAAAGTAGCTTTTCTTATTGTAAACGTTGCTCTCTCCAGTCAATGCGGAGCTCTGTACCAGCCACAGGGAGCCTGGGAGAAGCTGCCCTCTTTGAGGAACAGGAAATAGGGCTGCCACTGAAGCAATCAGTCAGCCTGCAGCGACTGAATTTCAGAATGGCTTAAGTATATAGCTGTACAAAAATATTGGGAAGTTTACTCTCAAGAAACAGCAAATGTATCTGACCTGGCCTCCCTGGGGAGACTGGGTTGTTGCCTTAAAAAAAATTTTTTTTAAAAGTAAATACAATGTCAAATGTGCAGCATCCCCCTCTCTGCCATGCTCAGGGAGAGCCTCATCGTCTTCATTTTACTCCAGAGCTTTTTCAGGAAGGCTGTGATGTCACTACTTCTGCAAGCTGCCACTGCACACATTGGGAACTGGAGCTGTTGGAGAAGCCAGTGAAAGTGAGTCAGTCTCTGCGTGGTACAAATGGCAGCAGGAAGCAGAAAAAGTCTGGAAAGCAGGAAAACTAGGACATGCTTCCTTCATCAGCATTCTGACAGGAACGGGAAACCAGCCATTTGGATACTGGGCAAAACCATTGACAATTTCATGAAAAACCGCCAAGTTGTTTCCATTTCATGAGGCTCAAAGTTTTCCATCAGTTTTCACAGAATATTTTTTAAAATATTGAATTTTCAAACTTTCAATTTCCCCGCCAATTGAAAGAAAGTAAATGATGTCTTGGGCAGAGTTGGATTATGGTTTCATGGGCCCCTCCTCACCCCTTTCACCTGTGGTCCCATCCCTGTTCTGCCCTCCCCTTGGCCCTACACCTATTCCACCCAAGGTCCTGTCCCATTCTTCCTCCCAATGTGGCCCTGTGACCTGTTTGATCCTTTCTGCCCCCCAAGACCAGAAAAGGTCTGTCTCCCCACCATGGCCCTGGTCTGCAGCGTGGAGTGAAAGTGTTCAGTCCCAGGACCACAGGTGGGTTCGAACACTGGGCCTTCCCCCACCACCCAGTGCTTCTGCCAGGGGGGCACAGGGGCTTCCCCCGCCCTGCCCGCCCATCTGACTCTTCTGCCAGGGCTTCAGGCTTCTGCTGTGCAGTGGCAGGAATTTGCCGGGGGCCCTGGACACAAGCCTTATTGGAACTGGTGGCTAATCCACCACTGGTCTTGGGGGTTGGTGGTCTTATTCCTCCTCCCCCCCAATAACTTTTCAAAATGTCTTTTACAGTGTGGCAGAATTACAGTTTCCACTGGTCCCTGATACTCTGAGGTGCTGAGCATCCACAGCTCCCCATTGCTTTAGCTAGAGTTATGGGTACTTAGTATTTCTGACGCTCTGGTGCATAGCGCCTTGAAGGAGGGATTGGCCCTTCTGTCTTCTGCAGTACTGTTTGTGTCCAACAAATCATTGACAGTGACAGTTACCCACATGCAGGCAGCCAGGGGGATGAGCTATTTTACCATGGGGCGGGGAAGTGGAGCCATGAATGAAGGAAGTGGAAAAGAACCACAGCTCTGGGGACTGGACTGGTCTTTCGGACATCAGTTGCAGCTTTGTTACCTCTTTCTGGCTGTTCTCCAGTCCCCCCTGCTGGTAACTCCTGACCTAGCTCCCAGCACTGGCTTCTAGTGCTGATTTCAGCTTTGCCTTTACTGGAACAAGCCAAGTGCACAGTACACAGCTCTACTTCTTTTCCTCCTGCAACGTGTGCTCTGTCACTGTCAGTTCCACTTACACACATTCTCCCCATGCTCTGAAATGCCTTCAGGGGGTAATTTAGGTCAATTATGGCAATGAAGAATGGGCAGCTAGGCTCCTGAGAATTGTGTCTTGACCACTGGTAGAAAGGACTTCTATGACCTTCTGCCAAGAGCACCCTGTCTCAGACTTGACCGTGGTCAGCAATAATGGCCCCACTATTCACTAAGTCTATTCAAGAAGCTTCTAAAAGGTTCTTGAGCCTAAATAACACTATAAGCCCACTCCCATCTGCAGACAAAGTGTAATACCCTAGTTCCACTAATAGCTGATGACTGCAATATGGTTCATGAGTCTTATATAAGCAGAGGGAGAGAGCAGGTCCACGTTCTTGGCCAGACTGATCTCTGGTGTAACTCTACTGGAGTCACATTGCTTCTGTCTGTGTGAAACTGCAAAGGGGCAGACTGGAAATGCAGGGGAATACAGTTACTTTATCTAGACTCCTCCCCCATAGCATCAGAGTAGATGTTTCTGATAAAAAGACCAGCTGTGAAATAGTTCATAATGTTGAGTTTAATTTATCAACATATGACTTCTTGGTGAACACCCCACCCTCAATTCTCCAGGTTAAATTGTGACACCCTCACAACATGCCCACGTAAACCCAACACACGGGGCTTTCAGTGGAGGCTCCAAATGGCCATTCTTGTGGGCTGTCACACTGATCCACAGGCCTCTCTCTTTCTCCTGTTGAAGTGGCTCAGAGCAGACTACTGCTGCCCACAGACCACGAGAGAAGAAATCCCAGGATGTTGCCCTTCAGTGGTTGGCCCACAGAAAGGAGACAGGATCTACTGCAGCTTTCAGCTCCAGCGATGATAGTTTGGAATAGAAGAAGCTGGGTTCTAGCCCTAGCTCCACAGAGGTATATGTCTGATTTATGTGGTAAGTGTGTCCATTGTCTTTACAGCACATGGATGAGTTACAAGCAGGAAGTACTTTAGCTACCATCTTTAGCTCTGCCGAGTGGATGGAGCTATGGGAAGACCAATGGGCTAACAGGAAACACTTACCAGGAGCCCCTCTAGATTTTATCAGCATCAGACTGAACAGTCATTTCAGACCTAAAAAAAAAAAAGTGTCAGGAAGACAATTCACATCAGCAGAAAGAGTCGAAAAAATACCCCGGGGAAGAATTTTGCTAGACAGCTCTACTGTCTCCACATTGATTAGCTGAGAGTATTGTCTCCAGCTCCTAAGTGGGAGATTTTCTTTGATATTTTCCCCTAATTCTGCCTGAGTCTCAGAGCCACGACTTCAACACCAGTGCCTCAGTTGTGACCATAAGGGCTCTGGATTTACACCAGTGTAACTGACCTCAGTGTGCTGACTCTTCATTTACAGTGGTGCAACAGATCAAAAGCAATCCCTGCGGGTGCACATACCTGTAAAAGGCCAGCCATTATGGCTCAGATTTTCAAATCCAGTAATTGCATGTGGATGCTCAATTCCTGTTACTTTTAATGCTAACTGCATGTCCAAATCTTCAACTTGCCTTGCAAGTCTTAGCCCATATGTCCAACCATAGCGTACCAACTGCCTGGACATTAGCACTTATTTCAGTGCTGGTCAGAACATCAAGGCTATCTCATGCTCTGTTTAGGAAGCACAGCAAGGTCTCTAATTTAAATTCCACTAGGCCCAGGTGGAAGGGACTCAGAGTTCCCTGCTCTCAGTCCCTGCGGGATGGAATATTTGCATTTACTTTCTGTAACTCCTGTTTACTATGTCCTTAAGGCAAACATCTCAAGTTCCTTGCACTTCTGGTTATTTCCTGCCCCCTATCCAGTCAATCCTAAGCATGTCCCTGTGCTCAGTTCAGTTTCAGCCTTGTCCCCAGGGACTCATGTCCAAATCATACTTTGGGAGAGTGGATCTCAGATGGATGCCTTCCCACGAGGTAACTGATGTGGGTTGGTGTTATTAACCAGTCCTCAGTACCTGTGTAGTGTGCCCAGCAGGCCCACATACTTTCCTCACCTTGTAGCTATTGGGATATGTAACTCTCAGGAAGGCTGTATTAATAAACCAGTGGGTAGATGTTTCAGGAGGGTTACTTCAGCAATTGAAATTACCTTCCACTGAAGGGCTGGGGGACAGATCTGACCCCCCTTCCACTCAGAACTGAGGAGTATGCAATAGCTTGGCAGGTGATGGCAGCAGCATTCCATGCTTCTAAACATGAGATCTTGGTCTGAGTAAACCTGCCTTCTTGTTCAGCAGACTTGCAGGGTCAGGAGGAGAGAGACAGGGACTCTTGATAATTAACAGCAACTCAGTGGGGTTTTTAGTAGTAGTAGCCCATTCAGCCCTCTTCAGTTGTAAGGATCCTACAACACAGGATCATGAGGGATTTATAGTGTCTGTGAGTGCAGGGGGAGATAAAGGTAGAATTTCTGAATTCTGCTGAGTGAAACAGGTGAACACTGGCTATATTTGTATCTTTCAACTCTTAGGCCTTGCCTACACTAGCCTTCAAATAGGGTGGGGGCATACCTTTGTGGCTAAAACACAGACCAGGGAGTCAGGAATATTGGGTTCTAGTTCTTAGACAAGTCACATAATCTCTCTGGGATCAATTTCCTTAATTGTACAATGGGGATAATTCTATTTCAGAGGGGAATGTGAGGCTTGGTTCATTAATGTTTATAAAGAACTTAAAACCAATGGAGGAAGCTCCTAGAGAAGTGTACAATGTTATTTAAATAGACTTTACTGAACCATTTTAACAATTTAAATATAACTGTAGATAGAATGATTTAAAAACATGGTTCAGGCCAAATCCTATTATAAACCATTTCAGATACCGTGAGCTAGCACGTTGGGGTCTAAAATGGCTTAAAGCAGCAGAATTTGACACCATCCACCTTGGAGAGCCAAACCACATAGCTAAGCCATTTTAAGGGGTAGGAATACTGCAGATGAGATTTGACCCTCTTGAGTTGTCATTATCCATCTCCAGTTCTCCATCTTTATTATTATTTGGTGTCAGTTGCGCTTCCACAATGTCTCTATGAGCCAGCCCTGCTTCCCCTTTAAGAGAGAAAAGCCTCTGCAAGCCTTCCCTAGCAGGGAAGGCTAATCAGCCACCTGGGTGTAGCCCTGGGCTGCAGAGGGCTTAATGTGTTGCACCTGGAAGCCTCCCCCAGGGGATAAAGCCTGGCAAGGAGGAAGCCAAAGGGAGAGGGAGGAAGGAGACAGAGAGAGAAGGTGCAGGGAAGGAAGTAGAGCTGGAGGAAGGTAGCTGAGGCTAGGTGCCTGCCAGAGCTAACCGTTCCTGAGGCCAGCCCAGCTGAGCTAAACCTGAGCTAACTTGTAGATTGCTGTACATAGGTGGTGGGGTTTTCACTGTACGAATAAAGGACACTGTTGGTTGCCGAAAAGGAGTCTCCTGCCTGTTTCTGAAGTGGGCGGACAGACGACCGCCTACAGAAGGCACACAGCCATACTTCTTTTTCAGTTTGCCGTAAATGTATAATCTCTCTTTATATCAAGAAGAATCTATACAATATAGTGCAGCATATCTCCTACAGAACATGGACTACTATAGAATTTGACACAACACATACACCATGGTGTACTACTATATAATACAGACTTTGTGCCAGAGTTAGACCTCGGCTACACTACTGCAAATCAAGAGTCAGTTTGTTGGGGGTGGCTCTAGCTTTACACTGGCATTACTAAGGGCTGGTCTATACAACCACTTAAGTTGATAGGTTCAAGAATAGCAGCCGTGTTAGTCTGTATCCGTAAAGAAAGCCAGGAGTACTTGTAGCACCTTAGAGACTAACTAGTTTATTTCAGCATAAGCTTTCATGAGCTATAGCTCACTTTTTCTTTCTTTCTTTTTTTCTTTCTTCCTAATGCACATTTTTTTTCTTTTTCTTTCTTTCTACGTGTATAAATGCATTTTACTGCTGTTTCATTCTATGCATCCGATGAAATGAGCTATAGCTCACGAAAGCTTATGCTGAAATAAACTAGTTAGTCTCTAAGGTGCTACAAGTATCCCTGGCTTTCTTTACTTAAGTTGATGTAACTTACATCGCTCCGGGGTCTGAAAAAGACACCCCTCAGAACAATGTAAGTTACATTCATTTAAATGTTGTCCACACCGGCGCCATGTCAGCGATAGACACTCTCCCACCAATGTAGCTTCCACCTCTCATGGAGCTCTCCCATCGGCATAGCATGTCTTCACCAGATACGGAGCAGCTGCACTGATGTAGCCACTCAGCAGAATGAATGATCAGAGTCAAGTGACATGTTTCTTGACATAGTAACGAGCTGGGGTCATTGATAGTTAGCTGTCTTCATTGTCCCATAGGTGGTCAAAAATGGTCCCCTCCTCAAGTTTTCTATCCCAGCCCTAGCAGGTATTGACAAGAACTATGCCAGAAGCTCATCCAACTTGGAGTAGGCCATGCTCTCTAACCATGAAGAGAAGTCATTATATGAATCATAGAATATTAGGGTTGGAAGGGACCTCTGGAGGTCATCTAGTTCAACCCCCTGCTCAAAGCAGGACCAATCCCCAACTAAATCACAATACGCTGTGCATATGGGATGGATGACAGACTGCATTGTACATTCTACCAGTGCCTAAACTTCAACTGATTTCCATTTCCTCAGTTACCCACTGTTGTAATGCCTGTTGGGGCTGTAGCAGCATCAAATCTGCTGGAAGGGCTCCCTTGAACTTCTGTCTTCCCTGCTGCTTATGAGTCCTGCAGTTGACACAAGCTCCTGCCAGCCTATAAAACATCCCTGAGGTTTTCTTCAGTTGGAAATATCTTTATCATTTCAAAACTTTTTAATTTTAATTCAGCATTTCTTTCTGGTGCTGTATTTAGTGACTGAGTACAGTGACCTTTTGGAGAGCATGACACTCCAGCAGCACAAGAGAACACAGCACTCTCATCCCTCCAACATCAAGGAGGGGTCTCTAAGGACACGATTGTGACCAGCCCCATGGAGCTATGCAAGGCATCATTAGAGGATTCCAGGCAAAATCATAGTCCTTGTGCTCCTAGAGCATAGGACTAGACCCTATAGTGGCACTGGTCTTCAAATGTAGGTGGGAACTATGGATCTGTCCCCTCTCCTGTGCTACTTTGGCCAGCACAGCTGGTCCTACACCAGACAGAGAGAGTATGTCAGGCCCTTTCAGGAAGTGCAGCATGGACTGTGCTTACTCTTCATTCCCCATAGCTAAGGGAAGCACTTGAACTTGTTTCCAGGAGCTCCATTTAGGGCCATTCTACCCCCAGTGCAGGGCTGTGCCTCAATGGCACAAGACAGACAAAGATGAGGGATATGGCCAAAACCAACAATAATGAGCAGAGGAGAAAACACTGGGGGGGTTCCTTTTCTTCAACATGTAGAGTACACACTTCTGTAGAGAGCTTATTGAATAACATTATAATTCGGTAGATCTGGGCATTTTCTGTGAAGTCCTGGTGGATCGTTCATCAGCATTCAACCGATTTCACAAATGAATGAATGGCCCTCTATAGAGCATTTATGTTGTATCTAGTAGTGGTACTGACTATCTAAGCTTCGAAACTGGCCATCCAGGTCACTTGTGGTATGATGCACCTATTCACACTCAAAAGTGTGTATGTGCAGCTGCTGCAAACACACAATGCCAAAGAGGTGTATTTGATAAAGCTGGGAGACATTTTTCTGCCAAGACGTAATTCTGACAAATGAGGCTTTTGGTCAAAAACTATTTTTGTGTGGAAAAAAATATTTTCAACAAACTATTCTGTTTCTCATAGGAAAAAAATGAAAATCCAAACTTTAAATTTTTTACTGAATGATTTTCAGATTTTGGAAACCATACATTTTATCTGAAAATGGTTCTTGGAGTATCATTTTGGTTGAAAAAGTCTCAAGAGACATTTGATGAAAACAAAACCCCCTCAAAATTTCCAGTAAAAATTACTGCCATTTTTTGACCAGCTCCAGAATTCAGCCAGATCATGCAAAATAGTTTTCCCAGCTTTGCAAACACTAACGGGCTGGGGTGTAGCGGAATTTTGCATCTGAAATGAGAGCTGATTTGTATGGGAGAAGGGTAATTTGATAAGAATCATGTAAAGCACACACATACCATATAGGGAAGGCACTCTCACATCCTGGATTGGCAGAATCATGCTTCAGGGGCTTTATATAGTCCCATACCCCTCCCTATGTAGAACTGGCTTGGCATGAGTAATTAAACATGGAGGAGGCCTCATATCTTGGGAGACAGGATTAGGTAGGTAAATGGATAAGCAGGCTGGAAACAGAATGTCTGAGCTAGCTATGATAAGAGGGAGAACACCCTGAGAACCATTTACTAAGAACAAGATAACATTGGGGAAGAGAAGTCAAGAGTGTAAAGATGATATAAAGAGTAAAGTTGAATATGGACAGCAAGTGGGCAGAGCTTGCTATACAGGGATTGGTTCCCACAAAGTAATGCAATATAGAGTAAATATAATGTATATAATGGAAGGGAGTTTCTGTACAACTTTGTATGTGTGGTATAGCTTGTGCCCCCTCCCACATCTCAGTCTGATCAACTCAGCATAGCTTTGAGGTATGCCAAATAAAGGACCCTAAGTGATGAGACTCAGGTATCAAACAAAGTTCTTGGGGAACCAAGTGGACAAGGTCTCAGAGATACCCCAACATAATGGTGCCATAACAGATCAGATCCATTCATCAGAAGCAGGTAACACATGGTTTGTTACACTTGGAGCTTTACTGTCATGGATTGCAATCCAACAGGTTAGCAACGGCCCTGGAAGGGTTTACATTTAAGAATGTTTCCAGGGCGCTAAAGAAGAAAGTTAAATCTAAGGGTGGACCTTAGGGACTCCCCAGAGAGCTATCAGGAGAACACTGGAAACAGGTGAAAAAGGAACTCCACTGGATAGTGTTGACTCCATAATAATAGTGCTGACTAGTGGCTGACTGCAGGCTCCGACCAGCTGCATGGCTGCAGCTGGGTGCAGTGTAATGGATGGCATTAAGTGGGGGAAGAGGAAACCCAGACTTAGCTTTAGGATTCCCACTTCAATCTACCACTTTCTGGAGTCACTGCATCAAGACGGTGAATGCTCCCCAACAATGCTAATGCAGCCAGGACTCCCCTACACTCAAATTCTTGCATTTCCTCCCTCTGGATTTACTTTCTCTCCAGAGAAATCTCCTTTTGATTAGCAGTTATACACTAGACTGGAACCCAGGACTCTGGGAATTAAGTAAGAAGAAATCACAATCCATTACTCGATGCTCACTGTGCTGCAGATAGGGTGATCAGATGTCCCGATTTTATATTTATATTGTTGTTTTTCTTATATAGGCTCCTATTACCCCTCAGCCCCTGTCTTGATTTTTCACATTTGCTGTCTGGTTATCCTAGCTGCAGAAAGCTAGGTTAACCAGCTTGGTCTGTTGCTCCATTCTGCATCTGACAGATGAAATTACTCCAGTAACGTCTGTGATCCCACTGATCAGCCCAACTCACCAATCTCATCCACCATATTCCCAGGGCCTCCAGGATGAGTTGCGTTCTCCTGTTTTAAAACAAACACAAAGCAAAAACAAAAGAAGCATCAATACTGCAGCCTTCTGTCCGGGACTTCCTCTCCCTGAAACAGCTAACCTCAGATGGGTGCTCTCTGACCTGATTCTTTATTCTGAGAGAGGCAGTAATAGGCGCATAGGATTTCATGGCTACAATTAGAATACACACAAAGGGTACCTCTACACTGTGATAAACAACCCACTGCACTGAGTCTCAGAATCTAGCTCAGTGGACACGGACCCCCTGGGCTCAGGCTGCGGGGGTAAAAAGAGCAGTTTAGCCATTCAGGCTTGGGCTCCACCTTGCGGGGTCTCAAATCCCAAGCTCTGGCACAAGCCCAAACATCTACACTGCAATTTTATAGCCCTGAAGCCCGACGCTTGCGATCCTGAGTCAGCTGACCCAGGCTAGCCACAGGTCTTTTACTGCAGTGTAGACATACCCTGTGGCTGCAGCAGCAGTGGGGCTAGAATTCATATCCTCCTGCTCCAAAAGCATAGACTGCTACTGCTTCAGCTAAAGGAAAAATCTCCTTTACTTTTAGCAGTATTAGGGCTATGCCACACAGTCACCTGGTTCCATTCCCTGGGAACCAGGTTCTTGTTCACACACTATAAGCCTATGAGATTTTTTTGTTAAATACAAAACTGTGACACTATTTCATTCATCTGCTGCAAGACTGAAGCCCTAATTCAGGTGAGGTCTCTGCCACTGTGAGACTAAAAAACACTACCACCATGAAACAAAGGGACTGGAGGGAGGTTAATAGTAGAGCTTCCCCAAGATTGGTCTTGGGCCCAATCTTATTCAGTATTTTTATTAATGATCTTGGCACAAAAAGTAAGAGTATGCTATTGAAATTAGCTGATGACACAAAGCTGGGAGGCATCGTCAATACAGAGGAGGACTGGAACATTATACAGAAAAATCTGGATGACTGAACACCAGAGATACAGAAATGGGATGACCTTGAAAGGTCATGCACGTGGGGTCTAATAATTAGAATTTCTGCTATAAGCTGCGGGCTCATCCACTGGAATTGACACAGGAAGAGAGAGACCTGGGTGTGTGGGTCCATCACAGGATGACAACGAGCTACCGATGTGATGTGACTGTGAAAAAGGCAAACGCAATCCTAGGATGCATCAGACGAGGCATTTCCAGTAGAGATAGAGAAGTGTTAATTCCTTTGTACAAGGCACTTGTAAGACCTTATCTGGAATAATGTGTACAGTTCTGGTCATCCACGTTCAAGAAAGATTAATTTAAACTGGAGCAGGTACAGATAAGAACTACTAGGATGGTCAGGGGAATGGAGGGCTTGTCTTTTGAGAGAAGACTGGAAGAGCTTGGCTTGGGCTGCAAAGGGATATGAGTGCCGTATAAAATACATTAGGGGGGTAAATACCAGGGAGGGTGAAGGCTATTTAAGCTTTAGGACAATGTTGGCACAAAACCAAATGGCTATAAATGGGCCATGAACAAATCTAAAGGTGGACATTAGAAGAAGGTTTCCAGCCATCAGAGAGGCACAGTTCTGGAACAGCCTCCCAGTAGGAATTGTGGACAAATTTAGGAGTGCAGTTGTATGACAGGGCTGCTTGAGATGGTGCAGGTCAGGTCAGGGTTCAAAAGCCCTATGTTCCTAAAGCTCATGCTTCAGAGTTTCAGCTGGCCACGTGGAGGGGTCAGGAAGGGATTATCCTGTATTTGGAGATTTTTTTTTTCTTCCTTTGAAGGAATCCACTCATCAGGGATGGTCCTGGCTGGAGATGAGACATTAAGGGAGTGCACCAGAGTTCTGTGGTGATACTGAGCATTGTCTTTTCTCAGGTGCTGAATTGGCAGGTTCTTGTTCACATGCTCAGGGTCTAACTGATTGCCACATGTGGGGTCAGAAAGGAATTTCCCCCCAGGTCAGATTGGCAGTAAGCCTGGGGGCGAGGGGTTAACCTCCCTCTGCAGTGTGTCTCACAATCTCACATCATCATTTTGGTGCTATTGCAGAGGCCTTGGACACTGGTGCATTTTGGTCCCTCCTGGTCTCTTCCTGTGGCACAGAAGAGTCTAGTCTCCTGTGGGCTGTGATACTTTGGACTCATTTTGGTTGCTGGGGGGTGTCAGTGGCCTGTGATATACAGGAGGTCAGACTAGACAATCTGGCAGTCCCTTTGACCTTAAACTCTGTGATATCTAGGCTGCAAGTCAGGACCCTTGGCTACAGAAGTGCCCTCCAGAACCTGCTTCCCAGCAGAAAGAGCAAGTTAAACTGCACATCTTTTAAAGGTGTCATTGCAGCAGGTTAGATGCAACAAATCCTCCATCTTGGGTGGGGTGGTGGGGGGGGGGGGGTGAGGTGTTTGACTAGATGATCCTTGCAGTTCCTTCTAGTCCTATGGTTCTAAGATTTAACAAATGATGGTCCACCACACCTGTCATTATGCTGCATATCACACTTATTCAGGAACTGCAAGACTACTAATTTAGAACCCCCTGCTCTATAAGAATCCTCATATACTGTTAGCAGTATAGAGCCTATGACAGGCAGTTGAGCAATTCTAATTCCACCCAATAGAGGGAACTGGTGCAGACAGATGCAAGCCAGCTCATTACAGTACTTTCCATTCCATTAAAGACAACAATTGACCTCCTGTGCAGTGTACCAGCGGTTGAGAATGCCAGTTCTACATAGAAACAGATGCATTAAAAAAAGGAAATGAGACCAAACTGTATTATGAAGTTCTGTACCCGTTCACAGAGTCATCAAATCAGCGACCGAACATGCTTAAAGGACCTCTAGGTCAGAAAAGCAATGGCAATAATGGCCCATGTCAGGGCCAAACATCCCTTCCAATAGGCCCATTGCTGCAGATTATGCAGTTCAATATCAAGGGACTATCCAATGCAAAGTATTATTATATCACAATGATGCTGCAGGCTCAAAACTGCAGTCCTTGCACTACAAGAAACACACTTGAAGAGTGAAGGCCACCAACAGATGATCAATTGGTATGTCCTTGCACCTGGAAGCCATCACCCTAACTATGGACTCGCAGTGTACATAAAACATGACCTTAAGGATTCCATCTAGGTCATGCCTATCACAAACTCCTACTCAACTGCCATCAAGATGGGTGATCTGAGGGTCATAAACATGTACAAGTCACCATCAATGGAATGGCCATGTCCAGTGTTACCAACACCAAGCCATCCTACCATCCACACTGACTATTCCAATAGCCATCATAGCCTATGGGGCGATGTGACGGAGTAGGGAGTGGGGAGTATTGACCCAGGAATGTTGCAGGGGAGTTTTACTGGGACCGTCTGCATTGGTGATGGGATAGCAGGGGGTGACTTCACTTGAGGGACAATACCTGAGCCTGTAACCTGATCCAGGAGGGGGTTGGGGTCAGGTGACACCTTCTGCCCATGAAACTGGAAAAAGGCTGGAGGAGGAGACAGGGGAGGGCGGGATGAGATGGCTGGAGGAGGTTTCAGTTTGGAGCTGTCTGGCGAAATGGAGGGAGCCCCAGGGCTGAGGTCTAAGCTCTCTGCCGTCCAGAGGGAACTGTTTGTACCTACAAGCTCTGTTTGGGACTATGTTCCTATTGTCTAGTAACTTTCCATTTTACTGGCTGGCTGAGAGTCACAGGAAGCTGGGGTGCAGGGCCCTGACTCCCCCACACTCCATGACAGGCTATAACAAGAATAACAATGGTAGAGCACAGCTAACATGCTTGGCTTTCACAGAAGACCAGCACCTTCTCTAATGACGCCAAAGACAGTGGCACATTCAGGTTGGCCCGACGGGAAGTACTACACTCCTGACCTTTGTTTTTTGTCGTGTGACATCCATGGCCACCTACTATCATCTACAAGGTCATGTTCTTGATGACCTTTCCAACAGCCAACAGTGTCCAAGCCACCATCAATGGAATGGTCATGTCCAGTGTTACCAACACCAAGCCATCCTACCTTTCTGTAGATCTACATGTTCCACTCACTCGATTCCCTACACTTGACTTTACAGTGATTGTACAGGGCTTGATAACCAGATCTCACTATATCCAGCTCATTACCACTGCTTAGTAGGCCTACTAATATCAACCACTAAATCAAGGATTGAAAGGGACTTCAGAAAAGCATTCACTCCCTGCTGGACAGAACACAGCGAGACACTCTTCTGGCAATATCACAGCAACAAAAGCCTTGAAACTGTAATGGCACTGCTTGAGTCCTTGAACTCAGCAGGAAGGAAAAGGTTGTATAAAACGGTGATGGCTCTTGACTTCACAAGGTCAAGCCACAAAGCCCAGAAGCTCCTCTGTCTTTTAGGCAGTGTGGTTCCAGCAGCCTACCAACCATCTCAAGTAAGTGTAAATGCCACTTCTACACAGTTAACTATCAACTCCCATGTGCCAATGTATAAAAACTTCAGGTGACAAGTCCACAAACAACTTCACTAGGCATCAAACTAGTGCCAGATCTCTTCACCCTTTTCTGCCCCCTATATGAGTAGATAAAGTGGATATGGGTCCCTCAAACACTAAGGGCTGGCCTACGCTATGAGGTTGATTTGATAAGCAATGCGACTACACAACCAACCCCATGTTTCTCATGTCTGTTCCACAATAGGTGTGTATGCTGGTCACATGCACTGGTGCCAGAGGTTTTTGCCCTAGCAGTACCTCTAGGGGGGAGTGCCCCAGCGACTCCTGGACTGGTGCCTCTATGGCGCAGTTTAAGGGGAGCTGTGCACTCCCCCCACCCACAGTACCTTCTTGCCAGACAACTCTGACAGAGAGGAAGGAGAGCGGGATGTGGAATAGACATGAGCAACACATCTCGAAGAACACCAGATACAGAAACGGGAACTCTTTTCTTCTTCGAGTGATTGCTCATGTGTATTTCACAATAGGTGATTTCAAGCTATATCTGCTGGAGGTGGGAAGGAGTTCACAAATTCCTGGGACGGAGTACAGCCCTGCCAAACCCAGCATCATCCCTGGATTGGGAGACAATAGCATAGTCTGAAGTGAATGTGTGAAGGGAGGGTGGGAAGGAGGCTGTGGCTGACAAGGCATCCAGGAGCACCCTGATAAACTCTATGTGTTGAACTGGGACTAACATGGACTTGGTGCTGTTTACCAACAGGGAAGTACCCAGGGGGCAGTGGACAGGCCAAATGGGAGGACCGTAAATTGGTAGTGATTCTGCCCCACCACGAAACGGAGGAAGCGTCTGTATCCCTCGAATATGTGAATGTGGAAGTATGCGTCCTGCAGATTGAGGGCAGCATACCAGTCCCTGGGATCCAGGGAGGGGATGATGGAGACCAGGGAGACCATGCGGCATTTGAGCGTCACCATGAACTGGTTCAGATCTTGCAGGTCCAGGACGGGCCTGAGAACCTCTTTGGACTTTGTGATAAGGAAATAGTGGGAGTAGAACCCCTTGCCTTTGAACTCCCTGGGCACCACTTCCACTGCTCGTAGGCTCAGGAACCGCCCCCATCTCCTGCACGAGCAGGGCTTTGTGTGAGGGGTTCTCCAGGCTGGACGGGGATGGGGGAGGGTTGGACAGGGAGGAAGTAAACTGGAGCATATAGCCCTGGAAGATGGTGCTGAGGACCCATCGGTCTGTGACCAGACCACTCTGGGAGGAAAGCACACAACCGATTGGAGAAGGGGAGCTTTATTGGGGGTAGATCCCAAGGAGAACTGGCAGGGCGTCCCTGAACATCCCATCAAAATCGCCTTTTCCTCACCTGCTTGCCTTTGGAGAACCTAGGTTGCAGGACCGACTGTGACTGCTTCTGAGGATGACTTTTATAGTCCCGTGACTTCTTATAGGTGGCCTTATATTTCAAAGGTGCCTCTGAGGCTCCAGCTACCGAGTGAGACCCCACCAGGGGCTGCATTGGGGGCCACGGTGCCCACTGGTACCACTGGGCCAGCACTTGTTGCAGCACCGGTGGACCCGGTTGTTCAGCCTGGCTGGCCTGGCCCATGGAAGGACGACTAAGAACGGAGACCAGGCTGATGAACAGCCTGTTACTGTCCTGGGACCGGGAGGAGTGGTAGCGCCAAGAGCGACGCTGTCCACATGACCTGATGTGGAGGACCAGTACTGTTGGTAGCAGCTGCTCCGCGACTGGCTCCGACGAGTGGACCTGCAACGGCAAGGTGCCAGTGAATGACGCCCGGGGCTGCGGAGGTAATGCCTTGGCAGGGTCTTAGCGTGGGAATCCAAGCGGGACCGGCATAGACGTCCATGCCATGACTGGCTGCAGTAACCCATCCGAGACGAGGACCTCTGGCGACATCTGCCTTGAAGTGGAGTGCTGTCGAGAGTCCTGGTCAGATGGCACCCGACCAAACAGTCTGGCAGGAGTCGAGGGCGATCCATGTGGACTTTGCCCTAAATGGTTGCTAGGCAGAAAATGGCATTGGGAACGTTCCCTGGACCGAGACTGGCACTGAGCTAGGGGTGACTGCAGGGATCCCAGCAATGGCTTGATCCTGGAGCATGAGGCTGACATCCTGGTATGGCGGGCAGTGGACATCCGGAGAGGCATGCTCCAAAGTGGTCGGGCTACTCTGCTTTATGCAAGTCGGAGGCCTAGAGGCCAGAGGAGATCGAGGGCTACCCAACATGGGCCTAGCCTCTGCCCCAGGTTTATCTCGGTGCTGCTACAAAGGAAGCATCTTTTTTGCCCTCTTGTGCCCCATGGGCAAGAAGAGGTGCTGACTGGTGGAAGATGCCAGAAGGTTACCAGGCACCAATGCCACAGCGCTCGGTGCTGGCTCAGAGCAGCGCACTGGAGTCGGGGTCAGCGCCAACTCTATCAGAATAGTCTGGAGCCTAATGTCTCTTTCTATCTTAGTCCAAGGCTTGAACGACTTGCAAATCTTGCGATTGATGATATGGGTTTCTTCCAAACAGTGTAAAGTTTAACAATCTGCATGTGAGTCACTCTTTGGCATAGATGGCCTACAAGTATTACACGACTTAAAACCTGGGGAGTGGGGCATGCCCCAGCCCAGGCGCTCTAACTAACTGAATAGCTTACTAACTACAGATCCTAATGCTGAACGAACAAACAGTTCTGGGGATGAGCTAATGCACAGCTGGAGCAGAGTACTTCTGATGCACCTTCACTGGCGGCAAGAAGGAACTGAGGGTGGGGGGCAGCGAACAGCTCCCCTTATACTGTGCCATGGAGGTGCCTCTCCAGGGGTCGTTGGGGCACTCCCCCCTATGGGTACTGCTAGGGGGAAAAACCTCTGGCACCAGTGCATATGGCAAGCACGCTCACCTATTGTGGAATACACATGAGCAATCACTCGAAGAATTACTGCTGCCTAGCCATTCGGTCCCTAGTCTGCAGCAGTGCATGGGATTCTTCTGTCCTAAGTGCAAGACTCGTCCTTGTTGAACCTCATCAGATTTCTTTTGGTCCAATCCGCTAATTTGTCTAGGTCCCTCTGTATCCCATCCCTACCCTCCAGTGTATCTACCACTCCTCCCAGTTTAGTGTCATCTGCAAACTAGCTGAGGGTGCAGTCCATACCATCCTCCAGATCATTAATCAAGCTATTGAACAAAACTGGCCCCAGGACCGACCCTTGGGGCACTCCACTTGATACCAGCTGCCAACTAGACATGAAGCCATTGATCACTACTCATTGAGCCTGATGATCCAGCCAGCTTTCTATTCACCTTATAGTCCATTCATCCAGCCCATACTTCTTTGCTGGCAAGAATTCTGTGGGAGACCATATCAAAGACTTTGCTAAACTCAAGAAATAACAAGTCCACTGCTTTCCCCTGATCCACAGAACCAGTTATCTCATCAGAAAAGGTAATTAGCTTAGTCACGCATGATTTGCCCTTGGTGAATCCATGCTGACTGTTCCTGATTACTTTTCTCTCCTTTAAGTGCTTAAGAATTGATTCCTTGTGGACCTGCTTTATGATTTTTCCAAGGACTGAGGTGAGGCTGACTGGCCTGTAGTTCCCTGGATCTTCCTTCTTCTCCTTTTTAAAGATTTTTACATTACCTTGTTTCCAGTCATCCAGAACCTCCCTGGATCGCCATGAGTTTTCAAAGATAATGGCCAATGGCTCTGCAATCACATCCATCAACTCCTTTATCACCCTCAGATGCAATGCATCTGGTCCCATGGACTTGTATTTGTCCAGCTTTTCTAAATGGTCCTAAACCACTTCTTTCTCCACAGAGGCCTGGTCACCTCCTCCCCATACCATGCTGCGCAGTGCAGTAGTCTGGGAGCTGACCTTGTCTGTGAAGACAGAGGTAAAAAAAGCATTGAGTACATTAGCTTTCCCCACATCTTCTGTCACTAGGTTGCCTCCCTCATTTTCAACAACGGGTCCACACTTCCATGAATTTCTTCTTGTTGCTAACATACCTGAAGAAACCCTTCTTGTTACTCCTAACATCTCCTGCTAGCTGCAACTCCAAGTGTAATTTGGCCTTTCTAATTTCACTCCTGCATGCCTGAGCAATATTTTTATACTCCTTCCTGGTCATTTGTCCAACCTTCCACTTCTTGAAAGCTTCTTTTTGCATTTAAGATCAGCAAAAATTTCACTGTTAAGCCAAGCTGGTCGCCTGCCATATTTACTATTGTTTCTACACATCGGGCTGGTTTGTTCCTGCAACCTCAATAAGGATTCTTTAAAATACAGCCGGCTCTCCTGGACTCCTTTCCCCCTCATGTTATTCTCCCAGTCAAAGTCGGCTTTTCTGATGTCCAGGGTCTGTAATCTCCTTTCTTCCTTGTGTCAGGATCCTGAACTCAACCATCTCATGGTCACCACCTCCCAGGTTCCCACCCACTTTGCTTCCCCTACTATTTCTTCCCTGTTTGTGAGCAGCAGGTCAAGAAGAGCTCTGCCCCTAGTTGGTTCTTCCAGCATTTGCACAAGGAAATTGTCCCATACACTTTACAAAAACTTCCTGGATTGTTTGTGCACTGCTGTATTGCTTCCCCAGCAGGTATCAGAGTGATTGAAGTCCCCCATGAGAACCTGGGCCTGTGATCTAATAACTTCTGTTAGTTGCCAGAAGGAAGCCTCATCCACCTCATCCTCTTGGTCTGGTGGTCTAGAGCAGACTCCCACCACTACATCAGCCTTGTTGCTCACACTTCTAAACCTAATCCAGAGACTCTCAGGTTTTTCTGCAGTTTCATACTGGAGCTCATTCATACTGAATCTCACATGAACCCCATTAATTTAATTTGTTTCTAAGAGCTGCTGTGACTAACTGGGTTTCCTTGAACATGCCTTGGTGCTGGAGTCTTTTCTTATCACTAGCCCAGAACACATGCACTGCCATTCTGGAACTCAGGAAGGTGAGGAAAACAGTTCAATTTACCATCTCTTCTAAATGTCTTGAAGGGGATCCTAAAGTAGGTGTTACTGTTGGCATCATCCTCTCCTGCCAGGTATCCACTTTCCATCTCTTCCTGAATGCATCCGACGAAGTGGGTATTCACCCATGAAAGCTTATGCTCCAATACATCTGTTAGACTATAAGGTGCCACAGGACTCTTTGTCACTTTTGCAGCTCCAGACTAACACGGCTACAAGTCTCATATAGATCAGACAATAAGCCGAAAGTCTGATCCAGATGGTTGGCTTGCCCTGGATCCAGTGTGCTGCCCTCTAGCATACAGAGATGGAAGTTTTTATAACAAGTTATCAAGCTGTGGGAGTTATTGAACAAGAGGAAAAATATAGCACAGGTGGCACAATTATAGCTGATTATCTTTCTGTAGCTGCACTTCCAGAAGTCCTGTCATTGGCAGAGACACGGCATGACATTAATTTGACCTTTTGGGTTCAAGGCTTCCAAAGGCTCCTCCATTTATGTAGCAGTCATATGGAAAATCATATTAGATCATATTGGTATAGCCTTACATTCCTGTGGGGGGCCTGAGTGTAACTAAATATGGCCCATGTTGAGCAGTGGCATGTGACATCAGCTTTCACTGCAAGAGCAGGAGTCTAAGATTCCTTCTCCGCTGCTCAGAGAATGTGTGCTACAGCTCAGCCAATGGCCCTCAGACAGTGTGTTATTACAGCAGGCAGGGATGGCACATTGCACGGAACAAGTGTAAAGCAAGACCTGTCTTTCAGATCAGCAGCAGATGCACCCAGGGTTTTCACCAGTGACTTCGCTAATGTGTTAGGAATTTAGAGGTATTGTAGAAACAAGAAGAAGGAGCAGTCTGGGGGTGAGAAGTCAGCAGTCTTTCGAAGAGCAAAGTTTTAATAGGAACATTCAAGTGACTGAAATATGGGACACAGGGCCAGAAACATGGACAGAATTAATCCCAGAATACTAACTCCAGATGGATGCAAATGCTTACCGAGGAAGGAGAGTGATGCCAGCTAAAAGGCACAGGCTTACCACCTGCTTGAAAAGAGCCTTCTCACATGTCTGCTGCCTAATGAATCTTACTCTAATTCTGTAATTGCTCTCCTATGGCTCTGTCCCAACAGATTATTTTCCCCATCTCCCTCTATGACAATGTGCTATTTCAGGGCCCTCTCTACGCCATCGTCAGTTTTCACTGGCACTTCAGCTGCCTAGAACCTGAAGAAAGATATACGATTAGCTGTAAATCTGTCACTATGAGCACTGACATAAACACTTTATTACGTTTTGGCTAGCTGGCTGCTGTGCTAGATTCCATTCTAGTGCTCATGGTTAGAAGAGAACTTGAAGCCTAGTTTGTCAAAACTGGGTTAATTTTAATTGGCTGGCTGAAACAACCTATCTTGGCTTGACCTAGCATTCACCTTATATGTTCTTTCAGACTGGAGACTCTCTTCCCATCTGGCAGAAATGCCAGGGTCTAAATATCCAGTACACCTGCCCAGTCCCTCATCAGTTCAGCCTATCAAACAGTCTATTTTTGACTGCTACAGCTCTTTTGGGGGTGGATCTAAGTTCCAGTTTGATTCCAAATATGAGACAAAAGAATAGCATAAACAAGGAAATGTCTCATCGCCAAGAACAGGTAGACTAAATAGCTTGGAAGCAAAATCTGATAAGAAAGCTTGAGCCACACAGTTTCTTTTGTAGTGCACAACTGGGATAACTGCAATCCAGATTTACAAACAGGCTACTGGTTGATGATCTGGTGACTAGCTCTTCTAAGATCTCATCTTTGGAATTTGCTTCCACCTATTTGACCATCATAGTTTGAATGTATTCACCTCTCAGGCAAAGCTGGCCTGTTCACTCACAATTATGCCTAATGGAGATTGTAGGAAGTATGTTGAGCTTTATTCTGTAGATGAAAGTCTATGTTATCTGACATGTCAATCAGTGAATATATATGTATTGTTTTAACGTTCTGTCTATGCACCTAAAGAGGGTGCAACAGGCCAATTTTATAACAAACAAAATAAAGTTAGAAGAGTGCAGTAACCAGAAGAGAAACAAAATGAGCAGCATTTCTTACCACTGGAAAAACTGTGACCTGCAATGGATAGTTAAGTTCAAAATAAAAATGATGCCTTTTAAAAATAAAGCAAATTTGGTGCTTGTTTAAAAGTATAAAGTCCGACGGCACTGGAGGCTGAAATCCTCTGGGTATCCACTAAAAGGTCTGGCATGGACAGTATCAGTCTCTTAGCTATCTTACTCCTTGGGTTCTGCAATGATTGTCTTCATCTAGCTAGTACTTTTGTTGTCGTGTGTTTGTGAAGACCTAGACTGAGATCATAAACAGTCACACAAGCATTGAAAAGTTGGACAGCAAGAATCTTCAGTCACTATCAACCTAGTATCTTCTGAAGCAACAACCTAGAGGTAAAACGATCCCTATTGCCTCCACTCTAACCTCTGTGATATACACCTACCTGCTTTACTATACTTTCGTTATTGTTATTTACATCTTTGGGAAAGGTTCTCTCAAAACTAAGAGCTGAAGAAAAGAGTTTTCCCCTGACACAGATGGCAAGGACGTTAAGTCTTGAGAACTATTGCAGTGCCCAAAGGGCACTTCTGGTTGTATGTGTAGCATAAATAGTTTGGGATATGCATCTGCTAGGAGACACTACCAACCAATTTGTATCCTGCCTTAATGCTAATGTAACAATCACAAGAACTTTACTAGGCACAAGTTAGATATTTTGTTAAAATTCTTCCTTCAGTGTTGAAGTAGTATGAAACAAAAGGCAGAAAATTCAGGGGTGTGTGTGTGTGGGGGTGCTATTTCCTCCAGACCTGGACTGCTCTAGGACCTGATCCAAAGCCTGCTGAATTTACTGGAAAGACTCCGGTAGAGCTGAGAATCAGGCCAATAGTGCTGATATTTCATGCTATGGGGAAACCTGAGAATGGATCCTGAGGAATGGGCAGCAAAATGCCTTGAGATTCTCCTTGTGGAGTATCCTGCACATTATGATGACTGCTCATAGCAATGACATAGATAGATAACAAGACAGCAAATATCATATTGCCTCATAGAGGCAAACAATGGGATCTAAATTAGCTGTTACCACTCTAGGACGATAGATAAAGGGATACTTTGCATTTTCAACACTGAATTTCATCTTCCATGTTGTTGCCCAGTCACCCAGTTTTGTGAGATCGTTTTGTAACTCTTTGAAGTCTGCTTTGGACTTATCTTGAATAGATTTGCCATCTCAGTATTGCCCCTTTTTCGAGCTCAGTAGTAGAAGATATACTTTAGTCAAACATAAGTCACTGTGCTCCATACAGGAGTAACTAGATGAAATTCTATGCCTGTTTTATACAAGAGGTCAGACTTGGTCTAATGTTCCCATCAGACTTTGAAAATCTATGCATTTATGACCATCAGTCTAGTTTTATAGAGAAAAACGAGTGTTATTTGGAAAATACGTACATGGGTTATCAAATGTCAGTTGACCCATAGTAAATAGCAGAAATCAGAAACCCTAACAATCAAGTTTCATAAATAGCAAAGAAAGATAATCCATAGTCATATACTTTTACAAGGCTTCAATTTTATGATTGTGGCAATGGACTATATTTAAAAATCATTCAAAAGTACGATTGTGTTTTTGCAACGTCCAGTGAAGCTAATTTAACAAATCTAACAAAATTAAGGGTGGCATTTCAATACCGAAGCCTCAGTTTTATAAGAACTTTGTGGTGACTGATCATCTCATTTGTAAAATAGTTACTCTGGGTGCTCTGAAGCTGCTTTTGATTAGTTGGATACAACTCAAATGGATATAAACTGGCCAAGGAAGCAGTGGGGGCAAAAGACCTATCTGGTACCAGAAGTCAACAGTAGCTGTTCTTGAAAACTATTAGAGTTGTTGGCACCCAGCATATCATGATATGGGAGAAGGAACAGCTGCAGATATATTCGAACAAATGGATATAAACTGGCAGCAGGAAGTTTAGACTTGAAATTAGACAAAGGTTTCTAACCATCAGAGGAGTGAAGTTCTGGAACAGCCTTCCAAGGGAACCAGTGGGGGAAAAAGACTTATCTGGCTTCAAGATTAAGTTCAATAAGTTTATGGAGGAGATGGTATGATGGGTTAACAATTTTGGCAGTTAATTGATCTTTGACTATTTGTGGTAGATGGGCCTGGTGGACTATAATGGGGTGGGATCTGAGTTACTACAGAGAATTATTTTCTGGATGTCTGGCTGGTGAGCCCACATGCTCAGGGTTCAGCTGATCGCCATATTTGGGGTTGGGAAGGAATTTTCTCCCAGGGCAGAGGCCCTGCGGATTTTTCACCGTCCTCTGCAGCGTGTGGCATGGGTCACTTGCTAGAGGATTCTCTGCACCTTGAAGTCTTTAAACCATGATTGGACTTCAATATTCAGACATAGGTGAGAGGTTTATTGCAGAAGTGGGTGGGTGAGATTCTGTGGCCTGCGTTGTGCAGGAGATCAGACTAGATGGTCATAATGGTCCCTTCTGACCTTAAAGTATATGAATCTATGAGCTGAATACTTCCACTGGAGGGCCCAAGATTTCCCACTGGAACTTCTATGATCAGCCACATTGGAAGAATGGAAATCTAGCCGGGAAGAGATGCATCCCAGTTCAACTTGAGGCTCCTTGTCTCTGATGAAATGGCAGCTCAAGACGCATATCTGTTTCCAGCTCAGAACTAGAGCTAAGTATGTTTCAAACTGAGTAAACATGGATATAAAGTTTCACTTCAGGTGAATATCTATGGATTTTATACTGCTGCCATCACTCTAGCACAGTGGCTCTCCATCATTTTTACTGGTGACCCTTTCACATAGCAAGTCTCTGAGTGCAACCCCTCCTTATAAATTAAAAGCAGTTTTTTATATCTTTAACACCATTATAAATACTGGAGGCAAAGAAGGGTTTGGGGTGAAGGTTGACAGCTTGTGATCCCCCCATGTAATAACCTCACGACTCCCTGAGGGGTCCCCAACTCCAGTTTGAGAACCCCTGCTATAGCATCTGAGAGTCTTCCATTTTAAACCAACATCAATAGTGAAGCCCCTAGTGCAGGGGTGGCCAAGCTGAGCCTGTGAAGGAGCCAAAATTTACCAATGTACATTGCCAAAGAACCACAGTAATAGAACAGCAGCCCTCCTCATCAGCTCCCTCCCCACCTTCCCCGCATCCCTCCACCTCCTGATCAGCTGTTTTGTGACATGCAGAAGGCTGGGGGGGGGAGGGGAGGGCAACGGAGGACTGAGGGCATGGCAGGCTCAGGGGAGGGTGCAGGAAGGAGTGGAGTGGGGGCAGGGCTTGTGGCAGAGCCAGGGGTTGAGCAGTGAGCATCTGCCAGCACATTGGAAAACTGGCACTTGTAGCTCCAGCCCTGGAGTTGGTGCCTATGAAAGGAGTCGCATATTAACTTCTGAAGAGTTGCATGTGGCTCCGGAGCCACAGGTTGGCCACCCATGCCCTAATGGACGACCCCTCTGACTAGATGGCATAGGTACCTGGCAATGTAATGCAGCACCTTTCACACAAAGTGGTGCCTTAACCTTACCAGATTACTGTGCCATTAACAACCCATGTGAAATGAATTGGTCTTGGCCCAGTTCCTAATGGATAATGATCCACATCCACAACTGGTGCTGCTGCTGGCACTTTCAGGGCTGAGTGGACCATGGAGGTGACCAGCTCAGCAGAAGGTTGAGGCACATAGTTGGGGAAGTTTGCATGCTGCCTTCCAAATTGTCTCTGTTCAATAAATAAATGGAAGACTTCAATCCTGAGAGGTCCCAAACCACCTCCTTCCACCAACACGAAATTCACTTTGAATTATTATAAGACATTAAAAGGTGAAAACACCCTCAGACTGCTAGTATAGTGGAAGGATCAAAATGTCTCATAGCCTCTTGGATCAAGACCCAAAAGTCTTAATCTGCAGCTGCACTTTATGGTGCATCCAATGGCCCATTAATCAAAACTTTATAATTATTTAAAACATCTTCATGCACCACATACCATCAGCTTCAAAGACCGCTGACAATGCTATGCCCTGGCCTACATTAACACTTATATTGAAGATTTCCGGCTAACCAACAGAGCAGGCTAACCAACAGAATGGCTCTGCGCTCATTCTTCATGAAGTTGATAGTAGTTTTGCCAGGTACTTCAACAGGAACAGGAGCAGACCCTGTATTCTGAGTTATTGACAAAAACTAATTCAGGTTGTAACTTCTTCGCCAACCCCTGCAAAAAAAATAAGGGTTTCTGCTACTTTAATTCTCCACGATCACCACTCATTTCACAAAATAAAAGGGTGTATAGGGGTGATGTTCAGAGGCACACAAGATAGTTCTGTCGAGTGCCTCAAGAGAACCCCAAATTGCTGATATATGGGATCAAGATGGCAAAAAAAAATCTATTTTTTGGGCAAATGAATGGAAGATAAATACCCTAAGAACACTGTTTCCAAAATACAATGATAAGATGACAGTATTTCTTTACAATCTTAATTCCTACTATTGTGTCTATAACCAAAAATTAATGCCATTATTCCACTGGATGAGCCATACTACTTCAAATACAGATCTTTGTCATTTTTAGCCTACAGAAGAGAGAATAAAATGTACAGCACCTACACTTCAAAAAAATACAACATGCTGGGGAGTTTGTCGTTAACTGAGGTATTGGAGGGTCTCAATATATGTTGCATGAAATAATCTCACATTTTGGATATCCTCCCCCTCTACCTCCCTTTAGTTAGATTATTTTAATCCATAAATAGCACTCTGTCAGCTGCTGATGACTGGGAATTTAAAATGGGATTTCTTAGTCAGCTGCTCAGAGTCTAGCTAACTGAAAAGGCAGTATGCCGTGCTAACTCATACCAGAGGAAATTGGGAGCATCTCTTGCTGCCTGGACAAGAAATGGGATATTGCCACCAAGTGCCTGTCTGTTCCTCTGGACATCAGGGACTCAGCCTTTAGAAATAACAAATTCTTTGCTTAAGAGGAGATATCTCACAAATGGGATACTGGCAATGGAAGATGTATGTGCCTCAAACAGCTGTTAGCAGAGCGTAATAGAGTTTTGCAAAACTGGCATGAAACGTTGTTAGTCCAAGCACAAAAATCTGGCTTATTGCGATGAGAGCAATGATTTTTTTTTTTTAAAAAGGTATATATACACACCTTTATGTTTTATATGTATAACTTATTCCCAACCTCTTAAAAAATTACTTACCCAAGGCAAGTTGAATTTTACAAGTCTACAACAGCATCTTTCATATTCTTAGGAGTTAGGAACAACACCAAAATAATATGCATTATCACCCCACATAAAGGCAAATATATATAAACACTGTCCACCATTGAGCATTATACCTACAACAGGCAAGGATGAGTGTCAGCAGACCATTTATACATATTGGAAAAGATCTTCAGCTGGCTTAAATGGACACAGATGCATTAAAGTCTAAGGAGTTTTGCAGATATGTACCAGCTGAGAATCATAGCTACTTATATGGTTAGTACAGTCAAAAATAAGATGGATTTACCAGGTTCATATACACACAAGTGGGAAAGATCTATATCCCATACACACTACATGGAGCTTAGGGTTGAACGGTTAGATTATGTTGAAATACAGCATAAGCCTCTGTGTGTGAATTACATACATACACATCCCCACCCACCGACCCACCATATATATTTCAACAGGACTCAATATATCAACCAAGAGCTCAATGTATTGCTGACTCTGAAATTCTTGGGTGGCTTTGCTCCATTACCTGAACCCTGTGCTGGCTAGATAGATGCTGGGAATGTCCTGGTCCCTTTCCCATTAGCTCTTTAGTTTCAGACTCTGCATCAGGTGCTTTGTGATGGTGACAGACTTCTGCCTTTGCTGTCTTCTGCTCATGGTGGGTTTCCCTTTTTCTAACATCTACCTCATACAAGATGCTAGATAGCCTCTCCAGGGATTTCTTCATCTCTTCTTCGGTGTATTCCAGATGTTTGCCAGCACCACTGGAATAATAGATGGCTGGTGCTGGGGTGCTTGATTTTTCCGTAACTTTCTTTGTGGCCTCCAAATCTGGGTCACGCTTCATTAAAATAAGCACCAAGACAAGCAAGAACAGGCACAAATAGACAACCCACACTTCTTCCATCTTGCCACTTAGGAAGACAAGTAGACAGACCTTAGAGAGAGATCTGCCAACCAACACGAGGATTCAATTCACAAGCCTCACTGTTTTCGCTGTCAAGGGGGAAAAAGGTCTATTACTATGAAGAGGACCACAAATTAAACCACCCTCTAATTTACTAGAAAAATGTTCAAATAAAAAAAAAATATGTAAGCAACTTATCTTAAAAAGCTTTCTTCAGATGAAAATACCAAGTAAAAAAATAGCATAAGCAGTAAACAGCCAATAAAACAGATATTTTCTCCGAGAGAGGAAAATAAAATTTCTTCTACCTTTTGAATAAAACAGCTTCAATGGAAAGTTACAAGCTTATGCCTGCCAGCTCTTTATAGTCCCAAAACACCAATATTTCTTCTTTTACTGGCTTCAAACTTTTAGAGGCAGTCTCTTAGAGTGGGAATATCTTCAGGGGAAGAGAGTCCCAAAGAATCCTATGCCAGGAACTTCACAGCTAGAGTTTCTATATGAAATTAGGTAGCTCCAAGTCCAATTCCTCCTTAGTGTATGAATATTAAATCTTTTCTTTTATTGTGTTTAAATTGAGTATTGATTATTTCCTTGGCTGCCGTTTTAATTAAATATCAAGGTTTTCTTTTGTTTGATTTTAAAAAAACTTGTAATTCATGATTCATTTTTAATTGAAGATATAAAATATTTTATCCCCCACTGATTGTTAAATGCAGCTCCCCTTAACGCTATTTTAAAAAATATTAAATGATCAAGGTGAATGAACAAACTGTTACTTTAGATAAAGATTCAGTGGGAGTGCCTCCAGGTGGCTTCTCTCTCTGCTGGCCTTGGGGAGAGGCAGTCAAAGCAGATGATGGAAGTGGTTGCTGGAACTCCACAGATAACTCCAGCTGCACTTTTGCAGGGAGCCCAATTTCTCCCGTCGGCTGTTCTTCTATGTTTAGACACTTGGATGCTCTGCTGTCACACTTGATTACTTCATGCATAACATGGGCATCCCAGGGACCAATCAGTTCACTCCTTCAACTAATCCCAGGGGGAAGGAGGAGGCAGCAGCTGGCCAATCGGCTCTTAGCATTGGGTATCACGACCAAAATGGAAACTGAGAAAAGGAGCTGTGAGTACTGGGCCAATCAGTGAGTGGGGAAAGCTTAGCTGGTGGTGCAGCTCTTTACAGGACCTGACTAGAATGGGATTGTGTTTCAGAGACCTTGCTGTAGGCTATTATTACAGAAGAGGGTGCCAAGCCTAAAAGGGACAGTGACTGTGCCCAGGCGTTGGCTACCTCCACCATATAACACTTAGTTTAATGACTAGCAAAAGCAACCCCAATTTCTTTGTTACCTGCTGCTTTGTGAAATAACCCTGAGCTGGAAGAGCATTTTGGCCTCCTCCCATCCATTACTGACTCTGCATGATGACAGAGGCTCACCCCCGAGCACCAGCACCTCAGTTCTGCCATTTCCGACCTTTAAACTTCAACCTTAATATTGACTTACAATAATTGTTTCGGATGTAACTTACTAACGTAAAAAAACCCGAAAAAACAAATGCCATCCCATGAAACTATATTGATCCCCCCACCCCCCGTTCACACACTCCTGGGTTGACCCTTTATATCTTCAGCACAGATCTCTACCACCTGAATAGAGTGAATGGTAGCTGTAGTAGGCTGTTACCCTATGTAGACCAGTCACTAGACACACACTTTGACAATGGATTTCAGTTATTTGCTGACAACAGAGGAATGTAGAGACTGAGGACTACCAGACTCATCTCCAAGTCCTAGAGGAGAGTGTACTCTAATGGTGATAGACATCTTCTGAATCCCTGGCCAGTCTCTGCCCCTCACTCCAGTTCCTTCCCCCGCCCCACAACCTCCTCGTCCCCAGCTGCCATTCCTCACCCCTCTGTATTCCAATAAAGCATCCTCCTCTTCACTGCCAGGGTACCTGCAAAGGTGGATCGGGAGAGCATAGGAGAGACAGACAGACAATCTCCCTGCTCAGTTCTTGTGCCAGCACCTCAGTAGCCTCTTCACAACCAGGAGGAGCAATTGCAAGGAAAGTGTTGCTCAACCCCTGCAGCCCTAGGATGGAACATGCTCAATCGCTCTGTGGGGATGTGCACAGAAGCTGCGAGGGGATGGAGCATGCTTAGTGCAAACAGAAAAAGATGGTTACTAACCTTTCCATAACTGTTGTTCTTCAAGATGTCTTGGTCATGTCCATTCCAATATAGGTGTGTGTGCGCCGCACACACCATTGCTGGAAGCTTTTCTCCTAGTGGTATCTGTCAGATTGACTCTGGTGCCCTCTGGACCGTCTTCCTGATAGCCGTTACTTAGGCCAGAAGAATCGCAGAAATCTGGGCCCTCACATCCATCCTTTCTCCTGAATGTGGTTGCACATTTTCACAGTAGCCAGGACATTTTTCATGGCGTAGAGTATATAGGCACCTGCCAACCCACCACCTCCTCAGTTTCTTCTTGCCAGCAACTCCGACAAAGGTGTACATGGTTTGGTTGTGGGATGGACATAAGCAACACATCTCGAAGAACAACAGTTAGGAAAGGTTAGTAACCGTCTTTTTTTCTTTGAGTGCTTGCTCATGTCCATTCCAATACAGCTGATTCCCAAGCAATCAGTTAGGTGTGAGGATCGGAGTTTCGCTGACACACAGACCAGAGGACTGCTGTGCTAAAAGCTGCATAATTTATGGACTCCTGAGTGATGGCATAGTGTGAGGTGAATGTGTGTATGGAAGACCAGGTCGCCACCTGGCAGATATCCAGGATTGGGATTTGAGCCATGAATGCCACTGAAGAGGCCTGAGATCTTGTGGAGTGCGCTGTCAAGCGTGGAGGTAACACTTTAGTTAGGACACAGCACATATGGATGCAAGATGTGAGCCAAGAGGAGATTCACTGTGCTGAGACAGGATTCCCCTTCATCCTGTCCATGATAGCGGTGAAAAAATGGAGTGGTCTTCCGGAACGGCTTGGTCCCTTCTATGTGAAAGACCAATGCACCTCTAACGTCCAGAGAGCATAGTAGCTTCTGCTCTTGCCTATTAGCATGAGGCTTGGGATAGAAGACTGGAAGAAAAATGTCCTAGCTACTGTGAAAATGTGCGACCATTTTCAGGAGAAAGGATGGATGTGGTCAAAGTCAGACCGTATCCATATACAGTGGTTCAGAGGTGAGGGTCCAGATTTCTGAGACTCTTCTGGCCTAAGTAATGGCTACCAGGAAGACAATCTTCCAGGATGAGTAGAGCAAGGGGCATGTTGCCACTGGCTCAAATGGTGGGCCCATCATTCTTGACACTATCTGGTTGAGGTCCCAAGGAGGCAAATGTTGGTGCACCTGGAGATAAAAACACTCTAATCCCTTCAAGAACTGGGTGCAGATCAGAGGAGCTGGGGAGTTCCAGGCTTGCAACTCCCCAGGCTGCAGGGCCTAGTCTGAGGCCTAGAAGGGGTACTGGGACTGCAGGTGGCAGCCCACAGGTAGGCAGAGACAGGAGGCCAAATCCTCCTTGCCTCTGATGACTGGCTTATAGACTGCAGTTGGCACAGTAAAGGGGGCTCGATGGTGACTGGCAGTAGCCCATAGGCTGAGGCAAGGTGGGGATAGTGGGTGGGGACTCCCCAGGCAGGGGAGTCCCAGTGAGACTATACGGGTACTGCAGGGGTGCAGCACCCCAGGGAAGGCACCAGGGCCTGAAAGGGATATGGGGCCAGTGGCAAGCGGCACATCAGCCTGCAGAGGGCGCTCCAGAGGCTGGAAAGAGGTGATTCCCTGGACGACTAACAGGAGGCGCTGCAGGATGAGTCATCATGCCACTATAGGAAGCGAGACAAAAAAGTCAACATTTGCCTAATGGAGACCACAAAACTAGTGAGGATAAAAGACTGCCATAATTCTACAGCAATGGAAAAAAATTATTGCAGTCTCTTTGTAAACTGCATCAAAATGCTAGAACTTTGGGAGTGATGCAACTTTTTCATGTTTAATACAAAAAACTTTTATATCCACAAGGTGTTTCAATTCTACTTTGTTACTCTGTTCCATACAGCCAGCATGAGCTGCACTTTGCATACAACAGAAGAATTGCCTTCAGAGTGCTAAGCTATCACCCTTCTCTTCACCTTTACTTATCCTTTTTCTGTTCATAGATCTTCTCCTTATCAATTTGTTTCCAAGCTCTAGATGTTCCTCAGGGGTGCAGCCATTATGGTATATTTTATGCACACTCCAGGGAGGAATTTATTATATACCTGAGTTAAGGAATAAAATAAGTTCCGTGTTATGTTCAGCAACAGTATTTTGAAGTCCTCTCCAGCAAATATTCTTGCTCTCAGTACATTCAAGAATCTGCTTGTGCATCTATTTGTTCTGACGATTTACTGGGCCACAAAAAGGGAGGAAAGGAAGATTCAAGCAGAGCTATTTAGGGACATTGTGATGTCATGTCTCCATGTCAAACGTGGCCTGTTCCTTCAGATTTTCAAACTCCCTCAGTAGGGAGGATGCTCTGCATGCACACAGCATACATATAGGCACATTAACTGAAGTATCATCACGACTTTGGAAACACATTCATTTAATTGTCCAAAAAATAAAATTATTGACTGATTAGATATTGATCATATATTTTTATTTCATTAAGTCCTCTGCGGGGCTCTCCCATTTTATTTCACCTCCACCCAAGGCTCGGCATGGAGCTGACTCACCCTTCTGGTGAAAGAAAGCTAAGTATGGTCAGTCATTACTGCTCATTAGTTGGTTGCTTAAGCAAAGCTTCTTTTTCCAAGATTGACCGTGTTTCTTCCACAGAGCTCCCACTAACTGGCCCAGAGAGTAAGGGACTCTGGCTCAAACTAAAATCTTTTCTTGTCTGGTGGTAGCAGGTGCTGCCCCTACATAACTTGGTTGGTTTAAATTAATCTGTAGACCTTCCTCACAGAATTCTCCTCTCGCATTACTCTTTGAATGACCAGTGGTTCACACACTTTCTCTCTGAGCAATGCTGAATCTTTGCACATTGCAGAGGATGGGGATACCAATACTGACCAGGACTCGTGAAACTTGAAAGCCATAGGATCAATTCATGCCCAACACAGAAAACAGATGTTAGATTGTCTAATATATCAGTACTTCTTCCTGATGCCTTCTTTATTTACTCATGGAAACTTGGATCCTCTTGTTAACAGTGCTACTTACTGTATGCATCTCCTTTTTCCCCATCATAAGTGGTTTGTGCTATTTAAAAAGGGGGAAACAATCTCCCCTTTACAAAAAGATTATCCCATGGAAGTGCCATGAAGATAACAGAAATGCAGAGTCCAACTCATTCCATACTGATCATTTGTAAGGCACCTCCTAAAGGTGTGTGTGGAAAGGAGTCCAGCCCACAGACTGAGTCCGTGGAGTTGTATGCATTATAGGTAGAGCTATAACATACACTTGATCTAAGGCACTTAGTTAGGCTGACCATACATCCCGTTTTTTACATATTTTTGGACTGTCCCGTCTTTTTAACAGAAATATCAAATTTGTCCCGTTTTTGCAGGGACCCACGGCCGGGTCCTGCCTCCTCCCACCCTCTCCTGCAGCCCGAGTCATGCCCGGTTGTGGCAAAACCCCAGAGCAGAAGCCCTCCTGCCCCAGCTGTCCCGGGACGCTCTGCCTGCAGCGCGGGAGAGGATCGGCAGGGGGAGCCATGGGCGGGGGTGCCGGATCTCCTCCCTGCGGAGACCCCACGGCGGGGTGGGCTCTCTGCCCCTTGACGTGGCACGGACTCTCCCATCAGCCATGTTGTCGTGTTGGCAGCGCGGGACTGCTGGGTTCAGTGTGTGAGTGAGGCAGGCTGGGGCTGGGACGCCGGTAGGTGAGTGGGGCTGAGGCCGGGCAGCTGAATAACAACTTGGCGAGGGGGAGCTGGGCAGCAAGGGGGCGCGGGAGCCCAGCGCCCGGGTACCGCTGTTTGGGGGTGCGGGGTGCTGGAATCCCCCAGGGCTGTGTGTGTTGCAGGGAGCCCTTCCCAGCTGCCTGTGGTTGGGGGAGGGGGGGGGTCTTCAGGGACACCGGTGCCTGCAACTTGTGTGGGTTGCAAGGAGACCCCAATCCCAGTTGTCTGTGGGTCGAGGAGTGTGTGTGGGGTGGTGGTGATGCAGGGAGCACTCGGGAGGGTGGGTGTGTAAGTGGATGCAGGGAGCTCCCACCCCCGTTGTCTGTGGATTAGAGGGTGCATACAGTTCTCTCTGGGTTGAGGGGAGTGGTACAGGGAGCTCTCTCCAACTTGTTACTAGATGGGGGGATATGCGGGGAGTCCACCCCCAGTATGTGAGGTTTGGGAGCTGTAGGGAGTTAAAGTCCTGTCACCTCTGTGCTATGGGCTGGGATGTGCGTGTAGAGTAGGCTGACCATACGTCCCGTTTTGAGCTGAGCTGAGACCCCGGCTGGCAGGAGCCCGGGGGGGAAACCCCAAAACGGCGGCAGGTTGAGCGCTCAGCTGGCTGCCACTTTAGAGTTTCCCCGCAGGCTCCTGCTAGCCGAGGTCTGAGCTCCCGCTGCCAGCCTGGGTTCCCTACACCCAGGCTGGCAGCGGGAGCTGACTGGGGCAGGTGGTGGGACCACCACCTCCCCGCACCCCAGGGCGGCGACGAACCCCTCCCCCCCCCCCCAGTAGACGCTTGATTATCCGGGATTTTATTAACCGGGATTAAGGTTTTCCCGATCATCCCGGATAATTGAGAGTCTACTGTATGTTCATGTAATAAAACTTTTTTTATCGTCTTACTTTTTAATGAATACAGAATATTACATAACCCCGTCCCGTTTTTGCTATCCCAATGTCCCGTTTTTGTCTCAAGGAAATATGGTCAGCCTACACTTAGTGTCTTTTCACTGTGAACCTATGCATGTTTCCCACAACATGATCCTTTCCCCCTGCTCATCATCCTTCCACCCCCTAAGATTATACTGGTTTTGGCAACATTTTCAGCCATTAAACAAAAACAATAAATGTCCAAGGGACTTTCCTAAAAAAAGTTAAAGCGGAACTCCTCTTGGGAAGTTGGGAACATGCCAGAGGTCTGGGGTGACTCTGGATGGCTGGGAGGATGAGATGGGGATCCTGCAGAACTTGGGCTTTTTCTGGACACATCTGAACACTTCCTGAAGACCTGGCTGCTCTTTCTGCGGACATTCTCCCTCACCTCCATGACTCGAGCAGACTTCGCAGCTTGCAGAGGGGAAGAGAAAGACAGAAAGAAAATCCATTAAGGCATCTCATGCAACAGAATTCCATTCTCTGGGGTTCAATGGACAATGGAGGGATTAGTATTGCTGCTCCCTTTTTTGAGGCATGGTTTCCCATCCTGGTCCCATATGTAAGTCTGCCTCTCATACCTGCCTGCATGAGCTTCAGCTGTTTCTGTCTCTCCTCCTCCATCTTCTTCTTGTAATCTCCAAATATGGCTCGCATGACCTGACACTTCTTTGCCAGCACGGCCTTGTCACTGCGTAGTGTCTTGATGGCATGGAGAGCTTTTTCAGCTGAATCATTGGAAAGGAGACATGCACACACAGAATATAAATATTTCCTGACACCACTGCTTTGGCCTTCCTTCCCTTCCAACAATACACTCTCTGGGTTACTCACCCTGTTTTGGAGTAGATTTGTGTTTCTTCAGGCCAAGTTCCAGTTGTTCCACACACCAGTCTACTTCCCTCCACAGCTGTTTATCTGACTGCTACATAAAAGAGAACACAGAGGGGGGAGAAAACTAAATTGTCCAAAAACTAAAACATCATCTGTTAGTCAGCAAGGAAAATCAAGGATCTACAGATTTAGGAGTTGTATGTTCATGTTTTCACTCTCTCGGAGCTGGCTTCAGTTCATATTCTTGATGCCACTTTATGTCCAGCACCTTCTACCTGATGCTCTCAAGCCTGTGCACAAACAGTACTGAAGCCTCCCAAAACCTGTATGTGGAAGGTTTGCTTGTCTATGTTTGTCCAGTACGATGGGAGCCTTTGATCTGACAGCAGTTACACAAATATAAAATAAGTCATTTTCCAGTGAGGAAAACTAAGAGAGAGGTGAAGTGACCTTCCCAAGGTTGCAGTGAGTGAGTGACAAAATCCAGAAGAGAATCTGGTGCCCTGTCTCCCATTCCCCTGCCCTCCCAGGGATGTGCAAAGGTTAGCTAGATAATGTCTGTGAAAACGGAAGGAGCTATCTAAGTACTAAGTGTTATCCAGCATCCCAGACTGGACTTATGTCATGGTTACCTAGGAAAGCTACCCACTGGTGCGCTATACAGAGTGCCCACCAGAGGGATGGACGCCTCAGGAGATAGGTAAAGGGCTGTGGGGCTTTTCACCTCGGGCTGGTCTGGTCTAGGGCAGTAGTTGCCGAGATTCATCTTCTGAGGTGAGTTTGTGGGTCTCTGTCCAGTTCCTAATGGACAGCTGTCCACATCACACAAACCACTGCAGTTGCCTGTCTCAACAGAGAGACCAATAACAGAATGGCCAGAGACTGAACATTCCCCCCTCTCCCTCCCTCCCCCCCCCCCTTGGAGGGAGGCTCTCAAGGTCAGGGTTGAGGCACAGAGTTGAGGTGGTGGAGGAAGCTCTCACGGTTGCTTCCTGTGTTGCAGCCCTCACATTCCAGCATTGCTGATCTGGGACCATTCATGAGACCTAAATTCACTGACATTTTAAAGAAAAACGTAACAGCAACTATAGACTTCAGTACAGCATTAGCAGATGGTAAGGTATACTTTAATGATCCTTAATACATGACTCAGAGTGGTTGGTGCCTTCAACCTCTTTATGTGCTATTATAAATCTAGAGGCAAGGTCTTCTGAGCTCTGTGACAGTCTTGATCTTGGCCAAGTCAGCTAACCTCTCTGCATCTCAATTTCACCATTTGCACAAAGAGGATAATACCTACCAGCCAGGGATGCTGCAAGGTCTAAATCTTTACATGTCTGCAAAGTGCTTGCAGACTCTCAGACATGGTTCAAGGGAAGGACAAAGTAACAAACTTCAGCCACCTAGTCCATCCCCACTTGTTAGGTTTCTGGTCATAGTGAAACCCTAATGGGATAAGCAGCAATAAATGGCTATCTGTTTCCAGCCTGTGCTACCACACAAATTAGAAACCCCACACATACATTAACTTTCCCTTCCAAGGAAACTATGGAGCCTTAACAGTGAGGTTATGCTTGTTTATTAGCCAGAAATTAAGTCACATACCTGCATGGTCTTGTCCTGGAGGGACAAATCTGTGTCTTCACACCCACTGGCTCCCATCTTCTTACTGACCTCAGCTTCCGCCATCTCCTTCTTACTATTTGATGGTTTCTTTTTTTTCTTCTTCTTCTTGGGTGCTCCAGCTGCTGCTGTCTTCTCTGCCTTAACCTCCTCATCTACAGCAGCAATCTCTGGCTTTGGGGTCTCTAAAATGAGAACCTCTCTTTCTAATCCTCCATCCACACAGCCCATGATCTCAGGCATATTAGCCTCCAGCAGGGTTGAATGCGTCATTGGTCCAGTAGATAATAAGCTATCTGATGTCACATTTTCTGCTACACTCTTTGCTCTTTGGCCTGTAACAACAGATGGTATCATGGGGCCATCTTTATCTGGGATGACAAAATTGAAAGCAAACATGGGCTCTTCTCCAGGGGCGGAAAAGTTCAACACTCCACTCAAATCTTCTAGTTCTGAGGAATTTACACTGATAGGCCTCTGTTCAGAGCTATCTATCCCCTGGGCCTCTTCCAAAGTTCCATTGGTTGTTTGTGGATCCATCTCAGGAAGTGCAAAGCTGAATCGGAAGCTATTATCAGATGGTATGAACCAGTTTGTTGTTGACTCGGAGGTCTGCCCAGATCGCTTCCTATACACCACACTCCCTGAAGCCTGTGCCTTCCCTTGCTGTATTTGTGCTTTCCCAGGTTCCATGGCTAGAGAGAAGAGGAAGATGTGTTTCTATTAATTCTCTGATTTCTTAGCATGTTGGTGTCACATTTAGAACAATTCACTTCTATAAGGGACACCCAACCCATGTGTACGCAGAATACCATTGTATTTTGGTACAAGCAAGGGATTGTGGGCAAAATACCCAGTGCAACAGAACTAGCTGTCTCTCCATTTCCATATGGGACTGCTTGACATGCAGCGGGAATTGGGGACTTGCTCCTATTTATTCAGGCCTTGTGCACCATCACCCTAACCAATCTCACACACAGACCCACAATGTATTTTGGAGGAGTCCCATCTCCTGTTATTTCATCCTGCTCAGTGCCATGTTAGGCCTTACTCTAGCTGTCACTAATAGGGCTTCCAAAACTATGAATTTCTCCTTAACACTGGACCCCACTCCAGGATTGAAGCCATGAAGTTCAGACAGATACAGCCTTTACTTCACCCTCAAAAACCACTTCAGCCCTGGGATTACATGTGTTTAAAGGCCCTTCCATTTTAATGGCTTCTGGCTGGCCCCTTAAAGAACAGGACGGGGGAAAGAAGGTTTATTCCTCATGGGAATGACTGGAGAAGCCTCAAGAAAGGCCATTTGCTAACACCTGGACACCACATCAGAGGGAACCAGCTGGTTCTGTAGACTCCAGGGATGGCCCCAGCCCTCACCTGCTTTCTCCATCCTCTTCTGCTCCTCAGCCATCTTCAGTTGGTAATCCCCAAACACGCGGTTCATCACCTGCTTCTTTTTCACAAAGGCAGTATTACTGGAGCGCAGGATTTTGAGGATGTGCTGTGTCTCCTCTGCTGCACTCAAGAAACCGACCGACACAAAGACAAAAAACGGGATCACAGTGAGTCCTACGAACCATAGTCTGGGAGGGAAATGATGGTGCTTCTTCCCTCAGCCAGGTACTCAGATCAGAGGAATGTCTCACAGCAGTACTATAGACGTGTTACAATTGCTATTCTTTGACTGCATGAGGACTGGAATGGCTACTGGTTGGGACACTGGGTATTTATACCACATACAGCATTAGTCCCTTATCAGTGGTTCAGAGATAGGGATTTCCAGGATTTTGACAAATGGATGCAATACTATGTAATGCTTTTCAGGGGAGCACTCTTATGTGCTTATTATTATTGCATATCTCTTTCTATAGTACCTGTCCCCATAGTACGTGGGCATTGACTACAGCAGGGGTTCTCAAACTTCACTGCATCACGCCCCTCTTCCGACAACAAAAATTACTTCACGACCTCAGGAGGGGGACCAAAGCCTGAGCCTGCCCAAGACCCACTGCCCTGGTTGTGGGGCCAAAGCTGAAGCTCAAGGGCTTCAGCCCCAGGCAGGGTGCCTTCGGCCCTGGGCAGTGGGGCTCAGGCTTCAGCCCCGGGCCCCAGCAAGTCTAAGCCAGCCCTGGCGACCCCATTCAAAGGGAGTCGTGACCCACTTTGGGGTCCCGACCCTCAGTTTGAGAACTGCTGGACTACAGGATACTTGAATGACCAATAGCATATGAACCAATGCTCTAATATATAAATGATCAAATCTCTCGCTTCTGCATAAACCAATGGCAGTGCTCAGTCATGAATTTTGTATCCTCATGTGCACCACGACGTAGACAGCCAGATGCCTTACAAGGGAAGTTTCACTTTCCTTTGAACCACTAAGTAGTGGTTCACGTGAAGTGGTCACTGCTGGAGGTACGATACTGGGTCTGTTGGATCAACAGGTAGGAACTCTTGAAACGTTCCTGAATACACCTGAAGCCAGTATTTCACTGCGCAGTAAAATTTCTCTTTTAAGTGATTTCATCTTTTTCCAGGAACAATGCTTTAAAAAATAAAACTACAAACATTTAAGGGGCATCTCTATTGATACTATGCAGCTGCAGTCACTTGAGATTGTGGGATTATACCACAGATAAAGTATCAGATACAGAATATGATTGATCAAAACACTGAGGGGGATGAAACGACTGACTGAGCTGCAAAGCACTGTAGGAAGCCTGAAGTAGCTGAACAATATGTAAATGGAAGGGCACAACTAAGGGGGAGGAATAAGGCAAAGGGGTTAAAAGGAAAATGAGGAGAGAAGAAAGAATGTATAAGGAAGGAGACAGCCCAGGTCACCGGACTAAGGGTGGATAGGGAGATGGAGTTCAAAGTAGAACAGACATTAAATAAGGACAAAATGTTTAATTACATTTCATATTTAGAATGAATTCCAATTATAATTCAATAGAGGTTTTCTGGGTGAACTGAACCAGCACAGCGGTTAGATTTTAGCCAGAAATCTTGGGGGAGGCAACATACCTTGTTTTGGGGTTGGGTTGAGATGAAGGAGGCCTGTTTCCAGCTGCAAAATACACCACTCCAGCTCATCTTGGAATGTCCCTTGGGGAACCTGGGATATTGGAAAATGCACAGATGGGACAATGTTTATTTTTAAAGTATGGATGTGTACGTATACCAACCCCACACCCTTATAGCTGATACCAAAAAAGGTTGTTCTAAAATTCTCTGGCCTGAGCTATAAGATGATCATAATAGTCCCTTCTGGCCTTAAATTTGATGAATATTGCATATTAGCTGCAAAGCAATGAAGAATAAAGTGCTATGGGCCCTGTCTTAATCCAGGCTCAGAGTGAGGGTAGTGGTTTTATGGTTAAATTGTTAAAAGCCTATTGAATGAGGCCCCTGTATTATAGAAATTAGTGACAGAAAAGATGTGTCCACTGTCTGTCATCCTGTCCATTTCTATGCGGTCAGGATTTTCCCTAGAGGATTTTTCTAGTTCGATGCCCTGTCTTATTTAAAGGCCCTAAGTGAAGGGCTCCCACCAATCCTCTTTGCAAAACAATCTCTAGTATAACAGATCTCTTGGTGAGGAGATTATCTCCCTTGTATAACTAATACCCCATCTCCCCAATCTCTCTTGGTTGCATTACATAACTTGTATATGATGTTACAATGGAAAGAGCAAAGCATGTTAAACAAAATCAAACAGATAATTTAAAAATACATTTGAACATATATAATTAAATTACACTGAACAAACAGAGGACTCCCTAAACCCAAAAGATTAAGGCCAAGATTTTTAAAACTGACTAATATTACTAATACTTCAATGGGGCCTGAATTCAGAAGAGCAGTGCTCATCATTTTCAGAACAATCAAGCTTCTTTAAGGTGTTCAAGTTGGGCTCCCCAAATCACTGACTAGTCTTAAAAACTTTGGCTTGGATTCTTTTTCATTATTACTATAAAAGTGCTAGACCTTAGGACTGATTGACTTCCAAGACTTCTTATATTCCTCAAGAATATACCATAGGTAAAGTTAAAATGAAAATAGCTTGTGTAGGTTTAAAGATGACAAGTTTAAAGACAAATTAGAAATTATATTCTTCCCTTAATTTTTTGAAATATTTGAAATTAGGGTTTTATTTTGAAATCACATATACTTGGTGATCAATACAAACTTTTGTACCTGAATGTAATACTGTTAGCAAAGTGCTGTACTCTGAACAATATGTTCCATTGTATTTATCACTAGAAAAATATGAAAGCTTAAAAAAGCCATTACAAATATAAACAGACGGACATATGGTCAACCTGTTGATATGTGGAGAATTGGGAGGAGCTTTAAGGAGGGGAAACAACGCATGGCAACCACTGCATGGGTCAGCAGGAAGATGCCTTGAAAGATCAGGGAAGATGGCAGTTTTAATTGTATCAATTTGAGTGGAGAAGGCAGAGAAGACCACACTGAGTTTTTACCTCTTCCATTAGGAAAGTTGGCCTTGCTAATGTTCAGCTCTGGAATCCTCCTACATCACTCCTGTTACCTAGAAGCACAAGACAATAAGTGAGCTTCTGCTTCCTGTATATCTTAGGGAAGAATGAAGAAATCCAGAGGCAGCAGGAAGCAGTGATGGAAGCAGTCCTTGGAATTCTTCAAAGTAACATTTCAGGAGTGGAAAAGAAGTAAAACCATTCTACCTAGCTGCTCGTTTCAGAAAGCTCCCTATTGTGGAGGATTTCTAAAAGTGGGAGGCAAGGATGGGATTAAAACTAAGGTGGCTACTTTCAATTGGTGCTCCATTTCTTACAGACTCCAATTTCTTCAGCAACCAATCACTGATGTCATTACGGGAGACTGTAGTATCAGTTGACTGGTTTGCACAGAATGTAAAGTGACTGTTTTTGTCTTTTAATGATTGGCTGCACACCTAATATGGCCAACTAGACTTTTAGCAGCTGGAGCTGCTAGTGTCCCTTTTTGACCAGATGTTCTGGTCAAAAACCGGATACCTGGCAACCCTATGCTCATACCTGAGGGTCAAGGCCCAACAGAATAAAGGCTGCTGCCAGTGCTGTTGACCCAAGCCACCATCATAATTTAATTATGTCTAGTGCAATAATGTCTCCAACAAACTCTAAGCGCTTGTACATTTCTTTACTAACAGAGCCCACTGGAGCCATATCCACAAAATGACCACACAGCCCTCCACAAATTCAATACCCCACTTCTCCTCCCCAACAATTCATGCCCCATTCAGTCAACCTACTCAGGGTAAGTCCAGAAAGTAGATAAGCTTTGTTCTGATCAGCAAATCAAGGCTCTGTGGAGCAGGGGGAAGAGCGCAGAGTTCCACTGCCAAAGAATCCTTACTGAAAGCACAAATCCCCCTACTACAATTGAGTACTGCTCAAGTGTGCAAAGTGCTACAGAGTAAAGGGTCAACAGCCCAGTTGGCACATCTTGGTACTGAGACCCCTTGGTCCGTTTAGTGATGCAAGAGATGAACCAGTAACACACTCAGATTGGTGATGGCTGTCAAAGCTATAACCTACTCCCTGGCAGCCTCGACCCCCATGAGCACCAGGACAGCCCCTCTCCTCACCTCTACAGACAGACACCCCGCGGAGGGGAAGAGGGGGTCGGCACCGGGACAGCTCCCTCAGCTCTGCAGGCAGACACTCCTGGGGAGGGCTCAGGGCCAGTCCTCCCCCCGCATTCTGCAGACAGGCACCCCCGAGGGGGGGGTCGGCATCTGGACCAGCCCCCCTCAGCTCTGCAGACAGACACCCTCCCCGGGCCAACCCTCCGATCTCTGCAGACAGGCACCCCGGGGGGGGGGGTCGGCATCTGGATCAGCCCCCCTCAGCTCTGCAAACAGACACCCCTAAGCCCGCTTCTTCCTCACCTGTCGATCACGTGTGGGCGGTCCGGCCCCGAACTCCTTCCCCAGGGCGCTCCGTCCCGTAAGTTCCGCCCTACGCTCTGGCCCGGCCCGCTGCACTCTGTGGGGGTTCACGAGGCGGGGCGGGGTGCAAGCTGGGGCAAATTGGGCTCCGAGGGGGTTACTTACCTGGCGGTGTGTGTGGATGGGGCGAGTCAGGGTAAAGCAAGAGCAGCGTTTTGTGGAAGCTGTGGGCTGCCCCCCGCCCTGCACGTGCTTCAGCAACTGGGTCCTACTGACCAAGGTGCGCCCCTTTGTCACCCTTCATTGCACGTACCATCTCCACTCGGTCCCCACAGCTCGGTAAGGGCACAGCAGTCTAGGGTCTTACTGAGCCCCTGGGGTTGTGGTATCTGAGAAGCTGCTCATAGGAAAGAGGCATCTCCCTTTTTCCCAGGAGGGCTCATTTTTCATTTAGGGGAAAGGTGTAATCATCTCTGTTCCTAGCTCTGCTCTGGGTGTATGTGTTAAAGTAGAGCAGTAGTTTCTGTACCCCCAAGCACTGTGGAGAGGAAGAGATCTGGAGCACGGCTCCTTGCCTTGGAGTATAGCAGCAGCAGCAGCATGGCCACCATGGTGGCAGGGGACCTTGTCCCCACTCTGGTCCTGTAGCCAGGGCAGGAGGTGAGGAAAAACAGAACTTCTCTAGGCGTGGTGCCCCTGCCCATAATACAGCAGCCCCAACCCTGAGCTGGGTCTGGTGCTTCACACCTGAAGCACTAGAGGGAAAGACCAAACGGCACTAATCCACGGTATAGCAGCAGACTGCCTCAGAACACACCACTCCTAAGAGGGATTCTGTCTCTACCCTTATGACCAGACCAGTATAGATCAGTGCAAAAACACGAAGGCAGTTTATTGTACACAGTTGCCCTCTGCTGAATACCACATCCCAAGTGCACAGCCTCATTTTCCCCTCAGGTGGCAGTAATTGCTCCCTTCCTTCTGCAAAAAGCCTTCTAGGGCAGAAGGGTGAGTTTATTTTATTAGCACTGGACCAGGTCAGCACAATGATTAAAGAGAAATCTGTAATAAGAATATTATATTGGGGGGGGTGGGGGTGGAGTGAGAAAGTGAAGCAGTAATATCGAGTTTGAAGCCGGGCAGGCAAATATTAAGCCCCTGAACCTGCATTTTGACACTGCTTCAGTAAAGAGTATCCACAGGAGGGCACTGCAGCTACTCAGCTGTTTAAAGTTAAGCACATTTGGAAGTGGTTGCAAGACTGAAGCCACTTCAACACTTCACAGTAGATAAGGGGACTGCTTGCAATCAAGGCAGGAGGTGTCTAGTCTCTATCTTTCCGTAGCTAAGAACTCTATTTTATATTTTACCTAAAAACAGTGTGGTGTGAGTGAAATTTTTAGGGGAAAATCTCAGCTCAGTTAAAGATATGTACATATTCCTCTCCACTGAGGGAAGGGCAGACTGGAGAATTGTAATAATCTATAGTAGTCAGGCTTTTTGGACCAGCACAGGATGGTACAGCTCTGGGGTCCTGGACTGAAGGTATTTTGGCTGGAGCCAAAATTACTATTGGTAGGTCATGTAGCGCCTGGCCAAAACATTCATGAGCACAGCTGGGTGTGGCTTCCACCTGTGGATGTTTGTGTGAGGGCAAGGTTAGAGGGCTTTCCAGCTTGTCACAACAGCACTGTGAGAGGGAACCCAGATTGGTAAGATAAAGGGCTCAGCGGTGAGCCAATTTCAGGTTGCACCAAGTCGGAGAGGAACTGGCACAGTGACCACCACACATCAACTGACTGTCTGAACTCTGGCATGGTAACAGGCCATTTCAGTCTATAACATACTGTGTATGTACATAAAATGTTGGATATGGGGGAGTTGCAATCATATGTGCATATAGTATCATTAATTCTCTGCCTTGGATAACTGATCCACTTCATTCTTCAAGTCAGACTATATTTATATTGCCGTTTGAGCACTTAAATCTATGACATCTATTCAATTTTTAAAAAAGCAAAACAGTCTCAAAATTAGGGTCCATTAAACCTTTTTGGTCTTAATATTTCCTCCAATTTTATACAGAAGCTCCATGGCAGTCAGAAGTGCCACTGGTGAGGTGCGGAAGCCCAGGCTGCTGCACATGCTAGCACATTTGACATCTTCAGATGTTGCAGTCTGGGAGGGCAGAGTGTCTGCTGATCTAGGCAGCAGCTGTTAGAAATTATCTGAGGAGATCAGTGATGCCAGCAGGGGTTACAACTACAAGGAGGGCTCATTCAGATCTTGTTTTGAGTGAACTTTAAGAAGGTATTAGAAGGAAGAACAAACCTAACCAAAACCTATCAGATGAGAAAGTTACTCACCTTGCAGTAACTGAGATTCTTCGAGATGTGTCCCTGTGGGTGATCTACACTAGGTGATGGTGCGTCCCAGCACCGTTGATCAGCAGTAGGGTTGTGGCAGCCGGGTAGGTACAAAGATCGGAGATCTTCGGTAGCAGTGCCTGGTAGCAGTGCATGCTCAGTTGGTGTCTCGTGGTCTCCTTAGAATCCACCTGAATGTGTGCATTTAGCATCCTCTCGGTTCCTTCTCTACCGTGGAGAAATCTTACTAATACTCCAAAGTAGAGGGGAGGAGGGCGAAGAGTAGAGCACACACATCTTGAAGAACCTCAGTTACTGGAAGGTGAAGAACTTTCTCCTCTTCTTCGAGTGCTGTCTCTGTGGGTGCTCCTCTCTAGGTGAATGTGGAGCAGTACCCACTATGATTAGTAGGACTTTGGAGATGTGGCAGTGAGTACTGTATGGCCTACTATGCTGTCTGTCGTGGTATCTTGCATTATAGCATAGTAGATTCAGATGACCATGTAGCCGCTTTACAGATGTCAGAAATGGGTGTTATGTAGGAAGGCAATGGATATAGACATAGCTTGAGTGGAATGAGATCTAATGCCTTTGGGCGGCTGACTATTTTGGATGCAGTAACAGGATCTGTTGCAGTCAAAGATCCACTTGGATAGGGGTTGTCTAGAGAGCCATTCCTTTCAATCTTTTGGTAATGGAGACAGAGTCATGAAGACTTACAAAATGGATTAGGCCTGTCTAAATAAAAGGCGATTGCCTGCCTGACGTTGAGATTATGCAGGGTTGCCTCATGTGGAGTCTTGTGAGGTTTGGGATAGAAAATATAGTTACCTATCAGTTGGTTAAGGTGGAAGGTGGACACCACCTTAGGGGTGGATTTTTGGATGTTTATTTGGAGGCCCTGACTGTGGAAGAGACACAGCGAACTGAGTAGCTTGTAGCGTTTCGCCATATGAGCTGTCCTTGATGAAGCAATCATCTAGGTAGGGGAAAAGCATGATTCCATGTCTGTGGAGGGGAGCCACAACCACGGCTAAAGTCTTGGAAAATACTCTTAGTGCTGTGGAGAGTCCAAAAGGAAGAACTCTGTACTGAAAATGGTCGTGCCTGATTGCGAATCATAGGAAGCATCTGTGGGCTGAATGAACGGATATATGAAAATAAGCATCCTGTAGATCGAGGGTTGTGAGCCAGGTCCCCTTGATCCAGTGCAGGTATTATTGTGCCCAGTGTGACTATCTTGAATTTTTGTATCCTCACAAGTTTGTTCAGTAGGCATAGGTCCAGTATAGGCCTCCATCCCCTGGTCTTTTTCTGGGTCAGAAAGTAATGGGAGTAGAACCCTTTCCCTCGATATTGTATCGGCACAGGTTCCACTGCATCTAGTTGTAGAAGGTGAGCCACTTCTGCATGAAGTAAGCACTCGTGAGAAAGGTCCCTGAGAAGGGACGGGGAAGGGTAAGATATAAAAGGGGCAGAGTAACCAGACTGAACTATTTCGAGGACCCAACAGTCCTGGGTGATCTGCTGCCAGGCATGTTGGAAACTCTGGAGGCGGTGGCCAAATGGGCAAGTACGCAGTCTTGCAGACCCTCGACCAATGCTTCAAAATTGTTGTTTATTTCCCAATGGGTGGGAGGTAGTTGATTGTGCTTGATTTTGTCTGTGTTTAGGAGGTCTAGCATGATTCCTGGTTATGTCCTATGGTTTGGGTTGAGGCCAGTAATACTGTTGTGTGTGAGATCTTTGATAGGGTTGGTATCGTTGTCTCCTGGGAAGGGATGGGTGAATGCCCAGGATGCACACTGTTGCTCTAGAATCTTTCATGTGTGAAGGGCTTTTTTTTTCCTCCCTCCCCCCCAGGAAAAAAGCTTATCTTTTCATAGGGGAGGTCCTCCACTTCGGTCTGCAGGTGTTTAGGGATGCCGGATGCAGAGAATCATGAAGATCTGTGCATAAGCACAGCAGTTGCAGTAGTATGGGCTGCTGTATCTGGAGACGCTTGTAAGGCAATTCTAGAAATTAATTGGCCCTCAGCAAGGACTGAGTTGAAGTCTGCTCTCCTATCATCTGGGACATAGAAAGCATATTCAAAAAGTTAATTGTAATTGTTCAAGTCGTAACTTGCAAGGAGGGCAGAATAGTTTGTGATTCTGAATTGAAGGGTGGAAGATTTATAAACCTTGCCACCCAAGACATCAAGGAATTTAGGGTCCCTGTCTTGCGGGGTGGGTCGATAGTGCGCTTGTTTCATTCTTTGTGCAACTGCATCCATAACTAGAGAGAGTTTGGTTGTGGATGAGAAAATAAGAAGTCAGCATCCTTAGCGGGAACATAGTATTTACGTTCTTGCCTTTTTGCAAGTCGGTAAGAGAGAGGCTAGAGTCAGCCAGTGTGGAGAGCTTCATTTATGGGGAGCGTGATCCTTGAGGGTGCGGAGGGTTGGAGGATTTTGAGGAGTCTGTGTCATGTCTCCTGAACCTCTTCTAAGAGGATGTCTTGGCTGAGTGCCACCCTCTTGAAAAGCTCTTGAAATTGTTTAGTCATCCACATTCTGTGGAGGGGGAGGGAAGAGGGCCCCATCTGGAGCTGATGGAGAGTTAGAGGTTGGTGAATCAGGATATGGTCCATAGCTCATGTTCTCGGGGGGTTCAGGGGCTCTAGAAGTAGATGGAGCTGGAGATCGATGTGCGGGAGGAGGTAGTGGTTTGGTGGAAGAGACTTGAGGGTGATTGGCATTAGGAGGTGGCCAAGGGTACCACTGAGACCAAGGCATAGGGTAGGAGAATCCAAATGTTGCCTACAGAGGGACGAAGTAGGGAAACTGAGGCTTGTGATTGTGAGCTGTAACCTGAGGTGGAAAAGATTCCAGTAGAGGGAGGTGGGGAGAACTCCACCTGCTGCATATCAGGCTCACTATCAGTAAAGGTAGCCAGGTCAGGTGGGAAGAGCAGCTGTTCAAAAAGTGAGCCCTGTGTGTCCAGGTGCCACTGAAAGGTCACATTGACTGAAGAATTGTTGCTCCTGCTCCCTGGGCTGCACGGAGCCTGATCTGTGCTCAGATGCATTAGCGAGCTTGAGTTTCTCCAGTGCTGCAGGTCGCTTGGAAGTGCCCTGCAAGGGGTCCGGTGCCAGAGCATCAGGCAGGCTCGGTGCTATTATTCTTCTCGGCACCGCGTCTATTTATGGCACTGAGGGAACCGGTGCCACAGAAACCTTCATGGTATGGGAGATTGGGTTCCTGCCTCTGTGCTCCGCGGGATCCGCCGCTGAGGCATTGTGACAGCCTGAAGCGCTTGCCTTCTGCACTGTCAATACAGAGATTAAGGATCTCTCAGGAGACCCTTTACCCTTGTCAGTTACTCCTCAGAGACTGTTGGGCTTCTTACCTCTGCTCTAGAGAGGGCGAAACCATGCTCCCAATTGGTTCTGATCTGGCCAGGGAGCATAAGAGAGAAGGTTTAACTTTCCCCTTCTCTAAAGGCGGCTGCAGAGATTTTTTCCATCAGCGACATTTTACGCTGCAGGTCCCTGTCACGACAAGCCCTGGTCTTGAGGCTCGCACACTGAGGACATTTTGTAGGGACAAGTGTTTTGCCGAGGCACTTCACACATTATGAGTGCCCATCAGACCCTGGCATGGAGTCCTGACAGGAAACACGCTTCTTAAGTCCTGAAGCCTCTGGCATACCAAATTAGAAATGGCAGGGGAAAGAGTCCCAGTGGGAGATAAGCCTGAGATGAATTTTTTTTTTAAACTTAAGTAATTAAACTATGCAACTATTCTAAAGGAAGGGAAACAACTGGGATGTTACTAATAAGTATTTCTATGGGTTTTTCTCCCACCCAACTGTTTCCTACAGAAACTAGGGAAGAGAATCAGCACTGCCCTGAGTCCTGACTTCAGTTGAGGACAGTTGAGAAGGAACTGAGGAGGGTGCGGGACGCACATGCTCAGTCAGATTTTAACGACATCGTGAGACACCAACTGAGTGTGTGTGTCCCGACCAGGCAGTGCTCCAGAAGCTCTCCAATCAATGACGCTGGGACGCACTGTCACCTGGAGTGAAGCACCCACGGGGACAGCACTCAAAGAAGAATTAAGGTTTCTTTATGAACTCCAAACTTGCTAAGATGAACCACAGTTTTTTAAGTCCCATCATTGTCTGATTGACCTGAAACATCTCAGACATGGTCTCCTCTACTTATGAGGGGGCATTTCAGATATATTTTCTTGGTGGTAAGTTCAGAATCAAGATCAGGTTTAGCATGGAAACTCTCTCAGCCTTCTATAGAGTGAGAAAGCTGACACATCAAGTGAAGGTAATTATGAGAATGAGCAGATAAACAACCATCTAATCCCATGCACAGCTTTCGGTGTGGATGTAAATCCTGAGAGAATCCTGCACATCAAGGTGGAATGGTGTCCATTTACATCACTGCCATTTTGGATACATTCTCTACAGCAAAAGCATCTCACCATCACTGACACGAAGAAACTAACAGACCAGCAAGAGTCCTCAGGAAGCTCTCCAGCCATATTAGTTTAATACAGATGGGAATATATACTAGAGCCTGTAAGACCCACTTTGCATGTGTGTATCATTCAAGAACAACTTTGCTTTCTGTTGCAGAATGAAGTCTATGCACCCGGCAGACAAACTTGCTGCCAAAGCAGCAAGATAGCATGAGGAGCCAGCAGCTCCTACTTTTCTTGGGTTTGTACACAGTCCTGAGGATTCAGCACAGGAGGAAAGTTGGTGGTAAGAGTCTTACCCCAGGAAGCAACACAAGGCACTGGGCCTGCCCACAACCTGAGCGAGGTGGTGAGTACTCTGATTTGGGGAACAGGAGATCAAGGGTGCGACATGAACTCATGGCCCTTGGCTGCAGTGCCAGGTAGAGAAATCGCCCCTACCACAGGCTCCCAGCCAGATTGCAGGCTGTCACCAGAGCTGCTTCAAGGCTACTGGGATTTCTTTAGAAAATGAGCCGATGAACATGGGAAGCCGGGACTCTGGCATTAGAGGCCCTATGGTGAGAGAGACAGAGCACAGCCAGAGGTCTACTCTGGGAAGTGAAGTTCGAGTTGTGTGTCTCCTGTGATATGCACATAGGCCTATGTGGTCACGTATTGACAGAACAGCGCATGGAGCAGCTTCCCTTTCCTCTATAGCAGAGCTCAAAACCAGTGCTCTAGAGGGGAGAAAGACAGACAGGCACCTGGTCCTTCAGGTGGCTCCATCGTAGACTGATCCCAGCAGCAGAGCTCCACCCACTTATTTACCTCTTGTCTAGCAGAGCCAATGAACTCATTGCAGGCAGGACTGGCAACTAAAAGCAAGGGCTGCTCTGGGACATGCAGCTCTTTGGCACTTTCCAAGGTGACCCAGGAGGAAGAAACACCACGGTCTTAAATCGTTCTCTGAGAGGGAAAGGACAATGTGGCTGCCAGTGATCACGGAGCCTTGGGGAGCTGGTAGTTGGCATTAGGGTTGGGGGAGTGCTGCCAGTCCCAGGTGAGTCTCTGGTTTCACATAGTGAAGGTGTCCTGACTCCAGACCTGTTCGCCTGCGATGTACGTGGCCTGCACGTGTAGATTGTTGTCCAGCAGCAGGAAATCTGCAGCAGACAGAAGAGAGAGGAATCAGAGGCAACAGGAGGGTTGCTTGATCTGTTGGGGTTGCATGGGAAAGGACTGTAAAGGGTTACATTTCCTGCTCATGGAGGAGACATTCCAACACCCAGGGAGACTACAGAGGACTTATAGTCAGGCACATACTCCAATGGTGGTAGAACTGCCCCAACCCAGGCTGGCATCTTCACCATTCTGGGGAGGGGCAGTTGCATCTTGGGTCTGTAGAAGGGGCAGCGACCTCCCCTGGTTTACGGACTTCAACAGGGATTAGACAGCACGAGAGGCATGATTTCAAATAGAGACAATAAGAACCAAAGGAGCCATTTTCCAATCCAAGTGGCAAGGCCAAGCTTGAGAGGGCATCATGTTACTGAGCCTCAGCCGGCAGCTCCCAGCCCAGTCCTGTATCAGCAGGATCCTTCTCGGAGCCACCCCCCTGGGGAATGGTGATGGTGGGCTGGGGAGCTCACTGCTACTGCAGCCCTGGCCTCAGACATCAGAAGACACTGTGGAGAATGGTGAAGTGGCACATCAACCTGTAATCATGCTAATACCTGCATCATTGTCATAGTTCAGGGTCCCCTTTTGGTGCTCAATTCCCAGGAGCTGGGCAGGATGGAGGGATGCTGCCTCCAGGGCTGTCTCCACAGTGCATCCTTCGGGGAAGAACAGCACCTTGTTACAGCAAACAGGCTTCCTCTTTCAGGACCCCCCCCACTGCTCATCACACCAGTCAATCCTTCAGACAAGGCAGGGCTGCTGGAGCAAGGTGCCAGCTGAATCAGAGTCCTGCCAAGATACCGACAGCCATCTCTGAGGGGAAACGGAACATCAGGGGGCTGCTGGCTGGTACCCAGCCGCATGCTGAAATCAGACACACACTGGGTCTACTGTGACAACTGGGCCTATAACATTTACCACAGTTGTAAACTCAAATGTACAAAGCACGTGAAAACTCATAAGATGACACTAACCAACAATTTTTGCCTACATGGAAATTAACCATTGTGATACAACATGGCCAGAGGGGAGCAGGAGAGAGTTAGAGGGGAGCCTTATTCCCTGTAGAGAAAAGAAAGTTTGCTATAAGTTGGTTGGAGCACCTGGAACCAATTAAGGCACCTGAAGCCAGTCACCTGATAAACCCCCCTGCTTCAATCAGACAGGGGAAGGAGTTGAAACAGAATGTTTGGTGTTGGAGCAGAGAGCAGTTTGGAACGAAGCAGAGGAGAGTTTGGAGAAGTGCTGCGGTGAGCTAAGACGACCAAGACCCTAGGCAAAGGGACACCTGGCTTGTGCAGAGGGAGGGCAGGAAGCCCCACAAGCTGAAGGGCAGGAGAAGGAAGTAGCCCAGGGGAAGGAATCGCTAGTTTGAGTGGCTTATGGCTATCCCTAGGAGTAGAGGGTGGACCCCGGCCTCTCCCTCTCCACTCCCCTCCTCTAGGATACTAATGGGGCAGTTAATACCCTGTTCAGGGGCAAGAAATGGCACCCTGAAACAAACAAACACACACACACACACACACGCTCCAGAAGAGAAAGCGCAGTACCCAGCATTGCAGAGATGCACAAGATCCTGTTTGGTCTCCCTTCCTTTCGTTTTGTTCCCCCCACTTTCCCTCCTCCTGTCCCATTTCTTATTCTCTTGGCTTTCTATCATCCTGAAATCAGCTGCACTGCATCAGCAGTATGGCTCTGCCTGCTAGTTGACCTGGGACTCCAAGAGGGTTTGGAAAGAATGCCACAGCCAGCCTTGTCTGGAGAGAGGATCTCCCTTCTACACTTTCTGGATATGTGTAGACACCTTTGGCCTTAGAAGAGGTGATAACAGCAGGGGGCTCTATACTCCATCCCAGAGCAGTAGGTTAGTTGGGCTCACCTGTGGCTTCCAGGAAGTGCCGAACACAGGAGTCCATGGTTGCTACACTGCCACTCAGGGTCTTTGTCCCTGAGCAGGAAAAAAAGACAGGAAACTGAACAGACCCATGTGCCATCAAATAGCAACGGTTCCCATGGGGTTACAATCCTATTCCACAAGTGGAATGAATCTGAGGGCTCTCAGCCTCAGCGAAGCCATGGCAGATTTTGGCAATAGGCTGGGTCTCATGGGGTGCGACAGGGCAGGACTGAGGAATATGGTGGGAGGGAGGTTCTGGACTGGAAATCACAGGTTGTTAGAGGTGAATGGACAGCTCCTGCTCAACCCATGCCCGGCTCTGCCCTGTGCTCCTGGCATCTCACTTTCATGGGCACCACAACCCTGGGAGAGGGTTGGGCTCTAATGGGGATGCAGTAGCTGCTATCTTCTCACATAGTGTAAGGAGACCTCTCAATGGCAGAGCTGTCATACCAGTGCCCAGTGCCACTTGAGATGTGGCACCATTTGCTCAAATTTCCTCCCCAACCTTTCCCCTCGCAAGATCCCACACCACCAGGGATCAGGTTTCCATCCTCCATCAGCAGGTGAGACAGCTCAAGGGTGCTCCCTTCTGGGCCAGGTGACAGCGGGCTCCATCATGGCACTGCCAGCCATTGCTAGCTCAGCACACACAGGGCTCACACCTGATCTGCAGCCAACAGAGCCATCTGGACGGCCCAGGGATCTGCTTTAAACACACACAGCCCCTGGTGGGGGCTGAAGGTGACCGGGCTGCATATGGAGTGCTCACCTGCAATGTATGTGTTCAGCCCATCCACCTCAACCACCTGCTGGCCCAAGGTGTGCCTCCCCGGGGCCAGCCCCATTCCAGCAATGGCATCCGTCACCAGCACCAGGCCTAAGGGAGACAAGGAGAGGCCACGTTAGCTCTAGCCTGCAGCCCAGCTTTGCAGGAGGTTTCTCTCCACTTCTTCAGCACAAGTCCCAGGTATTTCACTCTGCTGGGAGTGGCAATGGCAGCAGCCAGAATGTCTGTGACCCAGCAAGGAGGACTCTCCCAAGAGCACTGTGCCTTCTGGGTGCAGAGCTGGCTGTAGCTTAGGAAAGTGGGGAGGGAAAGAAGATGGAAAAGCTGGGAGAAGACAGACCATTTCACAAGACAAGCATAAAGCTTTGGGCAGGTGTCACACAGGTTTGGGCTGAAGAACGTATGAGTTGCGTAATTCGAAGCCACAGGGAACATGTAAGTGCAGTAGGGGGTGGGGAGTGACAGGACTCTACTAGTGAGAGGCCATCAGCACACAGGATTCCCTTCACGCAGCACTGGAAAAGGGTGCAGGGGTGCCCTGGTGCCTGAACTCCCCTGGTTATCCACAGGACAGGTAGAGCATGGGCAGTGAGAGCCACTCTTCACTGCCCATCGGGCTACCAACCGGCCTCCCAGCTTCTGGGAGGCCGCATCCCAAGGGCAAGAATTTGGGACAGTCTCTGGGCATCTCTCCTGAGATGGTCAACAAAGGGGCAGTTAGCCTCACTCTGCAGGATGGTTTACTATGCAGACACCCATTCTTTGGGAGCAGGAGGGAGCCCCAACAGCAGGGGCCATAGCTCAGAGAGAGACTGGGAGCCTGCTCCTTCCCACACTCCTGACCAACCAGCCTTTGAGCAGCTATAGCAACTGCTGACATGGAAACAATATCGGTGAATCATGGGCTTTCAGTTTCTTTTAGCAGGAACAAGGAGGAACAAGCACCATGTGATCGGCCAATTATGCACAGGCCTTATTGGTCTGAAACCAGTAATCTAAAGGTGAAAGCTCCCATTATACAGAGCCCCTGACACACACCATTCTTAATCCCATCTGGTACCATTTGAGGAGGATGCTGCACATCAGCTGGGAGAAAAGCAATCCACATGGGCACAGCATTTGGGTTCAGAGGTGCTGTGCAGACCAAGGGGACCCCCAGATATTCACCTTTGGGGTGTGCTCGATGCGCAATTCTTAGAGCCGCAGGGTTGGTGTGGATCCCATCTGATATCATGCCATAGAACACCCTCCGCCTGGCAGGAATCTGGTCACTCGTCAGCAGCCCCACGATCCCAGGGTCGCGATGGTGAAACTGTGCAAAGGGACGAGAAAACAGGTGTGATGCCTACCATGGAGAAACCCACAGGCTGCCAATGGCCCGTAGGGTGACCAGATGTCCCAATTTTATAGGGACAGTCTCAATATTTGGGGCTTTGTCTTATATAGGTGCCTACTGCCTCCCACCCCCGTCCCAATTTTTCCACACTTGCTGTCTGGTCACTCTAGTGTTCTGGCTAGGCGGTGCGGCCATGCGGATAGCAGCTAGATGTAGTGACAATGAAGAGGCATATATGGTGATATAACCCACTCAGAGTGGCACTTTATCCCCCACTAGTGGTGGTTGCCCATGTAAAAAGTTTGATGAGCCTGCTACAGCCTTAGTCAACAGAGCTGGGTCTGCAGTTCAGGCAATAGGGGCTTATGTGTTTAGACTCAATCACATCCCTTTGCCAACAACCCACCCCGATGTGTGGCAGAGAATAAATGTCAATGGAGAAGAGAGGCCAGACTGAGCTGTGGGCCCCCTCGGTTACTTACAGGTAACATGGCATTGAACAGATGGGTGATAAAAGTAGCACCATGCCGGACAGCTTCCTCTGCCTGAGACAGATTAGCCACAGAATGTCCTGTGAATAAAGAGCACCAGGTGACTTCTCTTGCTATTTCCCCCTTTACGCTCTTCCTTTACTCCAATAATGCCTTCCTGATTTCACGCCTGCATGACCCAGCCCACTCCTACATCTTGCTGGAGTCAGAGTTGCTCACTCTTATCAGCACTTTGAAACACTAAGGTAACAAAGAGTCCTGTGGCACCTTAAAGACTAACTATAAAGTTTTGAAGCATAAGCTTTCGTGGGCTAATACCCACTTCGTCGGGTGGGCTGCCGGGTGCGCCCCGGACCCCGCCGCGGGCGGGCTGCCGGGTGCGCCCCAGCCCCCAGTCCCCGCCGTGGGCGGGCTGCCGGCTGCTCCCTGGCTCCCCGTCCCCGCAGCGGGCAGGCTGCTCCCCGGCTCCCCGTCCCTGCCGCGGGCGGGCTGCCGGCTGCGCACCGGCCCCAGTCGCCGCGAGTTGCGGCGGCAAGAGCTCGCGACCCCCTGGCGACCCCCCGGGGGGTCACGACCCCCAGTTTGAGAAACCCTGCAATAGTACATCAGGAAATACAGCTGTTAGGGTTCTCAGAGCTTGAACACACTGCTTGCACTTTGCACTACAGACAGTGGGCCTGATTTGCTAGGGTAACTCCATTACCCTCAATGCACCTGCACTGGCATGAGACCAGTGTGACCGAGCAGAGGATCAGGCCCAGGGCAAGCAATGTGAGCAAACAGATTGGGCCTTTAAGGGACTATCCAGATCCACCCACAGCCTGCCAGGCCTAGAAGCGGACACCCTTACCCAGAGAGACACAGATGCCCCGTCTGGTGAGTTCCTGGATCACCTCACTGCTCCTCTTCATTTCAGGGGCCAGGGTGACGATCCGGACACAGTCCAAGTGCCTGTAGGTGGCAAGCAGGTCCTGGAAAGCGCCCGACTCGAAGGTGCTGAGATAGTGCTCTGGGTGCGCCCCCTTCTTCTCCTTGCTTATGAAAGGCCCCTCCAGATGGGCTCCTGCCCACCAGGGAGGGAAAAAAATACCCACAACTCTCTCTTTCTTACTCCACAGATGAGGACACCCACTGCCCCACCTCAGCCCGGCCAACCCCCGCTTCCGGCCAGCCCCTCCCTGGAATTTGCCAATCCCCTTCCCTCCGCAAGCTGGCTCTGAGAATGAAAAAACAAGCAGCTGTAGAGTAGGAGAAAGTCGAGGCTCCTTCGCATCTCCCAGTAACTGTTATCCTGCTCTGTCCCCTACCCCAGACTCCTCCTTGCCATCCACTCTTACCTGGCTTTGCTTGACCTCACCAATGCTGGCACCTATAATCTTTATTGCACCAGCCCACACCCCCCACAGCCCCTTCCTGCTGCCTGTTTCCCACTCTCCTCTCCCTAACGAGCTTGCCCCAAATGCCAGCAGCTCAGTTTTAAGGAGCAAAGTGAGGTCCCTTCCCCCAGGTGCCTCACCTCCAGTTGTGAGGCCAAGATCTCCCCACTCCTCAGAATGATGGAGGCCCTTGGGCTGCTCTCCTCAGCATGGCAAGAGAGACGGCATCACTGCCAGCATGGGCAGTCTGCCCACTCTTGGCGACCCACTGCCACACACTGCCCAATCTGACACGTTGGATGCAGAGTCCAGCAGAACGGAGTGCGGTAGCAAGTGCTGTGAGGTGGAGCTGAGGGAGGCAGCCAGCACATGGAGATCTCTGGGAGTCATGGCCAAGCTGCACCTGGCCTTGCACAGGGTAAAAATCTCAACCTCACCCCCATTCCCCTGTGGCACAAAATTCGTAGCCACAGTGAACGCTTTCCACAGCAGCTGCCTCTCCCTCCACAGAGGAGTGAGTCCCCATGCAGCAGAGAGAAGTGGGGCCAAGAGGACAGGACCTTGTTGTTCACTTACCCAGGATACCAGCTCCATGAGGGCCTCCATTTCTTACGTTGATCTGAGGAAGAACCTAGAAGGACAGGGATGTGTTAGAAGCCTCACAGACACAGTACTCAGCCTCCTGTATTAGGGCCCCTCGCATAATGCCTATGAGTGCCACCGAGTGCGAAAACCGAATTATTTCACCCACTCGGCCCCAGGGCAGTGAGAGAGAGGTAATTCCCTGCTGAAATAGTAAAAACTAGCCCCAGGGTTAAACGTGCTTTCCTGCTGGGCATGGCCTGGGCAGCTCTTGTAGCAGTGGGGAAGACTGATTGGACTTTAGCAGAAAGGGTTAATCTCTGCTGGAGGGGGACACTACTTCAGAACCCAACCTCTTGTAGGCCCATGTACCCCAGCCCCCGGTAATTAAAACACCCAAAACAGATCACTGTGGATGACTTGTGATACACTATGTTCTGAGGTAACAAAGAGTCCTGTGGCACCTTAAAGTATTGAAGCATAAGCTTTCATAAGCTACTGCTTGCATCCAACGAAGTGGGTATTAGCCCACGAAAGCTTATGCTTCAATACTTTAGTCTTTAGGGTGCCACAGGACTCTGTTACCTCTGCTATTCCAGATTAACAAGTCTACCTCTCTGATTCTTGACTATGTTCTGAGAAAGAGCAGGTCCCAAGTCCCATATAACTTGTCTCATGGGACCCTGGGAATATTGCAGCGTCAACTACCTAAACGTGTGGACAAGTCATCTGGGTTTAGAACCCAGCTCCTCACCCCCTCTCCCATTCCCAACAGGTCGCTGACATCACAAAGTTCCACTTCTTTGCTGAAGCCCCCAAAGGTTAGCCACCTGATCCAACGGTGCCAGCCCCATTGCCTGTGGGGCTCCCCTTACCTTGTGATAGACAGATGGCGGGGAGGTCACCAGGGTTGGGCAGAAGGAGGTCACGCCATGGGAGAGAATCTTCTGACTCACCAGAGAGATCCCTGATTGGACGTCATTCGTAGCCAAGGAGAAATCCACCCCAAAGCCCCCTGCACCATAAAGGAAACAAGGACAGCTGTGAACTCGGGAATGCCAAGTGGTGACATGGCAATTGGCCCTAGAAACCAGGGAGGACAACTTTGGAGGCCAGACTGTAAATGGTGCCTAATATAACATGCAATTGAAGATTAGCTTTGAGAATAAGGGGAGTGATACAAGCCAATGGAGTGGGGAAGGATTTTGGGTTGCACAACTGTGCAGAGTCAATGTCCTTCAAAGCTCTGGAGCCCTCCAGTGAAGTGAAACAAGAACAAAAGCTACCTGATTACAATAGCTGTCCTGGGAACTAATCCCCAAGGGCAAGCAAGGAAACCCACCAGAAGGGCCTGACCAGTCTATTTCATTCCCCCATATTTCCCCCTACTCTTTCGGCATTGGTGAGACCTCATCTGGAGTACTGTCCAGTTTTGGGTCCCAAACAACAAGGATGTGGAAAAATTGGAAAGAGTCCAGTGGAGGGCAACAAAAATGATTTGGTTCAAGAATAGCAGCCGTGTTAGTCTGTATCTGTAAAGAAAGCCAGGAATACTTGTAGCACCTTAGAGACTAACTAGTTTATTTCAGCATAGCCCATGAAAGCTTATTCTGAAATAAACTAGTTAGTCTCTAAGGTGCTACAAGTATTCCTGGCTTTCTTTAAAAATTATTAGGGGGCTGGAGCACATGACTTACGAGGAAAGGCTGAGAGAACTTGGATTGGTTAGTCTGCAGAAGAGAAGAATGAGGGGGATTTGATAGCTGCTTTCAACTACCTGAAAGGGGGTTCTAAAGAGGATGGATCTAGATTGTTCTCAGTGGTAGCAGATGACAGAAAAAGGAGTAATGGCCTCAAGTTGGAGAGGGGGAGGTTTAGGTTGGATATTAGGAAAAACTTTTTCACTAGGATGGTGGTGAAGCACTGGAATGGGTTACCTAGAGAGGTGATGGAATCACCTTCCTCAGAGGTTTTTAAGGTCAGGCTTGATAAAGCCGTGGCTGGGATGATTTAGTTGGGGATTGGTCCTGCTTTGAGCAGGTGGTTGGACTTGGTGACCTCCTGAAGTCCCTTCCAACTCTGATCTTCTAGGATTTCCTAGGTGCTTACCTGGCCCCCATTCCTACCGTATATGAGCACCTCATGAGCTGTAATTCATTTGTTCTTACACACACCTGTGAAGCAGGTTAAGGCTCTGATCCCCATTGAACTGAGACACAGAGAGGCCCAAGATAATGCAAGGAATCTGTGGTGAAACAGGGACTTAACTCATGTCGCCCAGGTCCTTGGCTGGTGCCTTAACCATTGGACCACCCTTCCTCTCTGATCCTTTATGCCACACTACACATTGTCCTTCAGATCCCTCCTCAAAACCCAGTCCATCTCCACAATTCTCCCAATGGTGACCCACCCGGCTTTGTTACTTCCTAACTTAAAACTCTGTAGAGTAGACATGGACTGTTAACAAAAGTTATGCTGCTTTAATTAAATTGCTGCTGCCTGCCCAGACTATGCTCCCTGTGTCGGCAGAGCACATCCAGACTAGCAGCTCTTGAATCGACACAGTGAGCAGTGACAGTAGCTATCCCACCGTGCAACTGGCCACAGGGCGCTTTGGGAAAGGTTTGCAATGCCTCATGGGACAAGCAGGGCCAGCGACAAGGGGGTACTACGGGTACAGCTGTACCGGGCCCCGGACTTTAGGGGGGCCCCGGTACACAGCACTACCCATACTCATCCCCCCTTGTCGCCGGGCCTGGAGAGCGGGGAAGGGGCGGGGAGGCGGCGCGGCTCTCCTCCCCAGCGCCCGTGTCCCCGGCAGGAGCAGAGAGGCCGGCCGGTGGCAGCGGCGCACCACCGCCTGCAAAAAAGGGGAGGGTGGGGAGGCTCCGCAGTACTGTAGGGCTTCCGCCACCGGGTCCGGGGGAGAAAGAAGGGGCGCGGGGGAAGGGGGGGGGGGAGAGAAAGAAGGGGCGCGGGGGAAGGGGGGGGGGGAGAGAAAGAAGGGGGGCGGGGGAAGGGGGGGGGAGAGAAAGAAGGGGGGCGGGGGAAGGGGGGGGGAGAGAAAGAAGGGGGGCGGGGCGCGGGGGAAGAAAGAAAGGGCGGGGCGGGGGGGGGAGAAAGGGCGGGGCGGGGGGGGAGAAAGGGCGGGGCGGGGGGGGAGAAAGGGCGGGGCGGGGGGGGAGAAAGGGCGGGGCGGGGGGGGGAGAAAGGGCGGGGCGGGGGGGGGAGAAAGGGCGGGGCGGGGGGGGGAGAAAGGGCGGGGCGGGGGGGGGAGAAAGGGCGGGGCGGGGGGGGAGAAAGAAACGGGGTAGATTGTCAGCCATTTTTCAACTGAAGTGTATGCATGGGAGAGGGAGAGACAGGGAGTGTGTGTGTTGAGGGAGGGGGGCAGGGAAGGAGAGACAAAATGAGTGTGTTCTCATACTGTCTCAAGTTCAGACAGCAGCTGAGCAACCATTCCTGGCAGATGGGACACCCCTCAACATCAACCCCTGGCTCTGCACAGTACAGCAGTCTCTCCCCCTCCTTCTCCCCATAGCAGCAGCCTGCTCTGTCTGCCTGCCTATGGTTCTGGGATTCCCTCTGATTTCTCCCACAGCAGCTTTGTGAGCTCCCCTGGCTCAGGAATGTCAAAGCTTCCCAGAGCTTTGAAAGTGGAGAGGCACATGCCTGTAGGGCAAATGAGTTCAAAACTAGGAGCAGAGTGGTTCTGATGGGCATGGTAGGATACTGGAGGAGGCCAATTAGGTCAAAATAATGAACGGCCCCATCTACACTGGGTCTTTGCCACTTTAACTTTGCTGAAAAAAGTTTTATGCTTCTCGTTGAGGTGGTTTTATTTTACTGGCAAAACAGCAGTTTTGCACCAAAAGTAGCTCTGTAGTGTGTACACCTCCATTGTTTTGTTCACACTGTGCAGTGTAGACAAGACCTTAAAACAGAGAGCCAGCCACAGACTGCTAAACTAGAAGCTATGCAAATCTTATCTGTTGACACAGCTGATCTCCCAACAAAGTCAGTTTTCAGGAAACAGGCGTGAGTCAGAGTTCAAAGGGCAGGAGGGGATGCGTTTGTGCTGGAACTCATTACTCTGTTTCTAAATGGCACACATGGAGCCTGGCTCTCACTCAGATCTGCTCCAGATCAGCAGGAATGCCTTACCATTAATCTGCACATCAATGAATCCCGGGGCAATGAGGCTGTCCTTACAATCCAGCTGAATATCAGCAGATCCCTTCTCATCAAAGAACAGCTTCTCTGGGTTGAGGATCTTCCCCTCTCGCACCCACAGATCTTCCCTGACAGAAGAGCCACACACAATAAAAGATCAACAATTCCTCCCAGCAGCAGGGGAGAGGCCTGGACTGCTTTCCACACTATTCAGTCCCCCTTTTCCTATGAGGAAACCCAGCACACAGACCACCCCAACATGGGGGCTGGCAACTAACCCACCATGTGCTGCTATGGTCAGCAAGGGCAAGAATCAAATCAGCACCAAGCCCTCCCGCCCCGGGGAATTGCATGTGTTACCTGTAGAGTGTTTCCCACATGCCACCCCAACGTGAACAATGCCTATACAGTCTCACTGGGAGAGATGGCGTCCTTCCTCTCTCCCTGCAGAGGACAGATGTGGGAAGAGGATATAGCTTGGATAAAATGAGCCTGGTAAGAGTCTACGCCTGTTCTGACAGTCTGCCACTAAGGGCTTGTCTTCACTACCCGCCAGATCAACGGGTAGCGATCGATCGGTTAGCGATCGATTTCTCGCATCTGGTGAAGACGCGAGAAATCGATTGCCCGCGGCGCCCCCGTCGACTCCGGAACGCCAGCTTGCTGAGAGGCGCAAGCTGGAGGCTACGGGGGAACATGCCGCCGACTGCCGCCGCCGTGGGGATGGCAGGTAAGTCGGCTGGAGATACGCAAAGTTCAGCTACGTGATTCACATAGCTGAAGTTGCGTATCTGCAGTCGATTCCCCCCCGTAGTGAAGACCAGCCCTTAGGTAACACATACATAGTTGAGACCTCTCGGTCTCCACTACAGGGAACACCTGCAGCTTTACAAAACAGAGGGAAGTTGGGGTATGGTCAGAACCAGCAGCCCTGTGATTAGTGTTCTTTGCTGCCATGTAAGAGATTCGCATAGGCTCCACTCCCAGGCCTGGTTTTTCCAAAGAGCAGCACTCTAGGGTCCAATATCTTCTATACCTCACATTCCACGGCACCGGAAGAGCATATTTTGGTGCACAGGCAGCCATCCCAGGACAAACAGCCTCATCTGCTCACCTTTCCAGCTGGTGATTCCTCAGAATCCGGCAGTTAGTGAACTGGAAGATTTCAGCATCCGAGACAGATTTATTAGACGGCATCGTCGGGGCTGTGAGAAAACACCTGAAACAGGGAAGGAGAAAGACGCAGAGGATGTGATACTTCCAGTAACCCTCAGAAAGGCATAGACAGAAGAATGAGAAAGGAAAAGTGGAGAACGAGAGAAAGGAGGTGCTGCTTTACAAAGGAAAAAGCAGAGTGAAAATATAGTAGACAGAGGTCAGCCAGGTGGGGTAGGGATCATCAGTGAGTTCAGACAGTGCCCGGCACTAGGGCAATGGGATCCTAATCTTGGTTGGGGCTTGTGTGCGCTACTATGACAAATAAATAATTGTGGGGCAAAAGTGGAGATAATGTATTGGAGATGGAAGTAGAAAAAAAAAGGGGGGGAAGGGAAAAAACAAGGAGAGAGAACTTAATTTAGTGAATATAATTTATTTGTGCTCTTTTGTTTTACTGTACTTCCAGGACCAAGCTGCTCCACAGACCCTTAAGAGTTCCATGCAGGTTTATGAAATCAATGAGGCTCTGGGGGGCATGGATCAACCTTCATATCATGCTCCTGATCGGTACCCGGCCCAGGCCAGGGAAGCTAATGATTCAACAAGTGGATCAAAATCAGTGATGAGTCCTGGTCAGATGCCACCTGAGGCACATTGGGCATATGCTAAGAAGAACAAGGCTCTAAGCAGTGGTTCACCCATATGGAAAGTGGATGGGACAGCCACTCAGAGCCCTTAGGCTGCAGTTGCTCACCATGCTGGATTCTAGAGAGAAATATTTGGAGGAAGGCAGAAAATAACCAGATCTCTGTCAAACTGCATACAAAAAGCTCTGATAGGTGGGGGGGAGGGGTCTGGTTGCTCCAGGACTCCTTATTTATTTAGAGCATTTCCCCACCAAAAGGTTTCAGGTGTTTGCAACTCCACCAGGACCTTCATAGCTGCAGCTGGGCTCCACTTGTCCAGCAACACAAGAGGATGGGGGGAGGGAAGGGAGGCAATAAGAGGAGGAATCTTTAGATCACCAACACACACGTTTTGTTTCAAATGAATCTGTTTAGAAGCACCCCAAAATCCTAAAGTCCTACTGACAAACAATTGATCCAGGCTAGTCTTAAAACACCCTTCAATAGTCTCGTCAAATTAAAGAGGTTTCTTTGGTTACACACACACCTTTGTGGGCACAACTTGTGTCATTTCAACCAGGTGGGATTTACAATGGCCACTCTAGATGGCATTAAAATGGGGTCTAATGGAAGTGCTATGGGCACCTGGTGCAAGTCCACTGAAATCAATGAGACTTTCCACAGGCTTCAACGAGCTTCAGATCAGACCACAACAGACCTTTTACCGACATCCCTAAGGGATGCTAGAAATAAGGAAGTAAGATGCTCCAATTTAGGATTCTATGAACAGGACGTAGAAGCTGACAAGGTAACCTAAACTGTCCCAAACTCTCTGATTTTGGAGCACAACCTGGTACAACAGGAAAGTCAAGCACAGAGTGTGGAGACAATGAATAGAAATCATTTGATTTCTTTTCAACTAACCTCAGTTCCTGGGAAGAGCAATTTCAGCTCTTCAACCTTTTCAGCTTGAGATACTGCTCCTCTTGCTCAGCATCTCAGACTGCATGGACAGCCTGCTGGTACCTGTGGAAGAAACGGTTAAGTGTAACACAGTGGAAATGAAAGCAGAGAGTCTCTGAATATTCCACTCTTTGACAGTCAATTAGACTAGACTCCTACTGTAGTAACTGAATATATTGTATTATGGTATGGTCTAGAGGCCCTGGTAGGCATCAGGGCCACACTGGGCTAGCACTGACAACACAGAATGAAAAGATAGTTGCTACCCCTTTATTCCCTCCTTCCCTGCTCTCCATACTCCCCCCCCCCCCCCGGTTTCATATTTTTGGGTCATCCAGGTAGTTTCAGTGGCATTGCAGCAGCTCTTTTTTCCAGAGATACTCTGCTAGACAGATGAGCAGGGCTATGCAGTCCAGTGCAAGTTCCATTATTGCTGTTCGGGGGAGGGGGGGGAGAATCCCCCCTCCCCCCAGTCTAGGCACTGAGAAGGAGACAGGGTCTCTGCAAGATCAGCACAGTGAAAGGCAGCAGCAGGCAGAGCTGGGGCAGGCACAGGCAGGTACTGGGAAGAAACTCAGGCCATGGTACCTCACTGGCACCCCAAAGCCATGGTAGCTTATCGAGGAGGCAGCATTAGCAGAAAACGGGGGGTGGGTGGGGCAGCTCAGCTGAGCCCCTAGCTCCCTAAGGCCCCGCCCATGCAGGACAGCGGGGACTGGAGGGGGGAGAAGGGAGATCCTCAAGACATCTTAGCCCTGGTGGGGGCAGCTCAGCCCGGTTCCCGGGCGCTAACCCAACCCGGAAGGGGAGGGAAGGGGAGCTCAGGCCCGGCTCGTCGGGCCCTGGCGGGGGCAGCTCAACCCGAACCCGATTCTCTGGCTTGTAACCGGACTGTGGGAGGGGGCAGCCCAGCCCTGCTACTCCCGGCGCGGGGGCAAGGTCCCCACCTTACCCCTGCGGCTCTGCCCGCTCCTGATACCGCAGCGGCTCCCCCGGCGCTCGGTCAGGTGAGTCCGCTCAGCTGCTCGGGAAGTGGGAGGAAGGCGGGGGTTACGCTGATCACGTGATCGGCCGCGAGGGGTAGCCATCATGGGGAGGGCGAAGTACAGGCGGGGTGGCCGCTGCTGCCGCCCTCTTAGGGAGGTCGCTCGCTCGCTCGCGCGTCCAGCCAAAGGGACCCGATGGGGGCGGGTTTGGCGGGTGTGTTGTTGGGGGACGAGTCTGGCAGGTGGGTCATTGGGGACAGGTTTGCAGGGCGGGTCAATGGGGGGTAGCTCGCAGGATGGGTAGCAGGGGCAGGTTTGGAGGGCAGCTTAGCGGGTGAGTTGTGGGCATATCGCTGAGGCTGATTTGTGATCGGTTCTGCCAGGTGGAGCCGGAGATCCTCAGGGGTGCTGTGCCCAGAGGGTTTTGAGGTTACAGGGATGTGGGGGAGGGAACTTGGGTCCATTTGACCCTTTCTCAGTTGTGAGCTGGGGTGAGCTCTGCTGCCATGAGAGGAGGTTGTGATGCTGGTTACAATAATGCAATGTGATGAAAGGCATCGAAATCCTATAACTGAAATCAAGCTGCCAGCATGTTGTAACACGTTGCTCCCCATTAAAAAAAATCTTTATTAACTTTTCTCAGCTCCGTAGACTAAAATAGGGACAAGCTACCTTTGCCTTTACAAATGCAGGTTGCCAGGATCTGGAATGGTCCCCTGCCCTCATCTCAAAGCCCTTTGCTAGCAGCCCCTGGTGAGGTAGGTATATTTGTTCCATAAATATGATTGGCCAAAAGTCACATGACAAGTCAGTAGGCTTTAATTGTGTACCTCCTCAGAGATCAGTGCTAAATTCTCCTCTACTAACCCATCTATGGTTACTCTGCTCCCGTGAAGATCAGGCCATGGATATGGGGAACATCAGATTTGTTTGGTAATTTTGTATTGCCAGAGAGCCAGGACTATGCAGGGTGGCTATCAGGAGGGGATTTTGCCTGAGGCTGCAATGGACTGTTTGGAGGAATTTCTGTTTTAAAGCTTTTTTGATAGGGGATTACTAGGGCATTGCACACTTCATTACTTCTGTAGGCCGAGCGCATTGCATTCCTCCATCCCACCCCATCAGCCTCCTCTGGTGCCTTCCCATCATCCTCTATTTCAGGGACCATCTCCACTCCCTCTCCCATGAAAGGGGATCTCTGTGACTCCCTACCCCATACGATTGTCTTTTACTCCCTCCCCCCCCCCCGCTTACTATGCCAGGGGCTCAATGTGTTCCCCAGTCCTTCCTCCCCCCATACAGGGGACCCCCATTCTCCACCCCCCATGTGTCAGCGGCATGTGTCTCTTTCATACTTTTCTTCTCTGAATAGGAAGGGACAGGCAGATTGTTGGTGCCATCTCTCTTTCTCTTTGCCTCCCCCACTACAGAGCAGGCTTGTGGTGAGGCAGCGTGCTTGGAAGGTTCCTTTACATCACTCTCCCTCTGGCTCCCCTGCTGGCTGAGCATCCAGCTCTTAGCTAGCTCTCCACAGGCAGAGCCAAGAGCAACTTTTAAAGTGAAAACAGCTTTTCCAGTTGTGACATTACACCACACCCCATATTCTTCATAGAAATAGTGTTCTCATATGAATATGGCATGACTAAGATATGTTTTATGCAAGAGGGGTCATGTGAGGTATCATTGAAAAGGTTATGATCTACTGAATGTGTTTGTTGTGAGGTACTTTGGATTTTGCGAGACAAGGCACACACACGTGGTTGTAGAAAGTAGATGAGTTTATTGGAAGGCCTCGGTCCCTCAAATAGGCGCTGAGGGGCCCGATTCTGATCAGCGCGACCGCAGAAAGGGTTACCTAGCACTTCGGAGCCATTGCCAGGTCGGAAGAGCTCACAGACAACCCACAGGTGTGGGTTTAAGTACACTCACACATTTGCATCTCATACATACTCATATTTCATTTGCAAGCAACAAGCTGATTGGTCAGCACTTGTTGGTTACGCAGTCCTGCCTTAGTTTCCCCATTTAGTTTCCCACGCATTCATTCTCACACAGACAGGGTAAACACTCACACAGCTGGGAACAGTCTGGGAACTGTTCCCAAACACACAGATAGCAGCAAGGTCATTCTCAGACTAATACAATCATTATGCACTCTCCTGGAGTTGACTCAGAAGTGTAACTGCGCTTCCTAGTGGTTGCCCGTTACAATGTCTTCCGGTCCTAACAGTGTTTAACCAATTTGTATGCATGTATCATTTTTGTATCTGCAGCTAGGAATATTGACCATGTATCCGTATTTCAAATGTGCTACTTTGGGTAACACCCACAATTAGCCCTTCACGTACAACAATGGAAAAGTCAGACAGGGCTGATGGGCCAACAGCAGAGTCAATGGAGTGTGAAAGAGCTTAGTCTTCATGTGAATGCTCCAGACAGCTTGCAAGTAATGGCTGCTATGACCCTGTAGAGACATGCGTCTGAGTCACCTGGTCCTGGACCCCCCCTTGGAATGCCAGTGTTTTTCCACGGGAAGAAAAAGGGTTCCTGCCATAGACAAAAAGCTAGATAAGGCAGGGGAGTGACATCATCATGGTTGTCCTCTGCCTCTCTCCCAAAGAGATGCTGGGAAACACTTGGAAACAAAAAATGAACTTGGGGGAGAAGAGTAGAACCCAGGCTGGGAGGGTGTCCAGCCTGTGAGTAGTAATACCTGAAGTTTCACGCTGCATGCGAGTGCAGCTGGCTTTCAAGAACCTTTGCCATCATCCTGAAGCAACATTTAGGATGAGAAATTACTATTTGTAGCAAATTTAGTTAGTGAATCAAGCTTAGTTTATGTGTTTTATTTGCTTAGTAATCTGCTTTGTTTTGCTTGGTATCCCTTATAATCATGTAAAATCTGCCTTTTATAGTTAACTAGCAAAAATACCCGGCATTGCTCGGGGTATTTGTAATTGGAAACTGGGATGTAAAAAGACTACCATGTTTTTTATTAATACAAATTTTGTTCAGCCGTCTCAGCGTTGCTCGGGTCCGTCGGAGGGGGCGAGGGGGGAGAGAGCTGAGTGAGTGGGGGTGCCGTTGGAGTGGGGGGAGGGTGTGAGATTTAAAAAAAATTCGATTCTTACCTGAGGGGGGAGAGAGCTGAGCGAGTGCGGGGTCTGTTGGAGGGGGGAGGGGGCAGAGAGCTGAGTGAGTGCGGGTCCGTTGGAGGGGGATATTATGACATGATAACTATGTCACAGAACAGCAGCTGTTAACCTGCTGCCCAGCTGATGTGAATGGGCTTTAAAGCATTTCACCCCTGGGGGGCGTCAGAGGTGAGATTTCAAAAATTTTCGACTCTTACCCTGATTAGGACCCTAAAGCCTATAACTGTACCAAATTTCAAGTCTCTAGCTCAAACGATGTGGAAGGAGTAAGACAGCATACATACATGCACGCACGCACACATGCATTCATACACAGACGCATACACCATTTGACTTTTATATATATAGATACATTTGTTTTGTTTATTATTAAACCCAGTTTGTGCAATTTCTAATGGAGGGGCAAAGGGGCAAGAAGTTGTGAATATCTCTCTTCACATTGAGGGAGAAGGTGAACTTCTATGAGCTTGCCCTGTACACAAAACATATTCTGCAAAACGATATACCTGAGGGGCCTGCACTCCAAGGGAGGTGGGCACCTGAGTGCCGTGTCAAGTCTCTTAAACTGAGTCTTCCCAGAGCTTATCTCAGTGTCTATGTTTTTCTGCAGCTGTGTTCGGCCCTTCCAGTGTGTGTGGCTGAGGAGGCTTAAGAGCCTGGTTCAGCAAGACAGGGCAAAGAGGGCTCAGGCTGCCAGAACAGGTGGGCTCTGTGGTATCTCAACACATCAGATGGCACCCTGAAGGGGGACAACCCGTTCCTGAGTCTCACCAGAATCAATAGAGTTCTGCCTACTGATGCAGAACCTGAAAACTTTGGATTTATCAGATATGGTTTCAAAAGTTATGTTACACCCAGACGAATAGAGAAATGCTGTTGGATTGAGCATAGGATTGAGCTGTTGGATTGAGCATACGATTGAGCTGTTGGATTGAGCATAGGATTGAGCATAGGAACACAGAACAAAGGATTGAGCATAGGATTGAGCTGTTGGATTGAGCATAGGAACACAGAACAAAAAGCTGGCCATCTATGTGTGTTTTATATCATGTAAATGCCTAGAGACCTGGCTCACTATGCTTACTAATAAGCGGAAATAAGTCAGTGAAATGTTAGCCCTTTCTTTGTTTATGGAACAGAGGTAAACATGTGATTCCAGAACCTCTAACTTCATCTCTCCAAGAATTGTAGGTGCTTAGGAATAATATCACACCTTTGAAAATCATGGCCACAGGTGGTGTCTGGAACTTGGACAAGGAAAATTATTTTTAAACATTATTTTTAACCTGACCGTGTTCCTTTAATAGTGACTTTACCTGAGGTCACACAGTGAGTCAGTGATAGTCTAGAATAGAATCCAGGTGTTCTGACTCTCAGTTCTAACTGCTAGTTACCTGCTTCTTTCTCTCCGGTGATCATGATGATGACAGCAAAAGAGCTCACTTTTATAATGGTTTCAGTCTTTCCATTGACTTCAATGGGAGTTGGATCAGGCCTCAAGTGCTTTAAACAGATAAGCTACAAGTTGGGGACATTTGGGGATAACATCCATATTTCCCTTCAGTTTAAGCAAATGTCCCAAATAGTCCACCTGCTAATTCCTTTGTTTCGCTTATGTTCTTCTTGTGCCTTAATTGATGGTCTCCTGCAAGAGATGGTTCCTTCCTTCTCAAGAATTCTTTAATATGTAATTTTTGCTTGTCCATTTGCCTGTTGGTTCACAGTCCAACAACACTGCGTAGAAAGACAAGCTCATTATCAAGGTTTATATTTTGGACAGGGCACTGATGTGATCTGCTGTCTAGTGAATCACACTGCACACAGATAAATGATAAGGAAGTGCATTATGTGTATATAACGTCGCAGGCTGGCCAGCAATCTAATTTAGGGAAAGTTTTATACTGCACTTATCACTGTGTAGCTGACAATGATGTCCTCATCTACACTATGGAAACTACCCCTTGCTGCCAATGCGTGACAGCCAAGGAAAAGCCATGCTCAGCAGCATGTTGGAAATCCTTCGCGGAGAATTGCTCAGAGCAGGTTTGGAACAGTTTCCGAAAGGGTGTGGAACACAGATTGTTCCTGCCCTAACAGGTAGTTAAACCATGTTCAGTGGCACCCATCACTGACCTTTTGGGACTTTTACTGAGGCCTTGGTTACACTACAGGATTATAGCGCGTTTGGTTATAGCGCCTCCCATATACAGCAATTGGTATTGCGCTAGAGCATGTGCACACTTAGACCTGCCAGCGCTAAAGCATGGCCACATTTGCGGTGGTTCAGGCGGCATTAGGAACAGTGCAATAGGGCAGGTATCCCACAGAGCACCTCTTCCCAATCTGGCGCAATGCCTTGTGGGACGGGGGCGTCACTTGCGGCCATTTTGCATCCTGTTCCAACTTCCCGTGATGCTTTGTGTCATATCCCAGGAATCCCTGTGTTTCCGTCCACCTCGGGTGCCATCTTTCAACGGTTTCAGCAAGGCATGCGCGCTCTGTCATCCGTTTTCCTGTGCCGTAATGGATCGCGAACTGCTGAGGAGCATGCTGGCGAGTGTCGCCAGCACAACTCTCTGCGCAGCGGAGTTCATTCTTGACAGGGAACATGACAGTAGTGATGGGTCTGGTGAAGAAGACGAGATTGAGCCGAGGAACGCATTGGACACTAAACTGATCATCGCTTTAACGGACATGCTCACGACTGGAACGCTGCTTCTGGGCACGGGAAATGAGCACTGACTGGTGGGATCGCATCGTCATGCAAGTGTGGGACGATGAGCAGTGGCTGCAAAACTTTCGCATGAGAAAAGCCACTTTCATGGGTCTGTGTGCTGAACTCGTCCCCGCCCTGCAGCGCCAGGACACCAGATTGAGAGCTGCCATCCTGGTGGAGAAGCGGGTGGCTATAGCACTCTGGAAGCTGGACACTCCAGACAACTACCGATCAGTGGCAAACCACTTTGGGGTGGGAAAGTCGACCGTTGGAGTCATGTTGATGCAAGTGTGCAAGGCCATTAATTGCCTCCTGCTACGAAAAATCGTGACTCTTGGTGATGTGCGTGACATCGTGGCTGGCTTTGAGCAGATGGGTTTCCCTAACTGTGGAGGGGCGATCGATGGGACCCATATACCTATTCTGGCATCCGACCACCTAGCAGAAGAGTACATTAACCGAAAGGGGTACTTCTCCATGGTTCTTCAGGCGCTTGTGGATCACCGTGGGTGTTCTACTGACATTAATACAGGCTGGTCGGGAAAGGTGCATGACGCACGCATCTTCTGCAACACCGGCCTGTTCAGGAAGCTGCAAGAAGGCACTTTTTTTCCAGACCAGAGGATCCCCGTGGGGGAAGTGGAAATGCCCATTGTGATTCTTGGCGACCCCGCTTACCCTCTAATGCCCTGGCTCATGAAACCCTACATGGGGAGCCTGGACAGCAGCCAGGAAAGGTTCAACTACAGGTTGAGCCACTGTCGAATGACTGTGGAGTGTGCTTTTGGGTGTCTGAAGGCCCGCTGGTGATGTCTTTATGGGAAGCTAGACTTGGCAGAGGGAAGTATCCCCGCGGTTATTTCCGCGTGCTGTGCCATACATAATCTCTGTGAGCGGAAGGGTGAAGGCTTCACTATGGCATGGTCCTCGGAGGTTCAACAGCTGGAGGCCACGTATGCACAGCCAGAGAGCAGGGCTCTTAGAGGGGCCCAGCGCGAGGCTACAAGGATCAGGGAAGCCTTGAGGGACCATTTTGAGGCTGAAAGCGAGTTCTAATGGGAATTGCAGAGGGAGGGAGGGTGCATTCTGTTAATAGGATAAGGCATTTGCTTTTCTGTAGCTATTAGATACATATGTGCACCGAATACAGAAACCCATTTATTAAAAAGAATTCATTTATTGAACAGCTTTCTCAGAATTTGAAATAAAAGTTGAAAAAAAGTAAGATGTATGAGGGAGGAGGGGGGTGCAGTTGGGGTGGGAAGGGGTCGCTCAGAGATAGGCATATGTCCTGGACTCATAACCTCCAATGCCCTCTGAATTGTTGTGTTTCCCCAACCCCATTTGCAGAGGGCAATGATGATTGTTATTAGGAGTTGAGTGCAGTGGATAAGGGTGCTGGGTCTGTGGGTTGGTCAGTGAAGAGAGGGGGGTTGGAGGCAACCGTGGGTGGTAATAACCAGGCAGCTGTTGATAGTGGCCTGAAGGGGAAGGGTTAGGGGGCAACTGACAATGGGGGTGGCGAGCACGGGGCTACTCCTCCTGAACGGCAGCGATCTGCTGCAGAGTCTCTACTGGCAGCTGTAATATTCTTTCTAAACAGTTTGTCAGCGCGCTGCTCGCGAGCCATCTCCCTCAACTGGATCTGTTCCTCCCTCCGCTTCCTCTCATCCTCCTTCCGCTTGCTCTCATTCTCCCGCCACTGCTGTGCAATGCGATTGTCCGTTGCAGCCTGTTCCATAACTTGTTTCAAAAGATCTTCCTTGCTCTTCCGTGGTCTCTTTCTAATCCTCCTCAGCTTCTGAGCTGCAGATAAGATCGGTGAAGATGTCAAGGCCGAACCTAGGGAAAGTTATAAGTGCACAGTTAAAACAGATAATTCACTTGTTCACAACAGACAGTAGGGAGTCCCATGCATTCCATGTTTCTCTGTGCTGTTTCCCTGTCCCATACAGCTGTAGCACACACAGAGCACACACAGAGAGAGCAACGGAGCCCCTGCCATGGTGAGTTTCAGGGGCAATGATTGTTTCCCTGCCTTGCTGTACTATGGCTTGGGGGGAGCGGAGGGCATTTGCGGGAACTGCACTCTGAGCACTGTCCCAACATTCTCTGTAGGTGTTTGTGCTGGAAGATATCTCGCTGCTGCGGGTGATGGAGCAAGAAAAGGGAGGGCATTCTAATGAGATGTGGCTTTCGCCCAGGGCCATACGCAGCTTGCCTCTGTGCAGCAATGCTCCCCCCACCCCTCGTAGAACAGTGGAGGGGACTAGTGACCGTGGCCGGGACAGTGACCACGCTGGCTCTCCCGAGAAACCTGCGCAGGCACATTGCAAGAGCTCTTATTGAGACCTTTGAAGAAATCACTGATGACGATTACTGTGACGTGATAGACTACATCAGTGCACTATTCCACATGTAGACAAGCCTGCGGCCAGCATCCTTTTCCACCCCGGCCAAGCTGCCTGCCTTCCCAATAGAAAAGTAGCTGTACCTGCGCAATCCACTGCTGCTGCCCTTCCCCCCACAACCGCCGGATGCTGTGGCTGGCTCTGGCTGCACTCTGGGCTTGAGAAGAGTTCCTGGCTGCATGTCTCCCGTGACTCCTCCGTGCCCTGGCTCGCTGCCGCGGCCGCTGCCTCCTCCTCCTGCTCCTCTTCGTCCTCCTCTCCTCTCTTCAGTCGTGGGTTGGGAAGAGGTGTCCTCGGTGGTCGATGGAGTGCACATTGGATCACCACCAAGTATCGCGTCCAGCTCCTTGTAGAACTTGCAAACCACAGGGGCTGCCCCAGAGCAGCTGTTTGCGTCGCGTGCTTTGCAATAGGCAATCCCAAGCTCCTTTACTTTTTCCCGGCACTGCAGAGTGTCCCGGTCATGGCCCCTGTCCCTCATGGCCCGTGATATCAGGCCATACGTATCGTAATTCCTGCGGCTAGACCGCAGCTGAGACTGGGCAGCCTCTTCCCCCCAACAACTGATGAGGTCCAGCAACTCGGTATTGTACCACGGTGGAGATCGCTTATTGCGCTACCGCTTATTGCTACAGCGGTAGCGCAACAGCCCCTATTCCCCGTGCAGAGGTGGTTTACTATGAACGCTATAAACTCGGACTTCTAGCGCAATATGTGCCTTGCCAGTGTGGTTGGGTACAGAGTTATAGCGCTCCTGGAGGCTATATAGCGCTATAAAGTGGCAGAGTAACCAAGGCCTGAGGTTTAACCCATTACTGAGCCCAGCTGTTGTCAGTAATGGTTCATTTTCACAGCATGGTCCTAAGCTGAAGAAACAGTGAGGCCATTTGGAAGAGAGAAAATGCTATCCACAAATACATTCCAATGCCAGACTGTTTACTCAAGAGGGAGAGTGCCTTCTGAAGGTGCAAAATTGTGTGTATGCATAAAAAGGTGAGTGTGGGCCTTATACTCTATGAGATCAAAAGGACACTTTTGGTGTGCTCAAATAAGTGCTCAAATTCTACCTCCAGAGCCAATTTGGGGAGAATTTCTCAGATAATGGAAGAGAAATTTATTTAAAATGTAAATTGCTTAAAGATGTTTAAACTGCTGTCAGGGATGGTATAGATAGACTGAATCCTGCCTCGGTGCAGAGGGACAGACTAGCTGTAATCCCTTCCAGCCCTACATTTTTAGGATTCTGTTTAATATCCATTGATTAAAGATGTTCTGACTTGATCTGGCATGTTAATAAGGCTTTTTTGACACCTGCCTGACATGAGCTCTAAGACGAGGATGCAATCCAAAGGGTGACTCACTGAACCTACTGAAGGGTGCATACATAACAGCTTGAAGCTTCCTCCATGCTGCTGGAAAGAGCAAAGCAGTCTGTGCTTAGATGTAAGACTTTGAATCCTGCCTAATAACTAGGCTGCAACTACAGGATTCAACCTACCTTTGCCCAGTTTCCAGAATATTTGATTCTGCTTAACTTTTGTCAGTTTCAGTTTTCTCTTTATTTTCAATGCCACATTGACTTTATTTGAGAACTGCCAACTGTTACTGGAAGTTTCTGAGAAACCCAAGATTAAGGCATCAGAGGAGGCCAATGAGAGAGAAGGATGCTAGCATGAGAACGAGTGAAAAGCATGGAGGGGCTCATCTGCAAAAGGTATTGGTAAAGCTGCTAGCTGTGACCTGATCTCTAAACAGTTTGCAATATGCACACTCTAGATTGGCATGCTGGTTGATTTGGAATTGTTGAGCAAAGGGATCTCAGCTTCTGATCTCTCATGTATACGAAGGTATCTAAAAAAATAGTCTTAATCCTTAATATTTGGTCTGAAACTGGTTTCATGGATGACCCAGGCAATACATCAGTCTGGGACTCTATGTTTTCGTGGGGTTTCATCTCTGTATTCATGACCCAAAGGGGCAAGAGATTTTTAAAGCAGTAATTATAATTTTTAGCCACTTGTCTCCACAAAAGGAAGAGAGACTGGCAGTCAAATTGGCAGCCTATGGAAGGAATGGTATAAACATGGCAGCCTGAAGTGCAATCAGCATAGCTGCTAAGCAACTGAGAATGAGAGAGAAGACTTCAGCCTACACTATGTGAACCATCTTCTAGAAAAGATTGGACTGAGCTGACTTAACCAAGAGCCTGATCCTTCAAAATCCATGAGAGTTACAGATACTCAGCATTTTGCAGAAGGCATTTCGGACCCTCCAGGACTGGGACCTATAAGAATAGCTGTACATACTACATACAAGGTGGTGTATTATAAAGCTTTTTCAGGGTTTTCTGATGCTTTTATTAATGTTGTTTGTCATTTATTATTCATATTATCATACTGCTTAGGAACCCCAGTCGGGGACCAGAAACCTGTTGTGATTGGAGCAGGGACTGGCTTTTCTGTGTTTTCACAGCACCTAAGAGCTGACAGTCTTGGAGTTGGAACGTCAATACCAAAACCAGCTTGACCATTCAACTATACTCATTCAAAAATTTTAAGGACTTAAGGTCTTTAGCCAAAGAGACTCTACTCCTGGGGGAATTCTGTGCTATTCTCCACAGATTTCTTTGCTTCCCTGTAGAAAAATGACTTTGTGATGTGGAAGCCACAAGAATGGTCATGCAACCCTCCCCAGCAGTATGTTTTGGGTGCTCAGGGCAGCTGGCAGAGAGGTAAATAACTGTAAGATAGGGAGTGGGACTCGGGAAGACCTAGCTGGTAGTTCCAACCCTGTGCCAGGCTCAGCTGCTAGTCCCAGCTGAGCTGGGGAGGACTGGATTTCCTCTTCCCCTGCACGACATCCTGAGCTGGGTCAGACCCACCCCCAGGTTTCTCCCCCAGCTGCAGGAAATTCTACAAACTCCCCCTTCCTCCCCATGTTTCCTGCACCCATCACTCCTCAGCTGCAGCCGGGGGGGGGGGGAAGATCCCTATACAGGCAGCTGCTCCCCCATCTGCCCAACTCCCCATGCATCCAGACACCCTCAACCACAGACCCTCCCCCCCCAAGCCTCACCCCACCCCCCCCCCCGCTTTCCGAACCTCCCACAATGAGCCTCACTTCCCCTAGGCCTGGATCACCCCGAAGAGCCACCAGGATCCTCATCTCACTGAGCCAAAACAAGCTGCAGCTGGATTCCCACTCCACTGAGCCCACTACATCCAGACCTCCCCCCCTGAGTTTCCCCCCCCCCCTCACATCTAGACCTTTCCCCTCACTGAGCCCAGCCACCTTCACCTGGACCACCTTCACCTGCAGAGTCCCATTACCGTTGCATCCAGAACCCCCCAACAAGGCCCAGTGAATCCAGATCCCCGCCATGCCTGGATCCTGCACTGAGCTTCCTGCACCCAGATTCCCCCCCACAGAACCCTCTCAACCCACAGCTGGCTCCCCCCCCACACATTAAGCCCCTGCACACTTGGATCTTGCCTTGCTGAGCCCACACTTGATGCACCTGGCAAGAAAGGGCAAGGCCTGGTCCTTTTATTGTGTCACAGTTGGTTACAGGCTCATTGATGAGTCTGTGTCTCACCAGGGCTGCATAATGATCTCCCACCTCTGTGCAACCAGTGGCCTGTGCTCCCCAATGCCATGCTGGAGCCTCCACATTTATTAGACAAATAAAATTTGCACACAATAGTTTAAAATTCTGCAAGACATTGATTTTTACAAATTAGAATGTTTTAATGATTTCTTGTCTGAAAATTTCCTAAACATGGGATAAAAGCTTCAAGGAAAATTACGGGACCCTGCAATGCATAATTATTTATATTAGGTAAATTAGATAGGACTAACTGCTATGTGCTTTTTAGTCTTTCAACCCAGGCTCTTTACTCCTGAAGGCATTCTGCACCAACGAATTAAAAATTCTGTGCCAAAAAAACAAAAAAAATTAGCTTGTGAAAGGAATACCTGGGGTTTTAAGCTGAAGTGAACACAGGTGGCCCCCAAAATCACTGCAAACTGCTTACACCATCATTTAGGGTAAGAATTTGCTACTCATATCCAATTTCTTTTATTTATTTACTAGCAAAAATACCCAGCGTTGCTCAGGTCTGTCGGGGGGGGGGGGGGGGGGTTAGTGGGAGGAGAGAGCTGAGCGAGTGCGGGGAGGGGGGGTGAGATTTAAAAAATTTTTGATTCTTGCCTGAGGGGGGAGAGAGCTGAGCGAGTGGGCGGGCCGTTGGAGTTGGGGGAGGGGGGGGAGAGAGCTGAGCGACTGGGGGGGCTGTTGGAGTTGGGGGGAGGGAGAAGAGAGCTGAGCGAGTGCGGGGTCCGTTGGAGAGGGTGGGAGGGGGGAGAGAGCTGAGCGAGTGGGGGGCCATTGGAGGGGGGAGAGAGCTGAGCGAGTGCTGGGGCCATTGGAGGGAGGAAGGGGGAGAGAGCTGAGCGAGTGGGGGGCCGTTGGAGGGGGGAGGTGGGAGAGAGCTGAGCGAGTGGGGGGGGGCGTTGGAGTGGGGGGAGGGGGTGAGATTTTAAAATTTTTCGATTCTTACCTGAGGGGGGAGAGAGCTGAGCGAGTGCGAGGGCCGTTGGAGGGGGGAGAGAGCTGAGCGAGTGCGAGGGCCGTTGGAGGGGGAGAGAGAGCTGAGCGAGTGCGAGGGCCATTGGAGGGGGAGGGGGGAGATGGCTGAGCGAGTGGGGACGCCGTTGGAGGGGGGAGGGGGGAGAGAGCTGAGCTAGTGCAGGGGCCGTTGGGGGGGGGGGAGATTTTAAATTTTTTTGATTCTTACCTGAAGGGGGAGAGAGCTGAGCGAGTGGGGGGGCCATTGGAGGGGGGGAGATAGCTGAGCGAGTGGGGGGAGGGGGAGAGAGCTGAGCGAGAGTGGGGGCCGTTGGGGGGGAGGGGGGTGAGATTTAATTTTTTTTTATTCTTACCTGAGGGGGGAGAGAGCTGAGTGAGTGGGGGGGCCGTTGGAGGGGGGAGAGAGCTGAGCGAGTGGGGGGGCTGTTGGAGGGGGGAGAGAGCTGAGCGAGTGGGGGGTCCATTGGAGGGGGTATTATTACATCATAACTATGTCACAGAGAACAGCAGGTGTTAACCTGCTGCCCAGCTGATGTGAATGGGTTTTAAAGAATTTCACCCCTAGGGGGCGTCAGAGGTGAGATTTGAAAAATTTTCGATTTTTACCCTGATTAGGACCCTAAAGTCTATAACTGTACCAAATTTCAAGTCTCTAGCTCAAACAGTGTGGAAGGAGTAAGGGAACGTACATACACGCATGCACGCATACACCATCTGACTTTTATATATATAGACTAGCATAAGTGCCCGGCGTTGCTCGGGTCAGTCGGAGGTGGGGAGGGGGCAGACAGTTGACACCCCCTGACCAACCCCAACACCCATCCTTCACCCACCCTGACACCTTCCCACCCCCCCGACCAACCCCAAGACCCCCCGGCTCACTTACCCCCCGACCAAACCCGACAACCCCACCTGACCCCCCAAAACAAACCCAACACCCCCACCTCAACCCCCGACCAAACCCGACACCCCCACCTCACCCCCTGAGCAAACCCGACACCCCCACCTCACCCCCCGACCGAACAGTGTATTTAATAATCTGTGTGCTACACAGTGCACCGTGAGCCGGGGGGGTGGGGGTGTCGGGTTTGGTCGGGGGGTCAGGTGGGGGTGTTGGGTTTGCTTGGGGGGGTCAGGTGGGGTTGTCGGGTTTGGTCGGGGGGTAAGTGAGCCGGGGGGTGTAGGGTTTGGTCTGGGGGGGTGGGAAGGTGTTGGGGTGGGTGAGGGGTGAGTGTTGCGGTTGGTCAGGGGGTGTTGCGGTTGGTGGGGGGGGGGGTGAGGTGGGGGTGTCGGGTTTGCTTGGGGGGGTGAGGTGGGAGTGTCTGGTTCGGTCGGGGGGTAAGTGAGCCGGGGGTTGTCAGGTTTGGTCTGGGGGTGTTGCGATTGGTGTGTGGGGGGGTGAGGTGGGGGTGTCAGGTTCGGTCGGGGGGTAAGTGAGCCAGGGGGTGTCGGGTTTGGTCTGGGGGGGTGGGAAGGTGTTGGGGTGGGTGAGGGGTGAGGGGTGGGTGTTGGGGTTGGTCAGGGGGTGTTGCGGTTGGTGGGGGGGTGAGGTGGCGGTGTCGGGTTTGGTCGGGGGGTAAGTGAGCCGGGGGGGGGGGTGTCGGGTTTGGTATGGGCACCCACCCCAACACCTTCCCCCCCCAGACCAAACCCAACACCCACACCACACCCCTCACCCCCCCGACACCTTCCCACCCCCCCAGACCAACCCCGACACCCCCCCGGCTCACTTACCCCCCAACCAAACCCGACACCCCCACCTCACCCCCCCAAGCAAACCCAACACCCCCACCTCACCCCCCCACCAACCGCAACACCCCCTGACCAACCCCAACACCCCCACCTCACCCCCCGACCGAACCCGACACCCCCACCTCACTTACCGTCCCACCAAACCCAACTCAGATCCGTCGCAGGGGGGGAGGGGGCCCAGAGCCGAGGGATTCCGGGGACCTTCGCAGGTGGGGGGGGGGGCACAGAGCTGATGGAGTCCGGGGTTGAGGTGGGAGGGGCAGAGAACTGAGGGCTCTCCGGGGTTCCGTTGGGAGGGGGGAGGGGCAGAGAACTGAGGGATCTCTGGGGTTCTGTTGGGAGGGGGGAGGGGCAGAGAACTGAGGGATCTCCGGGGTTCCGTTGGGAGGGGGGAGGGGCAGAGAACTGAGGGATCTCCGGGGTTCCGTTGGGAGGGGGGAGGGGCAGAGAATGGAGGGATCTCCGGGGTTCCGTTGGGAGGGGCAGAGAACTGAGGGATCTCCGGGGTTCCGTTGGAGGAGGGAGGGGTGAGCTGAGCGAGTGAGGTGTCTGTTGGAGGGGGGTATTATGACATCATCACCACCTAACCGCCCAGCCGATGTGATTGGCCCTGAAAGACTTTCACCCCTGGGGGGCGTCAGAGGTGAGATCCGAAAATTTTTCGACCCTTACCAGCATCTAGACCCCAAGACCCCTCACTGTACCAAATTTCAAGTCTCTGGCTCAAACGGTGCGGGAGGAGTTCGCAGTCATACGTACATACATACATACATACATACATACACCACTTGACTTTTATATATATAGATAGATTTCTTTCACTTTATTTGCACTCTAATCTGCTTTGATCTGTTTGCTATCTCTTATACTCACTTAAAACCTATCTTTTGTATTTAATAAACTTGTTTTCCTTTTTTCTACCAGTGTGTGGATGATATAACTTGGGGCAGAAGCTATTGAATATTCCTCTCCACACTGAGGGAGAGGGTGAATTTCATGAGCTTACACTGTACAGTTCTCTGTGAAACATAAGATGGTATAATTTTGGGTTTACGCTCCGGAGCGGGTGTGTGCCTGAGAAGGTGGTAAGTGCCTTATCAGTATAGCCTTCCCATGTAGGGGCTGGTCCGAAAACTTGACTGCATTTACAACAGTGAGCTGTGTCTCTGTGTGTATACTCACTGAAAGAGCAAGATTGAAGAGCTTAGCAACTTGTCACAGCAATAGTGTGAGAGGGAGCCCACGCTGGTGGGTCAGGGGGACTCAGTGGTACCCCAGTTCTAGGCAGCACTTGGGGGGAACCCATCACACCCAGTAACACTGGAAAACAGATATCCTCCAGTCCCAATCTGTGATAATGCATCAGCCACAGGAACATCTCCGTACCATGATAAAATTAATGGACATTCTTCTGAATGAGATTTATTTCCTTGCAGGTCATTTTAAGATCCTTTCCAGCCCAACAAAGGGATCCTGGAAAAAGCCCAAGTCCTGGTCAGTCACTGACCAGACTTCTATTCAGCTAGTTTCCAGTGAAACCCATGAATATTTCATTTGAGTTCTATTTGCCCTTTCCTCCTGGACCCCTAGAGCAGTCAGACACCCAAGAAGAGGTGAGAGAGCAGAGGGATAGTCAGCTAAACAACATTGTGTATGTAGGCAGCATCTGACATCCACCATCTCTCAACCTGGCCTAGGCAGAGTCTGGGCTGACTGTTAATGGATGTCTATCATTTTCTATCACCTCAGATCCAGCTGTTCTATTCTCTCTCTCCTACCTCTGCAGGGCTGACTCATGCCGCTGTACTCAGAGAATGTCTGAATACAGGCTCACAGGCAGGTAATCTGCTGTGGTAGAAAGAACTATTTATATCCCCCTTTAAAATAGGGCACTCCGGAGCCTGTGGATTTTTAATCAAGGGTTGAGGCAGGGCATCAGGCAACTGTTAAATCAAGATGGATATTTTGCTAAAATCTCTGCTCTAGGAATTATTTTTGGGGAGTCTCTGGCCTGTGTTATGCAGGAGTTCAGCCTAGATGATCACAACAGTCCCTTCTGGTCTGGGAATCTATGAATCTAATTATACGCAGATTCCTCAACACCTCATTCAAATCCTGAGTCTACAAGGCCCATCCCTGGCAGGTAGGTCAGCATGCTAATGGGGTACATTGCTGGAGCCTGTGGGAGTAAAGGAAGGAGAGGGAGTGACTAGTGTTCAGTGGTCTGAATCACTAGAGACATCCGCTGATGCAACATATGAAGGCCTCAAACAAGCTTATTCCTGGTCAGTGCGAATCACCACAGCCAGGCAGTTAGAGGAACTGCATTGGCCAAAATATAAATTCAGAAGCACTCTTCTGAACTTGCTTTTCCTACTGATATTTAACAATTTGTAGGAACTCAAAATAAATTACCCTCACCTCACCTGGTGTTCTCTGCTCTCTAGTCCTATTGATGCATGCATAGTTCAGTATCAATTACCTACCCTGGGAGATGCCTGGATTTCTAGACCATTAAGTTATAGGATCACAGCTATGTTTAGTTATGCAGGAGTCATACTATAAACTTATGATACCTGGGCCTTGTAACCTTTACAAGCTCTTATAAGAAGGTGCAACTGAATCAGAGGTGGTTAAGTTTTAGGACTTCTCTAGACCAGTGCCTTCAGTTTGCTGTGTGGCTTTATTCATATGGAGGTCTGTGCAGATTAGTTACCCCCAGCATTTACTATTGCTATTTCATGTGCAATTTGCTATTATGTATTCCAATTACCTTGATACCAGCCTGAGAGCAGGTATTCCCGGAACAGCGTAAATGTGAAGGATTGTGCATGCATATCCCCAACTACTTTTAGGCCCTCCTCTATTTCTGCCATATGATCCGTATAAAGATCTCTGGGATGGCAGCATGATTTTAATAGTAGGAAGATAAAACTTAAGTAGCTTGAGATGAGAAAATGTTAAAAAATTCAGCTTGATCACAGCTCTGAACTGATATTCTGTACAGAAGGGTGATAAGAGATGATGCAGTTGTGCTGCTGGAAATGTAGAATATAGGTCCTGTGCAACTTTAGGACTATTGGTCCTGCAGCAGTTTGGAAATTAGGACTGTCTTCCTATTCTCACTTGATCCATTCAGGCTTCAGACATGTGAGAGAAATAATTTTTCCTCATGCAATGTGGTGCTCTTGGTAGAATTGTGGCATTTTCCACATTTTGCTTTGCCCCTACTCTACATACACACAAATTATGACTAGGTCTACAGTACAGAGTTTTGCCACCACACCTAATGTTGGTCATGGTGTGAGATTTGATCTCTGGCCAACACAGCTATGCTGGCAAAAGCCCCTAGTGTAGTTATATAGACATAGTTATATCAGCCAAATTGTGCTTGTGCCAGTATAGCTTATTTTGCTCTGAGGTGCAGAGCTGAAATAAACTATGTTAGCAACAATTCTGCATCCACACTAAGGGTGCTTTGCTGGTATTATATATTGGTATAGCTACACTGGCAAAGCAGTCCTAGTATAGACCTGGACTAAATGTACACTGCAACCAGAGGTGCAATTTGCAGCTTGTGTAGATGTAACCAGATATTATCTCATTACCTTTCTGAAAGTAGCAGTGAGGATGTGGCAGCAAGGACTTCACCTGGCCCCATGACTTTATAACCCTCATTGCACACCAGCACTTGAGCCCATGCCACTGCATCCTCATTGCCATTGTTAGCAAGCTAGCTCTCTTTCAGCTAGTACAGGTATACCTACATACATTGCACATTACCCTTCTGGGTGCAGTGTAGATGTAACAAAAAGCACACACTTCACCCCAAGGCACACAGCTACAATGCATGTGGTGGTGGTAGTGGAAAACTTGCCCATTCCATGTCTTAAAATCACAAGACATTGAAATGGAGTCACCCCTAAAGCTATGGTTATAGGGTATCTGGTCAGTTCAATGAATCCAGACAAGTCAGCTTTTAGCAAAGAAGAATTTATTTATTTAAATAACTGGTAATCTACACACTTGATTCCAAGCGAGGAGCAGTTTGTAATGATCTCAAACATGCCTTTGTGACGAAGCTCTGTTATTCTTTAGATGAAGTAGAGCTTGGTTTTAAGACCTCTAATTAGGATGGAAATTCTACTACTCCTTGTAATCCAGTCACCTTCCAGACAAGGAGTCTCAAATTTTAAATGCAGTAAAAGTTTCTGCATCTTGGCTGAAGGCAGGGTCCGTAGTTAGGACTCAAAACTGGAGTTCAATTCCCTGCTTTATCACAGATTTCCATGTGATCTTGTGCAAATTACTTTGCCTCTCTGTGTCTCAATTCTCTTTCTCCACCATGTGGATAGCAGCACTGCCTTGCCTCACAAGTCATGAGGATAAATACATTGGCTGAATAGTGTTCAGATACTATAGTGATGGGTCCTGAAAAATACCTCAGCTGCTTCCTGAGTAAGCCAGTTGGGAAGCTGCAGCCATCCTTAGATGTACTTTGGATTCAGAACAGACAGATGCTTAGTGACTGTACATGTTATGAAATGTTTGCCATTAGCTGCATGCATATAAAAACAGGCTCGGAACCAGCACAACTTAATGTGGTTTATACTGGTGCAGCACAGCTATTATAGGTCAACACCCACTACAGACAAGCCCTCAAGTGGCAGAGGTTCTTCCAGGCTAGCCCAGAGACTCACTTGACAGCCAAGGGTAAAATAGAGGCAATAGTACTGTTCTGTTTTTAAAAGCAGATCATAGCAGAGTCACTAGTAGTCAGCAGAACTGCTCCTGCTCCCACTCCCCGGTTGGATCTAAATGAAGTTTAGGGACAGATTTGGTTGAAGTGTTTACCAAAAATTAGCTCAAGTTCTAGCTTTGAGAATTGGTGAATTTGGAACAATTTAAGTCTGATAACACTTGAAATATACCCCCTCCTTCAGTGATTTCAACTCTAGTTTTGCTAATCTGGGCTGTGATCTTTGTTAGAGGATGTGATGTTTTCTAGATGAACTTTCTGAAACTGATTTCAGAAACTTGTAGAAGTTTCATGACAAAGTGACAGACTATTCTAAATTGGTTGGAAAAGGCTTGGGTTTGCCAAAATTCCTGCAAGGTTTACTTCAGAGCTATCACCGCAGATACTTACTTTAAGATACCTTGGTTAAAACATTAAAGTGGCCCTGGTAGATAGCTCATTGTGCAGAGCATGGGAAAAATGTGCTACTCCTTGGAGGAACAGGCTGCAGCCTACAGTGTGTAGTTAATCAGCAACTTGAAGTGGGTATGCACACATTCAGGCTCCTGCTGAACAGTTTGGTAGTGGCTCCTCACCTGTACCAAACCTGATTCCAAAGTTGCCCCCCCCTCCCCTTTTTTGGGACGCCAGCACACTTTCTACCATAGGGCAAATAAAGTGAACAGATTGCTCTGCGGTGGGGTACCTGCAGCATCATACTGGGCCACAAGGGTGTACCAGGGCTGCCTGCTCCTTTACATGAGAAAGGTGCATCAAGTGATGTAACTCAGGATAGGCATTATTAGTGATACTCAGATCTCAGTGGTTCAGGTGCCCCATCAACATTGCCCCAAAGAGTCAGTCATGTTACTTCATTGGTTCATTTACTGTAGTGCTATAGACTTTTTTTTTTTAAAAAATGAAAGACATTTAGCTTTCTACATATTCTCACAGCAAAGTAACTGCTGGAGTATTATTGCTTACAATTGGTCATGACATTAAAACATTTGAACTAACGTACTGCAAAGAGACATTAAAGAGCCACTTGCAGTTCATGAGCCTCAGTCTATCGATCTATGTTCTTCACCAGTAGAAGCAATTACAAGAGCTTGTCCTTAGGGCAAATCACCATAAGGAAGTAGCTGAAGACTGGCTCAGTCTGAAGAAGTCTCAAGTCTAGGCTCTTTGAAAGATGCTTCCACAGCATAAGAACATAAGTGTAGCCATACTGGGTCAGACCAAAGGTCCATCTAGCCCAGTATCCTGTCTTCAGAGAGGGAATGAATAGAATAGGCAATTGGCACAGATGGGCAAGCCATTCCTGCCACCCCACCACAGTATCAACTCTGAAAAGTACATGCAGCACTAGCCTGATCAGCAAGTTACCTGGGGATATTTCTTCATAGCACTGAGTGAACCATGGAGAGGCTGTTTAAGTGATACTGCCTCTCTGTTAAGTGGTTGTTTTGAGAAGCACAGACTTCTCCTGGCATGTACTGTGGTTTATTATCCATTTTTAGGCTCAGGTTTACAGCAGAGAAGCCACATTTAAGTAGCTTGCATGCCGGGAAAGTAGAGGGATGATGCATCAATTAAGTATTACTAGTCCACCAAGAACCAATGAAGCCATAGCTATGGCCTAACAGTGGCACTGTGATAACAGGTGCAGCAGGCTGGAAGGACAGTGCATGAAGCATTGCTCTAGCCCAGTACTTTGAGTGCCCATTTAGTGTAAAGCAAGTCTCTAGCAGCCCTTTGATAAGAGCTCATTATCCTTGGTAAGAGGACATATTGCTCCTTTCATGTACAAGCTTCATTTGATGCACTGCAGTATGAACACTTCCATTACTATATGCTCAATTGTATTGGTATCGAGTCTGCTCCCATGTGTGTGTGTGTGTGGGGGGGGGGGGGGGGGGGGGGGGGGGGGGGAGGAGGAGGAGAGAGAGAGAAGAGAAGAGAAAAGAGAAGAGGGGATGAAGGGAGACATCTAGGAGGTAGAGTGCCGGCCTGTTTCACGTGATTTAAAATAAACCACAAGACCTACTGTAGTGGAGGAAGTTTTATTTGGAAACATTGTATAACTGCAAAACCCAACACTGGGTGCACAACTGATGCTGGAGCATAAATTTTACTACTGGAAACATGGGAGTGTTGGACATTTGCTGTATAATGTAAAACACAATAATTCTCACACTCCAATACCAGGACACTACAGCAATCTTTAGAATCAAGTTACATCCAAGGAATTCTCTGCACTTACAATTAACCCCACAGTGTAATAATCTACCTATATATATGATTAATATATATAGCATGGGAAATTGAAAATTCTTGCTCCATAATGTATGAACATGTCAAGTCTTTTATAAATAAACATCCAGTGAAGAGAAAAAAAAATTACATTTCTAATTCCTATTTATACATACTCTAATGGCAAATGGGTGGAAAGTTGCACATAGGTCACGCCAAGCCCTGAAGCAGGCTTGGGGCAGCCTATCCAGTTTAATATTGAAGTACACACAGGACAGACAAGTCACTAACATACATTGCGCATTTACAAGAGATCCACTACCAAATTAAGACAACTGTACACATTGTGGAGAGACCATTTTCATTCTGGAGCTTTTGTTTTAAATGTGGTTTTGTTTGTTTAATTCTTTACATCATACTCTGTGGTGTTTACTTTGTGGAAAGGATCAGGGCAACAATGAGACCATAGAGACCCAAGACTTCAGCGAAGATCAAGATCAGGATCATTCCCACGAATAGCCTGGGCTGCTGTGCTGTCCCCCGTACGCCTGCATCACCCACAATGCCAATGGCAAAGCCAGCAGCCAGACCACTGAGGCCCACACTCAAGCCAGCACCCAGCTGAAGGAAGCTCCTGCAAGGATGAGACAAGTTTAGTCATGAATGAGATCTCAAATTCAAGGGCTGGGTCAAAAATCTAACTGCCATTTTTCTGCAGAAACAGCAATTCCATCATTACTTTTGAAGGGGGAAACACCACACTTTTCTAAAGGGAGATATTCCATCATAAACCTCAGCAGGGAACTTCCCAACTGTACACCTAGTTTTATCTCCCACTACACATGGAAAACTGATGTTGAACAGAGTTGGGAATCATGTTCAGTGTCTGGATTTGCAGACACTGAACATGATTCCCAACACCTGACAGGACATCAAGTCCATACACTATCTGGAAGCATGCTTCTGAAAGAGCATTAGTAGTTTAGTCAGCAGCAGTTCCAAATACAGTCAACACATGAAGCTATGCAAGAATCAAACTGTTCATTAAACAATCAAGACTCTGGCAACTATAGCTTTGCATAAGTTTTCTAGGCAGTTAATCATGGTGTACAGTAAGGAGTCATTTGGTATTAAGTTCTATTCCAATGTAAGTGTTTGCCATACTGTATTGCACAGCTGCAAGTTTTGCTCCAAATTGTTTTAATTCCATTTGTCAGGACACCTGGAGTTCCATCCCCCTCCCAAGAATAAACAGAGCATAATTTCACTTTCTACTGCTGGATAGCATAGCACAGTAACTCCTGCACTGTGATGCAGTCTTATTTCTAGAATCAAGGGGTTTAACAATATCACAATGGACAGCTGAGTGCCAGTCCCTCATTAACTTGCACAGAGATGGTTTCCCAAACTAAGTGCTGTCCTAACAGATTAGGAATCTGTTTGGGCAGAAGAGTTGCCACTTGATAGGGGACCTTCCTTCATTTCAGTATCTGAAGATCCATCTGCTACCCAGATTAAGACAGATTTAATGGAATAGACATATTAGGATGGTACAGAATTACAGGTGTTACTGCCATATTAAGCCAGTCTGTTGGGCTGTCAGTTATTGTTGCAGGTTGCCAAGTCTTAGGCTAGTTCCAGCCCTTCTCAGGAAGCTTAGAAAAGATTGGCTTTCAGACTGTTCCAGGTGCAAAAAGGAAACTGTTGAGAGGTTAGCATAGCTAAAGGATTAATTTACCAACATGCTGGCATGCTCTGAAATAAGCAATAACTTGAATTATTCACAAACATCTCCCTGGTAACTCAGGGGCATAACAAAGCTCACAAATTGTGTATTTGACCAGTCTAAGTTACCACACCTTCTAAGGGGTATGGATTTTAAACAGTCTGTTTAATCACAAGCTGTACCATAACAAACAAGGACTGTTTGTAAAGTTCTCACTGGCTGATGACCCTTTCATGAACTGCTAACAGGCCATAGTGGAACAGTTTTAAATGCCAGTTTATAGTAATATATGAAGAGACACAGAATGGCGAGGTCATATGACAATGTACTGAAGCTCTCCATTTTGAATGATGCACTGAGTTCCTAATAGGACAGTGGAAAGTGGATCTGAACTTTGGACAGATTACAGGATTACAAGCTATTTGATAGCCATAAAATGCTCTCTAGGTACTTTACGACCCTTATCACCACAGATTCCAAGTACTCCATAGTAAGTGGCTTCTCTGCAGTAGTGTTTAAGTGATACCTAATCATTTGACAAGGGTCAAGAGTTTAACACTCTCAACACTGCTATTGATAGGTGTATCACAAACTTACTTGAATAGTGTGATGCCAGGTGCAAGGGAGTTGGCAATAAGGACTGCCACTACCAGGCCATAGATAGCTATAATACCCGCCATGACAACAGGGATGATTGACTTCATGATCAGTTCAGGCCTCATGACAGACATGGCTGCAATACCTGTGCCACTCTTCGCTGTTCCATAAGCAGCTCCCAAGGCTGGAAGAGAGGAAAACAAGGTCAGTGGTATTCCTACTATACAATATGCACCTAGGAGAGTATAGTTTTCTATGCTATTGTACCCTATTAAGTTGCACAGGCTTTGTTCGTAGGTAAGTAAACTGGCACCAGCTACAGCAGATATTTCCCTGATCTCCCATTTGGTGGGGAATGCTGAAGTAGGAATGACTTGCCCAAGGTAACATTAAGATTAGACTTTTCAAATTGAGCCTGTTCCACCCAGCACACACTGTATCTAGGCTATGTGGCTAGTTAGCCTGATGTCCCAAGCATGTGCTGTGTTATCTGGAAACTCTTACATTTAAGTTCTGTTCCCTTTGATTTACTGTTTAACCTACCACCTCTAGAATTAGGCCATCACCATGCCCAGGTTTCAACCTGAATGTCTCCTCTGCAGTCCATTTAGTCAGGCTACCAGCCTTCACCCCAAGCAATGACAGTGAATTAAGTCCCCCAGCAACTACAATTGAGCCTGTGTTGAATTACCAAGCAGCAGTAGATCAATCTCCCAGACACCTCACTGTATGGTCATTGAAACCTAATTGTTAAATAGGTTTGGATGAGGTTTCAGTAGAAGGGCATTAGGAAGCAGTTACAGGTGCTACACATCTATTATAATTACTTAAGTGCATCTAGAAGGGAATTAAGATTAATGCCAGAGGCATACTAAAAAAGTATCCTGTGTAGCTTTACAGCTTCAAAACTTTGTAGACACTCTTCCTCGTCAGGATTTTGGACTGCCATATCATATTTCCCCTTTACAGAGGAGTAATCTTCAAGATTTTCAACAGTGCATACAACTGAAGAGTCCAACCTACACTGAATCTATCTGAAGGAAAGTTAACTTGCTAATTCACATTGTACTATTGCACTCCATTAAAAAAAAAAAACAAACAAACAAACATACCCAAGTATGATTATCTAATCTCTAAGGAGAAGCTTACTGCAAGTCAGGGTATTATCTGCACTGCCCCAGAAACATCTGTTCAGAGAAGTGAAACTGCACTATAAGTGTTTATACAGGTCGCTGAGACTGAAGCAGTTCTGCTTAGAAATAAGGATTTTTATGGTTTCCTCTTGAAGAAACTGTTAAGAGCAAATGTCTGCAACAACTGGCTATTTGTACAGGGGCTTGTAGGAATCCCATGATGTTTACAAACCAGAAGAAACAATTGCAGTCTAGTAACTGTTGACTAAATTCCTTGACTGATTCAGGTTGCCTTACATCTCTTCCTTGTCAGGTGCTGAAAGCATTGGTTCTTTTTACTCCTGTTCTGTTCAGTGAGAATAGTTATTCAAAAAGATAATCCACGGGGTAATAAGATGCAAAATGTGGGACCTCTTCCTGGTATTCACTTAGTGCCTTGGTAAGTCCATGATTCTAGGTTAGGCCTCCCCTCACGCCAGCCACCTTTCAGTAGCTTCCTTTGTTGACTCTTGACAAACTAACCTAGGAGCTTCTCAGGACATTGTGATCTCAATACTACAAAACTTCTGAATAAAGGACTTCAAAATAAAGCACTTTTCTACTTTTAGAGAGCTAGTACTTAGTGAAATTCTTCATGCTTCAGTGTAGAAGCAGGTTTAGGCCACAGCTCTGCTTTAGAGAGTGGTTCAATACTTCACAGGGGCCAATGAGTTGTTACAAGAACATCTTGTTAGAAGCAAGTTCTACTTTATTCTTTGTAAAATTTCTTACAAGTTCCAGAAAGGTCAACTGAAGTCCTAGGCTGAATTTATCATAGTAAAGTTGAGGTATACAAGTTGACAAAGGAGTGGTCTTGTTAAAGATATAGTTTGGAAGAGGCCATGTAATCAGTTCATACCACCTTTTACAGTCTAAGGCATAATCCAACTCCAAACAAACAATGCCAAGTTTACTTATGTAATATCCAAAAGGAATTGATCCCAGCAGTCTCAACTGACTAAGTTTGTGCCTTATACCAGCAAACGCAAAGATATAGTTCATAAGTCTGATTAGGAAAACACCAGGCAACTAGATATTATGCACTTGTTCAGCTTTTGCTTCCAAATCTCTATACAGTGAAACCTCGATTTAACGGACTAATTCGGGCGAGGGGGTGTCCGTTAAATCCGAAAGTCCGTTATTTAATAATTTTTTTTAATTATTAAACAGGACTTTTGGATTTAACGGACACCCCCTCGCCCGAATTAATCCGTTATATCACGGTTTTACCGTCAGCCCGCCTGCCCCCGGCTCAAACGACAGCGGCTGCGGCGCGCGGGCTGAGAGCCCGCAGGGTCCTGGCTCCCGGGACCCTTCACAAACCGAGCATGGTGCCGGGGGCCGGGCAGCAGCCCGCCCCTGGCTCAATCCGCGGCGCGTGGGCTGAGAGCCCTGCAGGGTCCCGGCTCCCGGGACCCTGCAGGGAGGGTGAGTGCTGCCGGGGGCCAGGCGGCAGCCCGCCCCCGGCTCAATCCGCGGCAGCTGCCGCGCGCGGGCTGAGAGCCCCGCAGGGTCCCGGCTCCCGGGACCCTGCAGGGAGGGTGAGTGCTGCCGGGGGCCAGGCGGCAGCCCGCCCCCGGCTCAATCCGCGGCGGCTGAGAGCCCCGCAGGGTCCCGGCTCCCGGGACCCTGCAGGGAGGGTGAGTGCTGCCGGGGGCCAGGCGGCAGCCCGCCCCCGGCTCAATCCGCGGCGGCTGAGAGCCCCGCAGGGTCCCGGCTCCCGGGACCCTGCAGGGAGGGTGAGTGCTGCCGGGGGCCAGGCGGCAGCCCGCCCCCGGCTCAATCCGCGGCAGCTGCCGCACGCGGGCTGAGAGCCCCACAGGGTCCCGGCTCCCGGGACCCTGCAAGGAGGGTGAGTGCTTTCACTCACCGGCGGCAGCACAGAGCTCCCGGGACCCGCCAGCAAGCCTAGCTGCTGTGGGGAGCCGGGCGGCAAGCCCCCCCCCCCCCCCCTTCAGCCTCGGGCAGCAGCAGGGAGCCCACAGCCAGCCCTCCAGAAACGGACTTCGGATGCATCAGACTCTGAAAAATTTTGTCCGTTGCATCCGAAGTCCGTTAAATGGAGGTCCGTTAAATCGCGGTTTCACTGTATCTGTATTTGATATTCCTGTTTAGTAAGCATCAATACTCCTAGAAATGCTACCTGTAGATCAGGCATAGGCAAACTTTTTGGCCAGAGGGCCACATAAAGGTTGAAAAATTGTATGGAGGACTGGATAGGGAAGGGTGTGCCTCCCCAAACAGCCTGGCTCCCATCCCACTATCTGACCCCCTCCCATTTCCTGCCTCCCTCAGAACCCCCAACCTATCCAACATCCCAAGCTCCTTGACCACCCCCTCTGGGACCCACCACCCCACTTGTCTCAACCACCCCTCCTGAGACCTCCCCCCCCCCCCCAGGACCACCACCCCCATCTAAGCCCCCCTATCCCCTGACTGCCACAACGCCTATCCACACCCCTGCCCCTGACAAACCCCTAAGATTTCCTTATCCAAGGCCCTGCCCCAGCCACACCCACCTTACCAAGACAAGCTGCCGCGCAGGAGCTCGCAGCCCCATCCCCTTACCATGATGCTCAGGGCAGCAGGAGCCAGCCATGCTGCTGCAGCGCTGCCCAGAAGCAGCGGGCCAGAGCACTGGTGGTGTGGCACACTGAGTCTACAGATGACAACAAGAGGGGCCACCAGGAGTAGCCTCTCTGGCTGGGAGGTCAGAGGCTGGGCGGGATGACCCCATGGGACCAATGTGGCCTGCAGGCCGTAGTTCGCCCACCCCTGCTCGAGACAGCTGTTCTTGGCAGGTTATAAGATGAACCTTGAGTCTTGCTGAGCATGGAGTCCAAGATTTGTTAGGACAGTATCTAAAATATGCTCTAGGAATTTTGGGGGAAATTCTATGGCCTGCATGATAAAGCTTGGGACCATTATGATCCTAGAGTCTAACTGGCCTTTGAATCTATGATTGTTGGTTCCTGATAGCGCCAGACAGCTATACCATCACCACTTAACATTTGTATTTATGCAAAAAGGCAGCAATATTGCAACTAGTTCACCCATCAGACACTCAGACATGTAAACTGACCTTCCCTGACTCAGGCATAGTTGGAATAAGTTTTTGCTTCAGACTTCAGAATCCTATATAAATATCCTTCAACTGAGTATGGAGAGGAACAGGACTACTTGTGGCTTTCCAGATAGGGACATGGGGCAAAAACAGGACTTTTCCGAAAACATCTTGTTCTGATGCACTTGTTTCTGCCTTTGGGATTAAGCTATAGCCAAACTTTTGTCTTTCATTTTGGGATTATTCACTTTCTGCCCAGAATTGGAGACCTTTGCATAACTTGCTTATGTAGACAAGGCCTGAGTTTCATTAAGGGATGGCAGGCGACTTCCCTCCTCTCAAGGAAGAGGCTGGTTTGCATTTACTGCCATTAAGGATGCAGTACAACTCCTGGTGGCATTGGATATGCTCTACCACAATTGGTACTTGAGCTGTCTGCTCACATAACTCTCAAACCTTGTATGCTTAGCAGCAAGTGCCTCAATCTAAAACTTGTAAAGGGAATTCACCATGAGATTTGCTTCCATGCTGCAACTCAGGCTGAGGAGTTTTCTACTCTAGAACAGCAGTTCTCAAACTTGGTGAGACCACAACCCTTTTTTTCCTCTGGTGGCACGGCGCAACGCCGAAAAGCCACCAAATTGAATACTTCTACATTCAGTGGCTATTTTCGGCAGAGATGCAGAGTGCTTCCGAGAGCGCTCGGTATGTCCACCAAAAAACCGCCGAATGCAGAACTAATAAATTTGGCAGCAGAAGGAGCTCGCGACCCCCCTGGGAACACTCTGCAACCCCTAGTTTGAGAAACCCCATCCCTAGAGGATCATGTCAACCTGTCAACATAACAGGCTTACTGATATAGCAACAGAGGTTAACAAAAAGCAAGGTCCAAAAGGTGTCAAGCCACTTTTCTAATAAGAAGTTAAATATCCTTACTTTAGAATAGGGCCTCCTACTTTATATTTAGCATATCTAAGATTGGTCCGGTTTGCTATGAGAGCAAAGAACTATTGGGCACCTGCCTGGTATCTCCTCAAAAAAACTTCTGTACAGAAGCTTGTAAAAATATATTGGAAAAGATAAAGGAGCACATCCTTTTATCCTAATAAATATGTTGGCAGAACTGTCAAGGATAATGCCACTATACATAGACTCAATTGCTGGAAAGAGTCTTACCATGTGCTTAGCATAGTACAAAACCTTATTACCAAATATTACTTAAGCACTCTAAATGGAGGCCCAAAATGACTTGTCTGCTGCTCTAAATTTCTAGGACTGGTAAAATCTGCTTCAGAATTTTAGGGCCCTTTGTCTAATTCAGTGCCAGGGAATGTAACTAGAATGTGTAATCAAACATCAAACATACTTGATCCCTGGCAATTAACCATATTCCTGACATCCTGCAAGATCATAGCTAGTCTTGCTTTACCAGTTACTGAGATCAGTCAGCTAGAGAACAGCTTGGCATTGTTGCTCAGCACACTAGCTTACGTTCTGACTTTGGAACAGAACTGCTGGTGTCTTGTTACTTCTCCATTAAATGGAGTGCATAATGGCGACAGCCAGAGTAAGGCAAGGGTATGCCCAAGCACTTCTCTAAGCATGTACCAGATACAGTACTACAGATTAGCAAGATAAGATGGGGAGAAGCACCTATAGCCACATAGTAAGATGTTCTGAAGATAAAGTTACTGGGGTCTTTACTATGTCATCTGCTATTTCTGGATGGATAGGTATATGAGGGTGTAGGCTTGCTTAGTGGGTGGTAAGTGAAAGCCTCTTGCACTGATCATGCTTGGACTTGAGAAGTCTGACCATCTTTAAACTGAGTGTTCACTGTGACTTAAATTAGTGCTGTGGGTTTGTCATGAAGTCAGAATTCATGACACTGACTTATGCACTGGCTGTTGTACTCATGTGCCACCCCCTAGCACCAACAGAAGTTTGGGTGTGGGAGGGGGCAGAGGATTGGGGCATGGCCCAGGATGGCATGAGATGGGCTCTGGGTGGCACTTCCAGGGAATCCCCCTCCCCCCCATGTAAGTGGCAGCAATGACATCACCCTCACTCAGCTGGTGGGAGAGGCAGCATGCAGGGCACTGCCCCACAGCTCCCATTGGCCAAGAACTGAAGCCAATGGGGATGGCAGGGGCGGTGCCTGCAGCAGAGAGGCTAGTGCGCAGAGTTGACTGGCCATGCCTCTGCCTAGGAGCTGAGTGTGTGTGTGTGGGGGGAGATGTCCCCACTTTCAGGGAGCTCCCCAGGTAAGTACTGCCCAAAGACTGCCTCTCCCCCTCCCACACCCAAACTCTGCTGCTGCTGGGGAGAAGGGGGACAGCACAGGGCCAGGTAGGGAGCCTGCCAGCCCCACCTTCCCCCCCCAGCACCAGCGGGGGCCCTGAGCTGTGCACCATCACCCAGTGTAGGTTCTAGGCCCTGCACAGCCACCGGCACCCACAGGGCCCCTAGGCAACCCCCAAGTCACAGGCATTTTTCCTTAAAAGTTATGGATGGGTATGAGGCATGAATTTGTTTACTGCCCATGACTTTTACTAAGAATACCTGTGACTAAAATGTAGCCTTAGTTAGAAGTAACATGACTTCTGCTTCCTTAGTGCTTTCCTAGATGCACTTATGATGGAAAACAACCCAAATTGTGAAGTGGGATCCCTTCCCTCCAATTCTCAATATATAAACTGTAATCCAATTTGCCTCAGTTGAGTTCCATATATAGCTTTCATTACAGAGTCCTAATAAAAATCTTTCTTCAAAACATAAGCATGTTCTTGCCTTCCAACAAGCTATTTTGGGGGAAAATCTTAGTTATCACTGCTCTTGCAAACACTCATTTCTTTACATGTTCTAGAGAAATCCTATTTCTTCTAGTCTAATTAAATGAGCGGAGATGAAATGTGCTGAGACTACTTCTAAAGCTGTCCCCACCCCCCACGAGCTTGGGACATCAGAGCCCTGCCTGGTTTGAGCCAGACACTAGCTGGCTGCAAACCCAGACCTGAACCACATCCCCTAACAGCTGCAGGCTTAACTGAAAGCGGCTTAAGAAATGCTCCCATTTCTCATATCAGATGCCCAGCTCCCCATGGGGTCCAAACCCCAAATTCATTTTACCTTGTATAAGCTTTATAAAAGCTCACACATTGTTTGTTCTCCAACACCGATAGAGATGCATAGCTGTTCTCCTCCCCAACCAAGCCATTGATATATATGCTGGGTTAATTCATAAAGTGATTCTAATCAATATAAAAAGTAGGATTTAAGTGGTCCCAAGTAATAGATAGAACAAAGTGAACTACCAAGCACAATAAAACATACTAGTCTAAACCTAATATAGTAAGAAGCCAAATACAGACACTGGCCTGCACAACTTGTAAAGCAGCAAGGGCCATATTACTCCAGCTGCAGGCAGAAACCCCCATGTCCTGCCAAAACAACCCTTCCTCCTGTGCCTCCCGGACCCGCCAAAACATACCACCTGCCCCAGCGCTGCCTGGTGAACCCCTCCACCCCCACCCCAGCACCACCGGACCTGTGGAAACACACCCTCCTTCCCCAGATCCACCCTGCTGAAACAGCCCCAGCCCTGCCGAAACACATTCCCATCCCGAGCACCCCTTGGGTCTTCACCCTCCCACCCCCCTGGCTTGCCTACTCACTGCCTGTTGCGTGCTCACTGCTGGCTCACCTCCTTCACCTTCTGCTTGTGGCCAGCTCACCCTCCTCTGCCTGCCCCTGGCCTCTTCACCCCCCCCCCCCCACCAGCTGGCTCGCCAGCCAGCGGCTTGCCCCACTGCCCGCCTACTTGCCCCCTGCAGGCCGCACAGTGAGCCTAGGTGGGCCGGAGATAAAAATCTCACCCTCTGATGTTCCAGTAAGCCTCTTACAGACTAGCCTCCTTCTAGTCTCGGTCCAGCAATTGCACTCACCCCTGTGGTTACTGTCCTTTGTTCCAGTTTTTCAGGTAGCTTCTCCACCCCCAAAAGGATCTCTCTTGAGCCATCTGACTACAAAATGGAGAGGTCTCCTAGGGGTTTAAATAGACTCTTGTGGGTTGACACCACTCCTGTGTAGAATCCCAACTACAAGATGGATTTTGAGTCACATGTTCATGCATGACTCAGAATTTACAGGTAGCAACCATGGTTCACATGCTACCTTGAATGTCCTCAAAGATTTCTTTTATGTGGACTGGAGTCTTCCAAGATCCATTAAGTGTTTCTTGATTTGCATATTCCTTTCTCAAGAAGCTGACCAAATGCTACTTAAAATCAAGTACACAGCCAATATCCATAACTTTGAATACAAAAATGGTACATGCATACAAATAGGGTCAATATATTCAGTAGAGCATAACCTTTAGAGATGTTAGAAGGCATATGTAGCATAAAACATTCCGGTAAGGTCATATATACATAAGCATATTTCCATAAAGCATTATGGGGTGCAACAACACACCCCATTCCCCCACCCCCAGTTGCTGGAGTAATTTCACAAAGTCAAGAACTTGGAATGATCTTCTAATCTAGGCAGGACTTTAATTTCTAATCTCAAACTCTCAATACCCTTCTTGCATATGCATCAAAAAACAAATGGCAGACTACTCTGCATATAACAGTTTACGATTCATGGCCAGATTAAGGCAATCTGGCCCTAGGCCTGCTACAGCATGGCAGGGAGAGGAGGTAAGGCTGTGTCATGGAATAACCATGCTCATTTGGAATGGCAGTCTCCTTCCAAAGATGCAAAGAGTAGTATGGGACCACCTTTCATCAGAAGCAGCAAGGATGGCAACAGGGGGCACCATCACAAGAAGTAGAGGGTAGATGCAGAGGTGTCCAAAATACTTACTCCAGAGCTAGGGTGTTGAGGTGGGCTAGACCTTCTGCACTGCAGGATGGCATTGGCAGTGTCAGAGATTGCCATCCATCTCAATGGAAGGGAAGTACTCGTCTCCCCCACTCCCACAGAGCTGCTATCTCCATCAATATGCAGACCTCTGCAAACACTGCTGCATCAATTAGATCTCACTGCAAAGGTTGGAAGGCTATTAGAAATGAAAGCTAAAATTTAGATTTGCATGACTCAGGGCCATGCCTAGGGCCCTAGATCTTGAAGTATCTCTACTATTTAACCTTTACCCTATCTTTCTACTCCTCAGCATTCCTCTGATCAGTGTCCACATTATGTGGATAATGCACTGTGGTTTTGTTTCTTATCTTGTTCTGCTTTAGAACTCTGGCTTTACCCAACCCTTCCCTGAAGTCTGACAGCTCTGTAAAGTGTCTGCAGCAACTGAGTTAGCTATGAACAGAACTAAGCAGTTGACAAAGCTGTGTGGCAAAATGAGCTTCCAGGAGGAAAACCTTGCCAAACTGTTGAAATAGGAAAATGTTCTAAATGATCCTTACACTTTTAGGAACAGAGGCATATTTGGCTGTCCACTGTGAATTCCTCATTCCCAGAAGCTACGGTGTTGCTTTCCTGCAGAAGATGCAAAAAGTCTGTCCAGGCCAGACTGACTTAATGGGGCTTTTTTCTAAAAATGTTACCTTCTACTTAACACTTTATAAAATCTATAAAGACAATCTTCCTATATTTCTTGCTCCCCCCCCCCCCCTTGTGGATTTATCATACAGCAATAGGAGGAACTCTTTAGTTTCTAGAAAGAGTTCCTACTTTAATCTCCTGGGAAGACTGAAGGAGGAAGGTATAGAAAAGGGAACTAGAAATCTTGACAGTTCCTCTAAACTTAATCCTAGTCATATAAGCTGTACCTCGGACAGGCACAGTAATTACTTTCACTTCTAGGTTCAATACTGTGGGGTTGCAAACAGCTGCAGGAAACAGTTCTGATTATTTTAAAATACAGACTTTGTAATGGTTCTTACCTCCACACCAAGAAGCAAAATATCTAGTGTAGGTAGAACTTACTCCATCTCAAATGGGTAGAAAGGGAAAAGCTTCAATATTGCATCTCACCATAGGCACAGACTCCATGGGTGCCCTGGGGCTGGAGCACCCATGGGGGAAAAAAAAAGTGATGGGTGCTAAGTACCCAGTGGCAGGCCCCACAGATCAGCACCTTTCCCTCTGGCCGGCCCTGCACCTCCTGTCTGCCACGAACAGCTGTTTTGTGGCATGCAGGAGGCTCCGGGGGTGAGGGGGGAGCAGAGCAGGCATGTGGAGGAGTCAGGAAGAGGAGGAAGGGTGGGGCCCTTAAGGGACAGGTTGAAGTGGAGGCAGGGCCTGGGGTGTGTCATCCCTAGCACATTGGAAAGTTAGCACCTATGCATCTTACCTCTAAAATCTTTGCTACCAGTTGACTCTCAGTAGGTCTGGGGCCCCAAATTTCATTAATCTGTCCCAGTGAAGACCTGGTGGTCAGTCTCCTTGCAAAAAGCACTTAAGCAGTTGTAAATCAAGGATCTAATCAACCTGAAACTGCTGTACACTGAGTGATATTTAGGCAACTTATGTCTTCCTACATTAAAATGTAGCCAGTGGTAGTACGTTATAGAAGTATCTTGTGGGGGGTCTGGTTTATATACTAAATCTGGCCACTTGTATTCCATACTCTGGATTATCTTTGATCCACTCCAGAATCTTTAAAAACGTGACTAGTTAGACAAACCTTGACCTGGCTTGCAGTCCAAGCATGTGTCTTCCCCTCCTCCCCCCCCCCCCCCAAAAAAAATTGGCCTAATTGTTGCTGAATAAGCTGAGCTGATGCTGAGTGACTTGCATGCTGCTGTCTGGGATGTTTCTCTTGCATACAGATTCTTTCAGTATACAAAAAGATGGAACACTCTGTGGAATAATACTCAAATTGTAAAAAAGTGAGCCAGTAAACTTTGATCACAAATCAGCCAAGAGCTCCTCAACTTCTCCTTTCCAGAATAAGCTGTATGTTTGCCTTCCTGCAGGAATTGTGCACTGCATTGCAAAAAACAGAATTGGACTTCAAGATCAGCAAATTCTTAAGCCACACAACGTCTGAGAAACTTAGGGGAAGTCTTGACTGGCAGGCTAGTGAGTGTATCTGTACAACTTTAGTATTCCTTTTCTGCCATCCCATATAAAGGAGTGTTAGGGCCAGGTGGAATTTACCCGAGTTCTGAAGGAACTAAAATAGTAAACTGCAGAATTACTAACTAGGGTATGTAACCTATCACTTAAACCAGCTTCTGTAGTAGAAAACTGGAGGATAGTAATATATTGCTGGTTTTATAAAAAGGCTCCAGAAGCAAGCCTGGCAATTAGACTAGTAAGTTAACTTTAGTTTCAACCAGTCTCCCTGGTACTATAGTAAGGAACAGAATAACCAGCTATAGATGAACACAACGTGTTGGAAAGTCATCATGGCTTTTGTAAAACAATCGTGCGTCAGTCTATTAGAATTCTTTGAGGGTCTCTGCAAGTTTTGATATAGTTGATATACTTGGATTTTCAGAAATCCTTTGACAAGATCACCCATCCTGTATAGTATGGTCCCGTACACTATAGGATACAGGACCATACTATAGGATACTATCAGTATAGTATGGTCCTATCCAACATGCACACAACACAACTAGTAAGAAAGCATAAATTCTAGTGGGGCTGGCATTTTACAGCTGGCTTGGTGGATCATGCAGTTTACCATAAGCTTGAAAGTACCAACACAAGTATGATGCATGATAAAAGCTTGAAAGGTTACACCATAGGAGCAAACCTGAACACAACAGGTGAGTAAGGAGAAACTAAAGCCAAGTCTCAGAAAGGGGCTGACAGACTGCCCCCCAATTTTTAAACTTTCATATGCTACCATGAAGGATATTAAGTCAGGTGCTGGATCCTTTTGCTGTTTCCTTCTATGGAAATTTCCCTTGACAATCCTGCAGACTCAGCTTGTACCTGGTACAGGACACGGCAGCCTGTCTACTAAGTAACATAGGCCATCATGAAGCCATTAGTCTGGCATTCTGCTCCCCCACAGTGAAGACAAAGAAAGGAGATCTTTAACCTAGACTTGGAGATCAGAGGTAGGCAAACTTTGTGGCCCTTGGGCCACATTGGGAAGAGAAATTGTACTGCAGGCCATGGATGCTCACAATATTGGGGTTGAAGAGTGGGAGGGAGTGAAGTCTCTGGTTGGGGTGTGGACTCTGGGGATGGGCCAGATATGAAGTGATCAGGGTGCATGGGGGGTACAGGCTCTAGGGTGTAGGATGGTGCTCCAGGCTGGGATTTAGGGGTTTAGACAATGGGAGGAGTATCAGGGCTGGGGCATGTGGAGAGGCTCAGGGGTGCAGGCTCCAGGTGGTGCTTACCTCAAGCAGCTCCTGGAAGCAGGGGCATGTCTCTTCTCTAGCTCCTACCTGGAGGCACAGCCAGGTGGCTCTGCAGCTCCTACTGGGGCGTCAGAGGGGGCCACTGGTGCATGTAGGAGCTGGAGGGAGGTCCCATGCTGCTGCTTCTGGGAGTGGCCCCGACCCTGCACCCTGCTGGAGTGGCAAGCTGGAGACTGATCTTGCTCCCTAGTGGGAGCATGAGAGCTTTGAGAAGAACAGGAATAAAGACTCCCTCTACAAAGGAAAGATTTACAAGTGGAAAAGCAAAGAATTGACACCTTGCCTGGCTGGACTTACTGGTTTAGAATGATTTGGAGAACATGGATTGATGTCTGGTCCCTCTAAAACCCAAGAGTGAGTGAAGGCATAAACAAAGAGCCCAAAAAACCACCTTTCCCCTCCCCTGATTTGAAAGCATCTTTTGCCCCCATTGGTCCTTTTGGTTAGGTGTCAATTAGTTTATCTGAGCTTCTTAACCCCTTACAGGCAAGGAGGAATTTTAGGCTACCCTTATGGTTATAACAGCTTGCTACCAGCCAAAGCTTGTTCAGAACTAGACGAGACCCATTCCTTCAACTTAAGCTCTTCTACAGTCCTCATTTCTGTATTGTAAATTCACTTCTAATTGGTGTGAATGCATGCCTATGTTCAATCCAAAGTTATCTTTAAGTGGGCTTCAGCTTTCCTCAGGTTTGTCTGGGCTCCTCCCCATAGAAATAGTATTCTACAAGTTACATCCACTTGCAGCACTTCCAGAGACTAATTCAGTTCATCTATACAGGCAAAGGAGGAAGAGACTGATACTTTCATCAGCTTCTCAGATACTGTGATAGGTCCATAAGAGTATCACTCTTCAAAATGGAGAGTGCAAACCCATGATCAGTTTCACTTGACTGATCAGAACTATGGACAGAAGCAGAAAACATGAGATGGGGAGAGAAAAGGAAGAGGGGAAGTTGTACAAATGGTTCATATTGCCGTGACAGATTGTGATGCCCCACTGACCCAGCAGGGGCTCAGAGCCCTGGAGTTGCATTGCCATGAATTGCTGCTGTAGAAGCTTAGAAGGTCCAGCATACAGAGGCTGACTGAATTAAAACAGGGGACTCTGGTAGACTTGCCTTAAGGGAACTGCAGTGAAAATAATAGGAAAGACTAAGGCTGACTTAGTTAACCAATAGTGCTAGCCAAGTTAGCTGGCAGCCAACAGAATTAGTGAAGCAAACCTTCACCTTTGATGCTGACATCCTTGTTTTCAGCTAGTCAGCACATTATCCCTTCCCTGGCAAACAACCTCCCCTCACTGATTTAAAATTGCCTCACTTTCCTGTTTTATTATGCAAGAGTAGGCACATGCCCATCTGTTGCCTAGACAAAGCAGCAAGTTCGGTGGCTGGTTTTCCAGAAAGATCTGAAAATTTTGCTTTTCAGGCTTATTACTAGAGACAGCTACTTCAGTGCTCAATGCACATTCAGAAGTGTTTCCACCAAGTGTTTGCCAGCTGTGTCTACACTGGAACTTGGTCATCAAAACTGGTCTTTCATGGTGTAAAACACCCTGCTGAATGAAAGCACACTTGTGAACAGTGCTTTCTTGGCAGGAGAGCTCTCCTGTCAATAAACAGCAGTTACACTGCATGTCTTTTAGTGGCAGAGCTGTGATAGCACAGCCATATTGCTAAAAGCGAGATAGTCTAGAGCTGTCTACACTAACATTCCCTTTCCCCAGTCCTACAGTATAATATTGCTGTTGAGAGGCAGAGTTTAATGGTCCAAGCACAAAATTAAGAGAAACATTGAGTGCCAGCCAGATCTGCCATTCACTTAGCCTTTTTGGTCCACTGGCAGAAGAAACCAGCATTGGCTTTAGGCTGCCAATGGTCAAGTCTGCCTAGGATGCACTACCCTTCATGGTCATACAAGATGCCTGCAACCCTGAAAGGCAGCCTATGTTCTCCACATTACTACAAAGCATAAATACATGCACATGGTTAATAGGTATCCATCTATCTATATATATAAAAGTCAAGTGGTGTATGTATGAGTGTATGTATGTACGTATGACTGCGAAGTCCTCCCGCACCGTTTGAGCCAGAGACTTGAATTTTGGTACAGTGAGGGGTCTTGGGGTCTAGATGCTGGTAAGGGTCGAAAAATTTTCGGATCTCACCTCTGACGCCCCCCAGGGGTGAAAGTCTTTCAGGGCCAATCACATCAGCTTGGCAGTTAGGTGGTGATGATGTCATAATACCCCCCTCCAACAGACACCTCACTCGCTCAGCTCACCCCTCCCTCCTCCAACGGAACCCCGGAGATCCCTCAGTTCTCTGCCCCTCCCACCTCCCCAACGGAACCCCGGAGATCCCTCAGTTCTCTGCCCCTCCCACCTCCCCAACGGAACCCCGGACTACATCAGCTCTGTGCCCCCCCCACCTGCGAAGGTCCCCGGAATCCCTCGGCTCTGGGCCCCCTCCCCTCCTGTGACGGATCTGAGTTGGGTTTGGTGGGACGGTAAGTGAGGTGGGGGTGTCGGATTCGGTCGGGGGGGTGAGGTGGGGGTTTCGGGTTTGCTTCGGGGGGTGGGAAGGTGTCGGGGTGGGTGAGGGGTGAGGGGTGGGTGTTGGGGTTGGTCAGGGGGTGTCAGCTGTCTGCCACCTCCCCACCTCCGACTGACCCGAGCAGCGCCGGGCACTTATGCTAGTACTGAATAAATTATATTGCTGCCATAAGCCAACTATTTCAAGGACACAGTTAGAAGCACAGTTGCAAGTTATTCCAATGCAAAGGGAAGACTAGCCTCTTACTATTAGTCCAAAGTGGCTCCTTCAGGAGCACCAGAAGGATGTAGGGTTTCTTTTTGATTTCTCAAAACAAGGGGAACATGGACAAATTGCTAAGAATGAGCACAAAACGGGCATACAAGAAAAAAGTCACAAAAGCTAAGATGCAAACCTAGTTGCTTAGCAAGGGACAAAATGAAATAAGGTTTCACAAGTACACTAGGTAGGAGCAAGAGAACAATGAAGGAAAGTATAAGAGCTTGGCTATACTTTAATTTAGAGTGCTTTAAAGCCACACAGTATATTCCAATTCACTTCCTGTCCACATTGGCAATGCACAGAATGCTTGACTCTGCGGCTAGAGCACTCCTGGTACTCCACCTTGGAGAGAGAGAGAGAAATAACGCTTGATACACCCCCACTGCAGCGTCAGTGTGGACATCCTGGTCTGTTAATGTGCTCTAATCGGCCTCTAGAAGCATTCCACGTCTGTTCTAGCCACTCTAGTCATCAGTTTAAACTCTATTGCTCTGCCAACCAACCATGAGACTCTCCCTTGAAATTCACTGGGAATTTTGAAAATCCCCTTCTGTTTGCTCAGCCAGGTGTGGAATGCTCTCAGCAAATCTCTCCAGGTGATCATGCCTCCACATGCCAGGCGATCCCCAGCATGGAGCAATGGTGAGCTGCCAGACCTGCGTTTGGGGAAGAAAGCCGTGCAGTCCCAGCTGTGCTCCAGCTGTAGGAATTTTGATACCTTCGGGGAGAAAAGGGCCATGACCAGGACCCAGTGCAGAGTTAAAGTGAAGGAGCTGTGGAATGCCTACCACAAAGTGCACGAGGCAAACTGCCACTCCAGTGCTGCCCCCACAACCTGCCATTTCTATAAAGAGCTGGACACAAGACTTGGGGGTAACCACCTCCACCATGGACACTTCAGAGCCCATTCCAACAAGGCAGATGCATGCAGCCAGAAGGAAGGCAGCCAGTGCTTGGGGAAGGACAAACAAGAGGAGGTTCCCAATAAGTAGCTTTTTTGGGTAGGAAGTTAATTGGTGCAGGCTCTTGGGGAAAGGAGGGCTTGGGCTGCATACAGGCATAGATGTGGAATAGGGTGTTGATGTGCTCTCATCTCGATAATCTGCCTCAGTAATCTCTTCAAAGGTCTCATCCAGAACTTGGGCAATGTGCTTCCACAGGTTTACTGGGAGGGCCACTGTGGTCCTTGTACCAGTCAGGCCAACATGTCCGTGCCACTGTACCATGAGCTGTGTGTGGAGCACACAGGCAACTTCCCTAAGGGCCAGTGTGGAAGCTGCATTGTAGTAGAAGACCCTCGCCCCTTGCTTCCCTGGTCACCCTCAGCAGTGAGATATCTTCCAAGACAAACTCCTATGGAAAATGTGGGGACAGTGTTCAGTGTAGGTGCCCCCTGCAGCTGTTGGCTCTCTCCAAGGCACAGAAACCCAGAGAACAGTTCAGACATGAAACATTCAGTCCCCCTGACCTTGTGCTTACTCACCATTTTGGGGCTCCCATGGGTTATGTGCACCCGCTTTGAGACAGGCAAATTATGTTATTGTGTAGACTGCTTGCCATCCTTAAGTGCAGGGGAATCATTGCCCTGTCTGGTGTGAACAATGCTGCCTCTTAAGTGTAGCATTTTGCCTTTACAGATGCAATCTTGAGATCTCAGCCATCCATGTTATCACTGGCCGAAAGACCGCAAAGACGTAGGAAGAGGCTGCATAGAAGCAACGACGACATTACTGCATTATTTCATGCAGTAGTCTGTGAGAGAGACTCTAAAGGCACAGGAGTGGAAGGAGTGAAAGGAGGATCAGTCACAAAAATGCAGTGCTCCAGCAGCAAAGCACAGATTGGCCAATAAGCATAATGGAGCGCCAAGCAGGTCTCTCCAGGCGCTTGTAGCCATGTCGGTGGAGCACCACTGTGCTTGCTCCCACCTCATCCCCAGCAGCCCTTGTCCCAAAATTTCCCCTTGTGCCCCCATGGCACCTCCAACCCACTTTCCTCAACATCTGGGTTCTTTCTGCTCCATCTGCTTCCAGCACCTGTTGCTTCACCACCCAGCCATGAAAACTAGAACCCTTATCCACTGCACTCAACCCCTATCACCATGCATTACAGCCTCCTGAAGTGCAGAACTCATTGCAGGGCAATCCAGACAGGAAGGCAGAATATGATAAACAGGACATATGCAAGTCTGATTGTACTGTTCCCCCCCCCCCCTTTCTGTATCCCAAGTAGTTGTATTTTCTTTTCAATAAATTGATTTTTTTGGGCTATGCAATAAAATGTTTTCAAAAAGAATCAGAGAGGTAGCCGTGTTAGTCTGGAATAGCAGAGGTAACAGAGTCCTGTGGCACCTTAAAGACTAACTAAAGCATTAAGCATAAGCTTTTGTGGGCTAATCCACTGCTTGCATCTGATGAAGTGGGTAAGTGTCCAGGGGCAGGTATAGATAAGTAGGCAAGAACCAGGTAGGAGGTAACAAGGTTAGTCCAATCAGCCTGAACCAGCTTGTTATCTCAATTCCGGGAGGGTGAGGTATTCTTCTAGCAGCTGAATTGGAGGTGTGAACTCAGGAGAAGCTGTTTTTGTAATTAGCAAGCCATTCAAGATCTTTGTTCAATCCCAGATTGATTGTGTTAAATTTGCAAATGAATTGCAGCTCTGCAGTTTCTCTTTGCAGTCTGGTCTTGAAGTTTTTTTGCTATAATATGGTGACTTAAATCTGTAAGTGTGTGTCCAGGCAGGTTGAAGTGTTCTCCTACAGGTTTTTGTATATTGCCATTCCTGATATCGGATTTGGGTCCATTTATCCTTTTTCGAAGGGACTATCCAGTTTGGCCGATGTACATAGCAGAGGAACACTGGTGGCATATATGACATTGGTAGATGTGCAGGTGAATGAACCAGTGATGGTGTGGCTGATCTGGTTAGGTCCTACACCAGCAACATCACAGATGTGGGCAGATTGGCATTGTAACCTTGTTACCTCCTACCTGGTTCCTGCCTACTTATCTATACCTGCCCCTGGACACTTCCACTGCTTGCATCCGATGAAGTGGGTATTAGCCCACAAAAGCTTATGCTTAAATACTTTAGTCTTTAAGGTACCTTCAAAAAGTAAAAAAGATTCAGTGCCAGCTTTCCTGGGCTAAGGTAAGTCAGTGTAGCAAACAGATTCCTACTAACACTGGAATCATTGCATTCCTGTGCAGGGCACCAGACATTACTGGTGGCTTTCAGCCTCAAATGGCTCACAAGAGATGCCTAAACCTTGCAGCCCCACGCTGGGCCCCTTTAAGAGCCCTGCTCTCTAGTGGTTCAAATTCAGCCTTCAGGTGTTGAACCTCCAAGGTCCATGCCTGAGTGAAGCTTTCACCCTTCCCTTTACAAATGTTACGGAAGGTACAGCACATGGCTATAACTATGGGGATGTGGTCACTGGCCAAGTCCAGCTTCCCACACAGAGCGCACGAGTGGCCCTTTAAATGGCCAAAAGGATATGGCACAGTCATTCTGGACTGGATCAGCCCGTTGAACCTCTCCTTGTTGCTGTCTACTCCTTGTGTAGGGTTTCATGAGCCATGGCATTAAAGGGTAAGTGGGGTCTCCAAGGATCGCAATGGACATTTCAAGTTCCCTTACAGTGATCTTCTGGTCTGGGAAAAAAGGCCCAGCTTGCAGTTTCCTGAACAGGCCAGTGCTCTGAAAGATGTGTACATCATGCACCTTCCCAGGCCAGCCTGCATTAATGTCAATGAAACTCCCAGAGTGATACACAAATGCCTGGAGAATCAGAGAAATTCCCCTTCAGATTAATGTCCTTGGAGGCTAGGTGGTCTGGTGCCACAATCACCCCTCCACAATTAGGGAAACCGAATGGTGCAAAGCCACCCACAGTCACACGTTACACAAAGTCATGGTTCTTCTAAGCAGGGTGCAATTAGTACCCCTGCAAACTTCTATCAACACAATTAAATGGCCAACTTTCCCACTCCAAACTGGTTAGCAACCAATCAGTAGCTGTCTGGAGTTACCAGCTTCTAGACTGCAATAGCCACCTGCTTCTCCATTGTCAGGGTAGCCCTCAATCTCATGTCCTTGCACTGCATGGCAGGGGTGAGCTCTTCACACCATCCCATTAAAGTGGCTTCTCATTTGAAAATTCTGCAGCCACTGCTGGTCATCCTAGACTTGCATGACAATGTGATCCCACCACTCAGTAATTGTTTTGTGAGCCCAAAAAGCAGCATTCCACAGTGGTGAGCATGTCTGTGAATGCCACAAGCAATCTTGCATAATGCATATGACCAGTCCATATCACCACTGGAATCCTCAGTGTCAATTTGGATCCTAAGGAGCAACTCGACTGCCAAACAGGACATGCTGGTGAGACGAGTCAGCATGTTCCTCAGCAGTTTGGGCTTCATTCCTGCCGACCGAAAGAGAAGACAGTGTGCTGCACAAAAAAACCTGAAAGACTGTGCTAAATGTGGATGGAAGCACAGGGATTGCGGTGGATGAAGCAATGCATCATGGGTGTTGGGACAGGACCCAGAATGCCCTGCCCCATTGATCACTACCCATTGAGCCGGATGATCCAGCCAGCTTTCTATCCACCTTTAGTCCATTCATCCAGCACATACTACTTTAACTTGCGGGCAGGAATACTGTGGGAGACCATATCAAAAGCTTTGCTCAAGTCAAGAAACAACACATCCACTGCTTTCCCCTTATCCACAAAGCCAGTTATTCATCATAAAAGGCAATAGGTTAATCAGGCATAACTTGCCCTGGGTGAATCCATGTGGACTGTTCCTGATCACTTTCCTCTCCTCTAAGTGCTTCAGAATTGATTTCTTGAGGACCTGCTTCATGATTTTTTCCAGGGACGGAGGTGAGGCTGACTAGCCTGTAGTTCCCCAGATCATCCTCCTTCCCTTTTTAAAATATGGGCACTACATTAGCCTTTTCCCAGTCATCTGGGACCTCCCCCAATCCTCATGAGTTTTCAACGATAATGGCCAATGGCTCTGAAATTACATCCACCAATTCCTTTAGCACCCTTGGATGCAGCACATCCAGCCCCATGGACTTCTGCTCCTCCAGGTTTTCTAAACAGTCCTGAACCACTATTTTCTCCATAGAGGGCTGGCCACCTCCCCATACTGTGTACAGTGCAGTAGTCTGGGAGCTGACCTTGTTCATGAAGACAGAAGGAAAAAAAACAAAAAAAACCCCAAAAAACCCCCACATTGAGTACATTTGCTTTCTCCACATCCTCAGTCCCAAATTTCCTCCTTCATTCAGTAAGGGGCCCACACTGACTTTCTTCTTGTTGCTAACATACCCGAAGAAACCCTGCTTGTTACTCTTAACATTCTTTGCTAGCGGCAACTCCAAGTGTTATTTGCCTTCATGATTTCACTCCTGCATGCCTGAGCAATATTTTTAGACTCCTCCCTGGTCATCTGTCCAATCTTCCACTTCTTGCTGATCTTGAACACAAAATCACAAGGAAGCCAGGAATACTTGCAGCATCTTAGAGACTAACTAGTTTATTTCAGCATAAGCTTTCGTGAGCTATAGCTCACTTAATCGGATGCATAGAAAAGTAAAATGCATTTATACACAGAAAGAAAAAGAAGAATTGGTATGCTAATGCACAATTTAAGAGGGCTGCCGATGAAGTGAGCTATAGCTCACGAAAGCTTATGCTGAAATAAACTAGTTAGTCTCTAAGATGCTACAAGTATTCCTGGCTTTCTTTACAGACACAGACTAACACGGCTGCTATTCTTGAACCTGTCACAAAATTACAAGAATTTCACTGCTAAGTCAAGCTGGTCCCCTGCCATATTTACTAGTCTTTCTACACATCAGGATGGCTTGTTTCTGCAACTTCAATAAGGAAGTTTAAATACAGCCAGCTCTCCTGGACTGCTTTCCCCCTCATGTTATTCTCCCGGGGACCTTGCCCATCACTTTCCAGAAAAGTAGACTTTGGCTCCCTCAGAATTCCAAGGTCTGTATTCTGCTGCTCTCCTTCTTGCCTTGTGTCAGGACCCTGAACTCAACCGTCTCATGGTCACTGCCTCCCAGGTTCCCATCCACTTTTGCTTCCCCTACTATTTCTTCCCTGTTTAGGAGCAGCAGGTCAAGAACAGCTCTGCCCCTAGTTGGTTCCTCCAGCACTTGCACCAGGAAATTGTCCTGAACACTTTCCATAAACTTCCTGCATTGTCTGTGCACTGCTGTATTGCTCTCCCAGCAGATCATAGAATACCAGGGTTGGAAGGGACCTCAGAAGGTCATCTAGTCCAGCCCTCTACTCAAATCAACCCCAATCATCCCAGCAATTGTAGTCCCCCCGATGAGAACCAGGGCCTATGATCTAGTAACTTGTTAGTTGTCAGAAGAAAGCCTTGTTGTCCTCATTCCCCTGGTCTGGTGCTCTGTAGCAGACTCCCACCACCACACAACCCTTTTTGCTTACACTTCTAAACATAATCCAGAGACTAGTTTTTTTTGCAGTTTCAAACTGGAGCTCTGAGCAATCATACTGCTCTTACATACAATGCAACTCCCCAGCCCTTTCTGCCCAGCCTGTCCTTCCTGAACAGTTTATATCCAGCCATGACAGTACTCCAGTCATGTGAGTTATCCCACCTAGTCTCTGTCATTCCAATCCTTGACCGTGCCAGGACTTCCAGTTCTCCCTGCTTGTTTCCAAGGCTTCTTGCATTTGTGTATAGGCACTTAGACTCATTCAACTTGTGATCAACAATGGGATGCACTTATGTAGAGGCTGCATCATCCTAGGATTTATTAACCTGAGTTGCATATTACAACATGGTAACTGTCCTGTTCTACAGAGTACCAGAAAGGCTTCAGCTACAATTCTCTGTCCAGTTCTGGGTGTCCACATCTTCCCCGAAGCACTGCAAACTGGAGACCTCCCAGAGAAGAGCTACAGAAATTAGAGAAGATTTAGAAAACTTAACTTGTGAGGAAAGCTTAAAAACTAGGTATGTTTAGTCTCAACTGCGGGGGGGGGGGAGGGAAGAGTAATGATCACACAAGTCTTCCAATATGTTAATTGTTTTCAAAGAGGATAGTGATAAAATGTTCTGTGCCCACTGACTGTAGAAGCAGTTATTAGCTTAGTCTACAGCAAGGAAAGTTTAGGTTAAATATGAGGGAAAACACTTTCTAATAAGGGTAGTTGTGGAATCTCTATCATTGGAGGTTTTTAACCAGATGGTTAGGCAAATTGCTGGGAATGGTCTAGGTTAGTTTGTTCCTACTTCAAGTGCAGGAGACCCCAAGACCTCTTTCAGCCTTGCATTTCTAAGTATTGCCACCAACATAAATTCAAAGAGAAGGTTTCATGTGAGTCAGGGGAAAAACCTTTAGCTAAATTTCAATAAAATAGGTGCTATGAATTTATACTAGTGAAAGAACCCAGCAGGCAGAGAAATTCTGCAGCCATGATAAAAAGGAACCAATGTGCACAAGACTAGCCATCTGCTATTTCCAAGATACTGAAGTACTTCCTCCACCAGAAATTTTCCATCTGCTTGCAATCTAGCAAAAGCATGATCCTGTTTCTAGGACAAATTCAGGAGATTAAGTGAAACTTCATATAGGATTATGGCCTTAAATTATAATCAGGTTTGAAAGTGTTTGAGACTCCTAATAACTCTTAACACAGCAACCCTCCAATGTGAAGTCTGATGAAAAAGCAGAAGCAGACCACTTGGTCTTGATACCATGCTTCTATTTCCTTTTCTGATGGGTAAGAATGTGCTGTAGGAGTCAGAACATGGAAAGGATTATATAATTTGACCACTCAACAGCATCCGATGTTTAGCCACCCACACGTTTCACACACTTAAATAGCTTCCCTTCCCTCCCCCACCTTCTCTTCCCCCTTTTCCCCCATTTAATCCACAAGAAATGATTTAGGTCTGATCATGGAGTAAGCAATCCAAAAATATTCAAATGCATGAAGGTCACAGTAGCCTGTCAGATGCTGTTAGCGGCCACCACAGTGCTAGCTGACCCAAACAAGTTCTCTAGCTATTTACTGTAATCAGCAATCAGTGTTCAAACCCAAAACAAAAGATTATATGCAATACTGTTTCCACATCAAGCCCGCCAGGACAGACCAAGCCTTGAACATGTTTACAAAGAGACAGAAGTCTCTGAAATATAAGCCTCATAATAAAAATAGTACACAAGACTTATTCAAGTTAGAAACGTAGGACTAAGTTGTGTAACATATCAAGTCTATGCATTAATTTATACTGAGCTCAGTTTTTTGTTTTTTGTTTTTAAATGCAGCATCTTAAAGCCACTGCCCTCCCTCACCAGAGGGGCTCAGTAGTTTCTCACCTCTAAAATCAGTTTATTTTGAAACCATTAACACTTGGGCAAGAAGCACTAGAACATACTGTAGTGCTACATCCCAGTTAGAAGTGCTACATGACATTGCAAATTTTAATGCTATCTTTAAGTCTGCATGTTCAGTAACAGATCATATATGAACAAGGTAGTGCCTCATGTAGTTTATCCTGAATTGACAGGAATGTGAGCAAGACTCAGCTGATCGCCAGCAGTTCAGAAGCAAACAGGGAACTAGAAAAGTAACTTTGAATTAGTGACAAACCTATGCACAGTCTAATTCTGTAGAAATTATTGCAGCTTTCCAGAGCCTAGTTTAGGATTACTCTTCTTTAAGAAATTGGTAAAAGTCTAAAAGGAATATTAATTTGTTAGCTTTAGGACTCAGTCATATAAAAGCTTGGTCAGATTAATAAATTACTACTAGGGTCTTCACAGCAAGTAATCCCTTTAATCGGTTGACAGGGCTAGTTCCTAATACTCCCCCTTGCTTCAGTTGTATATGCTCACAAGTCAGGAACAGGTTTCAAGACCCAGTCATGTAAAACTGAAGACCTCAATGCCACAATATCTTCCTGCAGTAGATATCTAGCATTCAGGATACTAACATTAGGTATTAAAAAGTTACTTGAAAAGTGAGGCATATCTAGTGAGCTGAAATGTAAAAGTGAAGCAAATGGAGTAGGGGTGGGCAAGCTACTGCTTGTGGGCTGACTCTGGCCCCACCAGCAGTTTTATTCTAGTCCTCAAGGTCCTGCTGGGGAGCAGGGTCTGGAGCACACACCCCTCCTGGGCTTCAGCCAGGGAGGAGAGCCAGGGGATGCATGGCTCCTGGATGCAGCTGCATGCCCTCCTCCTCCACTTCTCCCACATGGGGTGGGAACAGCATGCAGAGCAGAGGCCCTGGCTGCCCAAGAGCTGCCCCTGAAGCTCCCAATGGAAGCTCTAGGGGTGGTGCCTGCGGGTGGGGCAGCATACAGAGCTGCTTGAGGTAACTGCAGCTGGGAGCCTGCACCCCTAAGCCTCCCCTAGTGCCCCAATTCCTCACTCCTGTCCTCCAAACCACAGTCCCAGCCCAGAACATCCTCCTACACCCCAAATTCTGATCCACAGTCCCAGAACCCACATTCCCAGCACCCCACTCCCTTGCCTACAGCCCCCTCCTGGACTCTGAACTAATTTCTGGCCCCACCCTGGAGCCCTCACCCCTTCCCACATCCCAACCCCAATTTTGGGAGTATTCATGGCCCACCAATCAATTCATATTTCTAGAGGTGGCCCTCAGGCCAGAAAGTGTGCCCACCACTGAATTAGGGAGACCGGGTGGGTGAGGTAATATTTTTATTGGACCAACTTTTGTTGGAGACTGACAGGTTTTTGAGCTTACACAGAATGACCTGAAGAGCTGTGCAAGCTCAGAAGTGACTCTTGCCACCTAAGCCCTAGTATAGATACCCAGGTCAATGTAAGAATTCTGTCAACATAGCTACACTAGAACCTGTGTTACTAACTGCTTGGGAAGGGAGGTTGTTTGCAACTCTGAACACTATGTTATGGCTGTTCAAGAGTTTACAACTTAACATTGCCTTAATATAGCTTTGAAACTTTAAATGGCATTTTTTCTTCTGCATAGTACTGTCAATTTAAATGAAACAAGCAGAGAAACAATTTTCTTACCTTGTCAAAAAAAGTAGTTTACATTAAACATTACTGTTCTATATTTGCTTTTTTGGTCTCTGCTGCTGCCTGATTGCATGTATCAGGTTCTATATGAGGTGTATGGTGGACACGTCAGTTTGAAACAGAGATTCTACTGTACCACCACTTGAGGGGTGGATTTACCAGTGACAGAATAAAGCCTTCCACCACTGTAGCATTTCAGCAGCAGAGGCAAAATTTTGAGTAGTTTTAGAGGCTCAATTCCTTCCAACTCAACAGAACCACCTACTCTTCCAAAATGGTGTCAATGGTTTGAAATGAAAAAGCTTGGTTGGGTTTCACTACCCAAGCTGTTAAAACCACCACCTTCAGTTTACAGTAAACCCTCGATTTAACGGACCTCAATTTAACGGACAAAATTTCTGAGCAAGTCTGATGCATCTGAAATCCATTTCTTGGGGGCTGGCTGCCGGCTGGGTCCAGGCAGCGGGCGGGCTGGCTGCCGGCTCCCGGCTGCCGCCCGGGTCACGGCAGCGGGCAGGCTGGCTGCCAGCTCCCGGCTGCCGCCTGAGTCCCGCCAGCGGGCGGGCTGCGGAGCTGCCGCCCCGACCCGGTGGCGGGCGGGCTGCTGCACCGAGAGCTCTGGGTTTTTTTATTATTAAATAATGGACTTTTTGATTTAACGGACACCCCCTCGCCCGAATTAGTCCGTTAAATGGAGGTTTTACTGTATTCAAATTTTGTGAAATTCTTCACCCCACTTCAGTTTCTTTCTCAAGGAAAGACATGCCCACCATTTTCCTCCTCCAGCCTCATAAGCCATCCTCTGGCAGGAGGGTTAGATAGTCATCTAGAGTTACATTATGCAGGAGTCTGACTGTGGGCAGAGTTGCTTCTATATATCCAACATTGCAGTACATTGCCTTATCATGACTACTATCACTGCTGATTCAGATGACAGTGTTCAGGACTTGGAGATGATCCACTGGCCTACCCTGCCTAGCAGCAGGCAATGACTGAGGAGCAGTACCAACCATCTACATCAGTAGACCCCAAGCCTTTTACACCCAAGATCACTTTTTGAATTTAGTGTAACTCAGGATCAACCTCACCTCTTCTCCAAGGCCCCACCCCACCCACTCCATCTGCTCTCCCCCACTCACTGGGCTGGGGTAGGGGATGTGGACTCTGGGCTGGAGTCAAGGAGCTTGCAATGTGGGAGGGACTCTGAGCTGAGCATGGGGTTGGGATGCAGAAGGGGTGAGGGTCTGGTTTGGGGTGCTGACTCTGGGAGGGTGCTCAGGGCTGGAATGTAGCTTCCTGCTGGGCAGCAGTTACCTCCTGCAGCTCCGTCAGTGTAGTGTGGCTGCCAGTAGGGGAGGCTCGGCTTCCTGCCTACCTGGCCCCAAACCACTCCCAGAAGGGAGCAATGTGCCACTGCAGCCAGGGGGAACAGCACATGGCTCTGCACACTGCCCCTCTCTGCAAGCACCAACCCCGCAGCTCCCTGTTCCCTGACAATGGGAAGTGCAGGGTTAGCGCTTGCAGGCAGGGTTAGCACATAGGAGATCCCTGCCCCCTCAGGCTGCACTAGCCACTTCTGGAAGCAATGTGGGGCCAGGGCAGACAGGGAGCTGGTCTTTGCAGCAGCCCCACGGTGCCACAGGAGAGCATGATTGACCAGTTGGTGATCACTGATCTACATCATAACATCATGTGCAGAAGCCCATGAAAGTACCCAACAGGGGAAAACTAAAGAGTCTTCTCCTTAATTCAAGGGAGGTAATTATACCCATGAGCACACAAAAAGGACACCACTAATGAATCAATAAGGATTGGTCTACTCCTACTGCATCCAAGTGCAGGTAGAACACATTTTGGACTACTTTATACAAAAATTCTCCCCTCCAGCAAGGCTGATCTGCCACAAGCCTACTGGTACAGCAGAGACCCAGGTGTTTAGCATCCAGATCATGTTGTAGTGTTGGCAAGTTGCTCAAGGTGCAGTGTATATTGCAGAAGGACTGTAACAGATACTTAAGCATTTATTTATTGATTTAAATTCAGCTGTACAAAGTTGGGGGTCAAAATAAGTTAAAGCTTTATAACTTAAATTTTCATCATGTCAAAATACAGTCAATATCCTTAAATTGAAATGGAAAGATCTCAAAACATTTCACTTTGCCCAAGTTTCAATCAATGGAATTTTGTCCATTTGTGTATACAGTGAAATCAATGTTTGACATTTAATAAAAACCTAATCCTTCCAAGCATAATTTTATCTAAAGATTTTTTGAGGCAATCTCCCATCTACAAATAGAAGTAGAGAGGGGCTTGCTAGTTTCTGCTTGTGTAATACTCTTCATTTTAAGAGGTTAATTCAGCTGCCTACTTAAGGAATATCTGCATATACTTTGAACTAATACAATATACATAAGTCATCCTTGCAAGTGTCAGTAAAAATGACTAGCTATTGCCAGGAAAAATTGAAGCCGTAATGAGATAGTTTACATATTATTTTGTCAGTGGCCTTTGCAATATTTACAGTTGTACTTAACAGAAAAAAAATCCAGACTTTTCAAACAAAGTCAGAGGATTACACTGGCACAATACTATGTATAGCATACAAAGGGACTGGGTGATTGTGCAAGCATATGAAGGATTCACTGCTTTGGTTATCTTCAGCCATTAAACTCAAGAGTGGCTTCCTTAGATTTTCCCATATATGAAGTCGGAGAGAAGGTTCCACCTAGCTTTTCATTCTACAAAATGAAGAAAGTTCCTAGGGAGGTCACACAGTAACAGATTTGCTTAATGCTGTGATTAAGAAATCTAAGTAATTAGAACTAAAGACCACATACCTCAGATGAACTTGTTAGTTAACTAAGGTTTACATTTACACTGACACTTAGAATTTGTCAATATAGTCTGTCAAGTATTAACAGCCAAAGTTAATCCATATCCAAATGTGATCTAAAGTCATCATTTAGGTCGGATGGAATTTTAGCTCCTTATGATGCTGTGGTCAGCTTGAACAAGTCTGAGACACTTACTAGCAGTTATATGGGCTTCTACAACAGACCCTGTACCCACCAACAGCTTTGGGGTCACTCAGTCAGAAACTCACTCAAAATGGTCCTCTTTTCTTGGTAGACCATGGATTAGCTCATTAGTCAGATTTAGTAGTATTTGCCCTGGTCTCCTGAATTGAGGAAACCAGCTATTGTAGATCAATCACTTACATGCCCTTTGCCAGGCCACATTGGTCAGAAATGTGGAAACGTATTCAGCCCTAGCGCCCCTACCCCCCCCAATTCACAGCAGCATTGTCCTTACAACAGGTTTGCTAGGAAAAGCCCTCTTAGGAGAGCACCCAAGCACCCTAACAAGATGGTTCTAGCTGGCTCAAGCCATCCGCCTTAGGCTTTTTGCTACCCACAGTTCTTCCTTAGCAGTCCCAACACCCACCCTACAGTCAGGTGATCAGCCAGGGGCTCCTCCACCAGCTGAGTCTCCCCAGTGACGTCAGCCGCAGACCCTCTGCGTCTCGCCCCGAAGGCTCCTCCCTCCGGAAGCTTCCGAACGCTCAGTCGCCCGGATGGAGCAGCTGGGAAGGGTGGAGGCGGAGAGAGCCGAAGAGCTTCGGCAAGGGGGAGCCGCAGCAAGCGACGGGAACTGCAGTCTCGGCGGGGTCCGCCCCCGCAGTAACACCCCGAAAGCCCAGTGTACGGGCCACCCCTGCCCATACCACACCCGGGGAACGGACAACGGCGTCCTGGTTGCCTTGAGGCAGAGCCACTCCTACCCCCCATTCCCCGCCCCGGACACCCCGAACTATCAGCTCCCCAGTGGGGGACCCTAGGACCCTCAGCTGGGGGCGAGGTCTGCCTCTATCCACAAAGCACTAGGGAACCGCAAGCCCACTGCTAACACTCACTCGCCCAGTAGCTGTCACTCCCCAGGTCCCGGAGGCGCAAGCCTCCCCTGCACCCCATCGCGGGGTTAATGCAGGCTGCGCCCCCGCCCGAGGGCCACAAAGAGCCTCCCACTCCCCCCGGTAAGGGCGCAAGCATCGCCGGCACCAGGTCCCCCTATCCCCCCAGGAGGGGAAACCAGCTATCGCCCCCGGACCGCCGAGGGCTCGGGAAGGGAAGGGACCGGGTGTCTCACCGCTGAAGACCATGGCGGCGGAGGCGCCCATCACGGCGAAGAAGGAGGCGTACTCGGGAGCGCTGCCGTCGGACATGACTGGGCGGTGCTGGGCCGGTGCTTGCGCGCTGCGGGGAGCTGACGGTGTCCTTCTGCCTCGGGGCTCCGGCTCCTCCTGAGGCAGTGCTCAGCGGCAAAACCGCGGAGGCCGCACTGGGACAGAGCGCAAGCCGAGATATAAGGGTCGGACGTGGGGAGTGGTGGCAGCGCGGGCGCTCAGCTGGGTCCCTACTGACGTGCGCGGCTTGCGGACGCTGCGCTCTAAATACCCAACCACCGCAGGACAAAATGGCGGCCACCGACGGGTCACGTGACCCACCCGCTGGAGTTCCCTCCTTCCCCCACCGCTTGGGGGATCACGCCACTCACAGCCAGGTGGGTTTCACGACTCACTGGACATGCCAACCCCATTCTCCAGCCTACACACCGTCAAGCAGATTATACCCCGTTACAAACCAACACGCTCTCATCTGTCGGTTTCCAAGCGGCGTGAGGGGGCATCTGAATATCACCCTCCCCTTCTTCCTGGCGCAGATGGTTTAGTCTATTCCCTACTTCGCTTCTTCCCGTGGAGGGTCCGCTGCGTAGGCCACAGCTGAGCGTGATTCAGCGTACATTAGCATATGGGGCGTGCCCAGCACAGCAAGCACCGCCCCTTTCCGAGCTGCGAGGAGATAGCATATGGCAGTGGTTCTTAAACTTTTGTATTGGTGACCCCTTTCAGACAGCAAGCCTCTGAGTGTGACCCCCCCATATAAATTAAAACACTATTTAAATATATTTAAAACCATTATAAATGCTGGATGCAAAGCAGGGTTTGGGGTGGAGGCTGATGGCTCGTGACCTCCCCCCATGTAATACCGTCATGACCCCCTTAGGGGTCCTGAACCCCAGTTTCAGAACCCCTGGCATAAGGACTGCGGGGTGGGTGTGTTTTTCTTGGGGTTCAGAAAGCGGAGGGAGGGTAATGATCTACATAAGAAGAGCAAGTGCAGTGCAGGGAGCCCTCCTGAACAGCAGGATGCTCCAGAGACCTGGGGGTGGGAGCTAGAGATGCTGGGCTGATGAGTGTGTAGAAAAGTGGAGTAAACACTGTCATTATTACATGTATAGGTGACAGTAAACATGTATAGGTGACAGTCTGCTGGGCACCTTATAGTCATAAGATCGGCCACACTGGGTCAGACCAATAGTCCATCTAGCTCAGTATCCTGTCTGCCGACAGTGGCCAATGCCAAGTGTCCTGGAGGGAATGAACAGAGGTAATCACAGGGCTGGTGTAACCACTAGGCGAACTAGGCAGCCGCCTAGAGTGCCAAGATTTGGGGACGCCAAAAAGCGATGCCCAAAATTTGTTTTTTACACTATTGCTGGAAAACGAATGAATAAAAAAATGAGAAACGTTGAACGTGCATTTAACTTGTTCTCTTGTACATTACAACTATAGCCTACGCCAGCTCTGCGTTGCAAGGAACAAGCATACTGTTTCACTACGGTACAATCATTTTTCTCGTCGCTCACAGCAGTTACTGTTCTGACAGGCTCTTTATAATGCTAAGTTTACTAGTTTTTTACTAGGTGGTCGACTGAGGCAAACTATTTTTGTTGAGTTGTTTCAGAGCTGTTTCACATCAGTCATGATTTTATAGACCTCTTTCATAACCCCCCTTAGCTGTCTCTTTTCCAAGCTGAAAAGTCCCAGTCTTCATAGGTGATGGGTCACATAGGCTGGGGGAGGCTCTGCCTCCCCAGACAACCAGGTGTGGCCCCACCCCCTGCCATAACCATTCCCTGTGTGTGGCTCCAGTCCTCCAGCTCCAACCCCCAGTGCTCTGGCTAGGGCTGGGGAGGTTGGGGCCATGTACCGGCCACCTTTCTAGTGCCAAGAAGCTGGGGCCAAGTGCCACCTGCACTCCAAGGCTGGGAAGGTTGGGGCCATGCGCCACCCTCCCTCCTGCTCTCCAGGGCCGTGGGAGCTGGGCTGCATGCCTTCTCAGTGCTGGGGAGGCTGGGGCCGTGTGCCTCCCATGCCTCCCTGGGGCGGCGTAGAGGGAAGAGTGTACCCTGTCGAGGAGCGAAAAGCGGCCACCAAGGAGGGAAAAACGGCTTTCAGTGGCACACCTGCGGCAGCTCAACAATCTTCCCTGTTCTGTCGCAGGCGTGCCTCCGAAAGCCGCTTTACCCTCCTTGTCAGTGCACCAGCGGCAGCACAACACTTTTTCTTCTTCGGCAGAGCTGCCGTAGACATGCCGCCAAAAGAGGTTCATCCCTCTTCGGTGGCATGCCTGCAGCAGCTCAACGATTATAGAATCAGAGAATCATATAATATCAGGGTTGGAAGGGACCTCAGGAGATCATCTAGTCCAACCCCCTGCTCAAAGCAGGACTAAATCATCTCAGGCAGGGCTTTGTCAAGCCTGACCTTGAAACCTCTAAGGATGGAGATTCTACCACCTCCCTAGGTACCATTCCAGTGCTTCACCACCCTCCTAGTGAAAAAGTTTTTCCTAATATCCAATATCTGTGCTGCTTGGGGCGGCACAGAAGGTGGAGTCAGCCCTGAAAGGATGGGTTTGGTGAGGCTAAAGAAGCCAGAGTGTGTTTGTACTGTGAGGAAAATGAAACAGAGGGTTTGGCTGTTTGGGCTCCAAAAGGCTGCATTTGACCCATGGTCTGTACTTAAGAGATCAAAGAGATGATGACGGATTGGGGTTCCTTTTACCCCTATGGATATGAGTGGTGGCTAATTCATTGGCTGCTCCTCCACTGCTTTCCAGACAAACTGCCAAATTATTATTGCAAGTTCTAATAGCATGGTCACCAGCATGTCCAATCAAGGCATTGCCATGCTCTAGCTGCCCCAGAAAGAGGTAATACAGAGCAAAGCTTCATGGAGTACATGGAGTGTAGCCTCTCCTCAGAACTGCAGCAGTGGTGAGAAAAACCTGCAGAGAGACAGATGGAGTAGAAGGGAATGGGGCTTGGGGGCTCATTTAGAGCCCTCCCAAAACAGAGCTTTCAGGTGGAGAGGTTAGGGGCTCACCATGGTCAGGATGTGCCCTGGTGTAAACTCCAGAAAACCATTTCCTAACTGTAATCAAAGCAAATGGGAGATGTCCATTCTCAACTCATTTTTCTAGGTTGAAGGGGAAGAGGCCACTTGAGAGGCAGTAATGTAAGCGGTGATTCTGCCATTTCAATTCTTGGATTCTGAGGCAAGAACAAATTCTACCCCCACCATTAAGGAAGGCACCTGTTACCACTGCAGTGTGATATGAGTGTGGATTGATGCTGAAACAGGTTCTCTACTGCACAGTTGCCCTCTTTTATTCATTGTTCACCATTTGTGATGCACATTCCTTAAGACAAGGACTCCTGAGGAGCTCTGCCCTGTTCCCTACATATTCCCAACATTTTTCAGCTAAGGCCCAGATTCAGCAAAAGATGCCAGTATGTGCTTAAGTCCAGTGGGACGTGCTTAAAGTTAAGCATGTGCTCAAGAGCCTTGTTGCCTTGAGTCCTTAATTAGCCACACCAAATCTTACTACAAAGTGTTCATATATACCAATGCTACAGTGTGATTTTCAAAGGCTCCACATTCAATATCAAATCCAAACCAGCACTCAAGGCGCTTCTGACAGGATATTTTCCTGCCAAATTTGAGTTTTCCACCCCAGCTGATCTAGTGCATGAGCTGTTTTACAGGTCAGTGTTGACACTTTTATAATGGGAAAACTACTCTGTTTTTTTCACAGGGACTTCAGAGAGTTGGGTCGAGTTCCTGGCTCTACCATACACTCTCTCTGTGACTTTGTGCTAGTCACTTCATGTTTCTGGTTTTCAGTTCCCCTGCTGTAAAATGGGGATAATAATTAGAGCCAGTCAGGAATGTACAAACTAAATGCTTTTTAATTAGAAAATGCATATTTCTTGAAATAGAAATCTTTTGTGGGAAAAGGTTGGTTCAGATACATTTTTTGATGAACAATTTTTGATTCCCCCCATCCCCAAACTGTCAAAATGAAACATTTTGACATTCTCAGAATGAAAAAATTCTGGTTTTTGATTTGAAATGACTTTTCATTTGGACATTTAAGCTATTTATAATAAAAATATATGTTTTGATTGCCCTGAATCAAATGTTTTTGGATTTTTGACTCAGTAATATTTTTGAGATTTGTAATTTTTGTCCTAATTTGAGACGAACCCCCCCCCCTTAAAATCTTGAAAACGTTCATGTGACAGGAAAACCATTTCCTGCCCAGCTTTAATAGTAATATTTTCTTCTTTCACCCTTTATCTATCTTGTCCATTCATATCATGAGCTCTCTGTCTCTCGCTATGTATATGAACAGTGCCCAATCCAATGGGATCCTGAGGTGCCTCTAGGCAATACCGTAATAAATAAATAAATTAAATAACATAGGCCACTCTTGGAACTTGTAGTGACTGTGTAATTACATTCCCTGGCTGATCTTTCACCCTGCTGGAGATAATGGCCTTCAGAAAGCTTCTGTAAGCAACTGAGGTGGGAGAGTGAATGAGACTGTAAAGAATGAGGAAGGAAGCTCAGGGGCATGTGTGTGAAATCAACAGCTTATATTACAGATTTGGCTATGTCGTTCTGGGCTTTGACTATGTTCAGACACCTGGGAAGAATCCAGCACCAGGTGTGTGCAGGATAGACAGCAGCTGGAGACATTATGATCCAGAAGTGAGTTCTGTTGCAGAATGGAGACCAGGGAGGAGGATGGTGATACCATGGGCCATTTTGCTCTGGTGGTATGGACCCTCCACTCACCAGTATCCAGAGCTAGGTTGTCCTCTACCTTGGCAGGTCTCAATCTGAAGACTAGTTCAACTGTTGCCCACACAGGATATCATTTATCTCCATTCCTCTTGTACCAAATGGGGCACAATTGTCATGGAGGTGAGGGAAGAGACACACAAACATGCAGTGAAGGAGAATAAAGCTAACTGCACCCTATTATCCACACACACCGTGATGTGCAGGCTGCAGTGCATATGGTAAGCACTCCTGCTCTAGGGGGCCAATGGGAAAGTCCTTGAAGCACTACTCATTTATGGCTGCTTCCCAGGATACAGTGGGCGTGGCACCTGGCAGGAGGGCATAGGCCATGTCAGCATGGAATTTGCGCTGATGAGAGAGCTTCCCTGGCTATCTGTGAGCTTATTAGCTGTCAGTGCAGGCCTCCCATTAAGCCCAGTTTAAGATGGTGGAGCACAGGACTATGGTAGCATAGCAGAGATGGCGAGCTTGCACTGGGTGCCAATGAACTTGGCAGCCACATGAGACCATAATCACGGTGTTACTGTTGGAAAAGATTTATTTATTAATTATTTTTATTATTACAGTAGCTCCTGGAGGCTCCAGCTGAAATTGCTGAGTGAGTGACAGTGTCTGCCCTGAACAGCTTACTAGCTAAATAGGTAAGACAGACACCACTTGAGGTGGAAACAGGCAGAGAGTTGGTGTGACTTGCCTCTGATCACACAGCAGGTCAGTAGCAGAATGAATGGGCCTTGACATGAAGCTCCAATTTCACACATGCCACTCATATTTCTCCGCCAATGTTAGTATACAGGCCACAAGTTAAACTAGTTTCTCTGGGTATGAGCCACTGTTTATTCTGCAAACTGATCTGGATGTGAGTAAAGAAGAGATCCTGTCTCTCTGACAGCAAAGTGTGCATGCGTGCACATGTGTATGTGTGTGCGTGCGTGTAGGGAGAGTGAGTCACTTTTTCCCCTTTCAAAGTTCTGACCCAGTGTAATGGTGGGGAAAGGTGCCAGTGTTAGGTAAAATAGCAGGTCCTACTCACCGTCCAGCACCCTAGTAGTGCGGAGTTGGTATAGGGCTCACAAGCTGTCAGAGACCAAACAACACAGACACCCAATACGTTGATCAAGGGGCACACACACTCCTTAGCTCCAAGAGCTTCAGAAGCATGTGGCAGCTTTATCTGTGATAAGCATCGGTATATATAGACAGTTGTCAACAAAGTGCTTAACTGGTCATGATGTACACGCGTGATCAATCAAGATTCTACTGGCTGAATCCAGTTAAAACCAGGGTTACAACTGTTCAAGAAATGCTAATAAGAGAGACAATAGAAACATGGCTGCCAGGGTGGGGAAAGGGTCAGAGGCTGCTTGTTCAGGTCATAGCCTGGGCTAAAAGTTCAGACAGAGCCACAGAGTCAGGGTAAAGTTCAAACTCAACACCAGCCTATTTAATTCCTGAAGCAAAAGAAGGCCTGTCTGCTCAGATGAGAGAGGACCCACATAGCCCAGGATTTAAGGGATTACAGGGGCCAAAGAATGAAAAATCTAGGATGGTACCTTTTATGGGGTCCCTGACCTGCAGCCTCAACTGTGGGACTGCTGAGCCCTCTGTTCCACCAACCTGCCTCTCATATGGTGATGCTGATGTCAAGCTACAAACCTCTGACAGGTACGGCACTTCCACAGGCAGAGACACACCCAACTGTGTTAAGTGAAACATCTCCTAGCCACTCATGAACCATCCATAAGGAGGCTTCAGCCAATTTCCCCCAGCTTCAGCACTACACCGCAGGACTGTACCATCTTACACTGCTCAAGGCTCCCCTGGGCAGTGCAAGTTCATTAGTTTGCCACCCCTTAGTGTGGAGTGGACACACATTAGCCTTTGTAAACTGAGCTGAGATTTCCCAAGCACTTCAACCAAAACACAGTTTTAGGTAAAATATAAATCAGGTTTATTCATTACAGAAAGATAATTTTAAGTGATAAATGATAGGCATAAAGGTCAGAGTCAGTTACCTTAAGAAAACAAAAAGTAAACACAGTCTTAGTTGTACAAGCTAAGCAGGATTTGAATCAAGCAGTGTCGCACTCTGACAGATGGCACAAGCAGGTTGCAGTTCCTCAATGCACAGGGACTGGGACCAATTCCTTTGCAGCCTGGGACCAATCTCCCTAGACCCACATTTTTGTACAGAGGCTCTTCCAGGTGTTGAGATGGTGGCGGATGAGAAGGGGGATGGAGAGGAGATGTCACTTCCCTTCTTTTATACTTTATTCCAGCTTGCTGGAAAGATCCTCCTTCCTATAATATGGAGATCAGGCAGCCCCCATTGAACAGACAGTTGGGAGCGTGGATTCCCTTTTAAATGGGCCATCAGCACATGTCTGGTTGGCCATTGAAAAGCACAAGATGGCAGTGACCAAAGGCTCTTGTCTCAGAAGAGGAGGCGAGGTGAAGAGGTGACTGTATGTGAATGGTGATTAACGGGAATGGTCACAGAAACCATTGCACAATAACTTTTGTAATCCCCCAAAAACTTAATCTCTGATTCCTGTTTGCTTGTGTCTCAAGAGTATGGAGATTGCAGCAGCTCACTGCAGGCAGATGTTCCAACTGTCAGGGGGAAGCAGCACACTCAGTGCTTAATTTGTGCTGGGGCTGAGCACCGGCTCCTCTAGGCTTAGTAGTTCAGAGCCCAAGGACCTCTTGGATTGCTGCATCAGTTATAAATGTAAAAACAACCTGCTTGAGCCCCAGCACCTAATTGCTTGATCCCTGACCCCTTTCATTGCACTGAGCACATGAGACTATTAATATTCCTGCTATTAAGGGATTTTCCGAAGTCTGGAGAAATAAGGAAACAGCTAAGGCATGTTCTGATTGTCCTTAACACTGGACAAAAGAGTGTGAGTAAGCTAACATATTAATCACTGAAAGCAAAACAAAGCCTAGGTCTTCACTTTGCAAAGCTCAGACTATCTCCAGGGAAGTCAGGAATATTATTTATAGCTGGATCCAATTGTATAAATTGTTTGGAGTGAGACAGAAAAAATACCATCTTTAGCTGGAATGCTACTGTAAGAGGGCTCTGAACATATCATGTGCCCCCTTTCAGTGAATAAAGAGAACCCAGATTCAAAGGGCCAAATTCTGTCCTATTTAAACGCTAGCCATAGGTCTTACTCTAATCTCATTTCAAAAGATGTAAATCAGGAATAACTGCATTGAAGTCAATAGAAATACATGGAGGTCAGAATCAGATTCATCGACTTTAGTTACAGAGCCAGTTCCTCAGTAGGTGTAAATCCACTGACTTCCAAAGAACTGCTCTGATTTCCACCAGCTGAGGATCTGACCTTCCCACAGGCTGGATGACATGCTAGTTTCCTTGGTCTTCCCTCTCTCCAGGAAGATACAAACATTCCCCAACGTTGTTTGTCCCTTGGGCCAAATCCTGGGTCTAGCCATGGCCTGCAGAAATAGACTCGTCCTACAGGACTTGGCAGGGCTCTGTGGATGGAATCTTTTCCACAGGCTACTAAGAGCCCTCTAGCTCCTAGACTCTCACCTCCATGGAGGAGAATGGCTGGTGAAGCCCACTGCTGAGGTGCAGGGAGAGCCATGGAGCACATCACACACTGCCGGGGCTGGAGGGCGTTGATAGGATTAGCCCCATTCCACTTCCAGTATGGTTTACTTTAGTGCCTTTACCTGTGCCGAAACCCAAATACTGAGCAACCAGAGGCCACGCTGGCAGCTTGCCAGGAAGGTCAGGCATGCATGTCATTTGCATGTAATAGAGCAGATTAAAACCATCTTCCTGTTTTAGACTGAGGGGTAGCTCAGGGGTTTGAGCATTGGCCTGCTAAACCCAGGTCTGTGAATTCAATCCTTGAGGGGGCCATTTAGGGATATGGGTCAAAAATCTGTTGGATGATTTAATTGGGCATTGGTCCTGCTTTGAGCAGGGGATTGGACTAGATGATCTCCTGATGTCTCTTCCAACCCTGATATTCTATGATTTTATGATCCTCCTTGAAGATGAAAGGTCCCATCAGCATACAGCATTCCTGGCCTGGACAAGTCGATCCAGATGGAGCATTGTATGCAGTGATCCTGCAGGGTTGGGTTTTCAAAAGCATTCAGTGTTGTCTTAACTCCACTCCGATTGGAGTTAGTGGTAAAACTCCCATTGACATCAATGGAGCTGGGGTAGGTCAATACTACAGGAGCTGGCTTAGGCTGAGTGCCTTGGAAATCTCACCCTAAGAGTATGTCTACACTGCAGTAAAACGTCAGCTGACTTGGGTTCGGACTGTGGGGCTATAAAATTACAGTGTAGAGGTTCGGGCTCATGCTGGAGCCTGGGCTCTGATTCTGAGATCATCCCACCACTGCAGGATGTCAGAGTCTGGGCTCTATCCCCAGCCCGAACACCTGTACTGCACATGTTAGCACCCCAACAGCTGACCCAGGCTCTGAGGCTTAGTGCCACAGGTTTTTTTATTGCAGTATAAATGTACCCTTGATCTCTGTTGGTGCAACTCTACTTTAAGAAGGAACGTGGTGGTATTGTGGAGCCCCATGAGCTGCATTTCAGCCACTCCAAAGTAAGCAACGTTTCCTTGCCTATTCCTGCATCCTAGAAATGTGTGTGTATGATACATTCCACCCTAGTTATAAGTCTCTGGGCTATAACTGTTAGAAAAAACAACGAGGAGTTCTTGTTGCACCTTAGAAACTAAAGCATGGGGCCATGCCGGTACCCATACTTCAAAAACAGACTCCAACATGAAATTGCAGAAACTGGAATTAATTTGCAAACTGGACATGATCAGATTAGGCCTGAATAAAGACTGGGAGTGGTTGGATCATTACAAAACCTAAAGCTAATTTCCCCAATAATAATTTCCCCTACTGACCTTCTTGTCAACTCCTCCCTTGGTATCCTGCTGTCAATTGAATCGTCTTGTTAGACTGACCTCACACTTGGTAAGGCAACTCTCATCTTTTCATGTATTTATATCTGCTCCTGTATTTTCCACTCGATGCATCTGATGAAGTGGGTTCTAGTTTATGCCCAAATAAATTTGTTAGTCTCTAAGATGTCACAAGGACTTCTTGTTGTTTTTGCTGATACAGACTAACACTCTGAAAATGTATAGCAAGTTATTCAGCTCAATTCTCTTTTTTTTTTTATTTAAATGGAGATATACCAATCTCCTAGAACTGGAAAGACCTTGAAGGTTATTGAGTCCAGTCCCCTGCCTACACTAGCAGGATCGAGTACTGTCCCCTGACAGATTTTTTGCCCCAGATCCCTAAATGGCCCCCTCAAGGATTGAACTCACAACCCTGGGTTTAGCAGGCCAATGCTCAAACCACTGAGCTATCCCTCCCCCCCACCACCATCATGCTGGTGTCCGTAAGGAGTAACTCAGCTGATGCCAATGGTAAAAGAGGTACCAAGTGTTGTGCAGTTCCAGATGAGATGTTTCTCACAGACGAGAATGTCACTGATCCCCCCCAACAGCCATGGGGATGAGGAAGGGAGAACATGGAGCTGCACAACATTTAGCAGTTGTGGCTAGGGTAGGTGGATGCTGGATGGAGTCCGGGATGGTGGAGTAGCTTGGGGGGATGTTTGGGGGTGCATGGGGTGTTGATATAGGAGGATGTGTACTGGGATATATGGGGGGAGGGAAGTTTAGGGTTGTCCAAACTAGCTCATGGTATTTAAAGAGTTAGCCTTTTAAATAAAAAATCAATGCATCGGTGTCTCTATCCACCCTGTGCATGTGCATATACATATCAAGAGGCAATTAAGGGAAATATTTTCTTCCTTTTAAGAAAAAAAGACAATAGAATGCATGATGATGATGCAACATCAAGGGTGAGAATTTAAACAATTGGAAGACAGAATCCAAAATTATATTGTTTACATGCGACCCGTTTACATGCGACACGTTTACGTGCGAATCTGCTTAACGCGCAGTAGCGCCATGCCTCCCAGTACTGCCTATTTAACACGCGAGAGTTGCTAACACGTGGTACAGGAACTGACTTAGAAATTGACAGGAAACAGAGCTGAAACATGTTGTAGGCCTACTAGCATTTGCTCTTCCTAATATAATGGCAGAGGGCAAGCATCAACGTTCCTACACTGTAGAAGAAAAGCTAGCTGCATTAGATTGAGTAAATAGCGGAGAAACCCAGGCCAAAGTTTCAAAAGATATTGGGATTGCTGAATCTACTTTCCGTGGATGGCTAAAAAATGAATCTAAACTGAATGGCTTTGTACAAAATATTGATTCTGCCAATTCTGTTTGTAAGCATCTGCAGTCGAAGAAACTCGAACCCAAAGCACTTTTGCTACTTGACAATTGTCCAGGCCATCCTCCAGTCGAATCACTGTTATCAAGCAATGGAAAAATTCGAGTGCTATACCTACCATTCAACACAACATCAAGAATTCAGCCTCTAGACCAAGGCATTATTCAGAATTTTAACAACAATTATTGACGGGAGCTGATTTTGGCGATCGTGTCATGCACGTCTTCAGGCATTTCCGAATTCCTGAAATAGCTAAACAGAAAGGAAATTATTTATTTAGTTAAAAAAGTTTGGGACGGAATAAAACAAAAGTCCATTGAAAACTGCTGGATGAAGGCTCTTGGTGATGCCTTTTCTGTCAAAGACGGCTCAGACTCGGAAAACTCCAGCAGTGGCACTGATTCAGAACCTGACTTTTAAGGGTTTTCAGAAGAAGATGTCCTACAAACATGCACATAGACAAAAGAGGCTAAAAGTAAACTTCTCTTTCAAATTATCAGGTTTGGATACATTGCTGGAAATCATTACCGATTGGCTAGAGATAGCTGAAGATTGCCCAACTTTACAATTTCTGTGTGAGGAAGAAATATTAACAGGCTTCAGGTTATGTTGGGCCATGAAAGTGATGGCAAGAATTCTAATAACGATGAGGATGTCATTGAAAAAGTCAAAATTTCGCTCACAGAAGCCCTGAGTGCTGCAGAAACTGTTGTAAGATTTATGGAGGAGCAAAATGCAGAAACTATCAAAATCATTCATCTGCGGCAAATGACAGACTTCATGAGAAAGAAAAAAATGCAAGCCAGAAAGAGCAGAAAATAACAGCATTTTTTCTAAGGGCATGGTTATACTTACAGGATTATAGCGCTTTTGGTTATAGCTGTCCCCATATACAGCAATAGGTATTGCGATAGAGCGTGTCCACACTTAGACTCGCCAGTGCTATAGCATGGCCACATTTGCGGCACTTCAGGTGGCATTAGGAGCAGCGCATTAGTGCGGGTATCCCAGCATTCAGCTGGGTGCAACGTGCTTTTCAAACGAGGGGGGTGAAGGGAACATGTTGTGTGTATGCGGAGGGAGAGAACTTCATGCAGAGACTGACTGTCAGTGAGTTTCCATTAGAGAAAACTAGCAGGCTCTGAATTTCAGTCACACAGCTCCCTCCGTAAACATTTGCATTGCTTATCTGCCGAGTTAAGAGAGAAACTCTGAAAACGTACTTCTGCATTCCTCCAGCCAAGTTCAAAACAAAGGGAAGAGACGTCAATTGCCTTAAATGGCTCAGGGCGTCTCCAGAGATAACTTAAAATGAAGTGTTAATACCCATTCACACTGGAGATAATACGGAACAGTCAATACGCAATAGCTGTTAATCCTCAGGGAAGGGAGGATTACCAGGAGTGGTATAACTGTGGGTTTATAGTGCAATACATGCCTGGCCAGTGTGGATGGGTAGTGAGTTATAGTGCTCCTGGATGCTTTATAGCGCTATAAAGTGCCAGTGTAACCAAGGCCTAAGTGAATCATAGACACTTTTTAGAGCCATAGACTATATAGCATTGTGGACTCTTGATACATGTAATATATATGTAGTCTGTGCTAATAAATTGTGAAATTGTTTGATTCTCACTGAGTTGAGTATGTAGAGATATCTTAAGATATTTCAGCATGGCCCTCTTAACACACGGTGATGGCTTGACTCCCGACATCCGTGTGTGAACGGGTCTGTACTGTAGTTCCCACAGCAACTGTAACTCAGCTAAATTGCAGCTTGAGGCATATATTTAACAGTATCTGTGCTGAATATGCACAAGGTAGGGGGGATGCACTACGTTTGCTCTGGGATTATAATTTTCATTTTCTGGCTTTGTGCATTTAATTTTATGTTGCATTAACTCAGATATATGTGTATCTGTGTGTATTGCCATATTAAATGTGGAATGGAGAGAAAATGTAGCCATAAACACAACCATCTTGCTAGCAACAGCACAATGATCCTCAGATGACAGCAGTTTAACAGCTCTGTCACTGAATATGAAAAGTCTGATAGTGATGGATTTACAATGGCTGCTGGGGAAAAAACAGAAGAAGAAATCTGTGCTCTCCATCAGCCATACATGCAGAAGAAGGGAGAAAGGGGTCCATGAAGAAGGCTGGATGAAATGTGATGCTGCTGCTCCTGGCAGAGTAAAATAAAATTCATGCATTCCTGATTTTCTGAATGGTGTGGCCAGTCAGAAAACCAACCCCATTTAGGGACCAGCTCACAATATCACAATGAGAAGAAAAGTGTAGAGGCCTGCCCAGGGCCAACCAGCAATTAGTGCATGTGTTCAAAATAAATAATTGGGAAGAAGACAGGCACTTACTGCTAAAACCAGGGAGGAAAACATCCTTACTCACCACAACAGGGCTCTTGTTTAGATTCACAGAGGTAACTGTGTGTGTGATAGCCCAGGATTTTGTAAACGATCCCTGGCATAGGCTGCTGCCCTGCAAATGTGACCATCAAAGGGCATTTCAAGGTGATCAGTTCCTTCACAAATGCCAGGAATCAACTTGCAATGAAACAGGCTGGGTAGAGATGGGATTTCTGGCAGACACAGGCTCCAGGTGCACCCAGGCCTTTTGTGGAGTTTTATTTTTAAATGACCCTGAAGCAGCCAAAGAAATGTGCATATTTCACAGAACTGGGAGCTCATGTCTATTAGCTCTTTCCATGAAATGGGCAGGCGTGACACATAATTTAACACATACTTTTTTCATCTAGTTATTGCGATGGCTGCAGGCCAGCCCTGAGCCAGAGGGATACATAAACTGCAGAAGCTCCATTGACATACACCAGCAGAGGACCTGGCCCATATCCTGACTGTGGTGAGAGGAAGTCGCAGTTGGCAATCTTGGATTCAACCTTCTCAGCAGGCCCTGCCCTTCTCAGCAAGCACATCCCGTAAATACTATACATCCAGCAAGGTCACTTCCTCCTTCTTGTGCCCCATGCAGAGCCTCTTGGAAAGCACATGACTTTAGAGTCATGGGTTGAGGTTAGGAAGGGAATTTTTCCTGTAGGGGAGCAACATATTCCTCTGAGGACAGAGACTTCAGAATCTCAGATCACTAGTGGTTTTTCTACATCACTCAGGCTCTTAACAGTGTCTCTGTGCTGAGCTGGTTCCTAGGCTTCCGGATGATGAGGCTTTGGTGCTCAGTCTAATCTAATCCAATCAAGTTTTCTCTGTTCTGTCTCTGTGTAACAGTAGTGGATCCTATCTCCCACAACATGAGAAAGCAGTGGTTTCCCACAACATACTCCAATTCGTGCTCTGTATTTGTTCCACTATATCCTTTGAGGAATGGGCTGCTCCAGACTGCCGTCATGGGTGAATGTAAATGGAAAACTGTATTGTGCTTTCACAGCTTCTTCTTTGAACACCGGCAGCAGTTCGCAGCTCCAGGGGACGATGCAATGTTTTTCATGTTCTTTTATTTCCACATCCCATTTACTGCTGACTAGCTGCCTCATTTGCTCCTAGTAAGGTCATGTGACCCAGTCTCAGCCAATTGTTAACACACCTGACCTATTGTCCAGCTAAGTGAGGGCAGTGGCATAAAACTATCTTAGGCCACATAACTGAGGTGGAGCCAATCAAATGAGGGGTTGGCATTTCAACTACTGCATGTAACTGTAATATAGACTCATTTATCCAAAGGTCTCAGAGAAACAGAACCTTCAGGTAAACAAAGATTCAGAAAAGCGCTGGTCAGAGGATCACATTGCAGGTTCCCCATCCCAGGGAGAGATAATGCCAGCTGCACAGACTGGCAAGCACCCTAAATAGAACTAGTCATATCCCAGGGATCACCTCGCTATCTTGGCCCCATCACCCTTGTTTCTGAGCACCTTGCGATCTATAACATATTCATCTTCATAACACTTCATAACAGGGCAGCTCTATTGTCCTCATTGTACAGATGGGGAACTCAGGCAGAAAGTGGCTAAGTAACTTGCTCAGGATCACACAGGAAGTCTGTGGCAGAGCAAGGAATCAAACCCATGTTTCCCCCCAGGCCAGCACCTTAACCACTGGACTGTCCTCTCTCAGGTGCGTATATTATATAACAAGGGGATAAGAAGGGGCTTCGGGTTTAGTGCTTTAAATAAATTAAATGATTAAAAGACAAAGGACCCATATCATTTTGTCTTCTAATAAGCTGAGATTCCACTCTGAATAATAATCTCAGCATTTTGTATGTTAGTCAGATTTGAAATTCTCACCCGCCAGCCAGTCTCAGGCCCTCGCAGCCCACCCACTTGGATTTGCAGCATTCTGCCCCTTTCTGCTTTCCTCCATTGTGTTATTTCTTCTCCGCTTGGAGCTGCTGCCTCGTTGCTGCTGCTTTATCTTTACTCTGGGCTGGGATTTCCATCAGTTCTGCCCCAAATAAGATTTTCAGTAAGTGACCCAAGCATCCAGCTCTTCATGTAGAGTCCCCGATTGGGGAGTAAACCCAAAATAATATGGTCTCCTGATGTATAGAAAGATCTGCACAGCGCAAGCTCATTCACCCTCTCCCTCAATGTGGAGAGAGATATGCACCGCATCCCACCCACCCCCGATATGAATTGCACAAACTGGATTATGTTATAAACAAGAAATAAGTTTATTAACTACAAAAGGTGAATTTTAAGTGATTATAAGGGATAACAAACAGAACAATACAGATTACTGAGCAAATAAAACAAAATACGCAAACTAGACTTAATACACTCAAGAAACAAGTTACAAAATGTAATTTCTCACCCTCAATGTTATTTTAGGCAAGTTGCAGAGTTTCTGTAGCTTAGAGTTCCAGTTATTCCACTTTACAGTCTAGACTCCTGTCTTAATCTGGACTCAGCCCTTGCCTTTGTCTTTTTTGTAGCGGCCCACTGATTGCTTATTGTCTGGTGGGTGTCTCCAAGTATAACCACAGTTGTAATTGTTACATAGTCAATATTCCTGACTCCACATACAGAAATGAGACATGCATACAAATTGGATAAACACATTCAGTAAATGATAACCTTTCCAATGATGCCTCACATACCCATCTTGCATAAAGTACATCTGTTATGCCATATCCATATCATAAACATACTTCTATAAAGAATATGGAGCATCACGTCCAGTGTTCCCTCTAATTTGTGACAGCCCGTGTGCGCAAAAAAATTTCTTCTGTGTAAATTTTTGACGGGCCGTGTGCACAAAAAATTTCGTTTGTGCTTCTGTGCAATTTTTTGTGCATGTGGTGTTTCGCTGTGTGCACGGGGTTTAGGATCTGTGTGTACGGGCACACGCGCACAGCTTAGAGGGAACAGCGATCACGTCACAAATACTTCAACAGATTAGTGGCATGGTGGGAGTCCAACTGCACTGGAGCAGCCCTTCCCGTCACTCCAAGCATCCAGAAAGTGGGGAAAGGGGAGAGGAGCTGACAGTGAGAGGCCCTGGGAAGGTTGAGGGCGGGAGGACAGTGGAGAAAGGCAAAGGCTAGATGGTCTCAGGCACATTTCAGGTTCACTCAAATGTGTCTTTAACTGACCGTTCTCCTTCCAGGTGCCAGCCTCCTTGAGGCTCTCTCTGCACCACTGAAACTCAGTGAGGTGTAAAGCCCTGGTAAGATTTAGTCCTGGTGTCTCAGTCAGCTGGAGGAAGCTCTGTCGTGACTCTGTAGGATTCCCCCCCCCCCCCCCCCCCCGCCACCTTTGGCCATACACATACATGCATTTATTTACTCCTCGGCCAGGCAGCCTCTTGTCTCTTTCTCAAAGGGTACGTCTACACTACCCGCTAGATTGGCGGGTAGTGATAGATCTTTTGGGGATCGATTTATAGCGTTTAGTGAAGGGCGCCCAGGTAAGTTGACCTAAGATACATCGACTTCAGCTATGCTATTTGCGTAGCTGAAGTTGCATATCTTAGATCGACCCTGCCCTTGCCCCCCCAGTATAGACCTGACCTTAGTTTACTTGAATGCTTTAGTAAAGTGCAGCAAAGGAATACTGGAGGAAGAGGCAGCCACAAAAAGTCTGCTTGCCCAGTGTCACAGGAGACATGGAAAGCCCTGATAAACAGCACTGGGTGCATTGTCTGTAGGAAGCTGCAGATCCAGTGACTCAATTCCTGCTGCATAGGTTGCTAGTAAGAACCACTGATTTCAGTGGGAGTTATTCATATCCCCTAGCATGAGACTTAGGTCCCTGGACGTTCCAGTTTGTATGTGGAGGATACAGAGAGTGGTGGCTTCAAGAGGGTATTCTAAAGATTCTTAAAAGGACGAATTTCTGGAGACCTGATGACTCAGGGCACTGGCTATAAGCTATGGTGTTTTTCAGTGGGTTGCTAGATGGAAACCAGCTGTGGTTGGGGTCTGAGCTGTTGCCATCTAATGTCATCTTGGGTAGGGTGCCCAGCTAGCAAATGTGAAAAATCGGGATGGGGTGAGGAGTAATAGGCACCTATATATATGAAAAAGCACTGAAAATTGGAAGTGTCCCTTTAAAATCATGACAACTGGTCACCCTAGACTGGGGGCACTAACAGCAGCTCTGGTGTCCTGACTTCATCCCAGCTGAACTAATTGCATTCAGCATCTCTCTCTGAGATAGTATTCTTCACTTCCTGTCCTAACCTGTTATGTAGTGTAGTTAAACACGCTCAGTCCCAGGGAGGACTGCATGTTAACGGGGAGTTGAGTGATTTCATGCCACATTCCTGTAAATCTCTTTGGCCGCAAGGTCCCGTGGATGATAAATGCAAGGCCTTGAGGAGTATTTTTAAAGACTTGCCATGTCTCTCCTCTTCCCTACTCAGTATGTCCAATTCCCAGGCCTTATTTCCCATAACTCCCCTCAGGCTGGGAGCTCAGTTAATTCCACTAATTCCAAGTTAACAGAGTGATGCTGAGCAACTCAAGCTCTTCCCTTCCCTAACAGGAGCTTTCCCATTCCCAGGTGGTTTGGGAAATGAGAGCCCAAATCTATGGCTTCCTGCTTTTGGTACCTGAGTCGGCCCCAAGTTTGCATTTCCAAAACATCTCACTAAAATGTGCTGGCTGTGCTGACCTGTGGGAAGTCCTAGCTTTTGCACTATCATATTTCATCCCATTTCTATTACTCCAGTTTACAAGGTCATCCAGATCTTCTTGCATGATATTTCGGTCCTCCTCCATGTTGGCAATACAGTAACTCATCGCTTAACATTGTAGTTCTGTTCCTGAAAAATGGGACTTTAAGCAAAACAATGTTAAGTGAATCCAATTTCCCCATAAGAATTAATGTAAATAGTGGGAATTAGGTTTCAAGGAAATTTTTTTCACCAGACAAAAAATGATATATTTTATAAATATATACACACACAGTATACGTTTTAAACAGACAATTTAATACTGTACATAGCGATGATGATTGTGAAGCTGGTGGTGAAATTAGAGGGTGCAAGAGGGTGGGATATTTCCCAGGGAATGCCTTACTGCTAAATGGTGAACTAGCTTTTGGCTGAGCCCTCAAGGGTCAACACATTGTTGTTAATGTAGCATTACACTCTACAAGGCGGCAGGAATGGAGGGAGGGGAGACAGCATGGCAGACAGAAACAGACACACACACACCCTGTGTGTGGGAGAGAGAGAGAGATGTGCATTTTCCCTTTAAGTACACTGACCCCACTCTTAAGTACATTGTCTTTTTAAGTGAATCAGGAAGTTGAGACAGCAGCTGCTGCCCCAAGCTCTCTCCGTCTCTCTCCCTCTGTCCATGTCTCACCCTGCTCTATATGGAGAAGGGGTAAGTGGGGTGCAGGAGCAGGGAGGAGGGTGACACCCTGACATAAGGCCCACCTTTTCCTCCACAGCAAGCAGGAGACTCCCAGGAGCAGCTCCAAGGCAGAGGGCAGGAGCAGCACATGGCAGTGGGGGAGGGACAGCTGAACTGCCGCCAATTGGTAGCCTTCTGAGCAGATGCTGCATAGGGATTTTAGAGGAGCAGGGAGCTGACAGGGGGGCTGCCGGTCCACCCTGGTTCCAAGCCCCCACCAGCTAGCTGCAATGGGCTGCTCTTCCAACAAGCAGTGGTCAAAGCAGGTGGCTGCCAAATGATGTTAGAAGGGAGCATTGCACAGCTCAGGGCCGACTCCAGGCACCAACATAGCAAGCAGGTACCTGGGGCAGCAGTCTGTAAGGGGCGACATTCGCTCTCCGGCCACACCGCCCCCGCTTCGCTCCTCCGGTCCCCTTTTTTTTTTGCTTGGGATGGCAAAAAAGTTAGAGCCAGCCCTGACACAACTTTAAAGGAGCATGTTCCCTAATTAATCAGCAACATAACAATGAAACAATGTTAACTGGGACGACTTTAAGTGAGGAGTTACCGTATCTCCCAACTTTGTATGCATGCATCCCACGAAGTGGGTATTAGCCCACGAAAGCTTATGCTTCAATACTTTAGTTAGTCTTTAAAGTGCCACAGGACTCTATGTCACTTCCCAACTTTGTGTTATCCACAAATTTTATTAGCGTACACTCACTTTTTGTACCATCAGTAATAAAAATGTTAAGTAAGACTGATCCCAAAACCGATCCCTGAGGAACTCCACTAGTAAGCTCCCTCCAGCCTAACAGTTCTCCTTTCAGTACGATCCATTGTAGTTGTCCCTTTAACCAATTCCTTATTTACTTGTCAATTCTCATATTAATCCCCACCTTCTCCATTTAACTAACAATTTCCCATGTAGAACTGTATCAAAGGCCTTACTGAAGTCCAGGTAGATTAGAACTACTGCATTTCCTTTGTCTAAGAAATCAATTCGCTTCTTAAAGAAGGAGATCAGATCGGTCTCGCACAATCTACCTTTTGTAAAATCCTGTTGTAGTTTATTCCAATTGCCATTCATCTCTATATCCTTAGCTACTTTCTGTTTCAAAATTTGTTCCAAGACCTTGCACACAACAGAGGTCAAACTACCAGGCTTGTAGTTTCCTGGATCACTTTTTCCCCCCTTTCTTAAAAATAGGAACTATATTAGTAATTCTCCAGTCATAAGGTACAACCTCCCAGTTTACAGATACAGTAAACCCTCGATTTAACGGACCTCAATTTAACGGATTTCGGATGCAACGGACAAAATTTCTGAGCAAGCTGATGCATTCCTGATCCATTTCTGGCGGGCTGGCTGCCGGCTCCCGGTTGCTGCCCGGTTCATGGCAGTGGGCGGGCTGGCTGCCGGCTCCCGGCTGCCGCCCGGGTCCAGGCAGCAGGCAGGCTGGCTGCCGGCTCCCGCCTGCGGGCGGGCTGGCTCCCGGCTCCCGCCCGAGTCCCACCAGCAGGCGGGCTGGCTGACGGTTCCCCACTGCCGCCCGGGTCCCAGCAGCTGGGACCCGGGCGGGCTGGCTGACAGCTCCCAGCAGCCGGGCCCTGGGCGGGCTGGCTGACGGGTTCCGGCTGCCGCCCAGGTCCCAGCAGCCGGGACCTGGACGGGCTGGCTGCCAGTTCCCGGCTGCCGCCCGGGTCCAGGCAGCGGGCGGGCTGCGGAGCTGCCGCCCCGACCCTGTGGCTGGCGGACTGCTGCTCCGACAGCTCTTTTTTTTTTTTTATTAAATAACGGACTTTTTCATTTAACGGACACCCCCTTGCCCGAATTAGTCCGTTAAATGGAGGTTTTACTGTACATTAAAAATCCATGCTATTTGGGCTTGCAATTTCATGTGCTGTTTCCTTTAATATTTTAGGATGGAGATTATTGGGGGGCCCTGATTTAGTTCCATTAAAGTGTTTGAGTTTGACTTCCACTTCACATGTGGTAATTTTTACTCCCATATCCTTGTTGCCATTAGCTTCCCTGCCACTACCCCTAAGCTCTTCATTAGCTTCATTAAAAACTGAGGCAAAGTATTTGTTTAGGTGTTGGCTCATGTCTAATTATCTTTAATCTCCACCCCCATCCTCAGTACTTAGTGGTCCCACTTCGTCTTTCCATGTTTTCTTCTTATTTATATGGCTGTAGAACCTTTTACTATGGGTTCTAATTCCCTTTGCAGGTTCAACTCTGCTTGGCTTTTGGCAATTTTCACTTTCTCTCTCCACTTCCTGATCCCCCAAAAGGAAGCTTTCCTAACTTCCATTCCTTGTAGGCTTTCTGCTTTCTCTTAATAAGCTCTTTGAGACCTTGTTCATCCAGTTTGGTCTGCAACCCTTCCCTCTGAATTTTTCCCACTTGCTTGGGATGCAGACTTCAGAGAGCTTCTGCAACTTTGACTTAAAGTTGATTCCAAACCTCCTCCACATCCAGATCCCAAAATGGCCCATTTTCCCATAGTCTATGCACTTGGGATCCTCCCTGATATGTTCATAAGAGAGAGGAATTGCAAAAGCAGAGGTGGGCTCAAACGTATGTGAAAGCACAAATGAGACCAGGGTGCAAGTGATGACTTAGCTTTGGAGTTAAGTCCCCTGGCCTCAGTGTCCTCAGACCATCTCATTCCATTACAGACGGGTTTGATCGTGGAAGGTGCTGGTTGTGCTGACCTGTGGGAAGCAGTGTAAGGCTGCCTTAATGCAGGGATTCTGCCCCAATGTTAAATTGGCAGTTTCCCCTTAATCCCCTTGTCCCCTCCAGTGGGACCTTCCTGTCTCTGGTCAGCACAAAAGAGATAAGTTGTGGGGAAACTCCCACAGCTGGACTAGAGAGGGACCCAGTAACCCTCCCAGGACAGAAGTGAGTGGGGCGCTGGATTTTTGCTACAGTAAAGAACAGCTGTGCGGCCATGACCCAGAGAGAGACACTTCTGAAGAGGCTATTCTTAGAAACAAGGGAATCCACACTTCTCACGTACCCTGTGTTGGAAGTGGGCGGATGTGGCTTTTCAGTGCATTCTAACTAATATTTAGATCTGTAAAGCACTAGATGTAATCGGGGCTAAGTATTGTTAGGCTTTTAATGTTTTATATAGATCTTGGCCTCCACTCTCCTGGCTGGCAGAGGAGAGCTCATTGCAAATCCAGCAATGAGTGGGTGGGTGGGGGTGCCATACTGTTTTTAAACTCTAACTATTAGACCACACTCCCTTAACAGAACACTGGGAAGTAGTTTTAGCTCAAAATGTAGGTTTTGTATGAGGGGGATTTTACAGTCGTTGGCAGTGTGGCGGGGTGACCACCCACCCCCTACCGGAAGGGGCTTGGGAAAGCCCCAAAAGGGGTTTGAAATAGCCCAAGGAGGGGGTTAAGGCTGGGAGCCAGCAGGCTTTTCAGGCCTGATTGGGCATTAGGCCCAGATGGATGGCCACGCCCCAAACACAGGCCTGTATAAAGGCTGGGAGGCAGGGGCCTAAAAAAACAAACAGTCTCCTATGCATTCAGAGGGAGACAGGCCTGACTGCAGGGGCTTGAGCCAGGTACCTGGGTTAGGGCAGAGCTGGGGCAGGGCAGAGGGAGCTGGGCAGGCTCTAGCCGAGAGCCCCAGGCCTCCGGGCCTGACACAAGGCCCGACCCAGGAGTACCAGGGTTGCAGGGGGCAGCCCAGGGCTGGAGATAGCGACAGCAGGCCAACCCTCCTTGCCTGTGATGAGAAGCCATGATACTGCAGTCCGCCCCAGTGAGCAGGGGCAAGTGGTGACTGACAGTGGCACACTCTGAGGCGAGGTGGGGATAGGGGGTAGAGGGTTCCCCCGGGGAGGGGAGACCCTCACACCAAAGGGGGTACTGCAGGGGTGCAGCACCCACAGTTGGAGGGCACCGGGGTCCGGGAGGGACACGGGGCCAGCAAAGGAGCGGGCCATCAACCTGCGGAGGGTGCTCTGGATGCTGAAGGAGCTGATTCCCCAGATGACCAACGGGAGGCGCCGCGGGGGTGAGTGTGGACCCCGTGACAGGCAGGAACTGAAATATCTTTGTGCTAAAAAACCCAGGGAAAACAGATGGTATTTTTTAATCATCCCCCGCAACGTTTGCAACCCAACAATTGCAGCCGTGTGGTAGTGCATCAGATTGGGAGAACTAAAATCATGGCTTCCTTGTAGGACATGTCCTCTTTCTGCAGAGGTGTGTGCCGTCCTTGCTATGCATTGATCATGCCCGAGAAAACTGCTGTGGTTCTGCTTTACATTGTACCAGACGGATAGACTGTTTTGTAACACTTTTTTCCTGCCTGCTCTGTTTCAGCTCTTTGGATCAAATTGCCAGGATATCAATTTGTAAATTAAATCCCACAGAGTCAGCCCTTTCCCTCCCACCAACAGCCATGAGATGTAGATATTTATTTTCTGCTATTATGATTTCCAATCTCTCCAGCTTTTGGACCATTGCTGGAGAATTTTGTTACCATCCTATGGATTAGCAACTTGTTCAGTTTGCTGGGGAGGGATAGCTCAGTGGTTTGAGCATTGACCTGCTAAACTCAGGCTTGTGAGCTCAATCCTTGAGGGGGGCCATTTAGGGAGCTGGGGCAAAAAATCTGTCAGGGGACGGTACTTGGTCCTACTAGTATAGGCAGGGGACTGAACTCTATGACCTTTCAAGGTCTTTCTAGTTCTATGAGATAGGTATGTCTCCATATATTTTTATTTTTTATTTTATTCTCTCAGGGCTGGTCTCCACTAGGGGGGGAAATCGACTGTAGATACGGAATTTCAGCTACCTTAATAATGTAGCTGAAATCGACGTCTCTACAGCCAACTTACCTCCCGTCCTCATGGCGGCAGCGGTTGGCGGACTCGGTCCCCTGTCGACTCCAGCTTGCGCCTCTTGATGAGCTGGACTTCCGGAGTCGACGGGGGAGCCGCTGGCAATCGATTTATCGCGTCTTAATGAGACACGATAAATCGATCGCCAGAAGATCGATCCTTCCCGCACGTAGTGAAGACGAGCCCTCAGTCGCTTCATGGGTGTTGAAGCTCAGCTCAGATTCTTCTACTTTGTTGCTCCAGGCTACGTGAACACTGATGCTAACAGTATGAATTCCTAACTCCTATGAATCATAGGACTGGAAGGGACCTTGAGAGGTCATCTAGTCCAGTCCCCTGCACTCATTGTAGGACTAAGTATTATCAAGACCATCCCTGACAGGTGTTTATTTAACCTGCTCTTAAAAATCTCCAATGATGGGGATTTTACAACCTCCCTGGGCAATTAATTCCAGTGCATAACCACTCTGACAGTTAGGAAGTTTCTGCACAGTAAAACAGCTTTCTGCGCTGTAACTCCTGAGGTGTATACACTGCCAAGCCCCTTGGTGTGCAGAAATGATGCAATTGTAGTGCTTTTAAAAAAACACCCTGACAAGAGTGGGGCTACAGTGCTGCGGTGCCAGTGTAGACACCGTGGTGATTACAGAGCTGTGATTGGCCTCCGGGAGGTGCCCCATAATGCCTGTTCTCACCTCTCTGGCCATCGGTTTGAATTCTACTGCCCTGCCCTCAAATGACCAACTGTCAGCCCCACCCCATACATTCCATTGCAAATTTGAAAGTCCCCTTCCTGTTTGCATGGTGATGCGTGCAGTGGTTTCAATGCATCTTTCCAGGTGGCCATGCCTACGCGATGCACTAGACAATCCCCCGCTTGGAGCAAAGCCGAGCTGCTGCACCTCATCGGCATTTGGGGAGAGGAAGCAGTGAAGTCAGAATTATGATACCTATGGCCAGATTTCTAGATGCATGATAGAAAGGGGCCATGACCTCACTGGCATTTGGGGAAAGGATTGCAGTACAGGGTCAAAGTGAAGGAGCTGTGGAATACCTACCTTAAAGCGCGGGAGGTAAACCACCGCTCAGGTGCTGAGCCCACGAGCTGCCAGTTCTACAAAGAGCTGGACGCGATACTCGGTGATGACCTCACCTTCACTGCGAAGACCAATGTGGATACTTTGGGTGGCTTGTGTGCCAGTCAAGAGTGGACTGAGCCAGAAGGAGGAAATCTTGGACAAGGATGTGGAGGGGGAGGGGACCCAGAGGCAGAGGATGACTCAGAGGCCAGAGATGCAGGCAGTCAGGAGCTCTTTTCTACCCCGGAGGAGCCTAGCCAGTCACAGCTGTTAGAGACTGACAAAGTGCAAACAGGAGAGAGGTCCCTGGTAAGTGAATCTGATTTTGGGAATTGCTGAAGCGAGTTGTTGGGGGCAGGAGGGTTGCAGAAAGCAGACTTGTCTGCCACTGCATGCCTAGTCTGAGCAGTGGAACAGGCTGTTGATTGACTCCCTCACTTCATGGGAATCTTCCTTAGAGATCTCCAGGAAACTCTCATGGAGATGCTGGGCAATCCACTGCTGCAGGTTCTTTGACAGAGCTGTTTTGTTTCTTGCCCCATTAATGGTAACTTTCTCGTGCCACTATGCCACCACAGCGGGGGGAGGGATTGGGGGACATGACCATTGCTGCACACAGGGGAGCTGCATAGAGGCCAGGGTGGAAGCCACAGGCTTGGAGAAGACCCTCCTTTGATTCCCTGCTCCCCTTAGCAATGTGATATCTTCCATAATGATCACACTCCAGGTGATACTAGCTCTTCAAACCGAGCAGCTCCACACCCGCCTTCCCTTGCAGCCGCTCTCGCAAACCTTTTTCCCATATGCTTCCCAGATACCACCAACACACTCTGATCAACCTCCTGGCTCCAGTCTATATCTGCCACACTCCACTTCTCCCACCTTGCAGTCCAGAACTGTGGACTCTCACTACCCACTGCACTCATCACCCATCCCTCGGCAGTTTGGCCCTGTTGAAGTACAGTACCTGCTGCATTGTACTCCAAAGGAGAAGGTTGGATATGATCCCTGGAAGTACGTATATCTTTAGCCATCCCAGGACCCCTCTTCTTCCTGGGACCTTCCTTTTCCCCATCCCCCTCACTGCTGATGGGTTTTTGTTTGACTCCTCCGGTTGTTGTCTTTTAATAAAATAATGGTGTTGGTTTGAGAGTAATCTTTATTCTATTAAGTGAAAGCAAAAAGAGCACAGCAAAGCAACGTACAATTATGTTAAATCCCCTTCTTGCATCATGTGCACTAATCACCTCCTAGCATTACAAGCACTGCAATCCCGAGCATAGCAACAAATATTAGTGGATTTCAGTTTCAAATTCCTGCCTCAAGGCATCCCTGATCCTTATGGCCCTGTGCTGTGCCCCTCTAATAGCCCTGGTCTCTGGCTGTTCAATTCAGCCTCCAGGCACTGAACCTCTCCGGTCCAGCCCTGAGCGAAGCTTTCACCCTTCCCTTCACAAATATTATGGAGAGTACAGCACGTGGCTATAAGCATAGGAATATTGTCATTGGCCAGGTCCAGCTTCCCATAGAGGGCGCACCAGTGGTCTTTTAACCAAAAGTGGCCAAAAGCACACTCAACAGTTATTCTGCACTTGCTCAGCCTGTTGTTGAACTGCTCCTTGCTTCTGTCAAGTTTCCCTATGTATGGCTTCATAAACCATGGCATTAAGGGGTAGGCGGGGTCTCCCAAGATCACAATGGGCATTTTGACTTCCCCTAGAGTGATCTTCTGGTCCAGGAAGAAAGTCCCTGCATGCAGCTTCCTGAACAGGTCATTGTTCTGAAAGATGTGTCATGCACCTTTACTGACCAGCCTGCGTTTATGTCTGTGAAATGCCCACAGTGATGCACTAGCGCCTGGAGAATGATTGAGAAATGCCCCTTGCAATTAATGTACTTGGTGGCTAGGTGGTCTGGTTCCAGAATTGGAATATACGTGTCATCTATAGCCCCATCACAGTTAGGGAAGCCCATTTGCGCAAAGCCATCTACAATGTCATGCACGTTGCTCAGAGACACTGTCTTTTGGAACAGGATGCGTTTAATGGCCCTGCACATTTCTGTCAACACAAGTCCAACAGTCGACTTTCCCACTCCAAACTGATTAGTGACCGATCGGTAACAGTCTGGAGGAGCCAGGTTCCATAGTGTGATCAATCTTCTCCAACAGCAGAGCAACTTTCATTCTCATGTCCTTGCACTGCAGGGCTGGGGCAAACTCATCACACAGTCCCATGAATGTGGCTTTCCTTATCCAAAAGTTTTGTAGCCACCGTTCAACATCTCAGACGTGCATCACGAGGTGATCCCACTGCTCAGTGCTTGTTTCCCAATCCCAGAAGCAATCTCCTGCTGCAAGATCAATGTTGCAGTCCTCTTGCCTTTGTAGTTTAAGGAATAACTCCACTGCCACTCGTGATGTGTTAGTCAGAGTGAGCAGCATACTGGTCAACAGTTCGGGATCCATTCCTGCAGCCTAAAGAGGCTGGGCGCATAGTACACAAACCATTGAAAGATGGCGCCAAATGCAGATGGAAGCACAGGGATTTCTAGGATGCAAAGCAATGCATCATGGGTCAGTGGGAGAGGATGCTCCGCAATCCCTTTGTCCTTCCCACAGCTCTTAGTGGCAGTGAGAAAGAGGTGCTCTGTGGAATAGCTGCCCAGAGTGTACTGCTCCGAATACCGTTCCAAGTGCTGAAAGTGTGAACACATTATTACGCAGTGTGGCAAACCCTGTGGGTCCCGTGCTTCCAGGCAGTTTGTGCTAGCCTCAGAGGCTCACTGTGACTCTCCACAAAGCCCTTCTCTCTTTAGAGACCAGGTCACAGCCTATTGAGCCATTTTCATCATAGGCCAGTGAGGAGAAATTATCCTTCCTGGAACAGTCTCTGTTGTCTCCCAATCTCAGTGATTAGTTAGAGAAGGTAGAAATAGGGGAGCCTGGGCCCGCCTTCTACTCCGGGCTCCAGCCCAGGGACCCTAATAGTATCAGCTAAGATGGCTGACCTTTTAGCCACAAAACACAATACAATTCCCTGGGCTACTTCCCCACAGCAGTCCCTGCTTCTTCAAACTCCACTTCACCCTTACCTTAGGACCTCCTTCCTTGCGTATATGTTGTCTACAACTCAGTCTCACCAACAGCACAACTTCCTCCCACAGCTCCTGACATCCACACACACCTGACTAACTGGGAGGTTTTTAACTGATTTCAGCCAGTCCCTGATTGGCTTCAGATGTCCCAATCAGGCTAGCTGTTTCTACTTCTTTCTAGAAGCTTCTTAAGGTGCCTTGATTAGCCTTGATTAGCCTGGAGTAGCCTTTGTTTGGCTATCCAGGGAACAGGGACCTGCTCATCCTGAGGCTGATATACCTCCCTTCCAGCACTCTCCTATACCCGTCTGGTCTGACTCCGTCACAGCAGGCAGCGGACAGTGTGAACACACAACAGCGGTTTCCCTTCAGCTGTAACTTTGCCAGCGTAGATGTGCCCTTTGGAAGTTTTTCCTAATGTCCCACCTAGACTTCCCTTGCTGCAGTTTAAGAGCATTGCTTCTTGTCTTATCCTCAGAGGTTAATGAGAAATTTTTTTCTCCCTCCTCCTTGTAACAAACTTTTATGTACTTGAAAACTGTTCTCATGTCCTCTCTCAGTCTTCTCTTCTCCAGACCCAACAAACCCAAATTTTTTGGTCTTCCCTCATAGGTCTTGATGAAGTGTTTTTCACCCATAGATCTCACAGAACTTTACAAAGCAGGTCAGTATCACTATTTCTGTTTTATAGATGGGGGAAAATGAGGAAATGAATGACTGCCCCAAGGTCAAACAACCAATCTGCGGTAGAGCCAAAGTTAGCAATATCCGGCACCCCAGTGCACTGCCCTAGCCACTGGGCCATGCTGATTAGCTCTGCAAAACCAACCAACAAAAAATCCACAACAAAAAACTTAAGCTCCATGTATTGCAAAGCTTACAGAGTTATGGACCATCTGCCCTTCCTGTCCTGGCAGCTCCCCACACATGCTCACACTGCTAGGTTCTCAACAGCACTTCATTCAGAGGACTGCAGGGCGGGTTCTGGGGGTCTATCACAGATTGGTTCATGGACCACTGCTAGAGAACCTTGGATCAACATTGTCCATTTTCTCCTTCAACAAGGTCTACATTATCGCAGCCTTTATGAGCCACCATGTTGTCTGTTGGCAAGAGCTAGTGATCTGGTGACGACACACAGGATGGCAATGAGTGCGATTTTTAGGATGGAAAAAATGATCACATTTTCCATATAAATAGCCAGGTTTGCCTGCACTTCAAGTGATTCCCCAAGCACAATGCCAGACAATAAGCTTCATACCAACATTTTAGGGCCCTATTTGTTAATCAAAGGGAATAGGCTCTCAGGAGAAACTCACAGCTGGTTATCTAGGCTGTTTTTTGCTAAACAGCCTCCTCAGCCGCATGCCAGCTTTTGCCTGGTCTATTCCTTCCTGCCCATGCAGATATCTCATTTCATATCACTGGGAGTGCTGCACATGCAGGGAGAGCAGGAAATCAGCGTTCATAGCAGCTGTGTGGATCTGAGCGGAGGATTTTTGCCTACAATGTTTCTCACTGAAAGGAATTTTCAGCTTGATGTTGGCATGGGGCCAGCCGTCACATTATATGAATGACGGTGAGTTCGGACGCTTGGGCTGTGACTCTCATGGGATGGTTTCAAACACACACAGCATGTTAAACATAAAATCTAAAAGAAAACTCAGCAAGTGGTTGCTCTCTGTCCACCCCTAACTCTCCTCCTCCACCCCCAGCCGGGGCTGGGACTTTCTGTTCCCCTTGTGCAGCAGAAAAAGAACTGATCACGTAAAGACATATTATGCAAAGTTTACTTCCTGAGATTGTGTTTTATGTGCTGACCTTTCACTGTCTCTCAGTTATTCTTTCCCATGCCCCAGGCTCATTAGATCTCATCTCTCTGATTCCAAAGAGAAGCACTGATGCTTTCACCTATAACTGGGCCCAGCCTCTGAAGATCCTAGCATTAAACCTGCCTAGAAAAAAATAGAACACTGCTTTGTACGTCAGATCACCCCCTGCTGCTCCTAGGTTCCTCCACACATTAGAGGGGGGCACTGTACCTGAAGGGGGTGATTCCCCCACAGGGCCCTCACTGCAGTAGGATTTGTGCCTCTCCCTCCCCGAGAGCAGCAGGGGGGAGGAGCAGTTGGCATCTCTGCTGTCAGAGGCTGCCTCTCCCCTCATTTGCAGAGAGAGGAACTGGTGAAGAATGCCTTGTCTATTGCTTGGTTGCGGGTGAGGGGAAATAGAGATGAGTCAGATTCGGATTAGGTTTGGCGTCTTCTAAACTCTCGCAAACTGGCCTTGCAGCTGATAGAACAAGACTGCTGCCATCGTGAGTGGCGGAGATCTTATGGGATTAGCTGGTCTAACAAAATCCTTGGGTCATATCTGATTTGGGTCTGGAAAGAGACCCTGTCTGTTTTAGGATACAACGAGGACCCAGTCACAGGGGTGGCATCAGCTCTGGGTGTTGGTATTGGACACTCCCTATCTCTGCAATCCAATTTGGGGCAGAAGGGTGGAAACATTTGCAAGATTGGGTTTTTTCTTCAAATGAACGAGGAAAAAATATAGATGAAAACTGCCTGTGTGAGAGTTTCCTCTTCCCCATCCCCCATCCTTACCCCTGCTGAGCACAACTAATCATATAATCAGTCTGGCTTTGCCAAAAGTGACCATTACGGCTATTCAAAGATTTTCCTTCTCAGCTCTCACCGCACTAGGGAATCTGACCTATTCACATGACAGACATGAAAAGGATGTTTCTGTGAACATGGTGGGACGGTTGAAGTCAAGCCAAGCATGAAACACATGTCTGTAGGTCAGGGAATATTTTTGTTTTCATTTTCTTAAAAGTTATTCTTCATTATTTGCATTCCAGCAGCCCCTACTGGCCTCAGCCGAGGTAAAGGCCCCATTGTGGTAGGTGCTCTACAAACTAATAGGAGGAGACAGTGCCTGCCCTGAAGATTTTATAATCTAAATAGCTAAGTGAGACAGCATAGGAGAAAGAAGAGATTATTATCCCCATTTTACAGATGGGGTCCCGAGGCACAGGGAGATCCCACTACCTGTCTATTGTCACACTGGGATGGTGTGTCAGAGCCAGGATTTGAACTCCCAACTCCCATTCCTGTGCCCTAACAAAAAACCCGGTGAATTTCATACTGGTGCAAGATGCAGCAATGGCAGACAACGCAGCAGTACACAAACTGTTGAAAGAACCATTGAAAGATACAGCAATGGCAGACTATTTTTTAGACTCAGCCGGTGCAGGCTTGGTAGGCCGAAATAACTCCAGTGCTGCTCACAACCCCATGTACCCACTGCCAGCTGCTAGTACAGGCTGGGTGTCTTTGGGAGGGAGCCTGTCTCTGATTTAGGGAGCAAGTTACAAGAGCAATACTGTCACAACCGCCATCTATTTTCCTGCCCTGTTATCAGCATTCTGTTACTTCTCTTTCCTGAACCTCTGAATTCAGTTATAGGCAGTTTGATCCACTCATTGTAAGCAGGGTCTTGTGCAAATGCAATGCACCCAAAGTTTCCTACGTTATCAAGAGCACAGTTTCACTAAGGGGTTAGCACAGCTGCTTTATAGTATAGACGATAATATGCCAGGTCTTGCAGCCCATGATCCAGGCTTCAGCAGACTGCTGGATCTGGAGTCCTTTCGAACAGTGGTTCACAATAAAGAGGAAGGACGGTCTGGTGGTTAAGGCCCTAACCCAGGACCTGGGTTCAGGCTCCTGTTCTGTCACAGATTTCTTGTGCATCCTCAGGCAAGTCACTTATGTCCTTAGTACAAGTAGAAAACTGGGGCACAGAGAGGCTAATAGCCCTCCTCTGCCTGGGGTGAGGATAAGTATACTAAAGATTGTGAGGCATTTGGATACCATGGTGATTGGGCCAGATAAGACAACCTCCTTGTGGGTTGCACCCACCAAACATCCTCCTGGGACTGTGCACATCCCCCAAACCTTGGCAGGATGGAAGCGGGCCTTTTTTCTCTTGCCTCTGATTCCCCCTGCCAGCTAAATGCCAGCTAAGTCTGGCACTGCCTCCCTGCTGCTGCTCCACTCAACAGCTGTTGGGCAGTGCGGGCGGAGGGAGGGCTGCTGCACATTGCAACGGGAGAATGGAATCCTGTTCCCTCTCCTTCCTTTTCTGCATCCCCTCAACAGGGGGTATCATCCCAGCCATGACGCCCAAAGGCTCCCTGATGATTCTAGGGGGTATGATCCACAGTTTGGGAATCCCTGCCCCACAAGAAGGACATGTACCCGTCTGCTGGTTTTGTTTGGCAGGTTCCATCCTGATCTAAGGCCCCTTCAGATGCAGGAGAACTCCAGCCATCCTTGATGTTGGCCAGGAATGTCTTGAGTTTAGGGCTCCTTAGGGTGAACAGACAGCAAGTGTGAAAAATCAGGATGGGGGTGGGGGGTGGGGGTAATAGGAGCCTATATAATAACCCCAAAACAGGGCTGTCCCTATAAAATTTCAGAAGTGACAAAGAGTCCTGTGGCACCTTGGTGCCACAGGACTCTTTGTCACTTCTGCAATTCTAGACTAACATGGCTACCTCTCTGATCCTATAAAATTGGGACATCTGGTCTGGCCAAAGACAGCCACCGGTTTGCTTATGATAAAGAATTATACAGGCTAGTATTCTTCAGCCTAGGAAGAAGAATAGGGGAAGGAACTTGAAGGAGGTATATAAATATATAGGGTGTAAGTGGAAAGTTATCTGTTCCTCTTTTAACCATGCACCATAATCCAAGACCAAGGAAGACACTGTCACAGTATTTGTGCTGCAGATAAAAGGAAATGTGCTTTCTGCAATGACAGAGTCAGCCTGTGAAATTCACTGGCTTGATTTCAAAAGGGCCTGAATGAAGTTATGGGCATTTGTAACAGCTGCAGCTGTGGCAGCTCAGACAATGACTTGGGGGAAATTAAAAGCTTTCAAGTATAATGCTGCTATGCATGGCAGCCTCCATCTCAAGATCACGCATTAATAAATTCAGCCTCACAACCACCCCAGAGAGGAAGGGAAGGATCCTTATCCCTGCTTCACAGATGGGAAAACAAAGGCACAGAGAGAGAGAAGGGTCTTATCCAGAACCAGGAATATAATCCAGATCTCCTGACTTCTAGTTCTATACTCTCACCTCTAGGGTCTGGACCAAGCGTACTGCCATAAACTCACCTTCCATGGATAGAAACTGAAGTGACTTACAGACTTGAGAGCAGTGAGTCTGTTTCAAGTATATCAGCCCCAATAGTACAAAGACCATAAAGCACTAGAAATGTCTCCACCAGGGCTCTCATTGGTGGAAATTTGTGTGTGAACATCCCGAGTTTATGGCCTCTGAGAGAAGACATAGGACTGATATGGGATCGTTGACTGCTTAAAAAATCATTAGTAAAGATCAGTGCTATAGACCATCTACTAGTTGGATTTTAGGCATCTCAGGCCAATTCAATGTTGGTTTGCCCCATGTCACACAGTTTGTGAGTCTAGAGGCTTGTCTACATGGCAAGTTACTGCACTGCAAGCCAGGTTGTGAATCTACAGTGCATCAAGTAGGCTGCACACTGCATTGTACCCAGTATCTGCATGCTGAGCATGCTGGTGCCAGATTCACACCCTGTGCAGTAACACACCCAAGTGCAGTAACTTACTGAGTAGACCTAAATAGTTTGGTCCCCTTTGCTCAGAAATGCATTCCTAGAGCCTCTCCCTGTATAGCAAATCTTGCTATAAGGAGAACGAACAGAGAGCAGCTTGGGGGAAAAGATGCACATGTCCCATGGTCTATATTAAGAGTGTGTTGCTTCTTCCTGAAGGACAGTTTTTTCCAATCAGCTGATGCAGTCAGGATCACATGGGGGTAGCCTGATTGTCAGCAAATATCTCATAATTATTTAATGCCTCTGCTCTATATAAATAAAGGCAATGGTGTTCCATTCATTCCCACATGACTGACTACAGACTCCCAGTTCACAGCCTTTCCTAAAGAGATCCTGATAACTCCCTGAAGTTGTAGAGGAATTTCCTGCTTGATCAGGGACAAGTTCTCCCCCCAGTTATGCTGGTATTGTTCTATTGGAGCTGATGGTGTAACTGGGAAGATACACTGGCCCACTGCAGAAAGCAAACTCTGGTCGTAATATTCTTTTCCACAATGTAATGAGCCCAGGTTGAAATTATGGCACTATTATTAACAACAATAGCACCCACTCCATGCTAGTGCTCTCCAGTGACTCAGACTGTAAATTGTCCAGAGCAGACCCACCCTTCCTATTTCAATTTTGTATTTGTCTGTGGCTGGCAGAGAGCTAATGCAGCCAGAATCCTCTGCTAGTGGAGATGGGTGACAGAGAGAGACCCATCTGGCGTCCCCAGCAAGGAATTGGGGCAAGACCCTGTGCGTTATTTAATAAATGGGGGTGGGGAGGTGTCTCTGCGGGGAGAGTATGGCAGAAGTTCAATACTCTCCCTGGCACAGAGGGGATGGAGAGGAGGGGAGAGATAATTAAAGAGAATGGGAAAGGGGGCCAGGTGTATTAGGAGAATTAACACAAAGAGACCATTTCAATCAGCAAGGCTGTTACTGTAGAAGTTCAGCATGGGGCATGGTGAAGGATTTTAGCAGGGAATGGAGGAAAATGCCAGCTGGAAGAAAGGTGTGTAGTAAACCAACAGAAGGGCAAAGAGATGAGCATCTGTCTCTGGGACAACGACACACAGGGGCATTATACAGGCAGTGGAGAGCGATGGAGTTTGGAATCAGGCATTGGATCACATCTGCTTCAGCCATCCTTGTTCGACAGCTGTTTGCTGAATATATGAAGCCATGTGGGAGCTGATCGTAGCTCCCAGCCTAACTGTGGCCCCAGATACACACACACCATGACATTCACCTTGGTGCAGGGAGCCAGTACAAAGTGCCCCAACCTCTGTCCCACTGAAGCCCTTACGCTGTGATTGTGCGATGAGCTCAGCTCTGGGGCTTCACTGAACTGCCCCAAATCTCCCCTCATACACTTGCAAAGAGAGGTGGTCTGTGTGATGGATGGGAAGCTCTGCAAGAACAGCCCGACACTGGAATTTTATCTGGCTATTGAGATGTTTAGTGTATGACTCTATTAGGGTTCAGTATGAAAAAACAAGCTGGAAGGGAAGACTAGCTCAAGATACGCCACTCCTCAGCAAACACCTGAAGTTTGTTAAGGGAGCCATCCAACATGGTTTTAACAAATGGGGCCAAAGTCCAGGCATAAAGGAACTCTGGCTGGTTTAAAGGAGCACTGGTCAGGACACCCAGACTGACAAGAATCCTGACATGTCTGAAGATGTTGGGCCAGCCTTGTGTCCCAGCAGGAGCTAGCAGAAAGTTAATTAAGAGAGACATAGGTGTAACTGTTTGTTTTAAAGCCTTTTCCCCCCTCTTATGCCTTGTTTCTACTATGAGAACAACCATCACTCTGTTTTAAGAAGGCTGTTTGGTCATTTATTCACTACTGGTCACAGACTCCCAAAGGGAGCAACTGCAGATGATGAACCAGTAAGCCCAGTGGGTACACATGCAGGATACTGTAGCCTCAGGGCCTGGTCTTGAACAGTAGTGGCTGGGTGTGTAGTACAGACACTGCACACCCTGCTAGCATGGGTATACATAGCAGTGTAGATGGTGAGGCACGGTTTAGGTGAGTAGAGCAGAGAGACCTACATGTCTGAACCCCCTACATGCGCAAGCAGTGTCTCCCACGTCCACACTAGTAAGTTTAGGAGTGTAGGGTCCCACTGCCAGCCCAATGCCAGAGCCCAGTACCACAGCAATGAAATGCTTTAGCAGCAGGGCCAGGCTCTGGCAGGGTGGGGTGTGAGGAACATCTAGGGCTTGTCTTCACTACGCTGTGGAAGAATCGATCGCCAGCCGCGCCCCCATCAACTCCGGAACTCCAGCTCACCAAAAGGCGCAAGCTGAAGTCGACGGGGGAGTGCGCCACCGACTGCTGCCACCATGAGGACGGCAGGTAAGTCGGCTGAAGATACGCCAATTTCAGCTACGTTATTAACATAGCTGAAATTGCATATCTACAGCCGATCTCTCCCCCTAGTGAAGACCAGTCCTTAGATTCTTTCCCTTCTGCCTTTCCCCTGCCAGTGCCTTTCGCTGCTCTTGTTACATATGGGAGTGACAGATGTGGATACAGCCTGCGTTCACGGTGGTATGTAGTTCCATGTGCAGTTCCTGTACTCTGCATCCTGCCATGAGTATAGACAAGGGCTAAGTGAGGGAAAACTGTGGAATTCCACCCCAGGAGATGTAAAGGCATGAGAACTGAGTGGGCACTCAGAGAGACCTGAATGGGACAGAGACACACTCACCCCTGTAACCATGACAGTCTTCATGACATTGGGATGCTTTGGGGTTCAACTTAGACAGGTAAGGGGCTGTGCCACTGCCTGCCTTGTAACCCTGACTGCCTCTTTCCTATGCAGCTTTGGTTCAGAGCCAAGATATGAAGAGCCTGCTTACAACATCCTGACCTCATAAGAACATAAGAATGGCTGTACTGGGTCAGACCAAAGGTCTGTTTACTGACAGTGGCCAATGCCAGGTGCTCTGGAGTGAATGAACTTAACAGGTAATGATCAAGTGATCTCTCTCTTGCCATCCATCACCACCCTCTGACAAGCAGAGGCTAGGGACACCATTCCTTACCATCCTGGCTAACAGCCATTAATGGACTTAACCTCCATAATTGTATCCAGTTCTCTTTTAAACTCTGCTATACAGTAAAACCCCGATTTAATGGACCCCGATTTAACGGACTTCGGATGCAACGGACAAAATTTATGAGCAAGTCTGATGCATCCCAAATCCGTTTTTTGCGGGCTGGCTGCCGGCTCCCGGCTGCCGCCCGGGTCACGGCAGCAGGAGGGCTCGCTGCCGGCTCCCGGCTGCCGCCTGGGTCACAGCAGCGGGAGGTCTGGCTGGCGGGCGGGCTGGCTGCCTGCTCCCGGCTGCCGCCCGGGTCCCAGCAGCAGGAGGGCTCGCTGCCGGCTCCCGGCTACTGCCCAGGTCACAGCAGCAGGAGGTCTGGCTGGCGGGCGGGCTGGCTGCCTGCTCCTGCCCGGGTCCCGGCAACGGGGGGGCTCGCTGCCGGCTCCCAGCTACCGCCCGGGTCACAGCAGCGGGAGGTCTGGCTGGCAGGAGGGCTGGCTGCCTGGTCCCGGCTGCCGCCCGGGTCCCGGCAGCGGGAGGGCTCGCTGCCGGCTCCCAGCTACCGCCCGGGTCCTAACAGCAGGAGGTCTGGCGGGCTGGCTGCCTGGTCCCAGCTGCCGCCCGGGTCCCAGCAGCGGGAGGGCTCGCTGCCGGTTCCTGGGTCCCATCCGAGTCCCGCCTGCAGGCGGGCTGGCTGGCTGCCGGGTCCCGCCTGCCGGCGGGCTGGCTGGCTGCCGGGTCCCACCTGTGGGCGGGCTGGCTGGCTGCCGGGTCCCGCCTGTGGGCGGGCTGGCTGGCTGCCGGGTCCCGCCTGCGGGCGGGCTGGCTGCCGCCCGGGTCCCGCCAGCGGGCGGGCTGGCTGGCTGCCGGCTCCCGGCTGCCGCCTGGGTCCCAGCAGCAGGCGGGCTGCGGAGCTGCCGCCCCGGCCCTGTGGCGGGCGGGCTGCTGCTCCGACAGCTCGTTTTTTTTTTTATATTAAATAACGGACTTTCTGATTTAACGGACACCCCCTCGCCCGAATTAGTCCGTTAAATCGAGGTTTTACTGTATTCCTAGCCTTCACAACTTCCTCGGGCAAGGAGTTCCACAGGTTGACTGTGTGCTGTGTGAAGAGCTTCCTTTTATTTGTTTTAAACCTGCTGCCCATTAATTTCACTTGGTTGCCCCAGTTCTTATATTATGAGAACAAGTACCGGTAAATAACTTTTCCTTATTCACTTTCTCCACACCACTCATGATTTTATATACCTCTATTATACCCCCCCCCCCACCTTAGTCTTCTCTTTTCCAAGCTGAAAAGTCCTAGCCTCTTTAATCTCTCCTCATACGGGACCTGTTCCAAACTCCTAATCATTTTGGTTACCCTTCTCTGAACCTTTTCTAATGCCAGTATATCCTTTTTGAGATGAGGAGAACACATCTGTATGTGGTATTCAAGATGTGGGCACACCATGGATTTATATAAAGGCTATAGATATTCTCTGTTTTATTCTCTATCCCTTTTAAAATGATTCCTAACATCCTGTTTGCTTTTTTGACTGCCGCTGCACACTGCATGGATGTCTTTAGAGAACTATCCAAGATGACTACAAGATCTTTTTCCTGATTAATTGTAGCTAAATTAGTTCCCATCATATTGTAATCTCATCTTGGCTTCCACCAGCCAGCTTATTTCACGCAGGATCACAATAGCCTTTCCAGCCCTGAATTTTCCCTAAACTGTCATCCCTTGAGTGTTGAGTTTGCTGCTCCGAAAGAGATAGCACACAGCAGCCTGTTAGATTATCTGTGGTTAACACACCCTTCCCTTCAACCATTGCTTGCTTACAGTGAAAATAAAACAAGTTGATTAACAAATGGACACAAGTGTAAGTGATACCAAGTGGCAAGAATAAGGATAGAAATGGTTACAAACAAACACAAGTGAAAATATGACTCTAAGGGCTGGTCTACACTAGGGGGAGGGGTGGACTGAAGATATGCAACTTCAGCTACATGAATAACGTAGCTGAAGTCAGCGTATCTTCAGCCGACTTACTTGCCGTCCTCATGGCAGGGGCAGTTGGCAGCGCGTTCCCCCATCGACTCCAGCTTGCGCCTCGCAGCAAGCTGGAGTTCTGGAGTCGATGGGGGCGCTGCTGGCGGTCGACTGTTACCCGCCAATCCGGTGGGTAGTGAAGATGTACCCTAAGACTGAAACTCAATTTAACAAACTGGAATGTTTTGTTTGTAGAAGGTGTCTCACCCTAGTCATTCTTCCTGCACAACTGGCTAGTCCTTAGCCAGGATTCAAAACAGAAGTCAAAACACTTGGTTTCCTTGTCCCCCTGGGTGAAGGATAACTCGGGGGTTCTCTCCTGCTTCTTTTTATAGTCCAGTAAACCGCTGAACTGTATCTGAAAAGTAAGCCCAAAGTTTCTCTCCTCTGCTGTAGTGTAAAAGCCATGCTCTCTTCTCCCCTGCTTGTTAGCTTTGTTTATGTTACATGTGAATGTACCTTCATCATCTCTGCCAGATGACCAGGCTAATCAGACAAGCACAGGGCCGGCGACAGGAATTTTGGGGCCCCGTACGCAGATCGTGCGGGGCCCCCCCTGGTCTCCTGCCGCCCGCGGGGGACCCCCCGGCCAGTCTCCCGCCACCAGCAGGCTCCCCCCAGCAGTCTCCCCCCCTGGCCGGTCTCCCGCCGCCCGCGGTCCCTCCCCCCCCGGCCAGTCTCCCGCCGCCCGCGGGGCCCAACCCCCACATGCGCTCTGGCCGTGTGGCCCGGCGACAAGGGGGTACAGCTGCGTACCGGGCCCGCCCCGGATTTAAGGGCCCCCCCCTTAAGTCTGGGGCCCGGTACAGCTGTACCCGTTGTACCCCCGTCACCGGCCCTGGACAAGCAAATTCATATTCCTTTGTCTAAAGCAGACTGGGCTTATGTATTGCTTGCCAAACAGTTTAAGAACATAACTCTAGCATATTTATAATTCTGGACACACCCTGTACAGACACAATGATTTTTGGGATCAGCACGCTACCTTTTTGCAGGATACCTACATGACGCCTTTTAGAGACAGATTGTGACAAGTGTGTTAGATGTAGTGAGTATGTCAGGCCTCACAAGAGTTGCTGTAAGAGCAGTGAACCACCAATGGACCTGTGCGTCCCAATCATACATGGAAAGGGATGCCTTTATAAAACAACCTTTCTATTAAGATGCAACATTCATCTGATGAAGTGGGTCTTAGCCCACAAAAGCTCATGATCCCTAAGATCTGTTAGTCTATAAGGTGCTATGAGACTCTTTGTCGCTTTTGCAGATGCAGACTAACATGGCTACCCCTCTGATACTTTCTATTAAGATGTGGTCCATGTGATGAAGCAGTCTGAGAACCTCTGTCAAGCTTTGGTCCTTTCCTGGTTTCCTGGTGAAGGAAGGCCATCAATGTGTCTTGGAGAGGGGACAGTTTGCCAAAAGAGAGGTGCTTTACTGCAGATAAGCTAAGAACTGAAAATCTAGTTTTCTAGTTCTTCTGTTTCTTCCTCACGCCCCTTGCACAAATCAGTGCTTCTCATCCTTGCTCTGAATGTTATTGCTCTTCAGTGTGGTACGTATCTTTTGCTGGGCTCAGAGTGCATCTACTTTTACTGAGATTTCATGTCCCTTTTAAAAGCTCAGAGGCAATTGAGTGGGTCATCATTATTTCTGAATTGCAGGAGAAAAAACATCAAAAAGTGTTTTTGGGAGTCACTGCTGCTGTCAATCTCCCACTCTCACTTCAGCAGTGCAGGATCATCAGTTAGAAGGAAACTGATTAAATATCAAGCTCCACATACATCCTCTGCCTCTAAAACCAGTTTAAAGGCAGGAGGGGAACTGGTTGGCATTGGGTGTTCTGTGTTTTTGATTCCTTCTGCTTTGTGTACAAGGAAAGCAGAGATCCAGACCCCGCCGGTAGGTTCTGGCTGGATTGAGGACAAAGACTCCTTCTTGAAACTTGTGTAGTCCGATTGTTATCTGGCCAAGATCTTGCCTCTCTCTCCTTGCAGAGTTGATGAGAAGGAACTCACTCCAAACAGCTCAACACCACACGGCTCTGGAATAGCAGACATTGACTGGAAGCTGCCCTGACTAGTGGCCAGTAAGAGGGCTCAGATAAAATGTCCATTCTCGTTGGCTAGCAGAGCAGTGCAACTCCCCTCACAGCTGCAAGAATGCTTCTGGTTGGAGGGGGTTTTACTTCTGTACAAAGCAGCACCAAAGGACCCAGAGGACAGCCCAAAAGACAGCCCAAAATACAGCCACTAACCCTTCCTGAAAAAATAACCAGACTCTTGCTTGGGAAACTTGCACGCCTGACTATGACCCCCACCCCCAACACCTGACCTATGGGCCCTATTAAACACTTGCTAACCCAACTTACCCTGCCAGTCAGTTATTCCCCCATGGCTTCCCTGGCTGCAATTCCAAAACTCTGTATATAGTTAGTGTGTCTCCAAGGGAGGGGATGATGTTCTAAAGCAGGGGTCTCCAAACTTTATGAGATGAGGGCCATGTTAGATTTTTGAAGGGGCTTTGCGGGCCAAAGTGACTGTGAAAAAATCCAATATATGCAAATATATGCAACCCTCCCCTTTGCTCCTCCGGCTGCTGTTGTGAACCCTCCCCCTTTACTCCTCTGGCTGCTGCCTCACTCCTCCTCCTTTACTTCTCTGGCTGCTGCTGCGGGGGCACTCACCCCTCCACATATGAGGCTGCCAGCAGCAGCTAGTGGGGGGGGGGGGGGTGCCTGCTCAGCTGGAGGGCCAGACAAATCAAAGCAGCGGGCCGGATCCGGCCCCTGGGCCATAGTTTGGAAACCCCTGTTCTAAAGGCCTGAGTGTTCCTTGGACTAAGCTTTACCTTGTGGTCCTAAAACTGCTCCACCTCTCCCCGGAGACCCTTTACAGTGTGGGGGCACAATCATAAGCCTCCACTTCTGTTTGTACATTATATTAGGGGGTGGGTTTGACTGAAAGTGAGGCTACGGGCTTGATGGAGGCCAGTACATTTCCTATTCAATGCTGCATACCTTGTTCCCAGTGAATTTAAAATGTCATTGTGTTAGAGGGGCCATTAAGTAAGGTATAAGTGAAGTTTCACTAACTAGTGAAGCATGGCAAAGACATTCAACAAACAGCTGCACTGGAATAGTGTGCATCAGCTGTGTCAGCCACACACCCTTTGCTGGATTCCCCACAGACCAAGATAAAACAATTATACAGGCAAAAGGCTGCCCTTGTGAATGAATCCTTGGGAAGGGACTATGGTTATTGGCAAGGGCATTTTCCTTACTAACAACCAATTAGCTGTCCAAGCAGTCTAGGCACAATCCAACATAGTACTAGACTGCGAGTCCAAGGTCAGGTACCACCTCTTGCACCTGTGCACACAGGTAAAGGGAATGGAGGCATGTGGCAGAAGAGTAAAAAGGGCATCTTGGTGTTTGGGGGAGAGGGAGAATCCTCCCAACTCTTCTCCCCTTAAACAATATTAATAAAATAGCAGAGAGAACATGAATCTGTGGAAGGAGCTGAACTCTGGAGAGAAGGGAGCTTGAAACCAATGAGCTCAGCGATCGTTCCTATTGCAGAGAAGCACTGTAAGCATTACACAGTCAGTAGAGCATGAGAGGTATTGAATTAGGGTATTGTCTACACTACACAGCTTTGTCAGCAAAAGGCAGCTTTTCCAGCAAACCATGGAGGTGTATACACTGCAATGTCACTTTTGGTGACAAAACTTTTCAGTTCTGGAAACAAAATAAAACCCACTTGACGAGAGACACAGACTTTTTGTGCAAAAGTTTTGTAGACATAGTGCCAGTGTAGCCACTGTGCTTGATTTTATCACTTTAATTGGCCTCCAGAAGGTGTCCCACAATGCCCATCTTGACTTCTTTGGTCAGAAGTTCTAACTCTGTTGCCTTGCAGCCAGGTAAACAACCTTCCACCTCTCCCCCTTTAAAGCCCTGGGAATTTTTGAAATTCCACTTCCTGTTTGCTTAGTGTGCAGAACTCACTTTGCATCTTCATAACTGACCAAGGTGGCTCCATGCAGCAGATGCTCTCCGGCTTGGACCACTGCAGAGCTGTTGGATCTGCTCAGTATTTGGGGAAAGAAAGCTGTGCAGTCCCAGCTGCACTCCAGCCAGAGGAATTTTGATACCTACAGACAGATCTCTCAAAGCTTGTGTGAAAAGGGCTATGATCAGGACACGGTGCAGTACAGAGCAAAGGAGCAGTGGAAGGTCTACCAGAAGGCAAAGGAGGCCAACCATCGCTCCAGTGCTGTGCTGAAGACCTACTTTTTCTATAAGGAGTTGGATGCTATCCTTGGCAGTGACCCCACCTCCACTGCCAAAAGCCCCATGGATACTTCAGCAGGGCTGGTGCTGGTGGAAAGTAGACCTAATTCAGAGGTCGAAGTCCTTGACGAAGAGGTGGAGTTAGATGATGATGTGAAGGCCATGGCAGGATCGCCTGGTGGTGCATCCAGTCAAGAGCTGTTCTCCACTCCAGAGGTGTCTAGCCAGTCTCGGCAGTCACATTCCAGCAAGCAAGAAGCAGGAGAGGATACCTCTGGTACACGGTTTTGCTTTGTGAAGTGTAGAGGTGGGTTGAAGGTGTAGAAATGTACAAGGTTGGCTGTGTTTCTGTGTTGGACATTTTCCTGTGCAAGTAAGCAGTACGAGATTTCACAGGAATCCTAGAGAGAGATATTTAGGAAACTTTCCTGGAGGTACTTGGCAATCCTCTACTGAAAGGTCCTTGTCAGAGTTGCGTTGTCCTTCCCTCATTGAAAGAAACTTTACCACATCATTCTGCAATCACTTGTGCAGGGACTAAAGCAGCACATGGTTGAGCAGCCTAGGGACCGGGTTGGAAGCGGCAATGCACCCTTGCTTCCTTGCTTACTCTCAGGAGTGAGATATCTGCTACCATGGAAAAGGGTGGGAAAATTTAGAATATTGTCCTGCTGTCCCCTGTTGTGCCCCTCTAATAGCTCTGGTATCTGGCTGCTCAAAATCAAAAGCTAGGTGGTCTGTCTCAGCAATCCACCCCTGAGCAAACTTTTCACTCTTATCTTCATAAATATTGTGCAATGTACAACATGCAGCTATGACCACAGAAATATTAGCCTAACTGATGTCTAACCTGCCACAAAAGCATCGCCAATGTGTCTTTAATTTGCCAAACACTCATTCTACGGACATGCTGAACCTATTTAGCCTATTGTTGAAGTGCTCCCTACTGCTATCCAGGTTTCCCGTGTAAGGCTTCATGAGCCACAGCATTAAGGGGTATGCTGAGTCTCCCAGGATCACTGTGGGCATTTCAACATCCCCGACTTTAATCTTCTGGTTTGGATAGAAAGCCCCTGTTTGCAGCTTTCTGTACAGGCCAGTGTTCCTGAAGATGCATGCATTATGCACTTTCCTGGACCATCCCGCGCTGACATCAGTGAAATGCCTGCAGTGATCCACAAGCACCTGGAACACCATGGAGAAGTACCCTTTCTATTGCTGTACTCCATCGCGAGGTAATCCAATGCCAAAATTGGAATGTGTGTGCCATTTACCTCCACAATTAGGAAAGTCCATTTTTTAAAAGCTATCGACTATTTCACGCACATTTTCCAGACTCACGGTCCTTCATAATAGGATGTGATTAATGGCCCTGAACACTTGCATTAATGCAGCCCCAACGGTTGCCTTCCCGATTCCAAACTGATTCATGACCGACCAGGAGCAATCTGGAATCGCCAGCTTCCACACAGTGATTGCCACGTGCTTATCCATGGAGAGGGCAGCTCTCATTTTGGTGTCCTGGTGGCACAGTGCTCAGGTGAGCTCCACAGTTTCAGGAAGGTGGCTCTCCTCAGCTGAAAGTTCTGTAGCCACCTCTCATCATCCTAGACCTCCATGATGATATGATCCCACCACTCAGTGCTGGTTTCCCAAGCCCCAGAGTGACAGTCCACTGTGCGCAGCTGTTCCGTGAATGCAAAAAGTAATCTAATGTTGCTCCTATCCATGTCACACAGCACATCAGGCAATTGTGAATTCTGTTGAGTTAGGAATGTCACAATTAACAGCACTGCCATCTGGGATGTGTTAATGACTGGAAAGCAGTGCGGGATCCATCCTTACACTCAGAGAAGACAGGGTAAACAGCAAACAAGGACCATTGAAAAATTCAGCAAATTGAAGATGGAAGAACATGGAATGCTGTGATGGAAAGCAATGCATCATGGGATGTTGAGCCCAGACCCACAATGTGCTGCATTCCACTCAGCCTTCCCACAAGACCTAGACACAGAAGGTGGTGACCTGAAGTGTGGGAGTTTTCCACAGTTCACTGCTCTCACTGTCAATGCTACTGCGGATGTGCTCTCCCGACAGAAGGAGCATAGGGTGAACATGCAATACCGATTTGCTTATAGTGCTTTTTGACAGTTGACAAAACTTTTGCTGACAAGGCCTAGGATGCAGGGATGAGATACAAGGCTAATGTTGGGAATGGCATTGGAGCTTGGGTGGTAGTGGGAACTCACAGCTCCCCCACTGCCTCTCCCAGTGGGCCAGTATCCACTGCCCTCATTGTTAGTAACTATAACTGTCAGGGTAGTTCAGCCTGGAAAGCTTTTGTGGGTTCTGTGATATGAGGAATAAGTGATTAACAGACACCCTGTTGTCTGAATCATCCCAGAGCCAGCCGACTGCCATGATTCAAATTGACACAAGAAATCTTTCTAGCGAAGGAACAGACCACACTATCCTTTACTATGTGTTTGGTGTGCTGTAGCATTGCTCCTGTCAAACACTCTGAAGTTACAGTGGCTCTGCTAAGGAACAGCATAGGAGCACAGGCTGCAAGGGAACACACAACCACATATCAGCTCCAGCTCTTATCCAGCAGGAGGTGCTGTGAAGATTGGTAAGTAACACTGATTATGCTACAGTCCACAATTACTCCAGACTGCCCCCTAGGACTAATCCTTGGGAATGGGGTAGGAGTGCTGGGTCTAGGGCAATTCATACATATTACTATGTTGATGAAAGGTTAAAGTGCATTGATCAAGTGCATCCTTAACAGCAGCATGGCTATAGTCTTTTTAATAAGGTGACGATATTTCCCAAAGGGAAAATGGGACACTGGGTGGGCTCACCCAAGGCATCCCGAGCTGCCGGCGCAAGGCCCCTTCCCCCACCCCCACTCAGGGCTCACTGCAGGGGCTGGCCTGAGGGGCCTCCTCCTCCCACAAGCCACCTGGCATCACTGCACAAGCTCCGCGGAACTGTCGCAGTTGCTTGCTCCCCCTCCTGGATGTTCCTCTGCACCCCACTGGGGGGGGTGCACCCCTCTTTTTTGGTGAAAAACTGGGCATTTGCCCCATTTGCTGTTGCCAACTGATGCTCAGCTGGCAAGAGAAAATGGGACAAATGCCCAGTTTGGGGGAAGAAAAAAAAGAAAAGAAAAAGGACGCTCAGGCCTGGGCTTAAAAAGGGGACTGTCCCAGCCAAAACTGGACATATGGTCACCCTACTTTTTAAAGATCTCATCAGTTGGGTCAGATATCACAATTACCTGAATTACAAGCGTGAGGATCTCTTAAAAGAAGCAGGTGATCAAAGAGTCTGACTTTAAAGCGCCTATATTCTATCTTCAGGCAAAGTGTTTGCTACATGGAGTTAACATCCTGAAATGCTCGCACACAGCAGTGATGAGGAAGTACGGAGTCCCCTGTTCCACTGTTTTTGAATGGCTCATCCTACTATACATTTTTTAGTGTGGGAGAGAGGCTATTTCTCTTTAAATCACAGCTGGGGATAAAGCTAGTATAAGAAAGACCTTTTTTTGGGTTCTGTGATATGGGGAATAAGTGATTAATATACTCCCTGTTGTCTGAATCACCTCAGAGTCAGCCGACTGCCATGACTCAAATTGACAGAGGCAATTTTTCAATGAAGGAATAAACCACACAATCCTTTACTATGCGGTTGATGTGCTATAACATTGCTCCTGCAAAACACTCTGAAGTTAGTGTCTCTGCTGAGAAGTCACACTCATCTGGGTTTTGGGCCTCACGTTACAAGAAGGATGTGGAAAAATTGGAAAGAGTCCAGTGGAGGGCAACCAAAATGATTAGGGGCCTGAACAACATGATTTAAGAGGAGAGGCTGAGGGAACTGGGATTATTTAGTCTGCAGAAGAGAAGACAGAGGGGATTTGATAGCTGCTTTCAACTACCTGAAAGGGGGTTCCAAAGAGGATGACTCTAGACCAGGGGTAGGCAAACTACGGCCCATGGGCCACATCCGGCCCACATCACCGTCTTGCCCAGCCCCTGAGCTGCTGGGTGGAGAGGCTACTCCTAGTCCCTCCTCCACCTTCCCCTGGAGCCACACGGCTGCACGGGCAGCATTATGGGGGGAGGAGCGGAGGGGGAAGCTGCACGCTCTGGTGGTGTAGAATGTCTGGCTCCAGCCATGCTGCTCTGAGCAGCATGGTAAGGGGACATGGGGTTGGATAAGGGGCAGGGAGTCCCAGGGGGCAGTCGGGATGGGGAGGCGTTTAGATAGACGTGGAAGTCTATTAGGGGGTGGAGGTGTGGATAGAGGTTGGGACAGCCAAGGAACAGGGGTCAGTTGGATGGAGTGGAGGTTCAGGGGGAGCAGTCAGGAATGGGGGAGATGGGCCACGGGTGAGGTCCCGGGGGGGGGGGACAGTTAGGAGACAAGGAGCAGTGAGGGGGGCTTATATAGGAGATGGGGTCCTGGGGAGTTAGGGGTGGGGGTCTCTGGAGGGGGCAGTCAGGGGGACAAGGAGCCAGGGATTTTGGATCGGTCAGAGATTCTGAGGTGGGCAGCCAGGGGGTGGGAAGCCAGGGGGTGGGAGGGGATAGCACCGGGGGCAGGGCCAGTTTGTTTGGGGAGGCACAGCTTTTCTTGCCATACAATTCTGCGACCCTGATATGGCCCTTGGGCCAAAAAGTTTGCTCTCCCTGATCTAGACTCTCAGTGGTACCAGATGACAGAAAAAGTATCAATGGTTTCAAGTTGCAGTGGGGGCAGTTTAGATTGGATATTAGAAAAAACATTTTCACTAGGAAGGTAGTGAAGCACTGGAATGAGTTTCCTAGGGAGGTGGTGGAATCTCTTTCCTTAGAGGTTTTTAAAGTCAGGCTTGACAAAGTCCTGGCTGGGATGATTTAGTTGGGGATTGGTCCTGCTTTGAGCAGGGGGTTGGACTAGATGAGCTCCTGAGGTCCCTTCCAACCCTGATATTCTATGATGTACATCTTCCCAACTGTATAAATTTCAGTGACCATGACAAGGGACAAGATCACCCAGGCAGGTGGTGGTTAAATGGCTCCACCCACTCCTGCCAATGAATCTCAAAACCTGACTCGAGACATGCCAACGATTTTTGTCCTGGGGACTCCGTTGAGCAGTCTGACAAGCATGTTCATTTTGCAGTATGGGTGGGCCATGCTAAGGTCAAACTCATTCCAGTTGTGATCTAAACAGGATTCCAATGCAGATGTCCAGCAAGTTCAATCCATTATCACACTTCATAGCCAGACCCCAGGTGAGTATAAGAGATTTACAAGCCTGCATCTCAGGGGTGGAATGAGACATGTTTGATGCATTTTGTGTGCTGTAGCAACTAGTTCCAGGGAGAAGGGGTTAACACGTGTGAGAACAAGGACAGGTCTTTGCTACAGCGGCCATTGTGCAGCAGGCGGTGAGAGGCTGACCTATGGGAGAAATGCACTGTACCTGAGCAGCAGCCAGCAGGAAAGTACTGCCATCAGCCAGCTTCTTCTGCCAAGTTGGTCAAAATGATACTGGTACTGGCTGGACTAGAGCAGACCCACCTCTGAGAGTTTGGAGTTTGATTTGTTTATGGTGTGGAGGGTCTGAGTACACATAGGAAGAAAGAACACTGCGATCCGCAACACGCTGTGCTGCTGTCTGGCTTCCTGAAGTCAGCTTCACAACCCCACCCCACTCACGTGGGAGAGCAAGTCAAGGCCAGTTGGAAATACCCTTCTCTTCTCTCTTGCAGGGAGGGGAGGGAGGAGTGGCTGGTGCTGTTAAACTTGAAAGGATGATTCAGACAGAAAATGAGGAGGCAAAGCCAAGAACAGAGCAGCAGTGCCATAAACTGTATCTACCACCACAAGGGTTTACACTGACAAGGACCAGGTACTGGAATAATAAGGAAGCACCTGTGGCTATGCCTTGTTTAGACTATAACAGCAGTACAGTTCCACCAACAGTAGCCAGGGAGGGAGCGTGTCATAGGGTCCGCACAGGATTCTCTGGCTTTCCCATGTCCTGTGTCCTGGCTTTTCACAAATAAAGGTCTCCACACCCTTTTCTGGTGCTCTCCAAGTGTCCTTTATTTACAGTGCAGGTCTAGTGGTTTTGGTGCAAGAAAAGTGCTCCCCATGTCCCCAAGTTACCCTCTCTGTCCTGGTTCCAGGGTCTCCAGGCCCGAGGCACCTTGTCCACAGTGAGGAGACAGAGCAGCAGCCTCCTGTCTCACAACCTAACTGAATAGGGCTCAGGGCTTTTCTAGCCCTCTCAGCTCCCAGCCTCAGCTGTACCCATTTAGCCCAGCCTAGTGCTGTGAGCTAGTCCTCATTAGGGCTCCCAGCTGGCCACTCCCTGCCTCTGCCCCAGTCCTCCTGCCAGAAAGCAGGGTTTAGCCTGCAGGGGCAGGGCATTCACGGGGTTTTTACCCTTGCCCTTCCACAGAGCACTAGCACAGATCAGGTGCTAGCCTGGGTCACAGACCTTCTCTGGCCAAGTTCAGGTGAAATGGCACACCTGGTGCCTTGTCTAGGCTAGGACTCCCACACAGTGCTAACCGTGATGGGACTTATCCAGGAAAAGGACTAGTGCACAGACAACATTGGAGCCTTGTCTACATTAGCATAACTAACCCAAGCAATGGGCACTGTGCAGTTTGGTCCTGGGCTACATTTGCAATTAGTGTTCAGAACTGGTTCAATTTCTCCCATTCTGGGCATCAGTTGTCAGCATCCAGTAATTCTGCACATGAAGCTAAGGTCCTAGAGTCCTGGTTGGCACCACTGTGAGGAAGTGCAGACTAATACACCCAGTTCAGTCCTCTGCATGGTTTGAAAACTTGCTTAGGCCTGGCTCAAAGCTGCAGGGGGAGGAAACAAGCAAAGAACAGAAGCGACAAAGACTAACAGGGCTACCTCTCTGATTCTTGACATCAAGAAAAGAATAGTCAAGTGGCAGCCCACCTGCCAGCTCACCCAGAAAAGGTACAAAGAGGGAGTGAGAGTTCGGAATGGGACTGAAGCCCCTGCTGGGATGTGTACAAAGGCAAACAGCTTTCCTGCTGCTCTTTGGAGTAGACCGTAACTCCTGATTTGCTGGTGGGAGGATTTGTTAGCTGACGTGAAATGGTACCAGAATCAACGTCCTACTGCTGTGTGTGACAGTGCTTGCAGCTTCCAAAGACAGTGGGTGTGGGGTGGAAGAAGGTGAGCACAACTAGCATGAAATCGGCATGTGCCATTCTAAAAGCTATCCTGTTAATGCACCTCCAACCTCTGTCTCTTCAGGAGAACTTATTCATCTTCATTATACACAGTTACATGTTAGCATTCCTTGGAGATGTCACACTTGCCTTCCACAGCACAGGGCTTTTTCCATGAACTCCTACAGGAACAGGCAAGTACAGATCCATCATAGGAGAGCAAGCCTCCAAATTTCTGATATTGCCAGTCAAGCATGCAACCTCCTCCCAGTTCCCAAACAGTACAGCTTTAACTCTTACAGCTACTTGCACATAAAGCTCTATAGCACCCACAGTTGCTGCAAAGCCCAAGATTAGACTTTCTGGGCTTGCTGACCCCAGGTTAGTCATCTGTAAAGCCCTTGCACTAAAGGAGTTTTAGGTTTGGGACATTTCCTGCTCTCCAGCACTAGCTTGTTGTGATACGTCCTTAGCTAACCTCAGAGAAACCCCTATTCCTACTGAGACCTCATTAGCCACTGATACATTTACACTAGCGTCACTGTTTACTAAATCTTGGGCTTTTTGGCTAGTAGAAGCAGTTTTTCTTTTAGCTGGCATCAGTCACAGGTAACTTGCTCATCTCATCTGAGATCAGTTGAAGAGTAGCCTCTAGTGGCCAGACCCTAACTTTACACTAAACATCCTCCCCATAGCATTCTTACTAGGCAGGAGCAGAGCGCTACAGAAATGCTTGTTTCAGTGATCCCTTACAGCAGGGGTGGGGAACCTTTTTTCCACCAAGGGCCATTTTGACCCTTATAAAGTCCTCCACGGTCCACTCCCCTTCCCCCCACCCCCCAAAGCCCAGGCTGGCAACGGGAGCTGAGACCCCAGCTGGCAAGGGGCCAGCAGGGGAAATCCCAAAGCAGTGGCAGGTGGAGTCCTTAGCCCTACACTGCTTTGGGGTTTTCCCCCACTGGCCCCTTGCCAGCCAGGGTCCTGCCGCCTGCCTGACCCGCCCAGCCCAGTCTCTCCCCCCCCCAAACCTCCTTCCCTCCCACCCCCCCAAATGACCCACCCAGCCCGGTCTCTCTCCCCCAAACCTCCTTTCCTCCAACCCCCCCCAAATGACCCACCCAGCCCGGTCTCTCCCCCCAAACCTCCTTCCCTCCCACCCCCCCAACTGACCCACCCAGCCCGGTCTCTCCCCCCAAAAACCTCCTTCCCTCCCACCCCCCAACTGACCCACCCCCCAACTGACCCACCCAGCCAGGTCTCTCCCCCCCCCAACTGACCCGCTCAACCCGGTCTCTCCCGTTTCGCCGCCTGGCAGTGGGTGGCTCCTTGTTTCGCCGCCTGGCAGTGGATGGCGGTGCGGCGCGTCCCGGCCCCAGCTCTGAGCCGTCCCTGGCCGGCGGCGGCAGCGGAGCATGCGGCGCGTCCCGGCCCCAGCTCGGAGCCGCCCCGGGCTGGCGGCGGCGGTCCGTGCGGCGCTTCCAGGCCCCAGCGCGGAGCCGTCCCTGGCCGGCGGCCGGACGGAAGGCTTTGGCGGGCCGTATACGGCCCGGAGGCCGGAGGTTCCCCACCCCTGCCTTACAGTCAGACAGTCCCCATCCTGCTCTTCACAATACATTTAAAGAGCAGCTTTACCTAAGAAATTACTGTGTAAAAATGGCACTCTAAGGCGCCATACTGTCTCGGCTCTCTACATAAAATGTGCTGCTATCACTGTTTTTTTTTTCTAACAGCCAGCTCCAGAGACTCCCCCCTTGGTTCAGAGTTTCAAATGAGCTCCTTCTGTCTCATGCATCATCACCAGTGACTGAGGCTCTGCAAGCCAAATTATGTCATAAGTGACACCCATGCAACAACAGGGGGAGGGATAGCTCAGTGGTTTGAGCATTGGCTCCCTAAACCCAGGGTTCTGAGTTCAATCCTTGAGGGGGCCATTTGGGGATATGGGGCAAAAATCTGTTAGATGATTTAATTGGAGTTTGCCCCTGCTTTGAGCAGGGGGTTAGACTAGATCAGGGTTTCTCAAACCGGGGGCCCGAGTGTTCCCAGGGGGCTTGCGAGCTCCCGGCGCCACTTTAAAGCCGCCGAATGAATTACTTCCGCATTCAGTGGCTTTTCGTCAGACGTGCAGAGCTATTTCGGTAGCGCTTGGCATAGCGGCCAAATGTGGAAGTAGTTCATTCGGTGGCTTTTTGGAGGACATACAAGGGTCACGCCACCGGGCAGCTGAAGAAAAAAGGGTCGCGGTTCAGGTAAGTTTGAGAACCGCTGGACTAGATGATCTCCTGAGGTCCTTTCCAACCCTGATATTCTATGAACACTATCCAATGATGCCAGTTGCACCTGTGCAAATCCATTAAAGACCAACAAGGCTCTAGATGGCACTGATTGAGAACCATCTGAAGACAATGGGGCTGCCTAAGCATTGAGGACACAATGTGTTGTGTAGAACATCACTTAGTGGTGATGATAAGTGAGATACTCAGAGTGCAGCTGGACTCAAACCTCATCCAGGAAATATAACTGAACTGGCAACTGGTGCTGAGCACTGTTTAAGTGCAACCAAGGATAAACCACCTGGAAAGAGGGAGAGGAAGGATGATCTTGTGATTAACACACTGCAATGGAATGTGGGAGATCTGGGCTCAATTCTCTGCTCTGCCACAGACTTTCTATGTGACTTGGCCAAGTCATTTAATCGGTCCCTCAGTTTCCCGTCTGTAAAATGGAGATACCAACTCTTCCTTCATAACTTCATAACTGCCTGTATGTGAACACTTCTACTGCCTGCATCCGACGAAGTGGGTATTAGCCCACGAAAGCTCATGCTTCAAAACTTTATAGTTAGTCTTTAAGGTGCCACAGGACTTTGTTAACTCAACTCTTCCTTGTAGCTTTTGAAAGTGGTTATGTCTCATGATGCAGAGCAAGTGCCTACTAGAAAATCTGGCTTTAGAACAAGAAATCTGTACCAGACAGCTTTCCTGAAAGGGTAAAGCTAACAGTTTATATGTTTACATTTTATTTTAATAATTCAACCCAAATTCTGTGCAGTCACATAAACACTCAACACTGACATGAATGGAGGGCATAGTTACATGACCTGGCAAGTCACAAGTAGACAGCACTACAATCACTTGGAGAAAAATGTCACTCAGAATATAATTTGCAGTCACATCACCTACAAACAGACTCATACAAAATTCATCTCAAAACAAGAGTTGGCTCAGAAGACTGTGTTATATCACAGTGCTGAGACAGTATCTGAGCCCTCTATGCATTTTGTGCCCTGGGGATTCCAGATGTGGATTGCAACAGCTGACTGTTCCCTCTGCCCCAGCTTCAGGTAAGGTCTTGGTCTCTGCCCATTTGTGATATCACAGTAAACTCCAATTCCCCAGGATTTAAAACCCAAACCAGAAAGAGGTGAATCAGTAGGTACTAGGTTTTCAAACACACCAATGCTGGGATTATCAGCTGATTTGATATGCAAGAAAATTATTTTTGGGGGCCAAAAGATACTTATGCTGATACAAGTTTAACCCTTTCAGTAACATTCAGTCTATTTTTCTCCACAGAAGAGAATGTAACACACAAGGAGGCTCCTTGTCTGTCATCTCTCTGGTGAGGAACAGAAGATGGAAGGTGACTATCACAAAAAAGTGCATGATTATCAGACAGCAATTAGCTTTCCAGAGGTTTCCAGTGACACAGCACCCTGGGTGGGGTAACTTGGCTTCTGTGCTGCAAGTCGGTCAGAGGCTATTTACAGTGCTTTCAGCCCATTTTCAGATGCCTACTGGAGGCGGGTGGTGATTCTAGTCTTCTCTGGCCTTCCTCATCCCCAGAAAGCTTCTGTCTAATAGAAAGTTACAACTCAGAAATGGGTTCCCAGGAAGCCAGAGATGCTCTTAAAGAGCAGCAGCTGCATCTCAACAGCTAGAACCGTAGCTCCACACTAACCGCATAAATTGAAGGGCACTGATAACACGCAATACCACCACCAAAGGGACACGTCGTCAAAGGCTGTTCAGAGTTACAGTGAAGTAACTAGTCATTCTGCACACTTCCCAGCGGGAGCCGATCTCTGAGAAGTCACCCACTCTAGCAGTCTTCTCAAAAACTGGTCTATGTACCCAGCCCCTAGAGCTCTGCATGTAACATACACACCACTGCTCACTGATTTACATGAACCTGGATGGATTTCTCTTTAACATCAGTTTTTAATCACAGACTGAAGATGTGTCTTTCCCACTGGACAGGAAGGGACAAGTCCTCAGCTCATAGCGCCACAACTCTGAGCTGCCTTAGGCTTACAAAGAAATATTATACATGAACATTTACATATAAAAGGAGCATTCGTTTTTATGGAATAACTACAAAAGGAGAATACTAAAGACAGCTTTGTCTAATACAATTCCTCTTGCTTGCTTGTTGTGGCTTCTTGGTCAGGTTGGGTTATCCAGATGCTGGACCTGCGTACATTAAATTGGTCTTCCGGGATTTTATTTCCCAAGTACTCACCCTAATGAGATCTTTTAGCACCATATCCTGGTAAAACAAACTGCTGCTGCAAATACATTCCTCCTAAGAGAGTGATATGAACACAGATGGCTGTCAGTAGAGGGGTCACTAGTTTCTCCATCCATCTGGGCAAGGGGAGAAGTTACTTCTAGCAAAGCTTCACTGATTCGTGTCAGCCATTTCTTCCAGAAGTGGGGTTCATGCAGTGGAACCTTTTTGCACATAGATTATCCTGTACTATCAATTCCCCTTCCCTGCCACTTCTCCCTCCACCCCAAATTACCTGGTGAGGTAGTGTTTGTTCCAAGTCATAAGAGTATCCTTCCCTTCCCTCAAATTGAAAGGCCTGTGACTAGACACAGACTGCCTCATGAGAAGCTACTCACCACAGACTCCCATTACCCAATGTGGTGAGCTCCTTTAAGAAGGAAGTGAAGACTCTGCTATGGTCACCTGCAGAAATAGGTTAACAGGCCATCTACATAAGTTTCTTAGGGTGTCTCTACACTGCAGCTGTGAAGTGTGATCCCCAGCCCAGGCAGACATTTGTGCTTGCTCAGCTCGAGTGCACAGGTTAAAAATAGCAGTGTGAACACTGGGAGGGGTGGCAGCTCAGGCTAGCCACTCAAGCCTACCCGAGCCTGCAGGTCTGAACATGGGTAGATAGCCTGACCTGCTGCATGTGCCACAACATCCACATTGTTATTATCAGTGCACTAGATTGAGCTGAGCTACCCCAAGTCTGTCTATGTGTGCTGGAAATCACCTCCCAGCTGCAGGGTAGAAATACCTTTGGGGGTTCCTTGTGGGCCCTCCGTGTTGGAAGGATTTGGGGCATCTGCTGCTTCTACACAATGCAATCCTGGCAAAGGTCAAAACTGGGCTTTTCATTGCTGCTAAGAGGCAGATGCCCAAATGCCAGTGACTTTCAGTAGGATTTGGGTGCCTACCCCCTGAGGGTTCTTTGAAAAACCAGCCTACTATTCTAAAGCTAAGTTTGCTGTCGTCTCCTATTCAAGCAGTTTTGTGGGGTTACGTTTCCACCCTAGCAGTCTGGGGGGAGGAGTGGGGTAGCGCTCAAGTCTAGCATGTGGGAGAGGTGGGGGAAGGCAAGAAAACCTGAATATCTCTGGATGTGTTTTGCAGACAGATTTAAATGAAGAGAATTGCTTTAATGTGAAAGTCTCCCACTCTTGCCAACCCAGAGCTCAAGGGACAGGTGATATCTTAATTACCTGAAAGTTACTGCTAAGAACAAACTGTACACAAGCTGGAAGAATGAAGAAAAGGGGAGAAAATATTTAAGAGACTCTCCTCCCCCCAGATAATCAATGCATTTTCTGAATTAATCCTTTGCCCAAGGAAGTTGATAAGATGCCATTAAGCATTAAAAGTGATATGACATTTGCTTTTCAATATCCTACAGATAGATGGACACCTGACAGTGCTTATAGAGAGCAAGGTACAATCACGCAAGGTTCTTTTCAGCCAACAGCCATTGGTGCAGGTGGATGATATAATCTGTTACCAGCTCAATTAATAGACACATGGCTAGGAATTACCACTAGTTTCTTTTCAGTCTGAAAAGAACTTGCTTTGAGAAACAGGCATGAGAGCTCTGTATGGAAAGTTAAAGGCACCGTAGAGATTTTACAGGGCCAGCTACTAGGAGATGACCCACCCACACCAGAGCAGTTAATGACGTAACTGTTCACAGATCATGGACCTGAGCTTGTTCTACATGGCCTGTGCTTAGCAGCATTGCCGTGGGTTCATCAGAAGACTTAACTACAGTAGAAACCCGCAATACCATGCCCTCGCGGTCCATTTTTTTGGACCCTGATCATTGCGGTATTGCAGGGTTCTACTGTATCACTCTTAACAATATGCAAATAGGGACAGCCAGGCCACAGTGGAGTCAGACCTGCCACACCTAATCCTCTCAGCTTGCTTAGTCTCTCTTTGCAGCCTAACTACTTTGGTAAAAATGTCAATATTCCATCCTGGCATAGGAAACCGTCCAAACCCTCTAGGGCAGAGGTAGGCAAACTGCGGCCCGTGGGACCGTCCTGCCCAGGCCCTGAGCTCCCGGCTAGGGAGGCTTGCCCCCAAGCCTCTTCCCCAAAGCCTCAGCTCGCTGTGCAGCCAGCTTTCTGGGTAGCAGGGCTACAAACTCCTGCTGGGTAGCATGGCTGCGAGAGCCACCAGTGTAGTGTATTAAATTGTCTTCCATAGGAATGTGCTACTTACGGTGTAGTATGTATGGCTGCCACTCCTGGTGATCTGAGCGGCATCATAAGGGGACAGGGAAGAGGTGGTGGTTGGATAGGAGTGGGAGTCCCAGGGGGCCTGTCAGGGGGTGGAGGTGTGGATAGGGGTTGGGGCAGTCAGGGGATGGGGGGTTGGATAGGGGATGGATCTTGGGGGGGATTGGGGCAGGTGGTCCCAGGAGGAGATGGTCAGGGGATAAGAAGCAGGGGGAGTTAGATGGGTTGGGAGTTATGAGGGGGGCAGTCAGGGGGCGGGAAGTAGGTGGGGGCGCAGACCAGGCTGTTTCAGGAGGCACAGCCTTTCCTACCCTGCCCTCCATACAGGTTCAGAACCCCGATGAGGCCCTCAGGCCAAAAAGTTTTCTCACCCCTGATTTAGGGCCAGAACCCTTCCTGGAAGGGACAATTAGCGCCTCAGATCAGTTTTGTTACAAGTCATCTGGGATGGAAACTCCTGCTGACTGATCTTAAGGGAGTACTGAAATGAACTATTTTTTACTAGCTGAGCCAGTTGCTATTTAAGAACCCCATTAAATGAAATTTAAGAACCCCAACAGTGCAACTATGGAGGTGGACATGTGCCCCATGGCTAGTGCACGCTATCACTTGGAAGATAAAAGAGGCTTAGTTGAGTCAATTCAGATCTGGAAACTGACCCTTTAAGCAGAGGCAAACTTCACTCACTCACCTTCCATGTGCTTCTGCTATGCGCAGAACACAGTATTGCAAAGTCCACAGCATCTCAGATGGTATGTATGGGCTGTCAGTCAATGGCATCTATACTCACAGGCACAGGGAGGCCTTTTCAAGGTGAGTAGCAAAACAAGCTGGAACCACAGGTGCGAAAGATTCTAACAGAATATTTGTTCAGATTTAACTCTGACAAATGTATATTTTTCAGACAGAATAGAATAGTCTGTTCCTGCATCCAATACTCAGCAAGGTCAGAGCCCAGGATTCTGGGTTAGCTACACCACAGCAGTCCTCTCCATGGATGCACAGAGCAAGGACAATGCTTCCTTGTTCCTGCATGAGTGCTTGTGGTGTTACTAGCTCTTGCAGAAGTGATGCTGATCCAACTAGCGAAAGATTCTGATTACAAACAGACTGTCTGATGTTCATCTATCATTTTAAAAGGGTGCATTTATTTACGATCCGTTACTGACCTGGGTTCTTATGGAAGGGCTTCTGCCAATGGCATCACAAATAGCTGTTCATCTTCCAGGATAACCTTTGCCAGTGGGTTCTTGAGAGGTAGTGCCCTGCCAAAGTCACACAACTGTCTGCCAGTCCCTTTAGATGTCTTAGCCAGCCTCATCTGAGCCAGTGGATTCTGAGGAGATCTTGCACAGCCTAGGTAAGAGTTGGGCCACTGATTTTCACTGCGTATTTTGATCTCCCTTTATAAAAAAAATGCATCTTAAAAAAGGTAATTATCAAAATTCTCTATTTTAATGCAATTGTTGTCACTCTATACCTGATCAGGAAACAGTGCTCTCTCTCCCCTCCATCTGGCTGCAGAACTCACCCTCACTAGTGATCACTTTGCTGAAGTACTCAGTGGAATCTCTTGATCCTCCGTTGAGTTGCACAGACTAAGCCAGGAAAGGACATGTCTCAAAGCTGGACTGCTAACTTCAGGTGTCAGGCAATGGGAAATCATTTCCAGTCACCAAGCGTGTCTGCGGAGAAGGGCTGCCAGAACTCTCAGGCAAGAAGAAAGGACTATTTCACCTGTCCAACTTACACCATGAGGCATCACTGGCAAAGCATGGCTGCATTTTATGCAGAGAGAGCACTAGTCTCTCCAGTCAATAGGCAGATTCAGGTGCTATAGAAACAGCAACGCCTAGAGCCTGTCTGTGGAACTAGCACATTCCCAGACACAAGACTGAATTGATAGATGTAATCATGTTCTGTCTCTGTAGGCACTCTCACTCCTTATCTGCTTCTCTGTGGAGAAGACATTGAGATTCTGTATCCAGTTGCTAATTTCCTGCCTGGCTAGTTATCACTCCGGGTGAAAATTCTCATGTCAGCTGCCAGGAACCATGATAAAGGGGAAGAGTTTGTGCCCTGCATATAGGCTGCTGGCTTTTAGCTGCCTGGGTCATAATATTACAACTGGAAGTCACAATTCTGATATGTAATACGAATGTAAACAGAAAGCCAGTTCTTTGAGGAAGTGCTTTCCCAGACTTGATGCTTCCTACAGAGGGGCAGACTTTGCAAGCAGATTAAGAACACAAGCTTTCAGATGTGGGGAAAGACAACAATTAGTCTTTGTTCCTTACAGAAGCTTTGCTGACTTGCTCAGGAAAGGGTGCTGAAAATGGATACATGGATCTTCCTGATGGGTGGACCCATATGCACTCAAATGATTTCATAAACCAATATTCTGTGTCAAATATTTTCTAAACCAATGTTCGCAAACTGATATCATTGGCATGAGCCAGGCACTGTACAAGCCACACACAGCTCTGCCAATATACCTGCATCCTGATGAGCAATACACTAATGTACCAGTCCTGACCTCAGAGACTGATTCCATACATGTCCACTCAGGACTAGAAGAAGATACCCACATTTCCACTTGTTACCTAAATCAGGGTTTGAACCCAATTTGCCAATTTGGTTAATTAAAAGGAATTAACCAGATGCACCACCTAGCCCTTTACATGTTGCGTATAAGGAACAACTGTAAACAACTAAGTCCTGCATTTAGTGTGCTCCTTAATAGCTAAGCTAGGAGCCTAGTGGACTTTTTATGCTAGATTATGTCTTGAGAATTCTGAGATGTCTGACAGGCTCATTGTTTTGATGATGGTTATAGCCTCAGACATTCATAGTGTCCTTGAAGCCCCACACCTCCATGGCAGAGATCTGGAAGTTTTCAGAGCACAGTGGCAGATTATTGAAAGTATTGCAGTGGCTGGTTCTCCCATGGTTCAGGTCTGCATCAAGGTAGAGGGCTTGGCCATCACCACCTCCTACAGAGAGAGGAAGAACACAAATGTAACATTACTTTTGCATTTCTCAGGATGTGAAACTTACAGCTACACAGAGAAGAGGTTTGATGCCCTTAACCTGCAGGGACAGCTGGAATATAGGAAGACCCACCACAACGTTCAGCTGCTGTCTTTTAGAACCAAGGACACACATTTCTATGCATGAATTCTAATGAAGCTAGCAGAACTGCAAGTGACTATTTTGGCAAATTCATGGAAGACAACCCAGGCAGTTTGGCTCCACACCTGCTTGCCTTCATTGATTTTTTTATTTCCATGTTTTTTAAAAACAAGGATCCAGGAAGTCACTAACTGGTTATCTGAACTTGAATTAAATAGAACAAGTGACAAATCAAGATAGAATTCCCTCAGACAACTTATTGAGCAATATCAAACTGGGGAGAGGGACAAAGCAGGGTACTAAAAGGGACTGGTAGAATCTTCTAGATCATTGTAAAAGATATTCTCAAGTTACTGCATGTTGATCAGATCTGCGAGAGATCGGGCATAGAATATTGCACAGATCTTAGTGGGATAAGAAATTCAGTTAAATTAATTTAGATAAATTAACATACTTGTTGAGAGAGAGATGACAGACTCCCAGTCAAAACAAAATGAAGGGTGTTGTCTGAAGAGCAGTTACACAAGAAAAGCAGTTAAGATAAGGCACAATATACTTGAGGGGTCAGTGCACTGGAAATCCTGTTCTGTGTCAGAGACTGGAGAAGGCAGGAATTTCCACATACAAATCTGATGCACTAAAATGGATGTAACTAGTACCACCTCCCGTAATAACAGCGTTTGTGATGAGCCACGATACACCATCACTGGTCTCCAGTTGTCATGTGCGCTCTAGCTTTCAACTGAGCTTGTGTTGTGAGCTGGTTGAGTTTGGAGCAGCCCACCTCACAGTTGACTATACTGCACATTACTAAATAGGAATCAGTAGGCACTAGATATTACAGCTGAAGTCCTGATCTGGTAACCATCGGACTAGATGCTCTTAAAGCAGGTCTCTTCCAAACCTGTTATCAGACTTTAGTAGATGCACTTTAAAATTGTGGCTGTCAGAAAAACTGTTCTGGGGGGAACGTCTCAGTACATAACTGTTGCCTGCATTTCCAATCATAACTGACGATTTTATTAGCCAATAGGCTTTTCCAGTCAGCAGCACTGAAGACTCACTCCAGTTGCAGCAGAGCAAGCTGCTGTATTCTAGTTCACCTCGTGCTTCAACACCAGCTTATTGACAGCTAAATCCGTATTCCAGAATTATTCACAATCTCGTGTGTAGCAGAACATAGGTGGAGCTGTGCCAGCAGCATCTAGTCCTTACAATGTTTTCTCTTTAGAAGTGTGATATCCAAGTTTTGATACAAAATTTGCCAGAGCAGGATGTTTTCAGTCACTTTTCTCACTCTAGCTAAAATAGGAATGGCATAAATGCTACAAACAGCTTGATTGATTTTTTGCTGTGATAGGCAGGAAGAGCTGACAGGATAATTGCATGGATTCAGCACAGACTTACCTATGATGATGCACTCATTGCTGCCAGCCATGAACATGGAAGCGGTTTTGGAAGGCAAGTTGAAGTGACGAGCAGCTAGGAAAGGGGAAAGACGATCCGAGGAGTCCGAGGGGATGCTGCTGGAGGACAGGACAGCGGAAACCTGCATGGACTTAGCCCCCGGCTCAGAAGCAGTCATGGCCAGTTCGGGGTGCTTGATTATCACCCACTCATAGCGTTCCACTTCTGGCTGCAACTAGGTGAGAGAAGAAGAGAAGACAGCCAGGAATCAGTGAGCATGTTACTGCATGTTGATCAGATCTGCGAGAGATCGGCATAGAATATTGCACAGATCTTAGAGGGATAAGAAATTCAGTTAAATTAATTTAGATAAATTAACATACTTGTTGAGAGAGAGATGACAGACTCCCAGTCAAAACAAAATGAAGGGTGTTGTCTGAAGAGCAGTTACACAAGAAAAGCAGTTAAGATAAGGCACAATATACTTGAGGGGTCAGTGCACTGGAAATCCTGTTCTGTGTCACAGACTGGAGTAGGCAGGAATTTCCACATACAAATCTGATGCACTAAAATGGATGTAACTAGTACCACCTCCCGTAATAACAGCGTTTGTGATGAGCCACGATACACCATCACTGGTCTCCAGTTGTCATGTGCTCTCTAGTGAGCGTTCTGAATACGAAGCAAACCTGGAATTGTTCAGACACTGCCAGTACCACTGGGGAGTCATTCAGACGAAGCCTTTGTAATAAGATATGAGGACTTCAATAGCTCAGATATAGGCAGGAGGTATATTGTAGGAATGGGTGGGTAAAATTCTGTGGCCTGCATTTTGTGCAGGAGGTCAGACTAGATGATCATAATGGTCCCTTCTGACCTTAAAGTCTATGAGTCTATAATGGACAGGAATGGTGCTAGAAATACCTCTGCCTTGTACAGGATTGAGAATAAGACTTGGTAACACGTGGTGGTTTCTCATATGGCATGAATCCACATCCAGGTCTTGTGAGAATCATTCTGTACTCAGGAGAAAGGCCCTCCCCATAAAGTTGAATAGGAAATCTCCTACCACATCCTTTCATAAGGGATTCCATAGACTTTAAGGCTAGAAGGGCCCGGGCTGGATCACAAGCTTTTCAGCCCATATATTCCACTCTAAATGGAAAAGGGGTGTTACTGATTAGCTATTAAAATCCTGTCATCTCCATTCAATATTGAGGCAGAGCTGAAATTACTACTTACCCTGAATACAAAGCACTCTCCTGTCCCAAAGAAACTCAGTTTATTCCCTCCTCGCTTGCGCTCGCTCCAGTCAGTTGACAAATAAGCACCACAGACCTAGAGCAAAGGGGAAGGTCAGGAGGCTTTTCACCAGTTACTTCTAATAAAGAGTGGTGGGGGATGGGGCCGAGCACGGGGCCAGCGCCCCAAGAGCAGAGGCCCGGATGCAGAGCCTTGGGCATAGGACCAGCAGCTAGGACCTGAGCCCCAGGTACAGGGCTAGGGAGCGGAGTCCAAGGCATGGGGTGGCCCCAGGTATGGGGCCCTGGCGCGGAGCCCCAGGTACAGGGCCAGCAACGTGGGCCCTGAAACACCCCCAAAACCTCTTTTACCCATGCCAATGTCAGCACCAGCAGAACTTCTCCTACTGCTGAGACCCATGCTATATAATAAAAGGCCAGAGGATGTTTGTCCAAAGGCGTCATGCGCAGTAGAGACGGCCCGGACAAACAGCATGTTGGGATTTGTAGTTTGGCGGCACAAAATGGCCGCCACGTGTGTGCTGCCGCGAGCCATAGAGACGGCTTGGACAAACAGCCTGCAGGGAGTTGTAGTTCGGTGGCACAAAATGGCCACCGCATGTGCGCCACCGCGAGCTGTAGAGACAGCCCGGACAAACAGCATTAAGCACTTTGGCCCATGTACATGTGCTGTTACACTAGTTAGCAATAAGTAGCTTTGCTAGCACAGAAAAGGCTAATGAAGCTTACATAGGAGATAACAAAAAGGTGGCCCGATACTGGAATCTGCTCATTAAAAGCAAAAAAAAAAAAAAAAAAAAACCAAACCCAACACAATATCTGAAGGGAAGTGGGGAAATTAGGAAATTATTTTTTCAAGCTTCTACAATGTAATTATAAACATGGAAAGTAAAAAACAGATAACAGACAGTGTCCTTTTAAACTATTAACATTTCTCCCCTTCCTTCCTTTTCTTCCTTATTTTCTAAGGGATCACACAACAGATCACTATTTGCTATCTGCACGCAGAAGCCAGCAGACCTGCACGGCTAGAGTTAATAGCACTTTATAGGCCAAGAGGCAAATAAAGTTTGATGGGAGATGTACTCTTTCCCCTTCCTCTGGATATCATGGGCACCACATCAGCCACTTACCTAGTCACCGTGGCCTGAGGAATAGAAACAATGGGCCAAATTCTGCTTTAATTTACTTGCATGCAAACCCAATGAAACTGACCCCTGCAGACTGTAATGGCACTACATGTGAGCAACAAAGCACAACGAGGCCTCCACTGCTGCAGGTGTTTGGTGTAGCCACCCAGCAAGGACATAACCAGAGAGAGAAACCCACAGGCTGCAGCAGGGGGTGAATATTGCAATGGAATACTGTATTTAGCAGCAGGCCCTCATTCTCTGTCACGAGAGGACCTTCACTCATGTGCGGTGGCTCACCTCAGAGAAATTTCACTGCTATTGTGCATTTGGTTTTATCACAACCATAAGATCAGCACTCTTATTTTTGTGTGTGTGGTGTAATAGAAAATCCAATACTGCTTTCCCTTTTGAATACTGCTACTGTAACAAGTTATTCTTGAGCTAAAAGGAAAATACCTTCTTTGGATCACAAATGTCCACTTCAGCACAATCCCACAAACTCTCGATTCAGTCCTCATCCTAACAGGGGTCTCTGTGGAAGTTACTGCAATCGGATACCATTGCCACCATCACATATGGACTACAACAACAGGAATGCCAGACCTGGACCCTGCTTAAGGTATTTAATCTGGTATAAAGTTTACTGGAAGTCCCTCATGGCTAGTGAACAACACAGGGAGTACCCCAGTGAAAAGCATGTGGCCATAAGAAATGAATTTCTACACCATCTCCTTCATTGTATAACAAACTGTATAGGACAGGATGGGTTTTAGGCAACCAAGTGGTAATGGGGGATCACTATTTCCTCAGTTACGTTTTACCCTACTTACCTCTTTGGCTGTTGTCTTGATCACAAGGAGAGTTGGTTCATGTCCTTCGCTGTGAGAATAGAACCTGGTATGTGAAGAAATTGATCCTTAAGCAAACAGCTCACTGCTTACATTAACTGTTGCATGTGAACAGCAGTGCCCACACTACCTATCCAGCCTAAGATTTGTTTGCTGGCATGAGGTACAATGATTGCTCGGCACTGACTGTACCACTGCCAATGTCTCCAACAATACAAAGCAGAGGATAGCAGCAAGTTCTGAAAAAGACTAGGGGCCTGATTCTCCATTGCCTTACTCCTTGCAGAGACACCTAAGCAGAGTGGGAAGAAGAGACTACTGAATCGGAACAGTGTCATTTTACAACCACTTTGATCAGGGGTAAATGGCTATGCAAGGTACCAAACGGCAGAGAATCAGGCCCTGTGTGGTGGTGTCATGGTGTATGAAGAGCTTTTTGCCTCCACAGGCAAATGCTGAAGCTCATTCCTCTCATTTATGTGTGTCACTCTCACAGGCACTCTGTGCAGGGGCAGAAGAGGAAGGAATCCTTCTCTTGGTAATTCACTCTTTGTAGCTTCCCCTCCCCTCCCATTTATTTGTCATTTCTGTGAACGACACAGGATCAGATCAAGGATAATGGCTTTCATCTGATGCCAAGTTATTGCTATATCAAACTCACTTGTCTTGGGAACAGAGCAAGACTGACATATTTTGACTTAATTTTTAGACTGTACCATTTTAATACATTTCAGGGATAAAAACTTCACAGGAGACAGCTGGGGAAAGTGGTTTCTGATAGGCTATTTTTATTTTCAGGATTTTTTTTTTTAAACCACATATCTGGATTTAAAAAAATCCATGACAGCTCTCCCCCAAAACTAACCTCCTGCTGCTACACTCCTCCTGCACTCCTCCTGTATATTTTTAAGTGCCTCTCTCCTTTTGCAGCTTATTGTTGGCTTTTTCTTCCCAAGAGTAGAGATGGGCAATCTCTGCTTATTGATATCACATGAAATGCAAAGCTTTCAGAGTGCCAATGTGCGTTGCTCTGAAGGGACTGGCACTTCGGGCTCAGCTCCTGGGTTAAGACAAGTCTTAGGCCTGATCTACACGACAGCGTTAGGTCAACGTAAAGCGGCTTATCCTGGCCTAATTATGTTAGTGTACACACTACAGCCGTGCTCCCACCCATGTGCCCTACTACATTGACATAAAAACTATACTTCCATGAGAGGCTTGGGGCTTATGCTGGTGTAGTTAGGTTGACATGCGTCACTTACATCTTTCACTGTCATTCTTGTCATGAAATTGACAAGCTGGCTCCCAGCTTGGGATAGAAGATTAGGGTCGGAAGAGACCTCAGGAGGTCCAACCCCCTACTCAAAGCAGGACCAACACCAACTAAATCCTGGTCTCAACTCCAAAGCTGGGCTTCCACCCAGGTTCCTTGCTCCCCACTCTCAGCTGGGCTGCAACCTGGGCTCCTGGCTCCCTATCAGACTCCAGGTGCCGATCTCCAGGCTCCTGCTGCCCGGTTGACCAGGCTCTCAGCTCCCTGCTCCCCACCGGGAGCACGACTGTGCCCAGTGGAGAGCTTCAGCACTGTAAGAGCTTTGTGAGTGACTGGTCATCATCAACCCAGCCAGTCACAGCAGTTAAAATTTCACACGGACAGGCTTAGCATGATTTAAATATTTTCATTAAGGACATAGATCATGAGTGGAGAGTAGGGCATATACACTTAGCAGATGATACCAAGCTGAAAGGGGTGGGAAACTGGCAGATTAACTCATGGTGCCCATGAAGCCTGTGCTCAGTGGCCACAGCCAATCTGAGGGCACCAGCAGGAGAACTGTAACCTGTGTAGAAGTGCGGGGGAGGGGGACACCAGCACCAGAACTATGGCCCTGCCCCTTGTTCCTCCTCTTCCCCCCTGAGGCCGCATCCTCTGACCAGGCTAGAAGCTGAAGCTGGGTCATGGTAAGATCTGCTCAGGGAGCCTGGGTTGTTGTGGGTAGCCCCAGATCCTGCCCTCAGTGGGGTGTCAGGGTGTTCAAGAGCAACCTCTGGCATGTGTCCCTGCCCCTCAAGACCCCAGTAAATCGTGATCCACCTCTGGGTGGGATGCATGTTGGAGGATAGAATTGGAATTCAAAACAACCTTGAGAAATTGGATATTTGGTCTGAAATCATAGAACTGGAAGGGACCTTGAGAGAGAGGTCCTCTCTAGTCCATCTAGTCCAGTGCCCTGCACTCAAGGCAGGACTAAATATTATCAACAAGATGAAATTCAGTAATGAGAAGTACAAAGTACTACACTTAGGAAGGAAAAAAAATCAAATATTCAACTACGAAATGGGGAATTATTGGCTAGGAGATAGTACTGCTGAAAAGGATCTGGGGGTTATAATGGACCACAAACTGAATACGAGCCAACAGTGTGATACAGTTGGGAAAAACAGCTAATATTATTCTGGCTTGTATGAACATGAGTGTTCTAGATAAGATATTGGAGGTCATTGTCCCACTCTACTTGGCAGGGATGAGGCCTCAGCTGGAGTGCTGCGTCCAGTTCTGGGCACTACACTTTTGGAAAGAGGTGGACAAATTGGAGAGAGACTACAGGAGAGCAAAACAACTAAAGGTTTAGAAAACCTGACCCATGAGGAAAGGTTAAAAACCTGGGCATGTTTAGTCTTAAGAAGAGAAGACTGAGGGGGACTGATAAGAGTCTTCACATATGTTAAGGGCTGTTCTAAAGAGGACAGTGATCAATTGCTCTCCATGTCCACTGAAGCTAGAACAGGAAGTAAATTGTCTTAATCTGAAGCAAGGGAGTTTTAAATTAAATATTAGGAAAAATAACTACAAGGATAGTTAAGCTCTGGAACAGGCCTCCAAGGCAGGGTGTGGAATCCCTGTCCTTGGAGGTTTTTAAGAACAGGTTTGACAAACACCTGTCAGCGCTGGTCTAGGTTTACTTGGTCCTGCCTCTGTGCAGGGGGCTGGACTCTATGAGATCTCGAGGTCCCTTTCAGACAGACATTTCTATGATTCTAGGAATTAACTACAATTCGTATGGTTAGCACTCAAACAGTGATGATTCAGGACTGAGAGTTTGTCTTTACTATTGGGATAAGTCGATCTAATTTATGGTACTTCAGCTGCGTGAATAACATAGCTGGAGTCGACGTAACTTAGGTTGATTTACCACAGTGTCTTCATGGCACTGAGGAGACAGGAGATGCTCTCCGGTCAACTTCCCTTACTCTTCTCAGGCAGCTGGAGTACCGGCGTCGACTGAAGAGCAGTCTGCCATTGATTTAGTGGGTCTTCACTAGACTTGTTAAATCGATCCCTGCTGCAACGATTGCAGCAGCACTGATCTCCTCGATAGTGGAGTCCAGCCCTTACTGGAGGCAGGACAATAGACTCTAATTTTGGAAGCGATCCTTGTGGTACCTGTAACTGAGATGGGGAAGGAGAGATTCAGACTTCCTTAGCACTTGCAATCTGTCACTCCCATAATAGTCTTTGGATTCACATTTTGGTGAGCCATGTTTGGATGAGGATTTCTATACTTAGCATAGGTTTGGCTGTTCTTTTCTACTTGTACAACAGGGAAAGATGAGGTCACCTGTTTAGGCTGCAGCCATGCTCCAAGGTGGTGAAAAGCAGTAGGGGTTGGCAAAGTGCAAAACGCTCTGGGATCCAGGACCAGATGTCTCTCATCTCTTTCACGCTGACGATTTCAGACTTGAAGTTCTCAGCATGCACTGCCAAGTGCACATTCTGTCTGTGAAACATGAGCGACACCGTTGAGAGAGAGAAGATAATCTGACAAGCAACAAACAAAGGGGACAGCTGAACGTGAGAACGTGCCTAGGTGGAAATGCCTCGGTAAGTACCCTGCTTTCTAAAGCTCCAGCATGCGACTTGAGGACAGCGTGATTTGATGGAGGAAAGAAACACTGTTGCTATTTGATGGAATCGATAATGATTAGTGGCTTTACTGGAGAGAACTTTGCAGCTCTTACTCAGCCATGCTATCAATGGCTGGTGCAGAGGAGATAAATGTTTGAATGAACAGGGGAAATATTATTAGGACCTTAAAAAACAAATTCAATTAGATTTGCCACTCAAGGATAGCCCCACTAGAGAGATACACCCCACAGGGGGAGAAATTACAGCCGAATCAGCCAGATATTCTGGCACTTGTTTGCCTCTTGAGTCCCATGTGTATTTGTGGAATTAGAGAATTCCTGCAAATATCCCAGTCACACAAGAGTTGCATAGATCACAGAGTTGCCATCTCCCACAATTTTATCATGAGTCTCATGATATTTGGATTACTGAGACTCTCTTGCTTTTGTTAAAATAGAGTTTTGCATCCTCATGGTTGCAGAGAAAAGCTTGAAAACATGATCTGAGTGTATCCTATATGATCTGAGTGTATCCCCCCTCAGCGGGGAGCCGGGCAGACAGCCCGCAGGGTCCCGGGACTGCCGGGGGCCGGGTGGCAGCCCGCCCCCGGCTCAAACCCCAGCGGCCGCTGGGAGCGGGCAGACAGCCCGCAGGGTCCCGGCTCCTGGGACCCTCCAAGAGCCCTGTATGGGGCCGGGCGGCAGCCCGCCCCCGGCTCAAATCCCAGCGGCCGCTGGGAGTGGGCAGACAGCCCGCAGGGTCCTGGCTCCCGGGACCCTCCAAGAGCGCTGCATGGGGCCGGGGGCAGCGGGGCCGGGCGGGAGCCAGGTGGGAGCTGTCAACCCGCCCACCCGGCTCCCCGCAGCGGGGACCCGGGCGGGCGGGCTGCTGGCTGCCGCCGGGCGGGCTGACTCACGGCTCCTGGCCGTGAGAAGTAAAACCTCTATATAACGGACTAATTCGGGTGAGGGGGTGTCCCTTAAAGCCAAAAGTCCTGTTATTTAATTATTTTAAAAAATTATTAAATAACGGACTTTTGGCTTTAACGGACACCCCCTCACCCGAATTAGTCCGTTAAATCGAGGTTTCACTGTATTTTTATTTCAAGCATTGCTGGTTTAGTTCTTTTCTTTCCCACACAACTTCACAGAATGCAGAGAGGACCTCATATATAATGCACTATGTTAAGTATCAGTATGCATACTAAGTAGGAGTACATTAGTGTAGTTAGGAGCTCCCTATAGCGTGAGAAATGCTATATCACTTTATGACGATTTCTACGTGGGAGTCCTGAGTAGTCAGTCATGCACTTGCAGCATTCCCTACTAATTGCCTGCTAAAGAGTGAGACTAGGAGCTGCTCTAAATCACCAATCCTGTGTCATTTACTATAGCAAGTGGGGCATCTCTAAGCTGCCTCCTTGTCAGCATTCCTAGTGGGGAGGCTGAACGTGTGATGGTTTAGGCACAAGTCGTTTTATGAAGCTCACTAACCTTCCAAAATGAATGTTGAATGGGGCTCCCCACTTGCATTGGAGCTCTGAATTCTCATCTAACCATCAAGGTATTTATAAGGGCATTGCTACACCTGCAGATGTAGAGTGCTGTGAGTTAAACCATCTCTTGGAGAGCACAGTAGAGAAAGCGCTGAAGTGTGTTCACACTGTCAGTTGCAAGCACACGGATGTGGCTACATTTGCGGCACTTGCAGCAACATTGGGAGTGGTGCATTATTGGCAGCTATCCCACAGAGTACCTCTTCCCATTCTGGCGCCGTGGCTTGTGGGAAGGGGGCAGAGGGTGCAGAGCATTCTGGGTCCTGTCCCAATGCTCCATGATGCACTGCTTCACATCTCAGCAATCCCTGTGCTTCCGTCCCCTGTGGGGGGACACTGGTATGGTAATTTATAACTTTTTTTTTTTTTTACTTTCTGTGTATATTAATGCATCTTACTTCTGTTTATTCCATTCTATGCATCCAATGAAGTGGGCTATAGCCCATGAAATAAACTGGTAGGTCTCTAAGGTGCCACAAGTATTCCTCGTTTTATATACAGGTTTATCATGTAGATTATGACAGATTAGTTTAGCTTTATTGCTTGTATTGCAGTAGCCCTGGTCATGCCTAGGCACTGTACAAACACGTTCAGCTAACATGTTTTCTAACATGGTGCATTTTTTCCAGTGCAGAAAAGATCTAAGGAGTCCAATCACCAACACTAGAATTTCCATACCAAGATGACGACCCACATTTATGAATGAAAACTTGGCCTTCTGTGCGGCTGTGCAGAACAATAATGCTTGTTCAGCAGGATGGTCTTATGAACTCTCATTTGAACAACTTCATACATTACTTTCAACTAGTTTCACAAGGGCATATTCAGGAACTATTTACCTTGCTGTTTGTTGCTGCCATCAGCACTGCTGCTACTGCCCCAGCATGGCAGGGATGACACACAGCCTTTAAAAACACAGCCAAGCAAAGATAGAAGTAACAAGCAAAGCACAAACATTCAAAGTTTTTTAACCTACCTTTTGGGAGATGGAACACTGCAAACAGGAGGAGTGCAGCGGATATGGAATTGACAGAAGGAGAACGCACAAGGAGAAAGACATAAAAAAAGACAGGAAAAGAGGTCAGTGATTTCCTACATCCCCAGCAAAATGCATGGAAGGAGCCTAGGGAGAAACACAGAATAAGGTTTGAATCAAACACCACCCGAAAAAGAAAAGAGGAGGACAGGTTAACAATATTCCTCATTTAGCATCAGTTCTCCTGTTCTTCCGTCAACCTTCAGTCTGTTTCCTTCCTGCTGTGTGGTCAGATCTATCAGGATGTAAGGGGAATGATTCATATTTGCTGTGTGGTGCACTCACTATCAAACAGGTTTGGATAAGGGAATCTGAGTTCTCTCAAAGACTGGAGAGGGAGCTTCTGTTGCACCTACTTTTGCCTACCAAACATCCTGCGTCAAACCTGCTCCACAGTCTCCCTTCCAAAGATCATCAGAGATTATGGTACATTCCAGCAAATGGCACAGAAATGAAAACTTTTCATTAGCCAGTGACTCTGCTTGTTGCTCTCATCTGGTGATGACAGTACTGATGTAGGAACAGAACTTTACAACTGTACTATAAGAATTGATGTAAACTTTATTTCATCCTACCAGCCACCCTTTTTGAATAACAGAAAGGAATGACCCTTTGGGACTACGGGATCCTGTTTCCCACATGTATTACAATTAGGGACTACCAGGTCCTTTTAGTTTTTGTTATAAAGTTTAGTTAGTAAGAGACAGGATTTTGTATTGTGTCTATGATAAGTAGATTAGAGAAATGTTGAAGGCCTGAAACCCCAATGTGAATTGTTTTAGGTACAAGATTTAGCAAGGCTTGATTTACAATTATTCTGCTCAATATAAATACTGCTATTTCTATACCTTTGAAGGTCTCAGTCCAAGACTGTTTATGTGAATGAGGAATGCATACATCAGGAAAACATAAGGTGTGAAAACCATTGTTAATCAAATGGTCAAGAAAGGAGGAATGAAGATATTTAACGAAACTTATCGGACCCCAGAGAATCATCAACACGCATCTATGATTGAGGAAGGGCAAATTGACGAGATTTAGATGAAGGCTGGCATCTCTAAAAACAAGTGATTAAATCAATCCAGGACAGGATGATTTTCTCAGAGGTGTTTTGGGATGTTAATGTCAAAAGATAACACCAATTAAGGAGTAACTGGTCATGAACTGACACAGCAAAATTTCTAGACTTCAACAGAGAAAAAGGACTATAAGGACAGGACGCTTTGTCATGGAACTTCGGATTCATCTTACCACAACCCCAGAGCCCGGCTCCTGATTCGTGCTCAATCTAAGTGGCCATTAGATTGACTCGAGCTACAACAAACTAGTAACTCTAAAGACCACCTGCAGGATGTACGTGTGTGTTCTGTAATTGAATGCATATTCTAACTGTTGTATTTTCAATAAATGCGGCATATTGCCTTTTTCCCCTGAAAAGATCCCATGTACTTTGTATGAGCATCACACTGAGGCTTGCTTGGAAGAAATCTCAGACTGCACTTTTGTTGCTCTGGGCTGGCAATTGATAAGTCATTTCTTACCCGCATAGCAGCTCCTGGTTTCTTCACTCCCAAACACACTCACTCTCTCTGAAGAACATACACACTGATGTCTTAACTCTTTCACTCTTTTAACTCCCCAACTGGGAGGAAACCAGTGATATACCTGACTGTCATATAATCAGTGCTTCCAGTGCCATGCATCAAAAACAGTGGTCTGGAGGCCCTGGTAATTAAAGCCTCCCTATTCAAAGTTTCTAGCCAACACTCCAGTAGACAGAAGTCTTGAAAGGTATTCTTGGATTGCCTGACAAGGGAAGATCCTGATGCTTCCCTTGTCAATACGTGAGTTATGATTTTATAGGTTTAAGATTAGCAGACGTGTTAGTCTGTATCCATAAATAAAATGAGGAAGACTTTGTAGCACCTTAGAGACTAACCAGTTTAAGTCAGCATAAGCTTTCATGGGCTATAGCTCACTTCATTGGACGCACAGAATGGAACAGAAATAAGATGCATTTATACACACAGAAAGAAAGGGGAAAAAAAAGTTGTACATTAGCATACCAATTCTAAGAGGCTGTTAAATTTAGATGGGCCATTATCAGTAGGAGAAAAAAAACCTTTTGAATGAATTTCTGTCAGGCAGAATTTAACACCCATTGAAGATAAATTAACAAGGGAAATGCAATCAATTAGTGTAATGAGAGAACAATTTGCAAGTTCTGTTAAGCCCTTGGTTTATTGTGTCCAATTTGAAAATTAATTCCAGTTCCTCAGTTTCTCGTTGGAATTTGTTTTGGAAGTTTTTCTGTTTCAAAACTGACACCATCAAGTTTTTAATGGAATGGCCAGGAAGATTGAAGTGTCCTTCTACTGGTTTTTGAATGTTATGATTCCTGATGTCAGATTTGTGTCCATTTATTCTTTTGCGTAGAGACTGGCCAGTTTGGCCAATGTACATAGCAGAGGGGTATTGCTGGCACATGATGGCATATATCACATTGGTCAATGTACAGGTGAATGAGCAGTTTTGAATGTCAGTTTTGAAACAGAAAAACTTCCAAAACAGACTCCAACGAGAAACTGAGGAACTGGAATTAATTTTCAAATTGCACACAATAAACAAGGGCTTAACAGAACTTAAAGGTATTTTTTTCTTCTACTGATAATGGTCCCTCTAAATTTAACAGCCTCTTAGAATTGGTATGCTAATGTACAACTTTTTTTTTTCTTTCTGTGTGTATAAATGCATCTTACTTCTGTTCCATTCTATGCATCCGATGAAGTGAGCTATAGCCCATGAAAGCTTATGCTGAAATAAACTGCTTAGTCTCTAAGGTGCTACAAAGTCCTCCTCGTTTTATTTATGATTTTATAGAACTCAATCAGATCCCTCCAGCCCCAGTCGTCTCTTTTCCAAACTGAAAAGTCCCAGTCTAATCTCTCCTCATACAGAAGTTGCTCCATGCCCCTAATAATTTTTGTTGCCCTTTTCCGAACCCTTTCCAATTCCAATATATATATTTTTGAGATGGGGTGACCACATCTGCATGCAGTAGTCAAGATGTGGGCATGACATGGATTTATAGAGAAGCAATATGATATTTTCTGTCTTATTATTTATCCCTTTCTTAATGATTCCCACTATTCTATTCAGTTTTTTGACAGATGCTGCACACTGAGAGGATGTTTTCAGAGAACTATCCACAATGACTCCAAGATCTCTTTCTTGAGTTGTAACAGCTAATTTAGACCCCATCATTTTATATCTATCTATCTATATCTTATAGTTGGGATTATGTTTTCCAATGTGCATTATTTTGCATTTATTAACATTAAATTTCATCTGCCATTTGTTGCCCAGTCACCCAGTTTTGGGAGATCTTTCTGTAGTTCTTCACAGTCTGCCTGGGATGTAACTATCTTGAATAGTTTTGTATTATCTGCAAATTTTGCCACCTCACTGTTTACCTCTTTTTCCAGATCATTTATGAATATGTTGAATAGGACTGGTCCCAATACAGAACTTTGGCGGACTCACTATTTACCTCTCTCTGTTCTGAAAACTGACCATTTATACCTACCTTTTGTTTCCTATCTTTTAACCAGTTACCAATCCATGAGAGGACCTTCCCTCTTATCCCATGACAGCTTACTTTGCTTAAGAGCCTTTGGTGAGGGATCTTGACAAAAGCTTTCTGAAAATCTAAGTAAATTATATCCACTGGATCCCCCTTGTCTGCATGCTTGCTTGCCCCCTCAAAGAATTCTAGTAGACTGGTGAGACATGATTTCCCTTTACAAAAGCCATATTGACTCTTCCCCCAACAAATTATGTTTATCTATATGTATTGTAGGAGATCCGCTCTTCCCCCATGTCACAAACAGGCAGGAGACTCGTTTGTGGCTTCCAACAGTGCTCTTTTATTCACAGTGCAAACCCCACCACCGAAATATACAGCTTTACACAGTTAACCTGAGCCCCAGCCCTCAACCTGGCTGGTCCCAGGAAGCGGCCAGCTCTTAACAGGCTCCTCGCCTCAGCTCTACTTCCCTGCTGTCTGTCTCTGTACCTTTCTCTCTCTCTCTCTCACTCCACCACACCGGGCTTCCTGCCTGGCAGGCTTTTATCCCCTGAGGAGGCTGCCAGGTTCAACTCATAACCCTGAGCCCTCTGCAGCCCAGGTGGCTGATTAGCCTTCCCTTGCAGGGAGGTTTGCAGAGGCTTCCCTGCACTCTTAAAGGGGCGGCAGGGCTGGGTCAGGCCCACTCTGCCACACACCTCCCCCCTTAGCCTAGCCCCATCGGGCTGGCTAGGACCCTTCAATATTTCCCAATTAGATTTAATAGGGCCCTTGAACCTTTGTTCCTTATCTCTTTCACCACAGCAGCATGGTCCCTAGGTTTGTGTGTGTCCCGCCCGGCCGCGGCGGAGAGCCCTGCTGCCTTTTTACTTTTCGTCTGCACCTCTCCCACTATCGCTGCCCGATCAGGAGGTTGTGGTTTATTGACCCCCTCCATTTCGGGGGGGAAGGAGGGAGGGCTTGCCGAATATCTCCCACACAGCAGACAGTAGGGTGGAAGTGGCTGTCCCTCCGCCTTCTGCTCCTCACACAGGTCGCAGGGTGTCGGTGGCTCCCACCCCTCCCAGTGCTCCTCGAGGCTAGGGCCAGCTTCCCCTGCCTCAGTCTCCCCCTGGCCCTCATGTGGGCTCAGGGTTTCGCAGGGTGATGGCCGCTCCGATCCCTGCTCAGACTGTACCTCGAGGTCAGGGACAGCTTCCCCTGCCTCAGTTTCCCCCGTCCCCTCGCATGGGTTCGGGGTCTCTTCTGTGGGGCTCACCTCCACGGGGGCCTCAGGGGCACCTGTCCCTTGTATGCTGGGGCCCTCGCCCCTGATTTCCCCCAAGTAGGCCTCCCGGGGGTCCTCCCACCCTGGTACCTGTCGCCCAGGAGGTTTGCTTTGGCCATGGGGCCTAGGCCCACCCCTCTGCTTGGAGGAGCCCCATTCACGGGCTCTCACCCCCGGCCTTGGGGCACCCCGGGGCCTCGGACCTCCCACCGGGCCCCAGTCACGACTGATGACCACGGAGCAGGGTAACCCTTCTGGCACCCCCACCCGCTGCCAGCGGAATCGGCCGCTGATTTCTAGGGGGACCTGGGCCACCCAACAGGACTTCCTGTCCCGGTGGACACACTGCAGGTCCATGGTAGCCCCCGGGATCAACCACTCAGGGCGAATCAACGCTCGCTGGACGAGGGTGCAGGGGGAAGCGGAATCCACCACCCCCTGGTGGGACTTCCTTCCCACCTGCACCCGCAGGGTGGGTATTTTCCTCCGCTGCCTCTGCCCCCATACCTCAGTCCACCCACACCAGTCAGTCCAGCCACACCCCATGGCTGGGCAGTCCCGCTTTATGTGCCCCGGCTTCCCGCACTGCCAGCAGGTAAGCCGGGCAGTTCTCTCTGGCGCCACTCTGGGCTCCTCATTAGTCCCTTTGTCTTTGGCGGGGGGGGGAGGGAGTCCATGGGCCGACGCCCCAAGTCCCGGACCCGTCGCGGACGGTCCTCTCCCTGAGGTCCCTCTGCCTCCACGTACTCCTCGGTCAGGCACACTGCCGTCTCCACTGTCTCTGGCTGGTGCTTCCTGACCCAGGTACAGACAGTCTCGGGGAGGCTTTGCAAAAGCTGCTCCAGGATCAGGGAGTCCAAAATTTCCTCCCCGGACCGGGCCTCCGGCCTCAGCCAACGCGTTGCCCAGTGTCTCAGCCTCTGGGCAAACGCCCGGGGCTGCACCGCCTGCGTCCAGCGAGCTGCCCGAAACTTCTGCCGGTATTTTTCCGGTGACAAACCGACCCGGTCCAAAATGACCGCTCTCACCATCCCAAAGTCTCGGGCCTCCACAGCCCCCGGGGTCATATAGGCCGCCTGGGCTTCGCCCACCAGGTACGGAGCAAGCCGGAGGGCCCAGGTGGTCCGCTCCCACCCGGCTGCGGTGGCCACCCTCTCAAAAGTCCCCAGGAAGGCATCGGGGTCATCCGCCGGGCTCATCTTACAGAGTCCCCAGCCCGGCGGCCGAATGCCCTCTCCTGCCCCTCGACTCACCAGCAGCTGCAGGAGTTTTGCCTGGGTATTCTCCTGCTCCTTGATGTAGTCCTGCAGGGTCTTTTGCTGTTCGGCCTGGGCCTGCTGCATAGCCAGCATGGCCTGCTGGGTTTGCTTCTGCTGCTCGATCAGCCACTGCAGGGTCCCCTCCATCTCTGGGCCACCAGTCGGGTTGCTGGTGTCGCGATCCCACCTCTAACATCACGTGTAGGCGATCCGCTCTTCCCCCATGTCACAACAGGCAGGAGACTCTTTTGTGGCTTCCAACAGTGCTCTTTATTTACAGTGCAAACCCCACCACCGAAATATACAGCTTTACACAGTTTAGCTGAGCCCCAGCCCTCAACCTGGCTGGTCCCAGGAAGCGGCCAGCTCTTAACAGGCTCCTCGCCTCAGCTCTACTTCCCTGCTGTCTGTCTCTGTACCTTTCTCTGTCTCCTTCTCTCTCACTCCACCACACCGGGCTTCCTGCCTGGCAGGCTTTTATCCCCTGAGGAGGCTGCCAGGTGCAACTCATAACCCTGATCCCTCTGCAGCCCAGGTGGCTGATTAGCCTTCCCTTGCAGGGAGGTTTGCAGAGGCTTCCCTGCACTCTTAAAGGGGCGGCAGGGCTGGGTCAGGCACACCCTGCCACAGTATGTCAATATTGTTCTTTACTCTAGTTTCAACCAGTTTGCCCAGTATTTAAGGAAGGCTTAATGGCCTGTAATTGGAGCCCTTTTTAAAAATTGGCCTCACCTTAGCTGGATAGCAGGATTCCAGTCATCTGGTACAGAAGCTGATTTAAATGATAAGTTACAAACCACAGTTACTAGTTCTGCAATTTCACATTTCAGTTCCTTCTGAACTCTTGGCTAAATACCATCTGGTCCTGGTGACTTATTACTGTTTAATTTATGAATTTGTTCCAAAACCTTCCTTAATGAAACCTCAATCTGGGACAGTTCCTCAGATTTGTCACCTAAAAAGAATGGCTCAGATTTGGGAATCTCCCTCACAGCCTCTGCCGTCAAGACTGACGTGCAGAGAATTCATTTAATTTCTCTGCAATGGTCTTATCCTTAGGTGCTCCTTTAGCATCTTGATCGTCCAGTGACCCCCCTGGTTGTTTAGCTGGCTTCATGCTTCTGATGTACTTAACATTTTTTTTGCTATTACTTTGAGTTTTTGGTGAGACGTTCTTCAAATTCTTGTTTGTCCTTCCTAATTATATTTTTACACTTCATTTGCCAGAGTTTATGATCCTTTTTATTTTCCAATAATATGTTTCAGTAACCACAAATACAGGTCCTTCAAGGGTACGGATTCAAGATATTGTTCTACATAAGTGGCTGTGAGAAAATACATTAGTTATGTGTACCTCCTTATCCCACAATTTAGAAGAAGAGCATGGAAGAGCATCTCACTGGATTACATTCCAGATACTATGCTCACAGGTTTCTATAGAGAGTTTTCCTTGTGAAGGACAGAAGGGCTAGTTAAGCTATTGCTGAACTCTCCAAACCTTTAGATTTGGAAAAAACAGCATTTAGGAAAGATTTCCTCCAAACAGTTGGCCTTGAGAGAAAAACATTACTGTGACTGTAGAATTCAGGATCTGTTTAAAGTTTATCTAAATATGCTTTTATTTCATCCACCACTTACCCAAGTCTTATCTTGTTGGGTTTAATATAAATAGATCAGACATTGAGATAGATGCCTAGAAAAGTGAGGCATGAAACTATACTCCCAAGAATTCTTTATTGCACCTGTTGTATATGCATGAGGTGCTTTCTCAGATAAATAAGCTGGTACTGTTCTGTATTTCTTCATCATTCTGAAGCAGCGTATCATATAGTCTAACCTGGCTAGATAGCTATCTGATCAGTTTGCAAGTTTCCTGGCTGCCTCTTTCCCATATCTGGTGAGAAAGCGTGTTCTATAGGTTCATCTTTTGTCCCAGCCTAGAACAATTCTGTCTGTGCCTGGTTTAGTCCAAATCACTCATTTGTAATCAGATGTGCACCTATCACTAAACAGACTAAAACTCTACCTGTGAACCTTACAAAGTGTCCTTGGATTTTTGCAAGAGGCTTTTTGACTGTAAGGCTCCTTTTCAAATATCACTTGTAAATAAAGGTCCATTATAGTTTAATTACTCTCAACTCTACTGAAAGAAAGAAAAACTAAATATGGCTCAACTGCACTACCAAGCAGAACATTCCCACTTTCATACCGTTGGCTTCTGTTAGAATACATTGGTGTTCAATGCTGAAATTTCAAACATACACTGAAATCACAATTTATATAAAAATCACAGTAAAAAACCCTAATTTTCACATTTGTTTAGGTTGCTGTCCCTCCCAATATAGCTTTGTTCTCAGACTGGTTTTTTTGCTTCACTCTGTTTTAACTTAAAAAAGCGAGAAAAATTTGTACGTCTTAATATTTGTAGTGATTATGTCAATAGTTAGAAGTTTGCTCCTGCAATATCAAACCGTCAAAATTGCTTCATTTCAACAATGGTATAACAGAGATTACGTCGTCTTATAATTTCAGCAACATTCAGACAATTTAGTACAAAGATGGAATCCAGGTTTACATAGCTGCAGCCCCAAACATAGTCATGTCCCCAGGAGAATGACTCCTTTGGGATGAAGATAACATGATGAGCTATCAGAGCATTCAGCCTCCTAACCAACCTTGCAGAGTTGGCTGTCCCCTTCACTAGAGAGAAAGAGCCCATTGGTCTTGTAGGGCAGGGCTAAGTAAATAGAGCATCTGGGGGCCTTACCTTTTCTGTTTGACTGTGATACCTTTTTGCTGTAGAGCCTTCTCATTGGCCATATGCAGAAGCTGGATCTCCTTCCGGGAAAAAAGACGTATGGCAAAGGCTTTCTCCAGCAGCTTCTCAGGAGACACTGACTTGCCAATGTTCCTAACAAAAGCTCGAATATCTTGCTGCACGTTGTCTGACTCCATGGGCTGCCCGGCTCTCACTTTGTGGAAGACTTTGAGAAGGGCTAGTGCAATCCGATAGAGCACCTTGTAGCCCTCCACCAGGAATACGTCGAAGACCCGAGCAACATATACCAAGGGCAGCTCTCCAAAGAGCCACCGCTGCCAGTCAGAGTACACCTCCAGCACATCCTCAGACACTGCTACCATCAGCTTGTGTGCTGCCTGGCAGTACTTGTTAACCAGGTCACCAAAGGTCATACAGGAGGACTCGAATGCCAGGAATGTCTGATCAATGAGCCGCCTGGATGGGTCATTGCAAGCAAGGATGCGACAAACCATCTCAAAGCACTCTGCCTCATCTCTACTGTAGTGGAGGAGCAGAGCCACCACTGAAGGCAGCGCTGGGCAGAATGATATGTCAGGGAACTGATTTGCGATGCAGCACATTATCTTCCTGACTGCCCCAATGCCTTCGGCATTCAAACAGTAATTGGGAACCAGACTGTTATCCACAAACTCTGGCAATGGGAGGGTGCCAGTGTTACGCTTGCCAACGATCTTCACAACAATATCCCGGTACACATTTGCATCTGGTGTCACTGTGCGGCATGGGATGTTGCCAATTAGCTTCAGGTACACTTTGGCTCTCAAAGAGTGGTTCTTGGCCCAAAAGCCCTGTCGGGCAAGCTGCTTGAACTCCTGGAAATCTGTGCAGATTAGCTCCTTTGAGTCCTGGGTCTGGATGGTGGCATCCATCTTGTCCCAGTCCACAAAACAGCTATATTCATCCATCACTGTGGAGAATGTTTTTGCAGAAGGACAGAAGAGTAAAGACCTTATCTGGGCATTAGGGAACTCGTACTTTTTCCTAGAAGAGAAAGAAAAGCATGTTTAGTAGTTTCTCGTAACAGACCATTTCCCATCCTCTTCAGGGAAAAGAAATTCAGGTTGCTGTGTTGGTGCTTCCCACTGCAAGCAAGTTCCCAGATGCAGATTTTTCTTTAGAATATTTTAATTCCATTTTCACACCACAGCATGTTGTTAATCCACGTTTAAATTCAGCCCAAGTGTAGATTCTAAACACATTCCAATGTGCAGTTTCCCTAGTATGGATGTTCTGGCTAGAGACTTCTCTGCACATTTGCACAAGCTCAAGTTATGGTTGCATTAACTGTGTAATGAATAAGATACTACCATCCTACTGATTCAAAGCCAGCCATTGTGAGGTGTTGTCTAGTACCAGCCTCCCCCTTGATCTTAGTGAAAGGTGAAGATTATCTGGATTGTAAGCATCTAGTGTAATGCACTGCCCTGTGGGTTCATGAGTTTTTATAGATCAAGTCACCCTCTACTGGCTGCCCCCTCCCCCCCAAAGAGACTACCTATTATTAGCACCAGAAGATATCCTTTAAAAACACAGATCTTTGCCACATGAGCTAGAGTTGAGTGATCAGGGTTCTGGGCCCCAACTCCTCAAGGAGGAGGAGTTATCTAGTACAGTAATTACAATTGTGGTCTAAGGCAACTGGATTTGTTACATTCGCCAGGGACAGTCATTTTACCTCTCCATAGTAAAGCACAATGTACAGCTATGACGCTATACAGCAATGTTAATAAATAAGAGTAAAGATTATCAGTGTTCCAGAAAACAAACAACTCCCCGCTCCATACATCAGAGTGTTTTAGGAAATTAACATTTACAGGCAAGTTCACTTGGGCCCACGAAAGCTTATGCTGAAATAAACTGGTTAGTCTCTAAGGTGCTACAAAGTCGTCATCGTTTTCTTAACAATAAGTTGCATTAAAAATAGTTTGAAATGCCTAAGCTAGAGACCTTGTCCATGAAAGGGAAGCAAAAACCTTTCCCCTACCCAAGGCAAACATGTTTATAAATATTCAACCAGTGCTAGCTAGAATAACAACAACTCTGATCCAAACAGCTCTAGATCCTACTTGAATATTCATCTGAATATGTTGGAACCATGTCAACTTTTAAAAGAGGAGTTATGTTTGAAGAAAGTACAGCATGATAAAAAGTCAAAGCTTTTCTAAAAGATTCTTAGTAAAGGTTTAGTTTAAAAAATATGCTTTCTCATTTTGAAACCTGCTTCTGCTTTTTGTATTAAAAACATCAATTTTGGGAGGAAAAAAAGACATTGCTTAAGAGTGTGGATTATGCCACCCTCTGTTCTCAGTTCCACCCTTCTGTTCTGATTCTGAGACCAATTTTCAGTATGTGGTTGAATTGCGTGGGACCATGTTTCCACCCCGTTCAAACAGACAGAATTTCTTTCAACATTCGGGAAGGATGAATAATAGAGGTTTTGAGTTCTCTGGTGAATTTGTGCTTTAGGGTTTCCACCAGTTTATTCTTGGGGGATGACTATAGGACAATGGTCCATTGCAGAGTGAAGTTCCTCAGTTACTAGAAGTTCCAGAACAAAGTAATAATACTTTGTACTTCTCTATCACCTTCCAACCAAGGACCTCAGAAAGATTTATGAACATTAATTAACAGGTGGATTTGATTTAAATCAAATTAATTTAAATCACTAGTCAGGAAGACTCTATTATGTTTTCTACATAAAAGTGCATCCTTGTTGGTTGTCATAACATTCATACATATTCTTCACAACTCGTATGAAGCAGGTATTTATGAAGTCAGTGCGAGGTGAATTATCTTCAGTTCACCAGGTTAATCATTAATATTTGGAGGATTTACTTGCCATGCTGTATTAGGAGGAGAACATCACCAGACAGACATTTAACTAGTCCTCTCCCTTCCTGCTCCCCCAGGGACTGGATGGACATGGTGCCGACCATGTCCAGGAGCAGCGTGGGGCCTGCGGCGCCACGGGCGTGGCAATCCTGCAGGCTGGATCCAAAGCCTAATGGGCCGGATCCAGTCCATGGGCTGTAGTTTGCTCACTAGAGTCCCAGACCTTTACCTGCTCCACAGTTCTTCTCCCATCTTACGACTCGTGTGTGGTGATACTCCTAGCTTGGGAAACTCTGGGGCAGAGCCATGATGGCAAAAGAGCCCCAATCAGATCATTGCTAAGGAGGCTTTTCCAGGAAGGACAACACGTTTGAACAAAACCATCAGTCTGTAGGTGATTAACATTAGCAAGGGGCACTGTCAAGGCTGTCCAAAGCGTGACCAGGTCACAGATCTGTCTGCAAAGCCTATGCAATCTGTGTTTTTGAAACAAAATTCTTCAATGCAGTGGTGCCCAGCCAAGTACCTGTGCAGGAATAGGTACGTGAAGCCTTTGTAAGTGACATTCTAGGTTTTAGCCCTGCTCCTTAATGAGCCATGGTGCATTGCCACAACATGCCCTATATTCAACACGGCATATTTTATTCTTCCATGGAACTTGGGCTGTTCCAAACTCCAGTCTCATGAGGTCACGAGCAGGGTATGGATTAGCACAGAACCATGGCAGAACAGCTTTCATATAGGCACCTCCGTGCCAGAAACTCCGACCCCCAACAACTGCTGCTTTTCTATACTATCCATCTCCTCCTACTGCCTCCATGCAAAAGGAAGGGGATGGGATCCAGAATGGGGCAATTCAAAGTAGACTTGGTGATGGAGAGGGAAGTGGGGGGTTCCACCGAGATATAGTAGGGACTGGCTTTGGAGTCCCAGACACACCTCCTGGTAGCCACAAGTCTTCCTTCCTGCCACAGCAACCCTGGAGAACCTGACAATCCAACCTATGAAACTAGCTGGAAGTGTAGTATAAGACAATGTCCTAAACACAAAAGAACTGGAATGCTTGATACCAGTGAGGACAGGAAAATATGAAGGGTCACATTTTTTCCCCCTCGTATCCATACCATAATGAGGTTCAAGCCAGAAAAGAGTGACAGCCCAATTTGCAGAAAGAAACACAAGTACCTGGAAAGCAGTAATGCCAAGAGACACCTATGGATGGTAGCAGACAGCAAACTAGCAGGGAATTTATTATGGCATGTGACACCAAAAAAAGCTGTGCTTCTGGGCTGAAAAAGCAAAAACGTGTTATGGAGCTAGTAATCCTGATTCATAAAGATTTGACAAGATTGCACCTAGAATACTGTATTAAGTTCTGGGTATTTCAGCAACAAAAAGAGATGGGGTTTAGAAAATAATAAAACTGATAAAGGGGGTGAAGGGAGAAAAGATGAGAAAAGATTAAAAAACTATGCACAGTTGGTCTAAGGGGAGACAATTGTCTCAATTGTGTTTAGAGACTGTGAATGTCAAGAAGGGATAGAATTATTTAGCATGCATCAAGGGGATATAAGTAGAAGAACAGAATGAAATTAAGAAAGGATTTTTTTTTGCTGATTCTCAGAAGAGGCTCCTGAGTGAGATCTATTACACTATAAAATAGTCAAAGGGAAGTGATGAAAGCTCTGTCAACTACTCTGTCAGGATTATCTGCACTTGCAATGGCATGGACTAGAGGCTTTTCAAGGGTTAGCTTCTACAATTAAACCGTATAAATAAGACCGAACGAAGAAATCCTGTATCCTAAAACCATGCACTGAATGTGGATAGCCTCCAAATTGCCATGTTTTCAGCCAATTGACTAGGGGAGAACTGGACAGATCCTTGTAATTAATTAAGTCACATTTTCTATTCCATGAACAGAATCATCTTTACAGTATCTGCATCCTCGTTTGCTTCTCATTTGGGCTACTTTCCTTCCACTATCTTTCTTAAAACTGAATTGAAAGAAGTGTTCTCTGTATACCAGAAGAGGTTACTGCAGACAAAAATAATTTTTTTCCACTGAAACTGTGCATTAAAAATTAAAATGGTTGGGCCAGCAACTGAAGAGGCTCTGCTTTCTATGCCCTTTTGGCAGTAAGATGTCAACTGAAACGCACAAGGACATTGATGAATGATTACCAGATACCAGATACCCATGGCATAGCATACCCTTTTCAGCAGAACTTATTAAAAGAGAAGAGGAGATTTTAACCCAGGTATGCTGGCCAAATTCTAATGTGGGTAATCATATTCTGCCTTCTTAGACCTCCACTCAGATGTTCAACTAAAGAATCAGAGAAGTAGCCGTGTTAGTCTGGAATAGCAGAGGTAACAAAGTCCTGTGGCACCTTAAAGACTAACTATAAAGTTTTGAAGCATAAGCTTTCGTGGGCTAATACCCACTTCGTTCAACTAAAGAAGTTATTCTTCTATTTTCTCTAAAGAGGTGTCGTGTAATATTATTACAACTTAATGGTTGTCACATTCTACCCTGCAAATGGCTGCATTTCAATATGATTCCTGTAACTTATGGTCTCTGTAAAACACTTTGGATCTTGGCCCCTATTTAACAGATTGTCATCTATATGAATAGAACTTTACCCTATTTCATCAAATTGTAATATATGAAGAGTCTGAATAAAATGTACAGTATTTAATCAAACTCTCTCACCACTTGAATAGGACTCAAGAATTCTTTGATCTATACCTGTGATAATTATTTTCCCCTCTTAGCGAAAAGTTAAATGGCAAAATATTGATTTGAGTAATCTTGAGTTAAATCAATCTGTCTCTTTAAGGAGAATCTTCCAGGTTAAAAACATTTGTTGGTAATAAATAAAAGATAAGAATGTCTTTTAATATTTTATATTATAAAACCAACAAATGTTAAGCGTTAATTTTTTTGCATCCTCATGAGTCCAGACACTGAACATAGTCTAGTCAGTGTAATTTTTGCTTATGCTTATTTCAAGTCAGTTTTACTTTCTGGCACTTTGGAATTGGCAACAATTGAAATATCTGAGTTACATCACTGCAGGAGAATGTTTGAAAAACAAGAAAACACCTCCTTTCAGTGAATTTTTAAAATTCCAGTGTTTTTATTGTTTAAAAACTAAATCATCCTATGCTGATCTGCTACTGCCTCTTTAATAAGCCTGAGATGCTAAGAGTCATTTGGATAACTTTGTTCCATATGTTTATGTTTAAAGATAGTGTCAATTCCCTATTAACAGGTTGGTGTTCAAGTAGGGAAGTTTGCCAAAGGTGACACTTCACCTACATTTTGCACACTTGTGACATAATGAACCATGGTTCTGAAATCAACATTATTCATATAACAAAGAGTCCTGTGGCACCATAAAGACTAACTAAAGTATTGAAGCATAAGCTATTGTGCTTGCATCCGACGAAGTGGGTATTAGCCCACGACACTGGACTCTGTTACCTCTGCTATTCCAGACTAACACGGCTACCTCTCTGATTCTATTATTCATATAAAGTAGCAGAAGTTTCACTGGCTTAACTAACAATTACCTCCTTTCCCCAAACATCTTCAAGCATCTGCAACCTATCCTGAAGGATGATCCCTAACTTTCACAGATCTTGGGAGACAGGCCAGTCCCTTCTTACAGACAGCCCCCAAACCTGAAGTGAATACTCACCAGCAACTACACACCACACAACAAAAACAATAACCCAGGAACCTATCCCTGCAACAAACCCCATTGCCAACTCTGTCCACATATCTATTCAAGGGACACCATCATAGGACCTAACCACATCAGCCACACCATCAGGGGCTTGTTCACCTGCACATCTACCAATGTGATTTATGCCACCACAGAATATCTGGGTTGGAAGGGACCTTAGGAGGTCGTTTAGTCCAACGCCCCACTCAAAGCAGGACCAATCCCCAACTAAATCATCCCAGCCAGGGCTTTGTCAAGCCTGACCGTAAAAACCTCTAAAGAAGGAAATGTGCCAGCAATGCCCCTCTGCCATGTACATTGGCAAACCTGGACAATCTCTATGCAAAAGAATAAATGGACACAAATCAGACATCAAGAATTATGACATTCAAAAACCAGTCAGAGAACATTTCAATCTCCCTGGACACTCAAACAAAAATCTTCAAAAACTGACTCCAATCTAAAACTGCGGAACTGGAATTAATTTGCAAACTGGACACCATCAAATTAGGCCTGAATAAAGACTGGGAGTGGATGGATCACTACAAAAACTAAATTTCCCCCTACTGTTACTCACACCTTTTTTTCAACTGTTTGAAATGGGCCACTCTGTTTACATTGGCCTTATTACCACTACAAAAGTGATTTTTCTTCCCTTGGTATTCTACTGTTGAGAATAGTCCACTTCCACTTTAATTGAATTGCCTTGTTAGCATTGACCCCCCCCACCCCACTTGGTAAGGCAACTCCCATCTTTTCATGTACTGTGTATATATCGCCGCCTACTGTTTTTTTCTATTCCATGCATCTGATAAAGTGGGTTTTAAATCACGAAAGCTTATGCCCAAATAAATTTGTTAGTCTCTACAGTGCCACAAGTACTCCTCGTTGATCTTGCATACAGTTACCCTGATTTATACTCCACAGGTATTGTTAGACAACTGTCATCAAACTAAATTGCAGCATATATTTTTATAAACATGTTATACAACATGCTAACAGAAAACAGATTGTCTACTTTCCCTTCCACATAAAGACCACTAGCTAACTTCCTGATGCTGCAATGGAGAGCCAGTCCTACACTCTCGCTGGTTTCACATTTAGTTGTTTCCTTATCGTTTGCTGCATTATTATTAACCTCTGTCTCCTTTGCGTCCCTGGTACACACATATTTAAGTAGAGTTTGCATGTACAGATTATCACATCTACTGCTTCAAAAGTGACTGGCTATTAATTTCCCCCACCCCCAATTAAAAACAAAACCCCTCCCCTCAACTTTGAACAGACATAAAACTTTGAACAGACATAACTTCACAGTCTCCAAGAGCACTGAACCATAATTGAGATGTTGATGTTTTATACACCAAGTGGTCTTTGACTTAAAAGTCTGTGACTTATGAATTTCCTATTCATACAAAAATACTGTAGAAGAAATGAAGGTCAGCTAATACACACCTGTTCTCTTACTCCCTCAATGTATTCAATCTCTCCTCCAGCTTCTTCTCTAGCCCTATATGTTAGGGTGCTGCCAGGAAAGCCCCTGATCAGCTCCTGCCACCGTGACCTACAATTAAGGGGGGTGGATTGGGGCTGGGTAAACAGCCAGTGCTTGCCTGGGAACTGCCTGCAGGTTCCCTCATTAGAAGGACCTAAATGGAGACCAGGAGGGAAAGGGCAGGCTCAGAGGGAGGAAAGAGCCTACTAGTCTGTTGCTGGTCAGGCCTGTGTGAGGCTAAGCCGTGTAAATAGACTGTAAATAGTGGGGAACTGGTGGTGGGAACGGACACAAAATAGAGGGTATGTGCACTGCACCAGCATGGAACGTCCTTGAGTCTTTAAAGAGCGGGGTCGAGAGTCCGAATCCAACAGGGAGTGGAATGCATCCCATTATATCCCTACATTCATAGCAGCTGACTTAATAAACAATACTTTATTATTTTGGAATAGGGTGACCAGATAGCAAGCGTAAAAAATCGGGACAGAGATGGGGGGGTAATAGGTGCCTATATAAGAAAAAGCCCCCAAAATCGGGACATCTGGCCACTCTAATTTGGAAACAATACAGGGACAAAAGAGATCAACATATCCTAATCAGAAGAGGATTTTCTTTAGCAAATATGAGATACCGACAACTAAAGCTAGCTTCCCTGAGTATGCAGATGTTGGCACCACAGGGAAAACTGAACATATCATACTAACACCAGAATCAATTTCTACACACTATGATGCAGTTAGTCCGGTTAATTTGAGATTTATTAGAGTGCTTTCTTTATACGGCTAAACCACCCTGAACACGCCCAATGCCGGCTGATCTCGGCAGCTGATCTCGGATGCTGATCTCGGCAGCTAAGCAGGGTCGGGCCTGGCTAGTACTTGGATAGGAGACCTCCTGGGAATACCAGGTGCTGTAGGTTTAACACCTGGCAGTAGGTATAAAATGCCTCCAATGACAGATGGCACGACGCATCGGTTGGAGTATACCCCAGTCGTATCACTGGTTGTGTCCAGTTTAAGTGGACCTTGCCATAGTGCGGAAATAACGCTAGGAAAAACACATTAGAGTGCTTTCTTTCAAGAGCAGTGCATCGAGTTCAATGGATTGCCTTAATGAGGTTAAATGCAATTCGATCTCCCTACTAATTGCCCTAGGCTTTGCACCAGCTCTCTCATGGCTTAAATTGGGCTTTTGAGCCAGCTTCCTGAGCGTAGATCTGAGCAATAACCTAGTACTAGTTTATCCAGTGCCACAGAGAGCTGGGTGATTGCTTTCTGCTCTAGCTTCCCTTATAACTCGGGGACAAAGTTCTATAAGATCTGGAGGTCTACCATGAACTAAAATTGCTACACTCCACTTCTCATTTTTACAGCTGGATAAGAGTGCTCAGTAGGATGAGCTGGTTCATGAGTCCTTTGGGACAGCATACATAGCTGCACATTAAGGATACTGACAGAAAACAGGCATTAGGACCCTATGCTTCAATTATTAAGGCCTCATTAATGGCATCTTAATGTGATCCATCTATAATACATTTAATTAGCATCAAATGCACATGAACAGTAGGAGTTAAGTCTCCAGTGATCCAGAGAGATAACTGGCACTAGAGATTACTTAAAGGAAACTAGATTTCTTTCTTAGAAAGTGTAGGGTCATTTCCAGAATCTCTCTAGTTGATGAAGCACAGATGAGCTAAATATACTATCAAACTGTATATAGAACATGTTGCTAATAACCAAACACAAAGGATTTTAAATGTTCATGATTCTTAAAACCAGAATCTGTACATACTTTCTGATGCAAGAAATTACACTTACAACAAATGCAAAGTGCACTGGCGGGGAAAATAAAAGCTATTCATATACCTTATAGGGTTCTAAATTAACTATATCAACCCAAGAAATGGACTTGAGAGTCACTGCAGATAGCTGAATAGAGACCTCCACCCAATGTGAGGTTGCAATCAAAAAAGCAAACATTGTTAGGTTGCATAAAGAATGGGACAGTAACTAATACTAAGAATATTATAATGCCATTATGTAAATCAGTGGTGCGGTCTAATCCGAATATTGTGGGCAGTACTGGTCACCCCATCTCAAATACTATACAGTAAACCCTCGATTTAACGGACCCCGATTTAACGGACTTCGGATGCAACGGACAAAATTTCCGATGCATCCGAAATCCGTTAATGGGGGCTGCGCTGGGTTGACAGCTCCCGCCCGGCTCCCCGCAGCGGGGACCCCGGCGGGAGCTGTCAAACCCCCCCCCCCGCCCGGCTCCCCCCAACGGGAAGCCAGGCGGGAGCTGTCAAACCCCCCCCCCCGCCCGGCACCCCGCAAGGGGGAGCCGGGCGGGGGGGGGGCATTTGAGAGCCCCCGCTCGGCTCCCCGCAGCGGGAAGCCGAGCGGGAGCTGTCAAACCCCCCCCCCCGCCCGGCTCCCCGCAACGGGGAGCCGGGCGGGGGGGGCGTTTGAGAGCCCCCGCTCGGCTCCCCGCAGCGGGAAGCCGGGCGGGGGGTTTGACAGCTCCCGGCCGGCTTCCCGCTGGGGGGAGCCGAGCGGGAGCTGTCAACCCCCCCGCCCGGCTCCCCGCAAGGGGGAGCCGGGCGGGGGGGGGGGCGTTTGAGAGCCCCCGCTTGGCTCCCCGCAGCGGGAAGCCGGGCGGGGGGTTTGACAGCTCCCGGCCGGCTTCCCGCTGGGGGGAGCCGAGCGGGAGCTGTCAACCCCCCCGCCCGGCTCCCCGCAAGGGGCAGCCGGGCGGGGGGGGGGGGCGTTTGAGAGCCCCCGCTCGGCTCCTCGCAGCGGGAAGCCGGGCGGGGGCTTTGACAGCTCCCGCCGGGCTTCCCGCTGGGGGGAGCCGAGCGGGAGCTCTCAAAGCCCCCGCCCGGCTCCCCGCAACGGGGAGCCGGGCGGGGGGGGGGGGACGTTTGAGAGCCCCCGCTGGGCTCCCCGCAGTGGGAAGCCGGGCGGGGGCTTTGAGAGCTCCCGCTCGGCTCCCCCCAGCGGGAAGCCCGGCGGGAGCTGTCAACCCCCCCACCCGGCTCCCCGCAGCGGGGAGCCGGGCGGGGGGGCTGACTCACTCCATATAACGGACTAATTCGGGCGAGGGGGTGTCCGTTGTCACCCGAACGTCCGTTATTTAATAATTTAAAAAAATTATTAAATAACGGACTTTCGGTTTTAACGGACACCCCCTCGCCCGAATTAGTCCGTTATATCGAGGTTTCACTGTATTGTAGAACTAGAGGGGCCCAGAGAAAGGCAATAAGAATGACCAAGAGCCTGGAAAAATTCCTTTTCTGTCTTTCTTCACAAGGATTGGGACTGTTGTTACTTTAGAAAGAAGAAAAATAAGAAGGGACATGAGAGAAGTATGTCAAATAATGAACTGTGTAGAAAAGGTGGATTGGGACCTTTCTGTTCTGTTCGCTCTGTGTCTTAACACAAGAGCAAGGGACAGTAAATGAAAAAGAAAAAGGAGTGAAATTCAAAACTAATGACAGTGTGTAATTAAATGGTGGAACTCTGTCATGTGAAATGGTTGTGGCCAAGAATTTTAAAAGATTCAAAAAGGGACTGGATGTTTATATAAGTACCAAGAATAACTGGAGTTATAATTAATAATGATAAACATTTTGTGGAAGGGCTTTAGAGCTTAAGTCAACCTATAACTATTAGAGACCTAATATGTGTGTGGAGGGGGAAGGGAGAATTACCCCATATGTGCCTACTGCAGGGTTCCTCCACACTTCTCTGAAGAATCTGGTGCTAGCCACTCCTAGAGATCAGACACCGAGATATGTTCCTACCCAGAGTTTAATTTTTGCATCTGAAAAACACCGCTACATTCACAGGCACAATAACTCAGTGAAAGTCTCTGGACTGCTACACGGGTGACCGCTACTGAAGTCCCAAGTTTGCCCTCATTTCCTGGGAATGACAGTTCAACAAAGGTAGTCTCAAATAAATGTTCTCTGTAGCTAACCACTCGAAAGGTTGCCAAACAAGTCACACCACTGAGGAACTTCTTGGTCAGGATAGTGACCATAATACAAGGACTTGAAGTTGAAGAGAAGAGGGATTTTAAGTGTCAAAAATATTTGCAAGATTGTTCTATATATGTTATGCTAAAAATAGTATGAATTTGATTGACACTTTGTTATAATTTAATACAGTGAACACAACCAGTAGACATTTTATTCCTTTAGATTACAGCGGCTGTGAGATATAGAGCTGTAACACATTGGCAGCAGTTGGATCATCTCTTTCTAATGAGGAGGCCACACAGGATGACAGCCTATTACTGCAATCTGCCAATAGAGTTACTCCTTTGCTCAGGTGGGGTCTGTACTGTGATATTAAGGGTTCCAGTTTCCAACCCTACTGAAGACCTGCATGTGTATAGGATTGTTTGAGCAGCTCAGTTACTTTGCACCCTGGGTAGGAGGTTTAGGGCATGTCTTCACTACCACTTTAATTCGACCTTAACGACGTTAGGTCGAATTAAACGTGTACCTGTCTTCACATACATGCCCTTAAAGTCGATTTAAAGGGCCCTCAAAATCGAATTTGTAACTCCTGCCTGACGAGAGAAGTAAGGCTAAAATCGACTTCTCTATGTCTACTGTGAGTAAGTGAAGAGGCATCTGAAGTTAAGCCTCCGACCTCCGAGCAGCCCCGCGGATCCCCCCCCCCCGCTCGCCCAAGCAGCCCCGCGCTGGCTCCCCCCCCCCCTCGAGCGGGCGGGGGTCCGGCGCCGGGCTGCTTGGGCGAGCGGGTCAGCTGCCTGGTCAATTTCACCCAGTATGAAATTGACCAGGCAGCTGACCCACTCGCCCAAGCAGCCCGGCGCCGGCTCCCCCCCCCCTCGGGTGGGGGTGGGGGGGTCCGGCGGGGGGCTGTTCAGGCGGGTGGGGGGGTCCGCGGGGCTGCTCGGAGGGGCGGGGGGTCCGGCACGGGGCTGCTTGGGCGGGGGGGGGGGGGGTGTCCGGCACGCATTGCACTGTGGGCTACCTACCCAAAGTGCAATGCGGGCTATGTCAACCCCTGCAAAAGTTCTAGGACAGATAGTGTCAACCACTGTCGACCTGCTGTCCTGGTGGGGACACACTAATTCGATTTTCTAAAATCGAGTTTAGAAAATCGAATTAAGGGAAATCGACCTAGTCCTGTAGTGAAGACATATCCTTAGTCTTTGTCTAATAGGTGTTAGGTAAGCTTTTCAAGCATTATTCTCCACCACACTGGAACCCCTCCATCCCTCCTCTTATCATAGCTGCTCGTGGGGGGGGGGAGGGGGAGCATGCAGCCCTGGCCCCGAGCTCTGTCCGCGAAGGGTGGCTCCAGGGGAGGGGCGAGTGCGCAGCCCCGGCCCCCCAGAGCAGCTCCAGGGGAGGGGCGAGCGCGCAGCCCCGGCCCCCAGAGCGGCTCCAGGGGAGGGGCGAGCATGCAGCCTCAGCTCCCAGAGCATTGCCCCCATGGCGCCGGGGGAGGAGCCAGTGCATAGTCCTGGCCCCCTGGAGCGCTGCTGGTGCGGCGCCAGAGGAGGGAGGAGCGTGCAGCCCACGCTCCTGGAGCGCTACCCGTGTGGCGCAGCTCCGGGGACGGGAGGAAGCATGGAGCCCCGGCCCCCGGAGCGCTGCCCGTGCGGCACAGCTCCAGGGGAGTGGGGGCGCACAGCCCCGGCCCCGCAGTGGTGTCCGCGCTGTGCAGCTCTGGGGGAGGGGCCAGGGGCAGCCTCTCTGGCTGCGGGCTGGATGGAACGGTCTCGCGGACCGGATGTGGCCCACAGGCCGTAGTTTGCCCACCCCTGTTCTAGATGCAGTGGAGCGTAACTGTCTATTCAAAGCTATATGATGCAATGGCATATTCATCCTGAAATAAAAATGAACCATTTTACAGCTGTATCATATAGCAAGCTCATCTTCAATTTCCTCCCGCTATCATCCTTACTAATTTTAAAAACTTTTCCTATTAAAATGTCTGCACTTTTGATTAGTCTTCCATAAGATAAATTGCTTGCATTTGTCTAGGCTGAATCTCATCTCAGTTCCTGTCCTTCATCTAACCCCTCTCTCTGTTATTTTCTGTTCTCACTGATGTTCATGCCACCATATTTTACTATTATCTGCAAACTTAAATTACGACCAGCTCAGAGACAACATAGGCGTCATTATGACCAACATAGAGACAACAGTCGCTGATTACAAGCTTCGACTGATACTGACAATTTTTACAAAGTGGGGAAGATAATGGGAATACGCTATTAAAACCACAAGCTCTTTAGTGATAAATCTGTAGAAAAGGCAGCATTGGTACAACCACTCACATACACCCTATCACTAAATCCAAGTGGTCCAAATCCCAGTGCATATAGCCCCGCTATAAACATAGTCAGTATGCCACCAATATGATGAGCGAGTTCCACAAGTAACTTGAAACCCCTGCCTCTACATTCCATATCAACATCAACAGCTGCTGGAATCCATTGCAGAGGTTGGCAAAGGAGAAAATTAGTGCTGCTTTAAGGGATTTGGCCCAAACCACAGCTTTTAAAAAGGCCTCACCCACTTTTTCTACAAGTCATGCGCTCAACCACAATAACTGGCCTTTGATCTTCCAGTATCATAAGATAGGATCTTCTGGATGCAATTTTCACTTTAAGAGTATTAGTTGAATGTGCACCAGCCTGGAATAATCAGGCCCAAGAGCTCTGGGCTTCTGAGCTGCCCAGTCACTCACTATTCAGACACAATGCAAGCCCTCCCCCAAGTTTATTAACCAAAGAAATCGTTCGTTTTCCTGCTTTGCCCCATTACACATACTGAAGAACACATGCCTGCATGATAAACTAAAACCCAAAATCAGTGATGTGTAAAGTGGCAAGTTAAGACTCTTACACTCAAATTCCTTGAGAACTATTTATACCCCCTCACTAACAGGCAAAGGTGTCTAACTTGGTGCTACTTACAAGCCAGAGAGACAGAAGAGGGCGTAAACTAGTGGTCATTTGCTGCACTCCTCTTGTGGCCCCTTCAAAATGTGAGCTACATCAGCTTAAACTACCTTACAGCCAGTGGGCCAAATTCAGAGGCTTACAAGCTGATCACGTGGATGCAAGCCACAAATTAGGCCTTGTCTATATTAAAAGTTACCCGGATTTAACTAAAAGGGTGTTTTTAAATGGATTTAATTAAACCAGGACAAAACATACCTCTGGGGATGCTTAAATTAATTAAAAAACAGTTGATAAACTATATAAGCCAGGTTTAAAAATCTATTTAAGAGTGACTCAATTGAGCCAAATCAATTTTAAAACAATGTGTATATATATAAGGCCTTAGTCTGACAGTCTAAGAAGGTAGATGATAGTTAAATTGGTGCAACATCCAGTCCCATCCACCTGTACAAATATTCAAATTATGTCAATTTAGACAACCCAATTAGTCTCTTTATTTGGCCCTAAATGTTCACAAGATTTCTTTGGGAAAAGCAAAGATGATTTACATTATAGGAGCGCACACAATTAAAAATTAAAGTTTTCATTATATAAACCCAGATCTATTTCCTCCTCTCTCACCCTCTGTGATGTTACTGACAAAACTGTGACATTATAGATCATTGTTGAATCAAGGTCCTGTAGTGGCACCAAATCTTGCACAGAAGAGGTCAAGTAAGGTTTCTATGAAAAGGTTATGATTTGCTGGCTATGATTATGCTATCATTTTTGTATTTATAGTTATAAGTATTGGATCTATACTGTCCGTATTTCAAACTTGTGTTATGCTTCTGGGTGACACCCCAGACAATTTGGCATCAGCACTGTGTAGCCTGCTTGATGGTCCATTAAGAACCATCAGCTATACAACTGACCCATTGACTCAGCAAAGCATGCAAGGACATGGAGTAGGGGTGGGCAAACTAGGGCCCGGGGGCTAATTTTGGCCAGCCCCCTGAGCTCGTGACGGGGGAGGCTACCCCCAGCCCCTCCCCTGCTGTCCCCGCTCCCCCGGAGCGTCAGCGCCTTGCATTCAGGAGCAGCCCTGGACAGCGCTGCAGTGGCATGGCTCGGGGAACGGGGGGGGGGGGGGGGGAGCTCCTGCCGCGCGGCCCACCGGAGCTTGAAGCCCCGCCCTTTTACCACGCCGTTCCCCCATCCCCCGGAGTCTCCGCAGGGCCCGAGTTGCTGCTGGGAGCGGCTTGGTAAGGGGGCATAGCTGCGAGCCCCACTGGACCACGCAGCAGGAGCTTGCGTCCTCTTCCCCCGAGCCACGCAGCTGCAGCGCTGTACAGGGACACTGTTGGATGCAGGGAACTGAGGCTCCGGGAGGGGAAGAGGCGGGGGTAAGCAGCATGGTGGGGTGGGGGTTGAATAAGGGGCAGGGAGCTCCAGGGGCAGTTAGAGGACAGGGCTCAGGGGGGGTTGGATGGGGCAAAAACTCGGGGTTGGTGGTGGTCAGGGGATGTGGAACAGGGGGTTGGATAGGGTGGAGGAGTCCCAGGGGTCTGTCAGGAGGCAGGGGGATGGATAGGAGTCGGGGCAGTCAGGGAACAGGGAGCGGGGGAGTTGGGTAAAAAAAAGATAGTTCTCAATAGCAAGTGTCACCAAAAAAGTGACAAAGGATGATCTCTTCACTTTGGAGGACAGCCAGGCACTGGCAAAGAGTCAATATGGCAAATATAGTTTCTCCTTTCATTGTAATTTCAAGCAGCTTGCCAACAATTTCACACAAACACATTTTAGCATTTTCTTCTCTAGTCTTTCCAAAGTTCTGCCCCACTGGTGAAGCTGGAGAGTAGGAACACTCAACAACAGTGTGAGCAAAAAGGCTTTTTTCCTTTCAGAAAAACATAAGTGCAAAAGGTTCAACACAGAAATCCTTCATCACAAATTGCATCTTTTTTGGCAGCTCCCTCAGAAAGAACAGAGGTACGTCCCAATGCAAAAAAGTACATTTTTTACATCAAGATTGCTACCTTGATGTAAAATCCTCGTGGAGACAAGGACCTATAGTTTTTGAGCTTGTCTGCTTAAGTCAAAGTTAATGCAGGCAGTATGTGGTTGACTTCAACTATTTACCTAGAAGTAAACTGTCTGTGCGTTGTCTCCAGTGTGATCTTATATTCAGATCGCTATCGTGACTGAAAACACAGTGTTTGCAGCACAAAGTATTAGACTTTGTGTTGAACCAAAATTGAACTGAATTAATTACCTTCTTACTCCTAAAATTTGTCCCTGCACATGAGGGTTGAGGCATATTGGCTGAGTAGCATGGAAAAGTCTGCACTGATGTTGCCTTTAGTTTGAAGTACCAAGCCAGGGGATGGGAGACCTGGTTCAAAGAATGTGTAACTGGCACTGTTAAACACTAAATGTACAGTTTTAAAAGGTGTGGTTTATACCAGATACCTGCATCTCCTGGCCTCAGTCGCCCATAGAGAATAACTGCTATCAAGAATAATTGCACTTGAAGTATATGAAAGCATGAACGAGCAAATGTGAAAGTCCCATAAATACAGTATTGTAGTGAATTACAGTACTTGCTGTTCCTATCACTTAGATCAGGGGTGGGGAACCTTTTTTCTGTCAAGGGCCATTTATAATGTCATTCGCGGGCCGCTCCCCCTCCCCCCCCCCCCCCGGAAGCCCAGGCTGGCAACGGGAGCTGAGACCCCAGCTGGCAAGGGGCCAGTGGGGGAAACCCCAAAGCAGTGGCAGGCGGAGTGCTTAGCCCTGCACTGCTTTGGGGTTTCCCCCACTGGCCCCTTGCCAGCCGGGGTCCTGCTGCCTGCCCCAGTCAGCTCCCGCTATCAGCCTGGGTGTAGGGGGTGATCTTCCTTTCCCCCGCCCAGCCTCCCCTCATCTAAACCCCTTTCCTCCCCCACCCCTGCCTGGCCCGGCCCATCCCACCGAACCGAACCTCCTCCCCCCTCCCACTCCCAACCCAGCCTCCTGCCCCCCCATGCCTGACCTGCCCAGCCCAGCCTCCCCCCCACCAAACCTCCTTCCCACCCGCACCCATGCCTCGCCCACCCTGCCTAGCCTCCCCACCCCTCAATGCCCCCAGCCCAGACTCCCCAGCCCAGACTCCACACCCCCCACCCCTTTGACCATTGGCTCCCCGCGGCTCCTCCTTTCACCGGCCGGCTAATGGTGTTCGTGCGGTGGCGGCGGCTCCCCCAGGGGCGAGCCGCCCCCACCTGATGGCCGCGCGGCGCCGGCGGCTCCCCCAGGTGCGAGCCACCCCCGCCTGGTGGCCGCGCGGCACCGGCGGCTCCCCCAGGTGCGAGCCACCCCAGCGCCGGCGGCTCCCCCAGGTGCGAGCCGCCCCCGCCTGGCGGCCTGCGCCCGTCCCTGGCCGGTGGCTGCGGCGCATCCCCGGCCCCGCCGCGGGCTGGACAGAATCATTTGGCAGGCCGTATAAGGCCCGCGGGCCGGAGGTTCCCCACCCCTGACTTAGATTGAAATAAGTAGCTCATCTTGTTATTCATCTGAACACGTTCATCATACATATCAAGGTGCAATACTTATATGGTGCAATTTGTGGTATCTAAATAATGTAGCTTTTGGCCCATCCCTGGCCTCTTCTCTCCTATTCAAAATTTTGGCCTTACTATTAACATAATAACTTTGTAGAACCCATAACATCTATATATATAAAAGTCAAATGTTGTATGCGTGTATGTATGTATGCGTGCGTGTATGTATGTAAGCTTACTCCTTCCACACCGTTTGAGCTAGAGACTTGAAATTTGGTACAGTTAGAGGTCTTGGGGTCGTAATGACCGTAAGAGTCGAAATTTTTTCAAATCTCACCTCTGACGCCCCCCAGGGGTGAAATTCTTTAAAGGCCAATCACATCAGCTGGGCAGCTGCTGTTCTCTGTGACATAGTTCTGATGTCATAATACCCCCTCCAACAGACACCGCACTCGCTCAGCTCTCTGCCCCTCCCCCCTCCAACGGAACCCCGGAATCCCTCAGCTCTCTCCTCCCTCCCCCCTCCGACGGAACCCCGGAATCCCTCAGCTCTCTGCCCCCTCCCCACCTCCGACGGACCCGAGTTGGGTTTTGTCGGAGGGTAAGTGAGGTAGGGGTGTCGGGTTTGGTTGGGGGGGATGGGAAGGTGTCTGGGTGGGTGAGGGGTGAGGGGTGAGGTGTGGGGGTTGGGGTTGGTCAGGGGGTGTTGGGTTTGGTGGGGGGGTAAGGTGGGGGTGTTGGGTTTGGTTGGGGGGGTGAGGAGGGGGGTCAGGGTTGGTCGAGGGGTAAGTGAGGTGTGGGTGTCGGGTTTGTTTGTGGTGGTAGGTAAGGGTGTCGGGTTTGGTTGGGGGGAGAAAGTGAGGTGGGTGTGTCAGGTTTGGTCTACGGGGGGTGAGGTGTGGGTGTTGGTCAGGGGGTGTTGGGGTTGGTAGGGGGGAGACGTGGGGGTGTTGGGTTTGGGTGGGGGGGTGAAAATGTGAGTCGGGGTTGGTCGAGGGGTAAGTGAGGTGGGGGTGTCGGGTTTGGTCGGGGGGGGGTGAGGTGGGGGTGTCAGGTTTGCTCTCTGCCCCCCTCCAACAGACCCCGCACTAGCTCAGCTGTCTGCCCCCTCCCCACCTCCGACGGACCCGAGCAACGCCAAGTATTTTCACTAGTTACATATAAAGCTTACAGGCAATGTGAGGACATCTTTCTTCCTTATTTGGGATTGCATATAGAAGAATTTTTTTCATAGGTGACAGATACAGTACTCTAGAAAACTGGATCTGAAATTTGTAATACACTAAACCCTTGATTTAACGGACCTCAATTTAACGGACTTCGGATGCAACGGACAAAATTTCTGAGCAAGTCTGATGCATTCCTGATCCATTTCTGGCAGGCTGGCTGCCGGCTCCCAGCTGCTGCCCAGGTCACGGCAGCGGGCGGGCTGGCTGCCGGCTCCCGGCTGCCGCCCGGGTCCAGGCAGCGGGAAGGCTGGCTGCTGGCTCCTGGCTGCCGCCCGGGTCCAGGCAGCGGGCGGGTTGGCTGCTGGCTCCTGGCTGCCGCCCGGGTCCAGACAGCGGGCGGGTTGGCTGGCGGAAGCCGGGACCCGTGCGGGATGGCTGCCAGCTCCCGGCTACCGCCGGGGTCCCAGCCGCAGGCGGGCTGGCTACCAGCTCCCGGCTGCCGCCGGGGTCCCAGCCACAGGCGGGCTGGCTGCCAGCTCCCGGCTGCCGCCTGGGTCACAACAGCGGGCTGGCTGCCAGCTCCCGGCTACCGCCGGGGTCCCAGCCGCAGGCGGGCTGGCTGCCAGCTCCCGGCTGCCACCGGGATCCCAGCCACAGGCGGGCTGGCTGCCAGCTCCCGGCTGCCGCCTGGGTCACAACAGCGGGCGGGCTGCCGGCTCCTGGCTCCCGCTCGAGTCTCGCCAGCGGGCGCGCTGGCTCCCGGCTCCCGCCCGAGTCCCGCCAGCGGGCGGGCTGGCTCCCGGCTCCCGCCCGAGTCCCGCCAGCGGGCGGGCTGGCTCCCGGCTCCCGCCCGAGTCCCAGCAGCAAGCGGGCTGCAGAGCTGCCGCCCTGACCCTGTGGCGGGCGGGCTGCTGCTCCGACAGCTCTTTTTTTATTATTATTAAATAACGGACTTTTGGATTTAACGGACACCCCCCTCGCCCGAATTAGTCTGTTAAATGGAGGTTTTACTGTATTTCTCTTTTTTAGATTTTGTGCTACCAGTTCCTGAAACCAGAAGAAACATGTACTAACTAGACTTTGCTACGTGGCTTCAGATCAGCAAATCTGTTGTAGCTTAATGTACCACTCCTGGCACCCTGTGCAGTGTAGAGAAAGCTAACATTAACAACAACCCTGCTGTACCCATATTCAGCTATGTCCAATTTAAAGTCTGATGGATTGAGAAATAAAGAAATTTCTTCAGAAACACCACAAAGACCTGCTTTAGTGGGAACTGATGAGGCAAGAGACTATCAGAGCAGAAATTTACAGCCTATGAGTTAAATTATTCTTCAGTTTCTGTGTTTTCTAGGAAACCCACTAACAGGATGATCCACCACACTGTTGTTTTAGGTTAGTCTATGAAATCTTTTCTTCCTAGGACAGTGGTTCTGAATAGTGATGGGCATTTTCCAGCATGTTTCTACAGTTCAGCTATCTTTCTAACTATCCTGGGACAACTCAGCAATTATGCCTATTGGTTTAAGCAGCAGACAGCCATGAGAACAACAAACATGGAATTGCAAAGTCCAAGAACATGAAACCTGCAGATAGCCCTCATGTGTGTGAGCAAGTAATTCAAAACATTAGATGACTCCACAGTTGAACATCACTAGTACATGTTTTGATCAATACACGTGATCCAAGCAAGTCAATCATTAATATAACACAATCAGTTGCATGCATTTTTATATTAGTGTGGTCATATGATCAGTTCAGGCAAATCCAAAAAAACGGCATGACTGTAGACTAGCAATTCCTTATTCAAACTGTGAATGTACCACCACCAAGAAGGTGGGAAACTGTTGGGCAAATGGATCAGGACATTATAATGTAACTTATTAGTAAAGTAATATCTCAAGTGAATGAAAGCCTCGCTAAGCCTGACTCTGGAAATTTAGGATTTCACCTGCCAAAAGAAATGAAAGGGTCCCAGCCTTGCAGTCATTAGTTCTCAGTCATAGCAGAGGGCTGCATATGAAGAATAAACTGCTCTTTGTCTTCCTTTAGGGCACTAATTTCTGCAAGTTATTTACTTCAAATGTTTTCTATTTGGGGAACTTTAATATTTCCTAAAGCTTGAGATTTTTTTTAAAAAGTTTGTTAGTTTTCTGCCTTTGGTTATGAACCAGTGTGACACTCTGTACCTCAAATATCACCCTGCAATCCCATATTCACTCCAGTGATATGATTATGATATGCTTTGTGCAATATGCATTTGAGAGGTCGAACATTACTATCCTATTGAATTGTATGTTTTATCATCGTATTTGAAGTTATCAAGTTTTGCTATGTGTGTGTGTGATTGAAATATATTGTGCATCTGGGAAATGCTCACAGCTGGCCTTTTGGTGGCAAAAAAGGAGCAACTAACATCCCCTTACACACAATCAGATATTGTACAAAATGTTTATCAGCGAAACAGTCCTGAAATATCACTACGAGTACTTAATTGATAACTCATGATTTGAGTCAGCCTCTATTAAATATAAACTCACATGGTGTTTTGAAGACACTGTTATAACTGAGGAGCTAGGACTCAAACCCATAAACTTCAAACCCACCATCTGAAGTTAGAGGTTTTCAGGTTAATTTTTGGAGCCTGGGATAATTTCTAGTCCCACTTTGTGTGCACTGTTGAGGAATCAAGGTGGAATTTTTACTGAATTTAAAACAAATATGTTAAAAAAATTAACAAGCACACTTTAATGTTGTTTACACAAGCAGTTCCCATAATCTACAGGATAATGGAAATTTTAATCCAACAGCAAACAGTCTGTTCCATTAAACCCACATCACGTGAATAAAAAAAACAGAGATAGGTATTTCAAATTTAAATCCATGCTTGTCACTTGTGTTTCCAAAACAACCACTCAGTAACCACTAACAATTCAGATTGCTTATGGTGTCAACATCCATGCCAATTGATAGAGGCAGCAGCCAGCACTGCCGGAACCTATGTCTTCCAGATACCACAGAAGCGCCCCAACCTTCCCTGTCTTTCCCCAGCTACTCAAAGTTTCCCCACCCCTTACCCAACTAAAACCTCCAGCCCCAACATCCTAGTATCTGAGAGTAAAGGCCTTTCTTCATTCCCCTTGTATTCTCCCCAATAGCTGAGTGCATCCCACTTTTCAGCATACCATTCCCCATCTTCCTGCCCCCCCTATATACCATGTCACTAGCCAAACTGCCATCCAAACCAGCACCTCTAACCCACTGAACCCCACTGCCATCCGAACCAGCACCTCTAACCCACTGAACCCCACTGCTACACTCCAACCTCTATGCACTTAGATGTACCCCGTCTACTCACACACCTCAAGCTGTACCCCAACTCCCATAATGCACTTCACTGCTCCCACAAGAAGCACCCCTACGCCCATAGGACATCCCTCCTATTCCTTAATACTACACCTGTGTCACATCCCTCCTAGTCCTTAATATTACACCCCACCAACCCCAAGATGCACCCCACTGCTTCCCCATACTCTAACTCCACCTCATCACAACCACCCATGCTGCACCCCACTACTCCTCTGCCCCATCACAGCCCTCCATGGTACCCCAAAGCCCCCACTGCTGCACCCCACTTCTCACCCCCACTCCATCACAGCCCTCCATACTTCCCCATCGTCCCCAACAGTGCACCCCACTGCCCCCCCACTCCTATTACAGCCCTCCCTGGTGTCCCATAATCCCCAATGCTGCACCCCGCTGCTCCCCCACCACAGCCCACCATGCTGCCCCATAGTCCCCAATGCTGCACCCTACAGCCTGGGTCGGGCGTGGCTGCACCCCCACCCCCGGGCCCGCTCGCTAACCCTGCCTAGAGGCTGAGTCCCGCCACGCTCCCTTACCCGGCCCGGCGCCTCCTCCTCCGCCCGCTCGGGTATCAGCCGCTCCCCAGGGCTTGACAGACCGGCGCAGGCGCGCCCGCGAGCTCGTACTCGGAGACAAGGCGCAGCAGCCAGATACGATACCTTCCAATCGCGAGACGATGGAGGGGCGCATGCGCAAAGTAACGGACGCTTTGCCTCCGCCTTGGGCAGGCTGCCGCTAGGGACATTTTGCCTGCGCGCGACAGGAGCGAGAGCGCTGCCCGCCCAGTGCGAGCCTATCGCACCCCCTCCCATCCAGCCACCCCTGCTCCTTGTCCCCTGACCACTCCCTCCAGAGACCCCACCCAACGCCCCCGGTCCCCTATCCACCCTCCCAGGACCCCACCCAACGCCCCCCGGTCCCCTATCCACCCTCCCAGGACCCCACCCAACGCCCCCCGGTCCCCTATCCACCCTCCCAGGACCCCACCCAACGCCCCCCGGTCCCCTATCCACCCTCCCAGGACCCCACCCAACGCCCCCGGTCCCCTATCCACCCTCCCAGGACCCCACCCAACCCCCCCGGTCCCCTATCCACCCTCCCAGGACCCCACCCAACCCCCCAGTCCCCTATCCACCCAACGCCCCCCGGTCCCCTATCCACCCTCCCAGGACCCCACCCAACCCCCCAGTCCCCTATCCACCCAACGCCCCCCGGTCCCCTATCCACCCTCCCAGGACCCCACCCAACCCCCCCCGGTCCCCTATCCACCCTCCCAGGACCCCACCCAACCCCCCCCGGTCCCCTATCCACCCTCCCAGGACCCCACCCAACCCCCCAGTCCCCTATCCACCCTCCCAGGACCCCACCCAACGCCCCCGGTCCCCTATCCACCCTCCCAGGACCCCACCCAACCCCCCAGTCCTCTATCCACCCTCCCAGGACCCCACCCAACGCCCCCGGTCCCCTATCCACCCTCCCAGGACCCCACCCAACGCCCCCGGTCCCCTATCCACCCTCCCAGGACCCCACCCAACGCCCCCCGGCCCCCTATCCACCCTCCCAGGACCCCACCCAACCCCCCAGTCCCCTATCCACCCTCCCAGGACCCCACCCAACCCCCCAGTCCTCTATCCACCCTCCCAGGACCCCACCCAACGCCCCCGGTCCCCTATCCACCCTCCCAGGACCCCACCCAACGCCCCTGGTCCCCTATCCACCCTCCCAGGACCCCACCCAACCCCCCCGGTCCCCTATCCACCCTCCCAGGACCCCACCCAACGCTCCCGGTCCCCTATCCACCCTCCCAGGACCCCACCCAACCCCCCCCCCCCCGGTCCCCTATCCACCCTCCCAGGACCCCACCCAACGCTCCCGGTCCCCTATCCACCCTCCCAGGACCCCACCCAACCCCCCCCCCCGGTCCCCTATCCACCCTCCCAGGACCCCACCCAACCCCCCCCCCCGGTCCCCTATCCACCCTCCCAGGACCCCACCCAACACCCCCTGTCCCCTATCCACCCTCTCAGGACCCCACCCAACACCCCCTGTCCCCTATCCACCCTCCCAGGACCCCCCCCAACCCCCCCCCAGTCCCCCACCCAACCCCCCCCCAGTCCCCTATCCACCCTCCCAGGACCCCACCCAACCGCCCCCGGTCCCGTATCCACCCTCCCAGGACCCCACCCAACACCCCCTATGCACCCTCCCAGGACCCCACCCAACACCCCCTATGCACCCTCCCAGGACCCCACCCAACACCTCCTGTCCCCTATGCACCCTCCCAGGACCCCACCCAACGCCCCCTATCCACCCTCCCAGGACCTCACCCAACCCCCCCTGTCTCCTATCCACCCTCCCAGGACCCCACCCAACCCCCCCTGTCTCCTATCCACCCTCCCAGGACCCCACCCAACGCCCCCTGTCCCCTATCCACCCTCCCAGGACCCCCCCCAACCCCCTCAGTCCCCCCCCACCCTCCCAGGACCCCACCCAACCCTCCTGTCCCCTATGCACCCCCCAGGACTCCTGTCCCCTATCCACCCTCCCAGGACCCCACCCAACCCCCCAGTCCCCTAGTCCCCTATCCACCCTCCCAGGACCCCACCCAACGCCCCCTGTCCCCTATCCACCCTCCCAGGATCCCACCCAATGCCCCCTGTCCCCTATCAACCCTCCCAGGACCCCACCCAATGCCCCCTGTCCCCTATCAACCCTCCCAGGACCCCACCCAACGCCCCCTGTCCCCTATGCACCCTCCCAGGACCCCACTCAATGCCCTCTATCCACCCTTCCAGGACCCCACCCAATGCCCCCTATCCACCCTCCCAGGACCCCACCCAATGCCCCCTATCCACCCTCCCAGGACCCCACCCAACGCCCCCTGTCCCCTATCCACCCTCCCAGGACCCCACCAACGCCCCCTGTCCCCTATGCACCCTCCCAGGACCCCACCCAATGCCCCCTGTCTCCTATCCACCCTCCCAGGACCCCACCCAATGCCCCCTATCCACCCTCCCAGGACCCCACCCAATGCCCCCTATCCACCCTCCCAGGACCCCACCCAACGCCCCCTGTCCCCTATCCACCCTCCCAGGACCCCACCCAACGCCCCCTGTCCCCTATGCACCCTCCCAGGACCCCACCCAACACCCCCTGTCTCCTATCCACCCTCCCAGGACCCCACCCAATGCCCCCTGTCCCCTATGCACCCTCCCAGGACCCCACCCAACGCCCCCTGTCTCCTATCCACCCTCCCAGGACCCCACCCAATGCCCCCTATCCACCCTCCCAGGACCCCACCCAACGCCCCCTGTCCCCTATCCACCCTCCCAGGACCCCACCCAATGCCCCCTGTCCCCTATACACCCTCCCAGGACCCCACCCAACGCCCCTTGTCTCCTATCCACCCTCCCAGGACCCCACCCAATGCCCCCTATCCACCCTCCCAGGACCCCACCCAATGCCCCCTGTCCCCTATCTACCCACCTAATGCCCCCATCCACCCCACCCCCAACCGCTGAGACTCCTATGCCCTATCCAACCAGCCCCGACCCCTATCCGGAGGCCCTCCCTCCCCTCCCCCCCCCCCGACAGACACTCATAACTCCCATGCCTATCCACCCCCCTCCCCTATCCTCTGACTCCCCCCCCCCCCCCGAATCTCTGCCCCATCCAACTGCTCCCTGTCCCCTGACTGCCCCTGAGAACTCCTGCCCCTTATCCACCCCCCCGCAGCCCCTTACCATGCTGCTTAGAGCAGTGTGTCCGGAGGCCATGCAGCCCGCCAGAGCTAGGCACGCTGCCACCACCCCCTTAGCATGCTGCTCAGAGCTGAGCGGCAGGAGCTCAGGCCCTGCTGGAGCCAGCCACAGGCTGCATTGGAGGGAAGGCAGAAGGGGAGGGGCTGGAGATAGTGTCCCAGCCAGGAGCTCAGGGGCCAGGCAGGATAGTCCTGCAGGCCATAGTTTGCCTCCCCCAGCCTAGTACTGTACACAGATAGTGGGCCCCTGACCCACCCACACTGATCCTCCATGCTCACCTAGGGCCCTGAGCCCAGGGCTCGGGCTGGTGCTGCCCTCCCAGCTCCAACTGCCCTGAGGAGTAAGAAATGCCACACGTGGAGCTGGGAAAAACATGTTCCATGTGGAGCAAGAGGTTGGTTTCAGGGCCAGGGGGCAGCGTGGCAGCACAGACCCAGTGTGTTGTGGGGGTGCTTCACTTCCCCTGAGACATTTGATTTTTTATGCAGCAAGAGGTAGAGTTTTGGGCTTGATGGGCCACTTGTCTCAGCTGCTGCCTCATTCCATGCCTTTGGCCTTTAAGACACAGAAGTGGTCACAGCTTGGAGTGGGGCTGTAAGGAGGAGATCACTGGGTACTGCGCAAAGTGGCCAGGAAGCCAGGCTGGAAATCAGAATTTCCTGGTTCTGTTCATGACTGTGCCACTGAGTCGCTATGTGAGTTTTGGTTAAATCATCAGATAGCTCTGTGATCATGCTGTTTACCAAGGTCCAGTGGTTAGGGCACCAGCCTAGCACTTGTTCTGCCATAGACTTCTTACATGACCATGGGTAAGTCAATTAGCCTTTCGGGTCTCATTTCCTGATTTTATAATGGGGATAATAGCAGTGCCTTATTTCATGGGTGTTGTGAGCATAAATACATGAAAGGTTGTGAAGTGTTTTGAGAGCTGATGAAAAGAGCTATATGAGAACTGGGCATTTAGTCATGGACAGTCTGTGACCTGTCCATGACTTGTACTATATACCCCTAATTAAAACTTGGACTGTCGAGCCTCGGGTGCTCTGGGGGAGTGGTCTGGGGGCACAGCAGGTGCTGGGGTGGGGGGGGGGGAGGCGGGTGGCAGTGTGCAACCTGGGACCCATTCTAGTGCTGGGTGGGGTGTGCAGTGGTGTGTGACCCAGGATCCCCACTGCTACTGGGATGGGGGACCGGGTGGCAGTGTGCAGCCTGGGATCTCCACTGATGCTGGAGGGGTGGAAAGGTTGACAGGGCTGGCAGGCTCCCTATCTGACTTTGCGTGTCCCTGCAGCCCCTAGGAGGAGGGAAGGCCAGGGGACTCCGTATGCTACCCCCCACCAGACATTCCAGTGCCATGGCTCTCATTGGCAGCCAATGGGAGCTGCAGGGGTGGCGCACAGAGCCCCCAGCCCCTCTGCTAGCTGCAGGGACATGCTGGATGCTTCGGGGGAGCCCCTCTCCCCCCCCCCCGAGGTAAGCACTACCCTGCACCCAACTCCTTGCTCCAGCCCTGAGCCCCCTCCAAGACCCAAGAGAACATACTAAAAAATAAACAGAGCAGGCAGTTGCTGTTGCCCTTGAATGCTACAATGGAATGGGTGGGGTATTAGGAGTTCCTAGTAAGTGTGATATCTGCCCAATGCAATTGGACAGTAAAGTGAAACAAGATAGAAGTTACAGGATCCTCAACACCCAGAAATTAATAGGTTTAGCTGTGCATGGAAGTTCACAAACACTGCCACAGTTGTCCATATCAGCTATCTTGTCTCTGACAGTTGGAAGAAGATGTCATAATCCCACTCCATTTCCTTTTGGAAAGAGTGCCGGAGATCCTCTCGATGACTGAAATTAAAAAATAAACCTGTTAATGTGTGGATGCTTCTGGGGTTGCTTGAGACTCAGTCATTTAAGCCTGTGATAGGGCCATTTCCAGAAGCTATAGTGAAAAATCATTAATTGATCAAAGTATTTGCTGATTCTTTTCCAATGCTGGTGACACAAGAAATATAATTTAGTATTATTATATATTCATTTATTGAGTGTCACACAGAGCACTTGCACACATGGAAAGAGATGCATTGCCTACCTGAGAGTGAGGAAAAATGAAGTGAGTAGCAAGGAAAGAGGATTAGGAAAAATGTAGCAGGAAAAGGAGAGGAGAAAGGGAGATATGAGGTCAAAGATGGAGGTTGGAGTGAAGTTATGGATAATGCTTGACCATGAGAAGCCATGTTTCAGGCTCCCAGGTCAGAATTCTGACTCATTCTATATATATCCTCAATTTATCTCTCTGACTCATTCTATATATATCCTCAATTTATCTCTCTACTGACTCATTCTATATATATCCTCAATTTATCTCTAGGTGTCGGGTCTGCAAAAGATATTCTGGATTAGGCACCCCATAATGGACAATGCTTTTATGGTAGGGGCTTCAAGTTCTTTCTCAATCTCACAACAGTACTGATGTTGGTGAAATCACTGACAATCTAAACTGGGTAGTTCCCTGCTAAGTTGCTAGAGTCTGCAGCATGTTTTAAATCACCAACTAAAAGAATTTTGGTGAGGAAGGGCAGTGCTATTATCTCCATTATACACATAGGGAATTGAGGCACAGGGATGCTAAGGGCTGGTCCTCACTACTGGAGGCGGGGGGGGGGGAGGGAATCGACGGCAGATACACAACTTCAGCTATGTGAAACACGTAGCTGAAGTTTGCGTATCTGCCGCCGACTTACCTGCCATCCTTGCGGCGGCAGTCAGCGGCACACTCCCCCGTCGACTCCAGCTTGTGCCTCCCAGCAAGCTGGAGTTCTGGAATTGATGGGGGAGTCGTGGGCGATCAATTTCTTGTGTCTTCACAAGACGCGAGAAATCAGTCCCCAAAAGATCGATCGCTATCCGCTGATCCAGCGGGTAGTGAAGATCAGCCCCAAGTGTTGAACCCGCTGTGGCTCTTTTCTCAGGGGACTGACAGCATTGGGTGTGGCAAAGAAAGAGGGAAAAGACTTTGAGATAGGGCATGAACGGTGGTGCAATTTCTAGTGGTGTTAGAGCCCTAATTAACATTTTGCCAGGAAGTCATTATTTTCTCATTATGCTTTTTTAGTCACTTAGGAATGGAGATGATCTGGCTCTTTAAAGGTGCATGCAACTGATACCCTGACAGTTCACCGGCTTGTTTGGAAGCCCTCAGGACATGGAGCTTCCATTGACTTCAGTGGGAGTTTTGTATACAGACAGCTTGTAGAATGTTGCACTGGAAGTGCTACAAAAATGTTCTCTGTCTACCTGAGAGGAAGGATGGTTCAGTGGTCAGTGGCTAGCCTGGGACCTGGGTGTAACTCCCTGCTCTGCCACAGAATTCCTGTGTGACCTTGGACAAGTCATTTAGCTTCTTTGTTCACCATCCATACAGTGAAGATAATAGCACTGCCCTTGCTCACAGGGATGTTTTGTGGATAAATACATTAAAGACTGTGAGATGCTTGGATACTGTGATGATGGGGGCCAGAGAAGAACCTTAGATATCTCCCTGAATTCTTGACATAGAGGTATCTGAATACCTCTCAGGAACAGGAATGACACTACTGTCTCTCTTTAGTCCCTTCCTACTGGATGATAGTTTCATTGTTGCAGTGGATCATAGCTGTTGTGGGAGGATGTGGTCATGGAGAGAAGGATAGGGACATAGTCCTTTGGGAAGCTCAGGCCAATCTCAAGGAACTCAGGGGGAACCAATGCAGACATTGGAGCAGTGGGGTGAGATGGTAGGTCAGAACAGTATTCTAGGGCTAGGAGAAGTTGGCAACTGTTATTGCAGGGAAATAGCTGACAGGTTGCTGAGTGAAGGCAGCATAGAAGAGGTGGGTTCTGACTGTGCTTTTAAAAGGTCTGGAGAACATGTTACTATTCAAGATGAGGAAACTAGATGCTCCAGGAGTCATGGGACCTTTCACCACTAGCTCACCAGATAGAACTCAGGTCTAGGTCAGAACATAGTTTGGCCGTAATGTCTAACAGCAGATAACATCTGACAGTGGTTTGGTGACCAATGGGAAATGAGGTCGTGGACCAAAGACTAGTTCCTAGTAGACAAGTGTCTGTACAGATTGGAATGTGCCCCAGTTTGTGACTGAGTGCCTGGGGGAGCGGCAGTTTGTACAAAGCTAAAGACAATAGCCAGTCTCTGTAGTGTTACAGACAGCATTGCCTATAGGGACTGCAGGCTCTGAAAGAAGCTTTGCTGCATGCACAGAACTCTCCTTTAACTGGAAGGCAGAAAAATCTGGAGAAGTGTGACCCCCTGTGGGTAAAAACAGGAACTACCCTGTGGATAAGTGGTCACACTATTTTTCATAGTGTACACATCTTAATAGAAAAGTTGTCTTAGCCTTAACCCTAACCCTAAGCAGTGGGGGGCAAAAGACCTTTCTGGCTTCAAGATTAAGCTTGATAAGTTTATGGAGGAGATGGTATGATGGGATAACCTGATTTTGGCAATAAATTAATCTTTGATTATTAGTGGTAAATATGCCCAATGGCCTGTGATGGGATGTTAGATGGGGTGGGATCTGAGTTACAACAGAGAGTTCCTTGCTGGTGTCTGGCTGATTAGTCTTGCCCACATGCTCAGGATTTAGCTGATCGCCATAGTTGGGGTCGGGAAGGAATTTTCCTCCAGGGCAGAGGCTCTGGGGTTTTTTCGCCTTCCTCTGCAGAATGAGGCAGAGGTCACTTGCTGGAGGATTCTCTGCACTTTGAAGTCTTTAAACCACGATTTGAGGACTTCAATAGCTCAGACATAAGTGAGGGGTTTACTACAGGAGTGAGTGGGTGAGATTCTGTTGCCTGCATTGTGCAGGAGGTCAGACTAGATGATCATAATGGTCCCTTCTGACCTTAAAGTCTGAGTCTTTTGGGCTACCTTCACTCTAATCTGTGATAGCACAGCACCTATCTTCTCCTCGGTGATTGGATAACATCCATGTGGCAATTTCAACAAGGACTTCCATGCAAAAATTAGGAAACCAGGTATGTATTTTTCTCTTCTTTTAATACATTTTAGTAGCTTGACACAAGGAGGGGCTATCGCCATTCAGCCAGCCAGCTAGCTCTTTGTGGATAACCAGCAAATGTTCCATGGACCACAGTTTGGGAGCTGCTGTTCTAGGTCAGTCGGCCATATTGCAGAATACTGAGGCTAGGATTGTATTGCTTGTGTTTCTCATCCCATTCACTTTATTTACTTCTTGCTGGCTTCTTCCTCCCTAGGTGTGATGCTGTCTGCCTTCTGGGGATTAGGTGCTACTTCAGTCTTCACTCCAAGATGCTTTGTGCTACCCATGTTCCTCTGGGCATAAACATGGGTACTCACTATAAGCATCATGGTTTAGTGACCTCTAGCTTGGATGACCACATTGTACCTGTAATGCTACGTGGGGCTATTCCTTCTCCTCAAGGCTACACCATCCCAATCTTCGCTTTTCAAGTTGACAACAGATGCACACCAGCCCCTGAGTCCTTTCAAAGTGTCTCCCTGTGGGATAACACATCTCACTGGATAAGTACAGAAATCCCAGTGTGATGTGTTCCCCCTGGGGTACCACCTGAAACTGGGGTATCACTGAGCCTTTTGACCCACCAGCCTGGGCTCCCTCTCACACTGTGCTGCTGTAAGAAGCTGCAGACCCTCTCCCCCTGTCCTACACAGGTAGGGACACATCCAGCTGCAGTTACATCCAGGCTCTGACCAGCCACTACATGAATGTACAATAGTGGGCTACAGCCAAAATAACCACCAGCTTCCCAGCCTAGGACCCCAGAGTGATACCATCCCACCTTAGTCCAAATCCCAACCAGTATGAATTTATTATCCAGTTCACCTCCCCTTCAATATGGAGAGGAAATGCAGCAGCCCCTACCCTTCGAGGTAAGATTGCCATGCACTTCACTCCAAACTTACTGGTTTAGATTAAAACATAAAATCTATTTTTTGTAACTGAACTTATTTTAAGTGTTTATAAATGATAGCAAACAGATCAAAGCAGATTACCTAGTAAATAAAAATGCAAACTAAGCCTAAAACTATGAATTAGCAAATTCTCTTCATGGCTGATGATACAAGCAGGCTTGCAGATTCTTAAGGGATAAGCTGCATTTGCTCTGCAGCTTAGGATCTGCACCCCCTATTCCAAGTCTTTTTCTTTTGGAGCTTCTTTTAGGTGTTCCATTGTGGGGGAGTGAAGAATAATCGATGATATCGCTCCCTGCCTTATATAGCTCTAGCAAATAGTGGGAACCCTTTGTTCCAAACTCAGTTCCCAGACCAGCTTGTGGAAAAATACCAGCACCCCAAAGTGGAGTCCAGAGTCATGTGACATGGCATACAAATAGGATAATCATATTCAGCAAATCACAACTTTTCCAATGACGTGTCACATATGTTCAAAATGCATCATAATTTTGCCATAATCATATGTTGACATAATTTTGTAGTGTAGATGTGGCTATAGTCTAAAGAAGTTTTCCTCACCCGATGTCCTTCCAGCGTATTTCAGTCAGGTTAGGCTTTGATCTTCCTCTCATGAGGCATGCAACACTGCAGCTTGCCTCCTCCCTGAATGGTACAGCCTAGTCCAGGGGTGGGTATTGTCCAGGGATTGTCTGGAAGCTGTGTGGCCTGGCAAGAGCTGGACGCGCTGCAACTCTGCTCCCCCCCCCCCCCCCGAGTGGTGCCTGTGCTGTGGAGTGGCTTTGGGGGAGAGAGGACAGCAGGGGAGGGGAGAGGTAGTTCAGCCAGGCAGGATGGTCCCACAGACCAGATGTGGCCCGTGGGCCATAGTTTACCTACCCGGGCCTAGTCTCTTGCCTACAGTTATAGCCCAAAGTTTCATTGTTTTCAGTGGTAAATGGGACTCCCCCACCCTACTGATTCACTTCTTCCTGTACATTTCCTCTCTTCAGAGATTTCACAATTCTTCTTTAGCATTTGGCTCAGACTGTAAATGGATGCCCATTGTGAGCCTAGTCAATGTACATATCAACAGTTAGGTGGATAAACATAGCATGGAAAATCCTGCTTTTCACCTCCAAGTGATCAATTCCCAAGTTGCATACCTTACTAACGTGAGTTTCAGTATAGATGCATATCTCCTTACACAGTTTCTGTCCATGCATTTCATAATTATTAGGGTGATACAGCCTTTCAATAGAGACTTTACATATCACCCTTTGGTGAACTGTTATGTATACATCAGACCCTGGACATCCCTATCACACCTATATACCACCTCTGTGGCCTTTGCCAGTTGGCATTGAGAGGTTCCTGGGTCACAGCACTCTACAATGAGTGTAATCTTACAGACCACTGAGAAACTACAGCTGACATGGAAAGTAGCTGCCCATCAGTTTGGTGATGCTCGCATATTACACCAACTATCCACTTTATTCCCAGGTGCAGTTCCAGGTGTTAATATTGATTTGAAGAGGCCCATGTGATTGGGTCCTGTCAGCTATTCCATTCGGTTCGGTCTGATCAGCTGAGGTCTTTTGGGCACTCTTGTTAACAGCCCTTAGATTAGAGAACATCAAAGACATGGAAGGAAAGTGTTCTTGGGTGGGGGTTGGGGTGGGGAGCTCACACTTTGGAATTTGCCTCCCACAATGGAATGGCAGTTTTTTGACTTTCGTGGTCTCCTGTAAATCCTGTCTGTTTTCTCAAGGTTTTGCCTGACTGGGTGATTTTGAGATAGTTAAGTTTATTCCAAGGGGCAGGAGTACTATAGATGCACCGAGAAACAATGTTGTGGTCACATTCCTTACATCAGAATAAATAAATACTACTTGATTTATGTTGTGGCTGCTCTTTAAAAGCATGCCAGTCTCCTCTAAAACCCTGTATGCCATGCCTTGAGCTCAACTTTTCAGATCTGTGATCATGACAGCACTTGCTTTCCTCCAGAATGACCAAGTGTTTAAGGATAAGCTGATTTTGCCAGGCAAAGCAAATCTCTTTGGAAATATTGGTGAGTGTTTTTCCTGTATTAAAAACTCATTCTCACTTGCAAAACTGTATGGCATCACAGTAACGACCAGCAGGGTGTATTGCAAGTCAGTCTGGAGGTGCATTCATGATGGACCAGAAACAGACTAGCCAGAAGTCACCATAGATTACATCTGAGATGCAAGAGCAAGCTAGTGCAATGCCAGTCTGCACCCTGTAGTCTCAGTGTCTTGCTTTCTGAAGAGTTAAAACATTCTGAATTTATCAAAGAACTAGAACAATCCTGGGTAAAGTTCCTTGATGGGTCCTGAATGGACAGTACTAACGGTTTTCCAATTACAATGATCAGGCCACACTGCTTGGCAGGACTTCACACTGGAGTCCCATAGCATCAGCCTCCATGGCACTGAACTGTTCTCTGAACTGGCTGCGTTCTCACCCAGCACAAGCCAATTACTGTTTACAAAAGGTGTGAAATAGCAACCGGTCCAATGTAGTTTCCATGGGGGCCCTGACCTGGGCTCCAGTCCTCTCCCAGCCTCTCACATCTGTGCTTGGGAGTGAATTGCCACTCTGTGCCAGAGCCACCCCCTCCTCCACACACTCTGTTTTCATTAACGTGCTTTCTTGGGCTAAGGATAGTTCTCGTTTCCAGCTGAACAAACAGTTTCCATGGCATGTAAAACCAGCTCAGTGCTAATAGGCATCCCTCCCCCGCCCCATTGCCACCTTTGTGCAGTTGGCGGGACAAAAAAGTGGCCTTATTACCTGGCTTATTGTCGGCACGGGACTGTAATTTATGGAGTATGTTTGGTAAAGTGCCATGTTGAAAACATTTACAGCCCACTTACAGTCCCGCAGGGTGGTGAGGAGGGAGAAGGGCTTAGTCGAGGAAAACAGTTGTTCCACCCTTAGAAAATGCTGCAGACCCAGAGAGCTTCATCTCCTCTCCCCAGGGCCATCCTTAGGATTTATGGGGGCCCTATGCAGTATTATTAAACTGGTGCCCCTATACCCGACAGCAGCCCAAGCTCGCAGCCCCAGGACGGGGAAGGGATGAGACGGGGAAGGGATGAGACAGCAAAGGATAACGAGACACCTGGCCTGCCTCATGGTGGTGGAGAGTCACAGTTCCCTGCAGAGACCCCTGTACACTCTCCCTCACACAGAATGGACATGCAGAAAGTACCTAATTAAAAGCAGTACATTTGGGAATAAAAAATGTCAGTCACAGGTTTTTTGATAGGCCCGGAAGTTCGTCAGACATTTATTTTCAAAAAACGTTGTAGTAAGGGTGAGTCAGCTGTCTTGCTGAATACAACATTAAATATTATGGAATACAGGATGCAGTTCTTCTCTGTTAACCCTTCATAAAGTAATCCTTCCGGATTACTACATATTTAACTCAGTGAAACAAAGACGTTATTTTAAATTAATCAGTGTGTTCATAACAATGTTCATTGTTTTTAGAAAAAGGGAACACTAGTTTACTTTGTGTGACCTCCATAATATATGTTTATGAAATTTCACCAACTTTAAAAATATGTTTCCAAAGATTTTAGGCATAACAAAGGATTTTATATCTTACTAAATACTGATTTTGCTAGAGGGTTCTTTTAAAAGTAGTTAATCAGATAGAAGTAAAGAAAGGGAAACTTTGTCCAGCTATCTGGAAGGAAAGGGATGTTGTCCCTTAAGGGCTTTCTTCAGTGGGGGTGGGGAAAGAAATTGTGAAGGAAGAAGGGGATGGACAGAAAGGACAGGAGGATTTTGGAAGCAAGTTTTTTCTAGTATAGTAATTAAAATGTATATTTTAGATAAGGGTGGTCTTTTGAAGGATTGATTAAAAAAACTATATGTCTAAAGATCCAAGCATTTAAGGCTAAAGATTATTGTGCATTTAAAAATCTATGCAAAGCTTTTTTAGAGATGTGATTTTTATAATCTTCACCAAATTTTAAACAAAGGTCCTGTAGACTGACATCTTGCCTTCCCCTCTCTCCTACTGCTCCCTGGCACCTATTTCTCTGTTGTCTCCTCTCCCCAGCCAACCAGTCCTTTTCTCCCCCTGCTGCCCTGGACATAGTGCTGGCCGATTCCATTCTCCCCTGTATCCTTGGACATTCTTCTCCTGCTGCATGGTAGCTCCAGCCTCATTGGTGACGCTGATCCCTGAGGTTGTAGCTCCTATGTCTTTTCCCTCCTCCTGTTATGTAGGAGTGGCCCCTAGAGGAGGCCGCTAAACTGGCTCATCCTTGAAGAGCATGGAGACCTGCAGAAGCACCATCCTGGAAACAAGGAGGAGAGACAGCACCATGTAAGCAGCTCTTTCTCTCTCTGCAGAGCCCCAGTTTGGGAAATGAGGCACTATGTCAGCTTAGCCTCCCTACATATCTCAGGGTATGTCTTCACTACAGCAGTAGTTCGATTTCCTTTATTTCGATGTTGTGAACGCGACTGTATACAGTCGATGTTGTGTGTCTTCACTAGGCACAGCTAAGCACAGCAAGTCGACAGTGTCTGTCCGCAAAACTTTTGCAAGCGTCGACATGACGAGCGTTGCACTCTGGGTACCTATCCCACAGTTCCCTGATCCCCCAGCAGGCACCATTTCGAGTGCTGCACTATGGGTAGGCATTTCATAATTTCGCGCCCTTTTTCCGCGCCGCCCACCCCCATTACGAGCGGTGCACTGTAGGTAGGCATCCCATAATTCGCGCCCTTTCTCCGCGCCGTGCTAACGCCATAGCATTGCAAGCATGGAGCCCGCTGACACCACGGCTGCAGTAATGACTGTTGTGAGGACCTCGATCACGGTTGCTGAGTTCCTGCTGCACCGTCTGCAGAGGAGGAATGCGATCCGGGGAGAACTGCGCTTTCTGGAAACCGACGACAGTGAGGAGGAGATGGACGAGGACGTGCACGAGATGGACGAAGATGTGCACAGCGGGGACGACATGGACACTGCCGTTTTTGCAAGTAGGGCGACTGACAATCTGTCAAAAATGGTGGCAATGGGGCAGGCTCATGCCATCGAATGCCGATTCTGGGCCAGGGAAACAAGCACGGACTGGTGGGACCGCATAGTGCTGCAGGTCTGGGATGACTCCCAGTGGCTCAGAAACTTCCGCATGTGAAAGGGCACCTTCATGGAACTTTGTGACTTGCTGTCCCCTGCCCTCCGGCGCAGGAATACCAAAATGAGAGCGGCCCTTACAGTGGAGAAGCGAGTGGCGATAGCCCTCTGGAAGCTTGCAACGCCAGACAGCTACCGGTCAGTGGCGAATCAGTTTGGGGTGGGTAGGTCTACAGTGGGCTTTGCTGTGATGCAAGTAAGCAGGGCAATCGTTGAGCGGCTGCTACACCGGGTTATAAACCTCGGAAACCTGCAAGCCACAATAGATGGCTTTGCCACCATGGGATTCCCTGACTGTGGTGGGGCTATAGATGGGACTCATATCCCTATCCTGGCACTGGACCACGAGGCCGCCGAGTACAGAAACCGGAACGTGACCACAAGGGACGTTTCACCGACCTGTACGTGGGGTGGCCGGGAAAGCTTCATGACGCTCGAGTGTTCAGGAACTCTAGGGATTTTAGACAGCTGCAGCAAGGCACTTTCTTCCCCGACCAGAAAATTTCCGGGGGGGGGGGGGGGGTCGAAATGCCGATCGTGATCATTGGGGACCCAGCCTACCCCCTAATGCCCTGGCTTATGAAGCCCTACACAGGAGCCCTGGACAGGGGTCAGGAGCTGTTCAACTACAGGCTGAGCAAGTGCAGAATGGCCATAGAGTGTGCATTTGGCCGCTTGAAGGGGAGATGGCGTTCCTTACTGATTCGCTCAGACATCCGCGAGAGAAATATCCCCATTGTTATTGCTGCTTGCTCTGTGCTCCACAATATCTGTGAGAGCAAGGGGGAAACGTTTATGGCGGGCTGGGAGGCAGAGGCAAATTTACTTTCTGCTACTTATGAGCAGCCACACAGCAGGGAAAGTAGAAGAGCACACGTGAGGCCCTGCGCCTCAGGGACGCCTTGAAAGACAGTTTTATGAGTGCCCGAGATGGCGTTTGAGAATCTGCTCCCTTGCTGTGCTCTAAGCCTGCTGCCCTTGAACCCTCTTTCCCTCCCCCCTCCCCATGCTTTCCCTCCCCCCTCCCCCCTCCCCATGCTTTCTCTCCCCCATCCCCATGCTTGCAGAGGAAATAAAATCACTGTTTGAAAAATCATGGTTCCTTTATTGGTTAATTGGAAATACAAATACAGGGGATCACTGTCCTGGTATCCTGGAGGGAAACCGGCAGTCGCAGTGGGGGAGGAGCGGGCAAAGGAGGGGGGGTGGGAAGGGGGGAGAGGAGGGGTGGGCAAGACACAGCAGCTTTTAAAAGTTTTCCGAGAACGTCAGCCTGCTGCTGCTGCTGCTGCTGCTGCTGCTGCTGCTTCTGCTGGCTTGTGGGGTAGAGTGGAGCGGCCCACGGAGCTTGCCCCCCCCGTGTTCTCACCCCGCGTCTGGGTGGGGAAGCTATGGGAGTTGGGGAGGGGGGGAGGTGGTTACACAGGGGCTGCAGAGGTGGTCTTTGGGCATGCTGCAGCTCCACCAGAGATCGCAGCATGTCGCTCTGGTCCTCCATTATGCGGAGGAAAGCATCCATGCGTCTTTCCTCACGCTCTTTCCTCTTTTCTTCAGCGGCTTCCCTCTTTTCTGCAGCGGCTCTCCATTCCTGCCTCTCTCGATTCCTTGCCTCTCTATCTCGATCCCTTGCCTCTCTCTCTCGATCCCTTGCCTGTATCTCTCGATCCCTTGCCTCTATCATTCTTTCCCTCCAGTCCGTCTGGCGGGCTGCCTCAGCGCGCGAGTTCTCCACGAGTTCACTGAACATCTCATCGCGCGTTCGCCTTTTCTTTTTACGCTTTCTTATCTGCGGTGCACGGCGGGAGGAGGCCGGGGTATTCTGACATACTTGTTCATCTGTGGGCGAGTGTGGGAAAAGAAAGTTTGAAAGTTATGAGACAGATACATTCAAGGTTAGGAGGCAGATGCAGTCTCGGACGGTACACAATGGGAGTACTATGCCATTTGCAACCTCAGTATTCAGAGGCCTGATATGATTTCTGTACAAGGTCATGTTCTACACCTAAAAGTGACTGACTAGCTCACAGAAAAGTCAGAGCATCTCAGACACATATGCGTGCCTCAGCCCAAGACGGCTTCTGAAATCACCGTGCAGCCGGCCATGGTAAGTTAAAAGTGGCGCTTGCATACTGGAGAGTAACCCCGCCCCCTTCCCCCCACCACGTGGCTGGCTCCCACTGAAACCGCAAACTGCAAAGCAAATGCCAAAAAATCTCTCGCTAAGGGCTAAGGTCTTTTTGGGGCTCTTCAGACCGCGTGCAGACTGCTCAGATTCCCTGCTAGCTACCGCTACGGGCTGGGGGGGGGGTGCGCGTTGGATCTGAAGCGGAAGCAACCGCGTGCAGACTGCCCAGATTCCCTGCTAGCTACCGCTACGGGCTGGGGGGGGGGGGGGCGGTCAGCGTTCGTGTGTGTGTGGGGGTGCGGTTGGTCGGCCCTCAGCAGAAAAGAGTTCTTTGCAGCTGGGAATCTTTATCTCCCTACTAATTGCAGTCCGTATCTCAAACAGGCAACCCTGAATGACATCACTTTGCTGAGAATTTCTCGGAGAGATAGGGAGCGCATGCTCCTTGACTCCATGCAAAGTCCTGGTCCATACGCCGCAATGCTAGCCTGCTCAATGATACCAGACAACTTACTACTTTCGTGGCGTGGGTTGGTGTCCTATCACGGGGGACCACATAAGGCGGCTCTCCCCAGAAATCTGCTGTGCTGGATTCATCGCTACCTCCTGGATAGCTTCCTTGAAATGTCCGCGGAGGACTTATGGTCAATCCCGGAGTATATTGACAAACTCTTTGAGTAGAAATTGACCAGCAATGAAAGCACGCTAAGTCCTTAGGGCAAGTTACTCATTAATAAATGCTTCCTTTACAAAATCACGCGTCATGTAATCCCTTAAAAAAGAAACACTTACCCCCCTGGGAGGCTTGGGAGGGTACTGGCTCCAGGGTGACAAACAGCTCCTGGCTCTCTGGGAACACGGGTTCTCTGCTGGGCTCCTGCTGCTCCGTGAGATTTTCCTCTTCCTCATGGTCGTCCTCCTCGGAATCAGTCTCCTCCCTGACGATTATCCCATCGGTGGAGTCCACGCACACCGGCGTGATGGTGGTGGGGGCGCCCCCCATTATCGCATTTAGTTCATTGTAGAACCTGCATGTCCGTGGCGCGCCCCCTGATCGTCCGTTTGCCTCCTTGGCTTTCTGGAACGATTGCCGCAGCTCCTTAATTTTCACGCGGCACTGTGTGGTGTCCCTGTTGCGGCCCCTTTCTAGCATGGCCTTGGAGACCCTTCCATAGGTGTTGGCATTCCGTTTGTTGTTTCGTAGTTCCAACATCACGGATTCCTCTCCCCAGATAGCGATGAGATCCAGCACCTCACGAGTGGACCATGCTGGAGCTCTTCTCCTCTGGCTGGTCTCCAGGGTAGATGAGCTCTGCATGGAGTCTTGTGATGCTGAGCTCTGCATGGCGGCTAGTGCTGCTGATAGCTCTGAATGGCGACTGAGCAGTTCAGGTGAGCTGGCCACGCTGACCAAACAGGAAATGGCATTCAAATGTTCCCAGGTCTTATCTACCTGGCCAGAGCAGCGAGTTGAGAGTGCAGTGCAGAGCGGTCACAGTGGAGCAGTGAGGCAGTCCAGAGCGGTCAGAATGGAGCATTGTGGGACAGCCTCTGGAGGCTATTAATGTCGGGTTCCGTCTTCACTAGCCCACGGTCGAGCTTGGAATGTCGATTTTAGCCTTACTTCTCTCGTCAGGCTGGAGTTCCAAGATCGATCTTGAGGGCCCTTTACATCGACGTTAAGGGCATGTATGTGAAGACAGGTACACGTTTAATTCGACCTAACGTCGTTAACATCGAATTAAAGTGGTAGTGAAGACAGGGCCTCAGAGTGGCTTACAGAAATGTAACCTACACCCTCTCATACATTACTTTGGATTTGGCTGGCATTTACATTGGAGAGGTAAGGGGTGAGCCAATCTTTGTAGCCTCCCAACAGATGGGCTTGACTCTGGACTTCTTCTGTGGACAGAGCTTCGATGCATGCAAGGAAAAACACACACATTAGTGCTGACTGTTCCATGGAAGAGATCTGTTGATAAATGAGGCTGCATTGCCCAGGCCAGACGTATGCTGAGTGTTTCACAGAAATGGAGAAGAGCCCTTTTCGAGGAGGCCTGCTGGTCCTCAGCCCTTTCCCACATTTCTTCCAAGAGGTCCATAAATCCCATTTCCTGTCCTCTTTGTACGTTGCCCATCAATCATCAACTCTTCAGAGTGGGATCCTTGTCTGTAAATTATCTTGGCCATGATTGCTGCTTTATTCAGGATAACCTCTTATATCATCTAGTTTGGCAGCTGAGGAACAGAGCAGGGCTTCTTGCTGAGTGGCCTCCACTGAGATTCAGAATGTTACATTTGCTTGTGGAGGGTGTCACAGTTCAAGGCAGCACCCCCCATGTTTCCCCATAGTAGTTCAGCAGGGCACGCACACTTGGCTTCCAGCTCCTTAGTCATTGCCTTTCTTGGGTAGAGGAGACATGCGTAACTCTCCCTTCTGTCCTGGGTATATTCAGGCTGCACAACTCCCTCATTATATTGTTAACTCACCAGCAAAGTCAGACTGCACAAGTGGGCCTGCTTGCTTTCTCTTCAGAGACTAATAACAGTGTAACTGCCCACAGTTAACCTACCACACAAGTCTTTCTGTGCAAGTTTATTTATTCTTTGGATAAAAGAATTATAGAGAAAATAGTAAAACCAATAAAAGAACCTACATGGATGCTAATAAGCTTATCATAGATCACTCCAACTCCAAAATGGACTCTGACAGGTGTTTAGTCCTTCAAATCATACAAAACAGTCTCTTTGATAAGTTCATAACAGCCTCAGCTCAAAGTCAGAACTCAAGCACTCATGAAAAGTTTAGACTATGCTTTAGGGATCTTTGATCTGGAGTTTCCGGGAGCAGGGAATGAGTAGACAATGCATTTTTTCCCCCAAGGCATAGCTTCAAGTGGCTTCCCAAGTACCTCCTAGGAAACCTACTTCACACATTGTGGCCAGTTCTCTGAAGTTCCTAACACAGTGGTTCTCAAACTTTTTGTATTGGTGACCCCTTTTGAACACCAAGCCTCTAAGTGCAACCCCCCATTAGAAATTAAAAACACATTTTTTGATATTTAACACTATGTTAAATAGTAAATTTAAACCCGATTGTTTTAAAAGAATTTTGTCACGGCTTTTCTCACTGCTTTTAAATTAAGACTGAAACATATTTATCAAATTAAATATAAGTGGAAAACTTATTTTTTATTTTAATACTTGGCAGTAATTAATGTCCTGAAGCAATCCATGGTCAGGGTTCATAGCCTGGTGCAGGGATCAGGGTTGAGGCTGGCAGCCCAGCACAGGGTTTGGGGTCAGGGCTCAGCTTGGGGCTCAGGCTCACAGACACCTGCCAGCACCGGAGTCAAGGGTTGGGGCTCCTGGGTTGCAGCCCCCCAGCTCTGCCTCTGCCTCCACTGCGTGGGGATTGGGGCTCACAGCCCCTCCATTCTGGGTTGGAGCTTGCAGCCCCTCCGCCACGCTGGGGTCGAGGCTTGCCGTTCCACCCTGGGCTCACAGCCCCGCTGCTCCACCCTGGGGTCGGGGCTCAGGGCTTGCAGCTCGCAGCCCCTCCACCATGGTGGGGTCAGGCCTCGGGGCTCGCCGCCCCACCATTCCACCCTGGGTTCAGGGCTCAGGGCTTGCAGTCCTGCTACTCCAGCCTGGGGTTGGGGCTTGCCTCCCCACCGCTCCTCCCCGGGGTTGGGGCTCGCTGCTCCGCCCCAGGGTCGGAGCTCGCTGCCCCGCCGCTCCACCCCGAGGTCGGGGCTTAGGGCCCGCCGCCCAACTCCAGGGTCAGGGCTTAGGGCCCGCTGCCCAACTCCGGGGTCAGGGCTTAGGGCCTGCCGCCCAACTGCGGGGTCAGGGCTTAGGGCCTGCCGCCCAACTGCGGGGTCAGGGCTTGCCGCCCCACCACCCCACTCCGGGGTTGGGGCTCAGAGCTTGCAGCCCCGCTGCACCAGCCTGGGGTCAGGGCTCGCCGCCCCGCTGCCCCACTCCAGGGTCAGTGCTCACCGCCCCGCCACTCTGTCCCGGGGATCGGGGCTGGAGCGGCAGCTGGCTGCAGGGGCTGGGTCACCTGCCGCGGGGGTCAGAGCTGGAGCCAGCAGCCTGCCATGGGGGTTGGGGTTTGCGACCCCCACAAAAGTGGACCGCGACCTCCCGAGGGGTCGCAACCCCCAGTTTGAGAACCAATGTCCTAACGTACATCACGAGGAGTCAGGTTGCACCTTAAAGACTAACAGATTTATTTGAGTATAAGCTATCGTGGATAAAAAAACCACAATAGGGTGGGGTTTTTACTCACGAAAACTTATGCCCAAATAAATCTGTTAGTCTGTGAAGAGAGATGTCGGCTTAGAAAACGCTTCAAGAAAAGCAATCTGCCCTAAGTATTCTGTGTATTGAAAGTAACAAATGCCATAGCTTGTCATTTGAGAATATTATCAATGACTTTGCTCGCCAAAATCATGAAAAAAAATGTAAATTTCAGTGCTAAAATTAATGTGATGTGCAAACAGATATACTGTAGGTTGTACTGCTTCTGTTAAGTAAGCTGATCTGTGTAACTGTAACTGCTTTTGTGTTGCTGTAGATATAAAGTTTTCATATCTACTAGGAAATCATAGATGAAAATAAGTTAAATTGAAACTGTTTTATAATGCAAACAGCATATTGCAAGATGTGTTTTAGTTAGATTTTTATTTTATTTTTATGACTTCACCATTGTATATATGCAAATATACAGCTTTCATGTTTATATATTCAACGTCCTTTCTGCGAAAGTAATAAATTATTTTTTTTATTCTATGAGGCCTCTTATACTTGACATAGTTTAGGGCCTCAGAATGTCATAATCCAGTCCTGCTTGTCCACATACTTGTTGACTCCCTCAAAAATTTTTAGTAGATTGGTGGCGAGGCATTATTTCCCTTTACAAAAACCATGTTGACTCTTCCCCAACAAATCATGTTCGTCTATGGGCATGGTTACACTTACAGGTTATATGCTTTTGGTTATAGCTGTCCCTGTATACAGCAATAGGTATTGTGATAGAGCGTGTCCACACTTAGACTCGCTAGCGCTAGAGCATGGCCACATTTGCGGCACTTCAGGTGGCATTAGGAGCAGCGCATTAGGGCAGGTATCCCACAGAGCACCTCTTCCCAATCTGGCACAATGCCTTGTGGGAAGGGGGGTGTCACTTGCGGGGCATTCTGCATCCTGTTCCAACTCCCCGTGATGCTTTGCGTCATATCCCAGCAATCCCTGTGTTTCTGTCCACCGTGGCTGGGACAGGGGCCATGCTGGCTCTCCCGAGAAACCTGCGCAGGCACATTGCAAGAGCTCTTATTGAGACCTTTGAAGAAATCCTGGATGACGATTACCGCGATGTGATAGACTACATCAATGCACTATTCCACGTGTAGGCAAGCATGCAAGCATCCCTTTCCACCCTCGCCCAAGCTGCCTGCCTTCCCAATAGAAAAGTAGCTGTACCTGTGCAATCCGCTGCTGCTGCCCTGACCCCCGCAACCGCCGGACACTGTGGCTGGCTCTGGCTGCCCTCCGGGCTTGAGAAGAGTTCCTGGCTGCATGTCTCCTGGGACTCCTCCGTGCCCTGGGTCACTGCCGCGGCCACTGCTGCCTCCTCCTCCTCCTCTTCCTCTCCATCCTTCTCCTCTTCGGCCTCCTCTCCCCACCCCCTTTCACTGGTGGGCTGGGAAGTGTCCTCGGTGTTCGATGGAGTGCACGTTGGATCACCACCAAGTATCACATCCAGCTCCTTGTAGAATCTGCAAGTCACAGGGGCTGCCCCGGAGCGGCCGTTTGCCTCACAGACTTTGCGATAGGCAATCCTAAGCTCCTTTACTTTTACCCGGCACTGCAGAGTGTCCCGCTCATGGCCTCTTTCCATCATGGCCTGTGATATCTGGCCATATGTATTGTAATTCCTGCGGCTAGACCGCAGCTGAGACTGGGCAGCCTCCTCCCCCCAACAACTGATGAGGTCCATCACCTCGCTATTGATCCACGCTGGAGATCGCCTATTGCGAGGAGGCATGGCACGTGGAATCATGGCAAAGCAAAATGGTTACCTGCAACGATTCCCTGAGGAGCACTCCACACCTGGCTGGAGAGCAAACAGGAAGGGGATTTTCAAATTTCCCTGGAAATTTAAAGGGTGGGTCTGACGTGTGGTCACCTGAGGAAGCGACAGAAGAGTTTGAAAGTGATGACCAGAGTGGCTCGAACAGGAATTATGGGCCAAGATGGAGGCTAATTAATGCACAATGGGTGTCCACATTTGCGCCATAGCGCTACAGCGGGAGTGCAACAGCCCTTATTCCCCATGCGGAAGTTGATTACCAGTAGCGCTATAAACTCGGACTTATAGCGCAATACGTGACTTGCCAGTGTGGACGGGTAGTGAGTTATAGCACTCCTAGAGGCTTTATAGCGCTATAAAGTGCCAGTGTAACCAAGGCATAAGTGTCTGATAATTCTGTTCTTTGCTATAGTTGCAACCAATTTGCCTAGTACTGAAGTTAGTCTTAATGGCTTGTAATTGCCAGGGTCACCTCTGGAGCCTTTGTAAAAAATTGGTGTCACAGTAGCTATCCTCCAGTCATTTGGTACAGAAGCTGATTTAAATGATAGGTTTCATACCACAGTTAGTAGTTCTGCAATTTCACATTTAAGTTCCTTCAGAACTCTTGGATGATACCACCTGGTCCTGGTGAGTTATTGCTGTTTAATTTATCAATTTGTTCTGAAACCTCCGATAATCTGGGAAAGAATGACTCAGGTTCGGGAATCTCCCTCACATCCTCAGCTATGAAGACAGAAGCAAAGAATTCATTTAGTTTCTCCACAATGGACTTTTCATTCTTGAGTGCTCCTTTAGCATCTCATTTGTCCAGTGGCGATGTACAGTGATAGAGCGGGGACCGGCTCATAGTAAACTCCAAACCCCCTCGACAGTGCAGGGAAAGCAAAGTCCTCAAATGCCTCTGTGAATCCCAAAGGGTAGATTTCATTTTGGGTTACACCGAAACCTCTGCTTAGTGTGAAATGTTTTCAGTGGAAAACCCTCACACCATACCTGCCTTGAGAGGGTTCACTGTATGTGCACCTGATACAAATCAAAACATGGGATTGACTTTCCTCTCTGCCTGTTTGGCTTTTGGCATGCATAACTGTACTCTGGCAGGCAGGGTGAATTTCATTCTCCCCAGGGTTGTTAAACAGATCATTTCCCCCTTTAAAGAAAAGGAGGGTTGGGGGCACTCAATCAACCAGCAGCCAGCCCTGCCCATGCAGAGTCCCGACTTTCTCCTTCCCCACCCCCAGGTTCTCCGTGACGTTAGACATGTGGAGCTGGATCTGTATGAAAGCAAACACACATCTGGCAGTTCCTTCAGTTAATTGGGCAATTATTCATCCCGGTCTTGCTGGAAACAGCTTGCCGTTTTTGGACCCAAACCAACAACAACAGAGTGTGGGTTTTCTCCTCCCCCTGGCTTCCGTCCTCTTAAAGTATGTAGGCATGGAATGGAGGGTCCATGGGGGTGAGGAGGGACCCACTTCGGGCTGCTGATCATGGTGACTGAGACAAATATCTTTTTCAGCATGACAGACAAGTATCTCCAGCAGCTGAAGAACACTGGCATGGGTTTCCCCTGTGGCACGCATGGGTTCCTGAGGCAGAAGGAGGCAAAGCCATGGAATGCTGGAAGAATCACAGTCAACCTCTTTGGGGTTTTATGAGGCAACTTGGCAGGCTATGGCATTGGGGAAAGCAGGTTAGCCCAACAGGGCTGTGTAACATTACCATATGTAAGTTGCCATGATTGCCCATAGTCCACCTGAGCAAGAGTGTGAAATGCTTCATCCACCTTCTTCATCCCTCAGGCCCCTCTTTCTCCATGCCTAGCTTCTCCCATCCTAGTTTGGTGACATGGTCCTCCAGACAGAAGGACCTCCTCCGAAGCAGGGATTCATGGTGCTTTAGAGTTCACCCCAGTTCATGTTGACATAGTCTGTAACACTTTGGTTGAATTTTGGTTGTTGGGCTTAGTATGTGAGTGTTGTGTGATGTTGGTGGCCTTAAACTCTATAACTGCATGATATTGTGATTTTATCTACCTCCCTTCTAATCTCAAAACTCTCATGTCCTGGGGCACTCCATCATTACATATTGTTGCGATGGAGTCATGTCTGGAGGCCATTTGCACTGGAACAGAGACTGATTGCTTATTTGGGTGCTCTGCTCTTTCCCTGATTACGGCCTAGGCTTATAGGAAACTTGATCTTTTCCACAAAAACCTGCTGGTTTCACCCACTGCTGGAAAAACTGGCCTCCTCCTCTGGATTGATGGAATCCATTGCTGGATTTCAATTCTGCACCCAACCTGTCTGTTTCCCCCTTTGATTGAAAACAGATCTCTGTTGCTCTAAGATATTGTGCAAAACCATGGAAGAGTCAGAAGTGTAAGTAGCATCAGTGTAATTAAAGTCAGTGTAATTGCTTCCAAGCAAGCTGCATCAAATCCAGAATTGGAGGTGAATGAGTGGAGGGTTCTACTCTTTTCTTCATTCCTTGTCTCCTTCTCTCTTTCCTGATTCAGCTCTTCTCTTCAAGAATCATGGTGCAATTTACTCAAGGTTTCTTTCAGACTAATAAGAATCAAACAGTTTTGCACTGTTCAAAGATGTAACAAAGGATTTACAATGTTTAGCTAGGCAGACAGATTTCACAATGTTAACAAAATCAGCAGGGTTGTTGGAGGGCCTTTGAACAGGTAATCTAATGCAAACAGTTGATCAGGGCATCTGAAACAGAATCAGTTACACATAACTGATTAGTGGCTTCCAGCCAGAAACAGATCAATAACTTCTATTTTCCTGGAGGTTGCATTGAATTAGTGAGGGAGACAGTGGCAGTCTTGTGCTTTACAGCACCTGGCACAGCATTTGCAAGCAACTTTCTGGAAGTGAAGGATGGTGATGGAGCAGACTACGTTCTGGGGTGCACTGGCACTGGGCTCCTCCACCCCTCTGGGTTTTCCTTTACGTGCTGTGCTGAGAGCCACTAACTCTCATTGCTTTCCCTGGAAGTTGAGGGCACTCAATACTTTGCAGAACTGGGCTGTGAAGCAGGCACTGCAGTTCAAGGGTTTGTGAAATGGGCTAGCTTGCATTTTGAAAGGAGGTCAAAATGCTGAGCATTCAGCAGCTCATAAAGATCAGGCCAGTCACTTGCATCCCAGTTTCTCCAATTTATAAAGTGTGTTGGGATAAAAGTAGTCCTACAAAGGCAAGCAACTGAGTAGTTAAATCATGTAACACCAATATTTAAAAAGAGCTCTAGAGGTGATCCCGGCAATTACAGACCGGTAAGTCCAACATCAGTACAGAGCAATACTGATTGAAACAATAGTAAAGAATAACATTGTCAGGCACATAGAAGAACATATATTGTTGGGCAAAAATCAATATGGTTTCTGTAAAGGGAAAGCATGTCTTACTAATCTATTAGAGTTCTTTGTAGGGTCAACAAACATGTGGACAAGGGGGATCCAGTGGACATAGTGTACTTAGATATCCAGAAAGCCTTTGACAAGGTCCCTCACCAAAGGCTCTTGCATAAATTAAGTTGTCATGGGATAAGAGGGAAGATCCTTTCATGGATTGAAAACTGGTTAAATGACAGGGAACAAAGGGTAGGAATAAATGATAAATTTTCAGAATGGAGAGGGGTAACTAGTGATGTTCCCCCAGGGTCAGTCCTAGGACCAATCCTATTCAACTTACTCATAAATGATTTGGAGAAAGGGGTAAACAATGAGGTGGCAAAGTTTGCAGATGATACTAAACTGCTCAAGATAGTTAAGACCAAAGCAGACTGTGAAAAACGTCAAAAAGATCTCACAAAACTAAACGATTGGGCAACAAAATGGCAATGAAATTTAATGTGGATAAATGTAAAGTAACGCACATTAGAAAAAATAACCCCAACTATACATACAATATGATGGGGGATAATTTAGTTACAACTAATCAAGAAAAAGATCTTGGAGTCATCATAGATATTTCTCTAAAGACATCCACACAGTGTGCAGAGGCAGTCAAAAAAGCAAACAGGATGTTAGGAATCATTAAAGAAGGGATAGAGAATAAGACAGAGAATATCTTATTACCCTTATATAAACCCATGATATGCCCACATCTTGAATACTGAGTACAGATGTGGTGTCCTTATCTCAAAAGGGATATACTTGCATTGGAAAAGGTTCAGAGAAGGGAAACTAAAATGACTGGGGTTTGGAACAGGTCCCATATGAGGAGAGATTAAAGAGGCTAGGACTTTTCAGCTTGGAAAAGAGAAAACTAAGGGGGGATATGATAGAGGTATATAAAATCATGAGTGGTGTGGAGAAAGTGAATAAGGAAAAGTTATTTACTTGTTCCCATAATATAAGAACTAGGGGCCACCAAATTAAATTAATGGGCAGCAGGTTTAAAATGAATAAAAGAAAGTTCTTCACACATTGCACAGTCAACCTGTGAAACTTCTTGCTTAAGGACATTGTGAAGGCTAGGGCTATAACAGGGTTTAAAAGAGAACTGGATAAATTCATGGAGGTTAAGTCCCTTAATGGCTATTAACCAGGATGCGTAAGGAATGGTGTCCCTAGCCTCTGTTTGTCAGAGAGGCGTGATGGATGGCAGGAGAGAGATCACTTGGCCATTACCTGTTAAGTTCACTCACTCAGGGGCACCTGGAATTGGCCACTGTGAGTAAACAGGATACTGGGCTAGATGGATCTTTAGTCTGACCCAGTACGACCATTCTTATGTTCTTATATGTTTATACAGTGCTTGATGGTGAAAAGTTTTATTACTATCTAAGATATGTATACTATCTAAGATATGTAAGGTAGTGTTTGAGTACCTTACAACACCCCTGTGAGATAGGGAAGTATTATTCCTAGTTTTACCAATGTGGGGGAACTGAGGTAAACAGAGACAACACGAAGCGATTTTCTCAAGATCACAAAGGGATTACAATGAGGAGTCCTTGTGGCACCTTAGAGACTAACACATTTATTTGGGCATAACTTTTTGTGGGCTACAACCCACTTCACCAGATGCATGGAGTGGAAAATACAGGAGCAGGTATAAATACATGAAAAGATGGGAGTTGCCTTACCAAGTGTGAGGTCAGTCTAATGAGACAATTAAATTAACAGTAGGATACCAAGGGAGGAAAAAATAACTTTTGTAGTGGTACTGAGAGTGGCCCGTCTCAAAGAGTTGACAAGATGGTGTGAATAACAGTAGGAAGGAAATTAGTATTGGGGAAATTAGGTTTAGGTTTTGTAATGACCCAACAACTCCCTGTCTATATTCAGACCTAATTTGATGGTGTCCAGATTGCAAATTAATTCCAGTTCTGAACTTTCACACTGCAGTCTGTTTTTGAATTTTTTTATTGAAAAATTGCTACTTTTAGGGCTGTTATTGAGTGACCAGGGAGACTGAAATGTTCTCCTGCCTCTTTTGTGTAGAGACTGTCCATCATGTGCCAATAATGCCCCTCTGCCATGTACATTGGCCAAACCAGACAGTCTCTACACAAAAGAATAAATGGACACAAATCTGACACCAGGAATTATAACATTCAAAAACCAGTAGAAGAACACTTCAATCAAGAGGACTGTGCTGGAGAAAAATACCCAAAGCCTTGATATCCACTGGTGTAATTATAGGGATTACAGATTTGATCTTTCAAAAAAAAGAGGACACTCCATGGGGAGGGGGGGAAGGTAGCCCCACCCCCTATCCACTTCCTCCCACTTCCCATCCCCATCCCCCACTGCTCCCTATCTCTTGACTGCCCCAACCCCTCGCCACACCCCTGACTCCTGACAGGCCCCACAGAACCTCTGACCCATCCAACCCCCCCTGCTCCCTGTCCCTTGACTGCCCTGACCCCTTTCCACACCCCCACCCCCTGATAGCCCCCCCCAACCCTTCCAACCCATCTACCCCCCCCACTCCTACTTTTTTTTTTTTTTTTTTTTGCTTTGGCGGCGGCAGTGGCACTCCAGCTGCTTATTTCAAAAAATTTCAAAAATTTGCAAAAAAGTTAGAGCCGGCCCTGTCTGGGCGTGTCAGGTGTGAGAAGCTGGGAGAGAAAGATTTCAGGCTGTAACAGAGATGTTCTAGAAACATGGGGTAGCCACAGTGATGGGTTGGGGGCGAGAGCAACGGATGATCCTTGGACACCTATATTGCGCACACTAAACTGAAGCGATCCCATATAGAATTGATTGCATGCCATTGCTCCATGCATTTCAGGGCAGATGGTCCTGCTTTATCATTCCACCTGCTTTGCATTTTTGACACTGTCCTTGTTTGCTTCCAGTGGTGTTTCAGACTGTGCCCTCTTTCCACAGGGATGCTGGAAATGAACTCACCTTCCAAGGCAAACAGCTTCAGGGGGTGTGTGACTGTGTAGAGACTCTCTCCTCCCCCATAAAAGTCTGTGGAGAAATGGAGCATCTTGGCTGTTAATGGTAAAGAAACACAGCATGGAGAGGAATGCAGCTTCTGAGAGTGACGCATAACTCTTAGCACCACCCTCCTGGAATATTCAGTAGCACAGCTGTAAACAAGGTAGAATGAGCCAGCATCTGGGATAATTAGCTGCCCTGAATCCTGATACCCACTCTTCCTTCATTCATAGAGCGCTGTCAAAGAGGACAGGTTATTGCTTATTCACGAGCAGCACTGATTTTCCTCTCCCACCCTCTGTGCTTAGCATTGCTCTTGCCTTCACATCTAGATTCCATCCCCCATCTCTCCACATCCACTGATGTTCCCTACCCTTGGAATCAATTTCAATATATTTATTGGCCTGACAGCAGGAAGCAGTAAATGTTGCCAAAGTCTGCATCAAGTGTCTGTCTAGGACAGGATTGGGTTGCTTACTTTGTGTCTCCCGAGCTCCCAAGTCTATTTATTTACTTTTCTCTCATCTGGTATTAGAAAAACATTACATTTTTATTAACTTTTTCTCTCTCCCCATTAGCAGACGAAGTACAGGAATGGACAAATGAATCACTTTAAAGCAGATTGAGATTTCCTATGATTTTGCTATTAAGGCTTTAAGAAAGATGAGGAAAAGTTTGCTGAGGAAAAGTTCCTGTTGGTCTCAGGAAGGTAGCTTTTTTGCTACCAAAACCCATTTGATGAGTGCTTGGCATCTTGCCACATCAGGCTGTTAACATATGATGGTGTAATGGTGCTGATTCTGGCAGGACCCAACTGATAGTGCCAATTCAGGACCAATTGCTTAAAGCAGGGCAGTTACAGCCCAAGGCTGGGGTTTTTCCACCTGGAAGGAAAACCAAACCAGCCAAACAGAAGACTTTGGTTTTACCCCACTGGCTAACCACAAGTCACACACCCTTAGACCCGACTGCAGTTTCCCATTATGACCCATCAGCAGCCACTCGTTATGATGATGTCTGGTTATGAAAACCAAAACCCCAGTAAAAGAAAAAGATTCTCCCAATCCCATAGGACCAAGCGCCAGACCCAGGTCAATAAACAAATCCGATCTTACCCACAAATCATGCTGTTGCCAGTCCTTTAGAATCTAAAATCTAAAGGTTTATTCATAAAAGGAAAAAAGATATAGATGATAGCTAGAATTGGTTAAATGAAATCAATTACATGCAGTTCTTGGTTCAGGCTTGTAGCAGTGATAGAATAAACTGCAGATTCAAATGAAGTCTCTGGAGTACATCCACAGCTGGGATGTACTGTACTCATCAGTCCTTTGCTCAGAGCTTCAGTTTGTAACAAAGTCCCTCCAGAGGTAAGAAACAGGATTGAAGACCAGATGGAGATGAGGCATCAGCCTTTTATAGCCGGATGGAGATGAGGCATCAGCCTTTTATAGCCTTTCCCAGGTGTAAGAACGCCTTTGTTCTTACTATGGAAAATTACAGCAAAATGGAGTCTGGAGTTACATGGGCAAATCCCTGCATACCTTGCTGAGTCACAAGGTGTGTTTGCCTTCTCTCAATGGGTCAATTGTATAGCTGATGGTCCTTAATGGGCCATCAAGCAGGCTAGGCAGAGCTAACACCAACTTGTCTGCGCATCAACCAGAAGCATAGTATAAGTTTGAGATACAGACAGTATAGAGCCAATATTCATAACTTCAAAAACAAAAATGACACATACATACATACAGCATAATCATAACCAGCAAACCATAACCTGATCTTAGACACCTCATATGACCCCCTTTACATAAGATTTGGTATCACTATAGGATCTTGGTTACAACAATGATCTGTATGGTCCCAGATTATGTGAATAAAGTCACAGATGGATAATGCTGTCCTGGGCTGTCTGTTCCATACTAAGTGCCCTTTGTCTGATCAGTTATGACAGGTAGAGGAAGGGTGTGCATGGCCTGGGAGAGAGGTTATTCCAGGCATGTCACAGGGAGTAAGTATGTGGCTACATGGGATCATAGGCCATGCTTTTTATTTTTGCAGAGCACCATTAATGCTTGTGGTGCCACAAAACCATTAAATAACTATAATTATTATTATAGCCACAGAACTGGCAGAACATTGCAGGTGTTCCCCAGGATGGCTCTTTGTCCCCCTCTAGTGGGTGGGCCACTTGTAGAAACTTATGAATCTGCTACTGCCTTCAACGCTGTGAACATGGTCTTTTAGCTCCAGGAGTAGCGGTATGTGCTTTCGGATCCTGAGGTCCCGGGTGCAGTCCCTGCAGATGGATCCTTCTAGAGGTAGACATCCCAAAATGTCTTCAGGTTTGAAGCAGTGTCACGGCACGATATCCTAAAGTCATGAGATGTGCTGAGTTTGTTAGATTTTTTTTGTGCCCCTGCCCTGCTAAGGTGAGAGTTGGTGCAGCAGCAGGCAGGGGCTGCTGAATGTTAAAATGATCTTGTATGCTAGAGAGGGTGCACACTAGGCAAAGTGAGTGATTGGCAGTAATTGCAGAGGTGTCCCTTGAAGGCTATCTGGTTACACACAAAGCTCCCTTGCTGGATTAGTTATGACCCCTTCGACTGGCCTGTTACGAAGTGTTCATGAGTCCCTCAGTGGCTGGCCGGAAACTGGGCTGACAGGGTCATGGGCAGGTTGTACAATGATGTCATGGCTTGGCAGAATGTTGCTAGGCTACAAGATATACATGGTTTCCACTTGGGGTTGGACTTGAGGCACACCTAGAAGTACAAGCGGCTCGCAAAGGCCAGGCCTTGATCTGATGGAAGCCATGAGGACTGATCCTCTTCTCACTCACAGTGGGGCAAAACGGGGGGAGAGGGAGGGTGAGTCCAGTGAAGATGGTGGAGTTACCCTGGTATCAGACTGTTATAACTGAGATCAGATGGCCGGCCAGGGCCAAAAAGCATGGGCTCTCTTTGCTTAGTGGCTAATCCACCACTGAGTGCAGGGTCTGATCTGCTCTTCCTTGGCTCCAGCCATGGCCCGTGTTGAACCAACAGAAGGAATGTTGTAGTCCTGCAATTCTTCTGGAATGGATTTGAGAATAGGTCCCTTCCTATTTAAATCTGGGGGCTGTCAGCTCGAGCACCTCAGCTAAGCTCAGCTGCTGGATGAGAGTGAAAGGAGAAAGTGATCACTAAGGTAGCCAGGTCCCAAACCCCACAGGCTTTAAAGATCAAACCCAGTTGGAAATGAACTGGAAGCCAGCACCGTCGCAGGAGAGTAGGGGCCATGGGATGCCTGGAAGTGCTGCTGAATGAGCAGTCAGCTGCAATCCACACTAGCCTGGTGTGACTCTTCCAGCATGGCCTGCTGATTCCTGCATTTCTGATTTCCCAATTCCTGTGTGACCTTGGGCCTATCCCAGGTGAGTGCAATGTCAAACAATGGGTGCATGTTCTGAGTCCTTGAGGAATGTGGTGTTTGTGTCTGCTCTAGGGCTCCCATCCCCCTGGTACAAAAAGGCACAGGGGCTGCAGAAGATTCCAACAAGTATTACATATATCAGAAGTGGTCTCTTGCCCCATGTTTACCCCTTATGCTAAACAATGTGGCACACTCAAGAGTACCTTTTCCAGGCCTGAAGAAGAGCTTGGTGGAGCTTGAAAGTTTGTCTTTCTCACCAAAGTTGGTTCAATAAAAGGTTGGTTCAACCTCATCCACCTTGCCTTCCTGAGAGCAACACAGCTACAACACTGCAAACATGTCATCTAATCTATCTATCTATAGTGTGACCTGGTCAGCCAGATGGCTACAGGAGAGTGATCCAATTGGGATCCAGGAAGTGGGTGAGCCTAAGGGGAGTATCCACAGGTCCGGGACTCCAAGAGAGTACAGGGGACAACTAAAGATAGAACGGCAATCGGAGTCAGGTCAGAGGGCTAAACGAAGGAAACCTGATGGGGGCACTGAGCAGAGAACTCTGAACAGCCCCCCACTGCACCTCAAAGGTGTCAAGAGAGCCAGACGACACTGCCCAGAGGAACTCCACCCAGATGCGTGAACGGACAGAGGAGCGAAAATAGGCCCCACAGTCACAGGAGACCTTGTGAAGATCCAAGGAGCTGAGGAAGGTGGACACCTGTTGAAAAAAAACATAGCCTGTCCAGGCCTGATGTTGGGGCATAGATGTTGACGAGATTGGCCACCAGCCCCTCCATGTGGACCTGGAAGTACAGAAGGCAGTTCAGCACAGTCTCAGGGACCCCCATCACCTCGGGCTGTAGGTCTGGGGAGAACAAGGTAGCCACTCCAACCATAATATAATAACATTTAACATTCCCGTGGCGGGAAGAACATGTCAACAGCCCAACACTGTAGCTTTTAATTTCAGAAAGGTGAACTATGAAAAAATGAAGGGGTTAGTTAAACAGAAATTAAAATGTATAAGTGACTAAAGTGAAATCTCTGCAAGCTGCATGGACACTTTTCAAAGACACCATAATGGAGGCCCAACTTAAATGTATATGCCAAATAAAAAAAACAGTCAAAGAACTAAAAAAGAGCCACTGTGGATTAGCAACGAGCAGCCAGTGGTAGGGGGACACACAGATGGACCGGGGGCAGGCTTCACACCACACCTCCTCTGTCCCCACAAGCACAGTCAAGACCCCCACCACAAGAGCACAGTTTGAAAATTACTCAGTCTTTGGAGGTCCCCCTCCACAGTGGTCTACAGAGTCTCTGCACGCTCCCCCAACAGCAGGCGGTCCTCTTCGTCCTTCCCTTTGAAGCTCCAGCAGCTCCCAGGCAGCAAACAGCAGCTCCAGCAACTCTGTTGGCCAGGCAGGAAGGACCCCTCACAGGTGGTAGTGGTGGTGTCCCCAGCAATAGCTGGGGCAGGGGTCCCTCACCCCCTCCTTTGGGGAGCAGGCCAGCATCCCCCCACCCAGGGGCTGCAACAGGAGCAGCAGCAACCAGAGGGTTGGGGTGCCAGACAGCAAGCAGGTAATAGAGAAGGGGTGGGGGTGTCTGGCCCAGCCAGAGGAGTAGCTGGGGCAGCAGCAGGAAGAGCTCAGGGTCTAGCAGCAGCCCTCTTGCTGCTTCCAGGTTGAGGGCTATAGGAGGGTGATCCTATTGGGATCCAGGAAGGACCGCCCACCTCCCCCGCCAGCCTAAGGGCCTGGAAGCCAAAAGATTCCAGGGGACAACTAATGAGAGAACAGGGATGGGTGTGGGGTCAAAGGGTAAACGAAGGGAACCTGATGTGGACACCGAGCAGAAAACCCTGGACAGTGCCCACTGCTCCTCAAAGATGGCAAGGGAGCTAGCGGACAATGTCAAGAGGAACTCTGCCCAGATGCGTGAACGGACAGAGGAGCGGAAATAGGTGCTACAGACACAGGAGACCCACCTAGGCCAACCTCCCCTCCCTGGTTTTATAGATGGCCATTTTGGCCAGGGCTAGGAGGTGGTTGATCAGGAGGTCCCATGACTTTGTGGGGCCACAGATAGGGAGTGCATAGATGAACAAATTTGGGGAACAATGCAACCAAAACCACAGAAGTATATCAAAGAGGGGCTGCAACTTGGCGCACTCCAGGTATGTGTGCTCCAGGGTCCTCCTCACACCATAGAAGGAGGTGTCCGGGAGGACAGTGAACTGCACCAAGTACATGCCCATGCTCACGGCTCCGTGAAGGAGCCATCAGCTGATGTTCCCAATGGGCCTTGGGACCAGGGTGGAATATAGGCTGGCCCACACCGGAGATCCTCACCCTCTTTCGGTGGTAAACAATCCCATCATTTAGTGTCGGGGCAGGATGCGAGGGTAAGGAAATGCAGTGCGAGGAACACGAGCGTGGACAGGTGATCTCTAGGTGCAGTACAGAACTGAACTGGTTGCAAGGTATGCAGCTGGCGCAGAGTGTGGGAATGAGAACGCCAGGGGGGTGCTCACAAAACAGGGGCCTAATTAAAATATCTGGAGGGCCCGGGGTGGGCGAGGAGAACCCTCTCGCAGGGCCTGCCATAGGAAGCTGAGAGAAACGGGTGGCAGAGCAGCCCCCACCTCCTGGAGTATGCACGGGGAGGTCACAAGGGTGGAAAACCTCATGCGTAGAGCGAGCGCACGGGGATCCACCCAGTCCCCCCTGTTGTAGTCTAGGAGGTCACCAACTTAAGTGGTTTCCGCCAGGACCAACCTCCAGCGCACTGAGAGAGACTCCGCCACCTGCACATGTAGGTTAGGGTTGTGTAGCAGGGGCTCCACGAGGAGATCCACTCCTTTGGTGGCTACAAATGACCTGGTCGCCACAAAGAGCTTCCAGGTTCGGAGGTGGTCCTGGTAGCAGACCGGCAGCTCTGAGAGGTCTCACGGAAGACCCCTTGGATGGAGAAAAAAGAACTGCTGGTCATATCAGAGCCCTCGGAAGCGGTGCAGGAAGGCGTGTGCCAGCACTTTCCACGCCAGACTGCCTGTACCATAAAGGAGCCTCTGCAGGGCCTGGAGGTGGAAGACATGGACCTGAGTGCGGAAGCACTTCAGGCCCTGTCCTCCCACCTCAAGGGGCAGGTGGAGAACCCCTGCAGACCCAGTGCAGTCCTGGCCAAAAGAACCCCAGAATCGCCATCCAGCGGTTGGACAGGAAGCCGGAGCTGGGACCAGCGTATTGAGCCAGTACCAGAGAATGAACAGGACTAGGTCTTCATGTGGGGCGACGCCCGCACCAGGAGGCAACAGATGCCAGGCTTCCTGGTCATGGTGGGGAAGGGGCTCTAGCCGCTAGAGGTGGTAATGGAGGTAGTGTCTGGGAGAGATGACATAGCAGTAGATGTGGGGGCCTCCACCAGCTGGGTGTATGCCCTAGGGGGCAGGGGAGGGACACCATGGCTGATGATGGAGCCGCGGCAGTAGGGGCAGCCCCTGCCATGGAGGGCCTGGTCTTTTTGGTGGGGCCCTTACCCTTCTTCTTGCCCTGGCCCTTCCTGCCAGCTGGGGGGTTCCCCCCAGAAACAGAAGGGGCAAGGGACATGGCAGCAACAGAGGTCACCCCACTGCTGGCACCTCAGTGGGGCCGGTGGCAGGTAGTTTGGCAGTGGTGGTTGAGGTAGAGGCTAAGTGGGACAACGAAGGAGCAGGCGGGGGAGGGGTGGCATGGTCAGCCCACGGGGTCCCACCGGCCGTGTCTCCTGCCATAATGAATGGTGGGGGGAAACACCAGAGAGAGGAGGGGAAAGTGGAGGGAGGGCCACTGCTCCTCCCCCCAAGCTGCAGGCAGGGGAGAATGGTGCCTATGGGGGAGGGCTATCAAGGACTCGTGAGGAGATCAGTCTCTGACTAGGGATGGAATTCTGGCTCCTCTAGTTGCACCAGGGGAGAGGGAAGATACAACAATATTGGGGGGGGGGGGGTGCAGTGGACAGGGTTAACACTCAACCGGGGAGGGGCACAAGTGCATGGGTGGGGGCATGGGCACATGAGGGGAAGGTCTAATCAGGGCTGGGGGAGGCACAGGGTGAGGGGAACCAAGCTGGGAGTGGGGCAGAGAAACCAAGGGGCTGGCTACAGGGCTGGGGTGGGGCAAAGGGCAGGGAAGGTAAACAAACTGGGCTAGTGAGGGGCATGGGCAAAAAAAGCTGGAGGGGGGACCAAAGGCTGCAATTGGAGAGTCAGAGATAGCTACAGGGGTGTGGGGGAAGACAGTCCAAAAGGGGCGGAGCACATGCACACACATGTGCTTGCAGAAAAGTCTGTTGAGCTGACTGCTGCTTCTGGCCCAAAAGTGGGGGTAACCCGCTGCATCCTTCCCAGAGGCAGGAGCTTGAGGCAGATGGTAAGCAGCCAATGGGGGGACAACACAGATGAACCAAGGAGCAGGGTCCACATCACACCTCCCTGGGTCCCCACAAACAGTCAGGACCCCCACCACAAGAGCACAGTTCAAAAATTACTCAGGCCCCAAAGGCCTCCTCCACAGTACTCTACAGAGTCCCTGCATGCTTCACCCAACAGCAAATGCTCCTCTTCATCCTTCTTCTCCAGGCTCCAGCAGCTTCCCAGGACAAACAGCAGTAGCAGCAGCTCCAGCAACCCTGGTAGCCAGGCAGGAAGAACCCCTCACAGGTAATAGTAGTGGTGATGCTAGAGTCTCCAGCAATAGCAACAGCTGGGGCTGGAGTAGGTCCTTCACTCCCCTCCTTCAGGGAGCAGGCCAGCAGGCCCCTCCCCCCAGTGGCCACAGTAGAAGCAACAGCAATCAAGGGGGTGGGTGGGGTGTCCAGTAGTCAGCCAGGAGGGGTGATGGTGTGTGGCCCAGCCAGGGAAGTAGCTAGAGCAACAACAGCAGGAGTAGGGAGAGCCCAGGGCTTTCTCAGCAGTAGCCTTCTATCTCCCCCCAGGTCAGAGGGCTACAGGAAAATGATCAAAAACAGATGGTAGTCCTAGATTAAGGCAAGGTCCCTTTTCCCTGGATAAAGCAACAGGTGATTCTAGAACAATCAGGAACTTGCTTGAACCTATTAAGGCAGGCAGGCTTATTAGGACACCTGGAGCCAATTAAGAAGATACTAGACTCAATTAAGACAGGCAGGCTAATCAGTGCACTTGGTTTAAAAAGGACCATAGAGCTGGGAGTGGGAAGGTATACTGCTGGAGGACTGAGGAGTACAAGCTTTAGCAGGCATCAGGTGGAAGGTCCTGGGCTGAGGCTAAAGAAGGTGTTGGGAGAAGACTATGGGGAAGTAGCCTAGGGAGTTGTAGTTGTCACAAGAAACACTGTAGACAGCTGCAATCCACTGGGCCCTAGGCTGGAACCTGGAGTAGGGGGTGGGCCTGATTTCCCCCAACTCCTAATTTGATACAAAAGGAGTTGACCTGGACTGTGAGTCCCCCCCAGAGGGGAAGGTCTCTGGTCTGTCCCCTGACCCGCTAGTAGAGACTGAGGAGATTATTCTCCTCCCTTTCCCCATACTGGCCAATGATGAGATTAGCTGAGTAAACTGCAGGTTTGTGTCACTAACAAAAAGAGCTAAATTGAGGACAGCTGTGAACCTCTGAGGTGAGCAAATCGGCTAGAAAGCACAGGATCTACTAAGGCAGAGGAAGAACTTTGTCATAATACATAAACTACAGTGTATTAATTATACTTATTTTACAAAAATTAGGTGTGTATTTTATATATATAATTTTATATATGATTATATATAAATGATTTTATAAAATACAAAATGAAGTTTTAATTTGAACTCCTCCCTTTAACTAGAAGAGCTTTAAGGTGCTCTGATATAAGAACATATCACAAAATGTTCACGTACTGGTAACTATCTATCTATCTATCTATCTATCTATATAAAAGTCAAGTGGTGTATGTATGTGTGTATGTATGTATGTATGTACGTATGACTGCGAACTCCTCCCGCACCGTTTGAGCCAGAGACTTGAAATTTGGTACAGTGAGGGGTCTTGGGGTCTAGATGCTGGTAAGGGTCGAAAAATTTTCAGATCTCACCTCTGACGCCCCCCAGGGGTGAAAGTCTTTCAGGGCCAATCACATCGGCTGGGCGGTTAGGTGGTGATGATGTCATAATACCCCCCTCCAACAGACACCTCACTCGCTCAGCTCACCCCTCCCTCCTCCAACGGAACCCCGGAGATCCCTCAGTTCTCTGCCCCTCCCCCCTCCCAACTGAACCCCGGAGATCACTCAGCTCACTGCCCCTCTCTCCTCCAACGGAACCCCGGAGATCACTCAGCTCACTGCCCCTCCCCCTCCCAACGGAACCCCGGAGATCACTCAGCTCACTGCCTCTCCCTCCTCCAACGGAACCCCGGAGATCACTCATCTCACTGCCCCTCCCTCCTCCAATGGAACCCCGGAGATCACTCATCTCACTGTCCCTCCCTCCTCCAACGGGACCCCGGAGATCCCTCAGTTCTCTGCCCCTCCCCCCTCCCAACGGAACCCCGGAGATCCCTCAGTTCTCTGCCCCTCCCCCCTCCCAACGGAACCCCGGAGATCCCTCAGTTCTCTGCCCCTCCCCCTCCCAACGGAACCCCGGAGATCCCTCAGTTCTCTGCCCCTCCCAACGGAACCCCGGAGATCCCTCAGTTCTCTGCCCCTCCCCCCTCCCAACAGAACCCCGGAGATCCCTCAGTTCTCTGCCCCTCCCCCCTCCCAACGGAACCCCGGAGATCCCTCAGTTCTCTACCCCTCCCCCCTCCCAACGGAACCCCGGAGATCCCTCCATTCTCTGCCCCTCCCCCCTCCCAACGGAACCCCGGAGAGCCCTCAGTTCTCTGCCCCTCCCACCTCAACCCCGGACTCCATCAGCTCTGTGCCCCCCCCACCTGCGAAGGTCCCCGGAATCCCTCGGCTCTGGGCCCCCTCCCTGCCTGCGACGGATCTGAGTTGGGTTTGGTGGGACGGTAAGTGAGGTGGGGGTGTCGGGTTCGGTCGGGGGGTGAGGTGGGGGTGTTGGGGTTGGTCAGGGGGTGTTGCGGTTGGTGGGGGGTGAGGTGGGGGTGTTGGGTTTGCTTGGGGGGGTGAGGTGGGGGTGTCGGGTTTGGTCGGGGGGTAAGTGAGCCGGGGGGGGGGTGTCGGGGTTGGTCTGGGGGGGTGGGAAGGTGTCGGGGGGGTGAGGGGTGTGGTGTGGGTGTTGGGTTTGGTCTGGGGGGGGAAGGTGTTGGGGTGGGTGCCCAGACCAAACCCGACACCCCCCCCCGGCTCACTTACCCCCCGACCAAACCCGACACCGCCACCTCACCCCCCCACCAACCACAACACCCCCTGACCAACCCCAACACCCACCCCTCACCCCTCACCCACCCCAACACCTTCCCACCCCCCCAGACCAAACCCGACACCCCCTGGCTCACTTACCCCCCGACCGAACCTGACACCCCCACCTCACCCCCCCCACACCAATCGCAACACCCCCAGACCAAACCTGACACCCCCCGGCTCACTTACCCCCCGACCGAACCCGACACCCCCACCTCACCCCCCCACCAACCACAACACCCCCTGACAAACCCCAACACCCACACCTCACCCCTCACCCACCACGACACCTTCCCACCCCCCCAGACCAAACCCGACACCCCCCCGGCTCACTTACCCCCGACCGAACCCGACACCCCTACCTCATCCCCCCAAGCAAACCTGACACCCCCACCTCAACCCCCCACCAACCGCAACACCCCCTGACCAACCGCAACACTCACCCCTCACCCACCCCAACACCTTCCCACCCCCCCAGACCAAACCCTACACCCCCCGGCTCACTTACCCCCCAACCAAACCCGACAACCCCACCTGACCCCCCCAAGCAAACCCAACACCCCCACCTGACCCCCCGACCAAACCCGACACCCCCCCCCCCGGCTCACGGTGCACTGTGTAGCACACAGATTATTAAATACACTGTTCGGTCGGGGGGTGAGGTGGGGGTGTCGGGTTTGCTCAGGGAGTGAGGTGGGGGTGTCGGGTTTGGTCGGGGGGTGAGGTGGGGGTGTTGGGTTTGTTTTGGGGGCTCAGGTGGGGTTGTCGGGTTTGGTCGGGGGGTAAGTGAGCCGGGGGGTCTTGGGGTTGGTCGGGGGGGTGGGAAGATGTCAGGGTGGGTGAAGGGTGGGTGTTGGGCTTGGTCAGGGGGTGTCAACTGTCTGCCCCCTCCCCACCTCCGACTGACCCGAGCAACGCCGGGCACTTATGCTAGTATATATATATAAAAGTCAAGTGGTGTATGTATGTATGTATGTATGTACGTATGACTGCGAAGTCCTCCCGCACCGTTTGAGCCAGAGACTTGAAATTTGGTACAGTGAGGGGTCTTGGGGTCTAGATGCTGGTAAGGGTCGAAAAATTTTCGGATCTCACCTCTGACGCCCCCCAGGGGTGAAAGTCTTTCAGGGCCAATCACATCGGCTGGGCGGTTAGGTGGTGATGATGTCATAATACCCCCCTCCAACAGACACCTCACTCGCTCAGCTCACCCCTCCCTCCTCCAACGGAACCCCGGAGATCCCTCAGTTCTCTGCCCCTCCCCCCTCCCAACTGAACCCCGGAGATTACTCAGCTCACTGCCCCTCCCTCCTCCAACGGAACCCCGGAGATCACTCAGCTCACTGCCCCTCCCCCTCCCCCTCCCAACGGAACCCCGGAGATCACTCAGCTCACTGCCTCTCCCTCCTCCAATGGAACCCCGGAGATCACTCATCTCACTGCCCCTCCCTCCTCCAACGGGACCCTGGAGATCACTCAGCTCACTGCCCCTCCCCCCTCCCAACAGAACCCCGGAGATCACTCAGCTCACTGCCCCTCCCTCCTCCAACGGAACCCCGGAGATCACTCAGCTCACTGCCCCTCCCTCCTCCAACGGAACCCCGGAGATCACTCAGCTCACTGCCCCTCCCTCCTCCAACGGAACCCCGGAGATCACTCAGCTCACTGCCCCTCCCTCCTCCTACGGAACCCCGGAGATCACTCAGCTCACTGCCCCTCCCTCCTCCAACGGAACCCCGGAGATCACTCAGCTCACTGCCCCTCCCTCCTCCAACGGAACCCCGGAGATCACTCAGCTCACTGCCCCTCCCTCCTCCAGCGGAACCCCGGACATCACTCAGCTCACTGCCCCTCCCTCCTCCAACGGAACCCCGGAGATCACTCAGCTCACTGCCCCTCCCTCCTCCAACGGAACCCCGGAGATCACTCAGCTCACTGCCCCTCCCCCCTCCCAATGGAACCCCGGAGATCCCTCAGTTCTCTGCCCCCCCCCTCCAAACGGAACCCCAGAATCCATCAGCTCTGTGCCGCCCCCCACCTGCGAAGGTCCCCGGAATCCCTCGGCTCTGGGCCCCCTCCCCGCCTGCGACGGATCTGAGTTGGGTTTGGTGGGACGGTAAGTGAGGTGGGGGTGTCGGGTTTGGTCGGGCGGTGAGGTGGGGGTGTTGGGTTTGCTTGGGGGGGTGGGAAGGTATCGGGGTGGGTGTTGGGGTTGGTCAGGGGGTGTCAGCTGTCTGCCCCCTCTCCACCTCCGACTGACCCGAGCAACGCCGGGCACTTATGCTAGTAATTTATATTTATTTTTACCATGTTGAAAGAGATGCCAAAAGCAAACAAACCATCTTCTTTTTTTTTTTTTTTAAGTAAATCAGATTTTTAAACATCCTTGTGCTGAGTTCATTAAACTGGCAACACATCTGGGCATTTGGTTTTTCTAAAACTGGTGACTTTGAACCTGACCACATCTGGTTGAGCTTTGCCAGTCACTTCCTGTGGATGAACAGGAGAGGGTGCTGTTCCTCTTCCTGGAGAATGATCCAGGGTGCCTGGGCTCTGCCTTGCCTGTGGTCTGTTGGTAACTGAGGAGGAAGCCTGTGACTTCTTGAAGCAGATGTGATTTCGTCTTGACTGCAGCCAGTTGGAAAATGGAGGGGGAAAATGTGCCTTTGGGTGGAATTTTCCAACTAGCTCAGCCATAGCAGCAGGTGAGACTTGTGCATGCCAGACAGTCTTGTTTTCACAGGATCCTGTATGTTTCCACCGTCTCTTGCTGCCTCTCATCCTCCCCAAATCTCCCTGGCAAGTATTATAGGGCTGTAGTAGCACTAACGGGCTGCTGTGCTATGTGCTTACACGGATACATGCTCCTAGCCCCTATGGGCTTACAATCTGCATGGATGTGGTGGGAGAAAGGGGCTTGACTTAGCAGGGAGGAGCTGACGCTCCGAGAGATTAAAACACAGCCCCTCTGGCAGAGCAGGGAATGGACCCTGGATCTCCTGAGTGCTAACCAAAGGCTAGCCAGCCTAAGCACCTGCAGGTTTTTCTTTGAGGCTCTCCAGGTCTCTGTCTCTCCCATGCTTCCTATTTCTGCCCCTTTCTATTTTGCTCAGTGGCCTGGGATCCTGTTCTCTGGAATACCGGTGAAGTCAGTGGAAGTTACCTGTATTCTGACAAAGGAGAATCTGGTCCTGGGGTGTGTATTTCTTTCATCCATTCCTCCTCCCTGTCTCCCTCTAGCTCTATGCTGCAGTCGGCCTCCCAGCCGGGGTACGCAAACTCATAGCAGGGTTAAACGCAGCTGTGTGCTGTTATGGCTTGGGCAGAGACATAGCTACTGTGCTCAGACCAGGGACTGGGTGGGCTCTGAGCTGCCACCCACGTTCAAGTAGCCACAGGATTATTATTAGCATGGTAGCTTGAGCCCAGCTAGCATGAGTCCATCTTCCCTGGGCTGGGAGGTTTGCTGCCAGCTGCAATGTAGGCAGACCCTGTCTGTCAGTCTCTGCACCTGTCAGTCTGTCTCTCCATTGCCTTTTGTGGCGGGGTGACCACCCGCCCCCTACCAGAAGGGGCTTGGAAAAGCCCCAAAAGGGGTTTGAAATAGCCTGGAAGGGGGTTAAGGCTGGGAGCCAGCAGGCTTTGCCTGATTGGGCATTAGGCCCAGCTGGGCGGCCACGCCCCAAACACTCCCAGCCAGAGTATAAAGGCTGGGAGGCAGGAGCCTAAGGGGAGTCTCCTCTCTGCATTTAGAGGGAGACAGGTCTGCTGCAAGGAAGCCTAAAGGAAGGTACTAGGCTGGGTGCAGGACTGGGGCTAGGTGGAAGGAGCTGGGCAAAGCTCTAGCCTGAGAGCCCCAGGCTGCAGGTGCAGGCAAGGGCCTAAAGTCAGTCTTCTCTGGGAGCAGAGGGAGACAGGGCCTGGCTGCACGGAGCCTGTACCGGGGTACCCAGACTGGGACAGGGCGAGGGCAAGGCAGCTGGGAGCCGGAGAGCTTTGGCTCTAGCGAGAAGGTCCCAGCTTACTGAGCCTAGAGGAGGCCCGACTCATGGGGTACTGGGGGTTGCCAGGAGGTGGCCCAGGGCTGGTAATAGCAGCAGCAGGCCAACCCCTTCTTGCCTGTGATGAGCAGCCATGAGACTGCAGTCCGCCCCAGTGAGCGGGGGCAAGTAGTGACTGACAGTGGCACATTCTGAGGCGAGTTGGGGATAGTGGGTGGTGGGTTCCCCGGGGAGGGGAGACCCTAAGACCAGGGGGGTGCTGCGGGATGCAGCACCCTCAGCGAGGGGCTCCGGGTCCGGGAGGGGCACGGAGCCAGTGTGGAGAAGCGGACGTCGGTCGGCAGAGGGCGCTCCTGGGTCAAAAGAGCTAATTCCCAGGAGGACCAGATGGGGGCGCCGCAGGGTGAGTGACCGACCCCGTTACACCTTTCCTGTCCCTCACATGCCCCTTTTCTTTTCTCCAGCAAACTGTGTCCTGGTGGGAGGCCAGGTGATTTAGAAGGTTTGACCCTGCTCTATCCAGACCTTGCAATCAAGAATGCCAGCTCAGGATGCTCTGCCACTATCCTACTGTCTGCCCTTGGCCAGGTCCCTTCACCACTAGGTGTTTCCCATGCTACAGAATAGGGATACTTCCACTTGTGTGCAACATAGGAGGAAAACCACTAGCCAGTCTGTGTGAGAGGAAGCCCACTTTGCTGTATGACAATTAGAATTTCAGCACAAGTTTCTAAAAATACCCATACCTCTACCCCCTCCACCCTGACCTCCCTATGCCGACCTGCCAGAGACACTCATCCAGCCATAGACCAGACCTTCCACCATATTTCTATTAGCCACATACCCCCAATAGAACATCCCAGAAGGCATTCTGAAATTTCCCAGAAGCCTCTGCTTCAGGGAGTTGTGCCTGGTACTACTGGATTGGTACTGAGCATGCAACATAGTCACCACTCAGCATGGACAAAGGGTAAAACTGCACCTGCAACAGCAACACTAGTATGGACATGGGTGCTTCTGCTGGGGCTGACCCACCAGTTCAGTTACTAATGGCTCAGCTCTCCGGTGCAGATGCTGCATGGTAGTAACAGCACTCAGCACTTTTCAGGATAAGGCCCATTGTTTCATGCCTGTCTCATCTGCATTGCTGTGCGCAACCCTCGATCCAGGCCAAAGGGGGTCTTGTACAAGTCTGATCATGAGTCTCTGGGGGAAGGGAATGAGATGAACTCCCGTGACGCCGGGGAGATGCAGCGGCTGAGTCTGAGAGCTGAGGCAAGAACTGGTTTCATGATGCTGGGAAGGGCGGTTGGTCTGGGAGGAACATGGAAGAATGGGGCTGCTCAGTACTATGGAAGGAAAATGGAATAGGTCAAGTTTAACTCTCTTCTGGCATCTGCAGGGTAATGAATGCTTCTCCTGGAGAGGGTCAAACTTCAGCCTGGACAGCAACTGGTATTCAGCTCAGAGAAGGCTGCTGGCACTAAGCAAACCACGAACATGGGCCTCCGCTTTTAGGAGAACTGTGTTTAAACCCTGTTTCCCTCTTATGTGTAAGTGACAGGTAGATACAGCTTCCTAATGATCTGGGAGGCAGGTGGTGTCCCACCCCCACTGTTAGAGATAGAGAAACAGGCACAGAGGGAGGACAAGGTCACAGAACGAGTCAGTGGGAGAACTGGGAATAAAGTTATCTACTCTAACCACATTACTCACTGGGGAGGCAGGATGAGGACCATGACTTGTCTCTTGCCTGTTTCAGCAATTGCCACATCACCAGGGCTGCTAAAGCCACTGATGCTGGTTCCATGGAATAAGTTAATATTTTAAATGGCTATATACAGTAACAGGAGGTTGGCTTGAAAAAAAAATCAAATCCCAAGGAGTACAGCAAGTAGGTTACTCCAGCTGGGGTTGATCCACAGCATAGAAGCTCCAAGGTCTGGGGGATAGGGAACGGAGCTGGACAAGTAATTTAACATTTTGGGGCCTCATTGTGAAAGATCCTGCAGAGGTGTGAACTGAGATAGCTTCAATACATTTCATGGGTTAAGACCCGTACTCTCCAGCTGATAGAGGCCTCTGGGGAGGTGGAATGTAAAGGTGGGGTTGGGAGGTGCCGTAGGAGCATAGCTTTATATCTCACCAGTAGAAGAATGGGGATCCTTCTAGCCCACCCTGATTCTCTCCCAAGGACTCCCTGGAGGTAGTTGTGAAGGAGCTGTAACCCGATTACTCTCTCCACCAGGAGATCTGCTCTTCAACCCAGCACTCTGCAGCTCAATGATCTTCTCCTTCTTCATTTGAGCGTATGGTTTTGGTAACAGCTTATCGCAGAGCAGCCATCTCAGTTTTCAATGCACAAACCCAGCCAAGCTGTACAGGCTTCTTGTTTGTTTGTTTCAATTTCATTTTCCACAAGCAGCTGGAGAAGATGATTCCACAGTGACCACAAGGGTGAAACCTAACCACCCCAGCCATGCTGCATGTGGGATGGGGCAAGCCTAGACAGCTGCAGTGGCAAGAGGCAGCAGCCATAACAAAAAGACTGTTTGTTTACCCTGGGCCACTAGCACACTGGCAGAGGAGACCAGGGGCATGTGCCAAGCCACAGTGTCTGGCAACTAAACCACTAGAGTAAGGAGCACACAGGAATTGGAATCTGTCTTCTACAGAGCAAGGCAATCAATGCATGAACGAGGCCGCATCTCAGAGGAGAGACAGCTCCTAGCGTCGGACCAGAGGTGTGTCAGAGTCCCTGGTTTAAAGGCTACTTCTGTTTGGGTTTCCACACGCTGGGCCAGAGTCGGGGCTCCCTTATGCCAGCTGGACCTAGCTAACTCTCCAGTGGTGCTGCCCTGCAGGTGGTGATTAGAATCAGGCCCACGGGCTCCTGTGATTTACGAGGGTGTGTCCCCCATCCGTGATGGTATCCGGAGCCATGGGGGTGAAACCCAGCGGTGAATTGCTGAAGAGACCCAGTTTTCAAATGTGGTTGGTAAAGGAGGACCTAGGAGTCCTGCCTTTGGGTGCATAGCCCATCGTGTAGGCTAATGCTACTTGATGGGGGTAGGGTGTGTCTAGACTGCTGACTTTTTGTGAGTGGAGCATGTGAAGGTACTGTGATGGAGTCAGACCAGAAGGGTATAGGAGAGTGCTGGAAGGCAGGTATATCAGTCTGAGGATGTGCACCTTTTGGTTACCCAGGAGGTGGGTGGGCCTAAGCCCGCCCGTTACTAAAGTCCCTCCCCCAGCCTGGTGGGAGGGACACTAAACCTGGGGCCAATTAATTACGGGGGACAACTAATGAAAAAAGGCAGGGAAGTGCGTGAGGGTTACAGGTTCAAAACAAGGGTACAGGATGGGGACACCAAGCAGAGAACCCCGCACAGCGCCCACTGCTCCGCGAAACTGTCGAGGGAGCCAGTGGACGCTGCCCAGTGGAACTCTGCCCAGATGCGTGACTGTAGAAGTGACCTGAAATAGGCCCCACAGTCGCACTGTACCCCCTCGTCCAGCATCCTCCTCCTGGTGTTACAGATGGTGGTTTTGGCAAGCGCCAGGAGGAGGTTGACGAGGAGGTCCCGCGACTTTGTGGGGCCATGGATGGGGTGTCCAAAAAGAAAAAGATGTGGGGAGAAGTGCAGCCAGAACCTCAGTAGGAGGTTCTGGAGGAGCCGGAATAGGGGCGGCAGCCTGGCGCACTCGAGGTAGGTGTGCACCAGGTCCTCCCTCACACCGCAGAAGGGACAGGTGTCGGGCATGGGGAGGAACCGCGCCAAGTACACGCCTGTGCTCACGGCTCCATGAAGGAGCCGCCAACTAATATCCCCGGCGGGCCGTGGAATTAGCGTGGAACAGAAGGTGGCCCACCGGGGCCGCTCACTCTCGTTCGGTGGTAGGTAGTCCCGCCACTTGGTATCGGGGTGGGACGCCAGGGTGAGGAGATGGAACGTGTGAAGCACGAGCGTGTACAGCTGATTCCTCGGCGCGGTTCGAAACGGGACCGGCTGCAAGGTGTGCAGCCGGCTCGGGGTATGAGAGTGGGGAGGCCGGGAGGGCTCACGAAGCCGGGGTCGAAGTGCCATTTCCGGAGGGCCTGGGGTGAGGGGTGGGCGGAGAGAACCCTCTCGCAGGGCCCGCCGCAGGAACCGAGAGCTCCTGTGGAGACCCACCCAATAGCCTTGGGTGGTTAAGGTGGCAAGGATGGTAAAGTTCATTGTGAGGGCTGGGGTGAATCTTCACAGGCAGAAGGGTGGACGGCCCCCGTCGGGTCCTGCAACAACCCGTGCTCGACCCCGAAGGCGAGCAGGGAGTTGCGGAAGGTTCGGGCTCACCAGTAGGCCAGCATGTTCTGCTTCCTGGGCCCTATCCCCTCCCCAAAAAGGGCCTTCACGGCCTGGAGGACTTGATGAAAATCCCCCCAGTGCCGGAGGGCGAGCTGCACCATCTCCCTTGAACCACAAGTGTCTCGCAGGAAGTGGCACAGCTCGTCTCTCAGCGCTGAGGGGGGCTGGGCAGCTAAGCGGCTGCTGCCTTCCGGTACGGCCTTTGAAGGGACTTCGTGGCCCACTGAGATGAGTGAATGAGGCTGGTAACCCTGGCGCAGTTGCGCCGGGTGACCTGTCTCCTTTCCCGGCGTGGAAGGGGGCGGCAGAGGGGGTGACGCAGCCCCTAAATCCATGGGGGTTGGAGACTCAAGAACCACCCCCTGAGAGTCGTCTGAATGGCTTGATAGTGGGACGACCTCGGGGGTGGCAATAATGATGGGAGCGGAAGGGGCAGGGGACGGGGCAGGAGTATGGACCAGGCTTGGGACTGGGACAGGAGCGGGAACTGGGTCTGTGATTGGGGCAGGAGAAAAGATCGGGGCAGGAGTGGGAGCTGGGGTCGGATCGGGTGAAGGGATAGGGAGGGGACCGGGATCGGGGTCGATGGACGGGGCTGGTTCGGGATAAGGGGCTGGGTTAGGGACAGGGGTTAGTTTTTGGTCCGGGACAAGGGAGGTGGTAGGGGCAGGAGTAATATCAGGGTCTCCTGCAGCCAAGCTGCTGGGGTGCGGCTCCTCTCGACCCATGGGTGGGGTCGGAGGACTGGAAACGGGAGGGGGGCCTTCCTCGGTGCCGGGCGCGGGCGACTCAACAAGTGCATCGCTCGCAGCCACGGCATCGGGCGGGATGGTGACTTCAACTAGGTCCCCCTCTGAAGGGATGGCCAACTGCACGGTCCCTTCAGCACCCACTGAACCAAGACCCGGCTGCTTGGCATTGGCCGTCGCCCCGAGGGGCTCAGCGGCCTCTGCCATGTCGCCATTAGCAGCCGGGCAGGTGGGAAGGGTCAGGGGTGCCCAGAGGACCAGAGCAGGGGCTTCCTCCAAAGAAGGGAAGGGGGAAGGAGGGGGCGGCGGGAGCAAAGCACCGCCCAGATCGAGGCCTGCTGGCAAGGGGTCGTCTTCCCCCTGGGTGAATGGGGTCAGACCCAGGGCCTCGATCTCATGATAGATGGGGGGGGGGGGGAGGGCGGGCTCTGTGGCCTCAGCAACCTCCCCTCCGGACACCGGGGCGGCAAGCGCCCCTGTGTCAATGATGGTAGGGGCAGGGGGGGCCGGTGGTGCGGGGTCTGAAGGAGCTCCCGCAGCAGCCCCCTCACAGGGAGGGTGATCGGGGGAGACTGGTTCGTCTCCAGCCGCTGCCGTGGCCATAGCAGCTGGCTCCGCCAGCTGGGCTTCGTCCGGGGTTGTGGCAGATGGTGGGGGGCTAGCCCCCCGCAGCAGCTTTCGGGGGGCTACAGCTCCCTCCTCATCAGATGGAGGGGAGCGGGTCCGCGTTCTGCGGACGGCGCGTTTCCCCCGGACAAGCACCCAGCCTTCTAAGGTGGAAGTGGAGGTGGAGGGCTGGTTAGTGGAGGCAGGGCCAGAGGTTGAAGGGTCCGGGTCGTGGGGTGGCACAGCGGGGGAAGGGGAAGCCTCCCCCTGGGGCGGGCCCTCCCTCTCGGTTCCCAAGGACCCCATCGCCTCCTCCCCTGTAGAGGGAGGGGCGGCAGTAGCGGCAGTGGTGGCTGGGTCACCAGGGCCGCCGGCGATAACAGGGTCGGCGCCCTCTCGGGTTACGGGGGTCCCGGGCTCCCCTTCGGTCCGGGCCAGGGGGCAGTCCCTCCGGACGTGCCCTATCACCCGGCAAAGGAAGCACCGGGCCTCCCCCGTAGAATAGTGGACCCGGTGGTATGCTCCCTGGTGGGACACCAGAAAGGAGCCCTCCAGGGGCACCCCGCTACGCGCCACCGCCAGCGATACTTGGATCTGTACCTGCTGGCGGAAGGATAGAATATGGCGTAGGACGGGGTCTTTGTAGCCTGAAGAGAGAGAAGTGATTACTGAAATAGGCTTCCCCAGGGTGGAAAGGGCGGGAAGCAGGGCAGCATTAGGGAGGCAGGGCTCGACGGAAGTTAAAACTACCCGTACACCCAGGTCCTCCAGGGGCTCTAAGGGGACGAACACGCCCCGCACCGACATGCCCTTTTCCACCGCCTCTTGGGCGGCGGCCTCCGATGCCAGGAAGAAGACCATCTTCCCGTACATCTTGGAGTAACTCTTGGGGTGGTGGGATTGCTGTTACCAGGGGGAGCGTGGGGGAAAGGCACGGAGGCCGCCATGATGTTCCTGGGCCCCACCACCCGCGCCAGCGCTCGCGCGTAGGTTTCTCCGGTGGGCGAGGCTGGCACCAGGTGACAACGGATCCCGTGCCTCCTGGTGAGCGAGTGGAAAGGGCCCCGTCCCCCAGAGATGGCAGTGGAGGCGGCGGTCGGGGCGGGCGGCGGGGTGGCGGCCACCTGGGCATACGCCCTGCGGGCCGGAGAGTCCGCAGAGCTGGTAGAGGGGATGGCTGGGGAAGGAGGGGCCGCGGTAGATGTCCATGCCACGGCTGTGGGGCGGCCCCACCCGCGGGAGGTGTTGTTTTCCGGGCGGGGCCTTTTCCCTTTTTTCCCCCCTGGCCCTTCCTACCAGTGGAAGGGACGACCACGGCAGCGGCAGGGACCGGGCAGGGGCCAGTCGAGAGGGCAGCCGCAGGAGTGGGCGGGGGCAAAGGGAGGGACGGGGCTGGGGCACTGGGGACTGGAGGAGGGGCAGAAATAGGGGCAGGGGTCTCCTCCATGATGATAAGGGGGGTGGGAGGAGGCCCTATTGAAGTAGAGGTAGGGGAGGGGGGAACCGCTCCTCCCCGCTGAACTGTATGCGGGAGAGGAGGGTCTAGCAGAAGGGGCAGGTGAAGGAACCGCTCCTCCCCGCGGGGCTGCGAGCGGGAGAGGAGGGCACCCCAAAGGCACAGGAGGGGGGGGGCAACCACTCCTCCCTGCTAGGCTGGAAACAGGGGAGGAGAGTGCTGGCAGGGGTCAAGGTCGGGCACGAGGGATAAAACAAAGGTTCTGGCTCCTCCGGCTGCACTGGGAGGAGGAGGGGGGGGCTACAAAATCATGGGGTGGGGGGGTGAAAGTGAAATTGATGGGGGGGGGGCGCACAGGCACCTGAAGGGGAACGTGGGGACACGCGATGGAGGTGGGGAACTAGGGAGGACCGGGGAGTAAAGGGCCTGGGAACACAAAATGGAGGCTAAAAAGGGCGGGAAACTGAAAACTCAAAGTTTGGGGCGGGGCCAGGAATGAAAACTAAGGGCTAGGGGAGGAAGGGCTGACCGAGAGGATCTTCCGGAAAAAACCTAAGGGGTGGGTGGGGCAAATTAAAGGAAGGGAACAACTAAAGTAAAAAGGGAGTGAAAAAAATGGTCGGGGGGAGGGTAGGGGGGACCCCCACCAGCCAAACACAGCCAGGGGGGATTAGGAAAAGTCCAGGGTGGGGTGCGTGCGCCCACAGGTGCCTGTGCACCACACAGTCCTTGCTGCTCACAATCCCAGGTGTTTAAGGGGTGAGAGAAACCAACACCCCTATCGAGGGGTAAGGTCCAGATGTTGGTGGGTTGGTGGAGGGGGCAGCGGTGGGGGTGGTGGTCCGGGGAGCAGATGGACAGGGGGAGGGCTCCGTGCCTTTCCCCCACGCTCCCCCTGGTAACAGCAATCCCACCACCCCAAGAGTTACTCAGTCAGTTGGAAACCCCCTCCACAAAAGGTCTTCTTTCCTCACCTCCTCGATGGTAGCAGCGGCTTTGGGGTAGTGGTGAGCAGCAGGTCGGTGGAGAGGCCCGGTGATAGTAGTTGTGTTGGTGATGGTGGTGGTGGTGTCTGGGCCTCTCCCCCCCAGAGGCAGTGGGGGGGGCAGGCTAGCAGGCCTCCCCCCTGTTCTGCAACAGTCCTTTGTGGTGAGGTGGGGGAGGAGGGGGGGTTCAACCCAGCTAGTAAAAAGACAAAGTAGTCCAAAGGGGGAGCTCCAGATGGTGGTGGTAGCAGCCACTGGGAAACAGTGGGGTGTGTGGGGGTGAGTAGGTGTGTGGGGGTAGGAAAGCCCTGGCAGCAGTGGTGGGGCCAGGTGGAGGGGGAAGGAAGGGGCTCCAGGGGGGGTATGATGGTAGCAGCAGCCCCTGCACCCCTAGAGCCCCTTGTGGACCTTCCCCTAGGCCCTGTGGGTTGGGGGTTTCCAGGCAGGAGCCTCTCCAGAAACTCCTGCCTTGCCCCAGCCCTGCTTCCTTCCAGGTACCTGAGAAGCTCCTCACAGCAGCCAGGTCTGTCTGGTTCTCCAGGCAGAGGAGAGACCCGCACGAGGAGCAGTCTCAGGATGGGTGGGTCCCTGTTTCCTGGATAGCCAAACAAAGGCTACTCCAGGCCAATCAAGACACCTGGGGCCAATTAAGAAGGTTCTAGAAAGCAGCAGAAACAGCTAGCCTGATTGGGACACCTGAAGCCAATCAGGGGCTCGCTGAAACCACTTAAAAACCGTCCCATTTAGTCAGGTGGGTGTGGGTGTCAGGAGATTAGGAGGCATTGGAGCAGAGAGCAGTTTGGGAGGCGTTGGAGCAGAGAGCAGTTTGGAATGAGGCCCTGAGGTAAGGGTGAAGAGAAGTTGGAAAAAGCAGGGGACTGCTGTGGGGAAGTAACCCAGGGAATTGTATTGTGTTTGGTGCCTAAAAGGTCAGCCATCTTATCTGATACTATTAGGGTCCCTGGGCTGGAGCTTGGAGTAGAGGGTGGGCCTGGGCTCCCCCCCCTTTTCTACCTCCCCTAACTAATCAAAGTGAGCCTCTGAGGCTAGTACAAACCACCTGGAAGTGCAGTACCCACAGGGAGAAGGCCAAAGCTTTGCCACGGTACCCATACCCCCCTATCAGTTCACACAGCCTTAAAAGAATGCCTGGGGTAGTAGATTCTGAGCTGGAGAGTTCATCTGGCACATGTGGGCAGATGCATGGCTTGAGCAGTGACAGTCCTCTTGTTGTCCATGTTGCAGTGTGGTGATTGCAAAAGCACAAGTACGTGGGCTCAAGGGTAGATAGTCCTCCACAGCTTTTCCCACAATTCCCTGTCCCTGTATCTTCTAGGACTTCTCCATAAAACTTCCCATATGCCTTATATGTGCTGGCAGCTATCTTGGCATGTAACCCTTTCCCACATGCTCCATTCTCTTGTCATCCTCTGACAGGAGGATGTGAGAGAGCAGGACTTTCCCAAGAGCCCAGAAAGGCTGGGGGGTAGTGGGCATGCACCAGTCTACAGTGGATTGAGTGCCCCACAAAGAGACTGCAAAGCCATGCGTACAAACCATAAATCTGGCAGTGATCCCTTTCTGTGATCCTTTGACGTGGAACGCGAGCAGGCACTTGGCACTACCCAAGCCCCAAATCCACCATCGCCCAGGTGTCACTCTGAACCTGACCTGTCTGATGATCAGGTCCAATGGGTGACACCATGAAACAGGGTCAGACTCCCAGGAACAGGGTCAGACCATAGGCCTGGAAGCTCAGAGTCAGCCTCTTCATCTGGTTGGGCTAGTCCCGGGGTTCTCAAAGTGGGGGTTGTGACCCCTCGAGGGTTCGCAGGCCACTTTTGTGGGGGGTCGCAAGCCCCTACCCCAGCAACTCACTGCTGCGGGATCCCCGGGGGCCGGCGGCTGCCCTGAGCTGCAAGCCCAGGCTCCCGGGGACCCAGCTCTTGCAGGGGGCTGCCTGGGGATCACAGGCTGGAGCCGCCAGCCCCCTTCCCAATCCCAGCTTGCAAAGGGGACAACTATTAAAATAAATTCTATTTAAAAATAACTTTTCCACTTACTTTTAATGAAATAAAAATGTTTTAGTCTTAAATTTAAAAAGCAGTGAGGAAAGGTAAATTCATTTTAAGCAATGAGGTTTATATTTAGTATTAACAGTATTAAATATCAAAACTGTGTATTTAATTTCTACAGGGGGTCACGGTCAGAAGCTCAGTGTTCAAAAGGGGTCGCCAATACAAAAAGTTTGAGAACCACTGGGCTAGTGGGTGTCCTATTTTCCAGGGACCTGCTTGGGGATGAAGCTGAGAAAGGGCTTGGAGAGATTCCTGGCCAGGGATCTGATTCCAGCCTGGTAGGTACCACCTACTGTGTCTGTCATTGTATTTGTGGGAACTGGGTCTGTAAAATGAAGGGATTTCCTGATTATCGACAATGGGATTATTGTCATGGAGGACGTGCCTTGTGTTGGGGGTGGTTAGCTTTGGTTTAAGGTGGAAGCCATGTCATTACCTTGGCCTGTCATTCTTCTCTCCCTGTCCCAGATCACACGTTATCCAGAGCAGGTGTTGAGCAGAGACAGAGAGAGAGAGACCTAGTACCAATTCCTTAAAATGCCCTTTGCTCTTTAAAAAGGAATATTTAGCTCCCAGACTGGCTGAGCTAGCTGAGTCCTCAGTGGGCAAATCCCCTGAATTTCCCCTTGGCTTTTTGATCTGGTTGAGAACAGACAGACTGAAGATCCCAAATGCTGGACTGGTCCATCTCATAGAATCATAGAATATCAAGATTGGAAGGGAGCTCAGGAGGTCATCTAGACCAACCCCCTGCTCAAAACAGGACCAATCCCTAACTAAATCATCCCAGCCAGGGTTTTGTCAAGCCTGACCTTAAAAACCTCAAAGGAAGCAGATTCCACCACCTCCCTAGGTAACCCATTCCAGTGCTTCACCACCCTCCTACTGAAAAAGTTTTTTTCCTAATATCCAACCTAAACCTCCCTCTCTGCAACTTGAGACCATTATTCCTGGTTCTGTCATCTGCTACCACTGTGAACAGACTAGAACCATCCTCTTTGGAATCCCCTTTCAGGTAGTTGAAAGCAGCTATCAAATCCCCCTCATTCTTCACTTCTGCAGACTAAACAATCCCAGTTTCCTCAGCCTCTCCTCGTAAGTCACGTGTTCCAGTCCCCTCATCATTTTTGTTGCTCTCCACTAGACTCTTTCAAATTTTTCCACATCCTTCTTGTAGTGTGGGGCCAAAACTGGACACAGTACTCCAGATGAGGCCTCACCAATGTAAAAGAGAGGGGAATGATCATGTCCCTTGATCTGCTGGCAATACCCCTACTTATACAACAAAAAATACCGTTAGCCTTCTTGGCAACAAGGGCACACTGTTGACTCATGTCCAGCTTCTCATCCAGTGAAACCTCTAGGTCCTTTTCTGCAGAACTGCTGCCTAGCCATTCGGTCTCTACTCTGTAGCAGTTCCAAACTAGTTTCCGGTGAGTCCCTAATGGGGACCACTCTGTCAATTATAACACTAGGTATGTAGTGCTCTCTGCCATTGCCAAAGGCCAGGCATTGAGTTACGGGCCCATATCTCCGGTTTGGGGACAGGCATGTGCTCCTTATTTAACCAAATTTTCCAGGGCGGGGCAGGCCAGTGAGGCCAGTGTTAGTGGTGGGGTTCAACTGAGGCAACAATGTGAGAATTCCAGGATTCATTGACTCTGGAGGCTGAAGTACTCCCGTGCTCCAGATCAAGGCCCCAATGTCCCTGGAGGCCAGAGCTTCCTCTGTGTCCTCATGTGAGTGGGGTGGAGTGGGATGGGGTGTGCATGATTATGCAGCAAAGAGGCATGCTGAGCACCAGAGCCCCTGGCTGTGATCATTCGTGCCCCAGACCATCATGAGGGCATCGGTAGAGCCCCTGGAAGGCTAAACATTTCTCTCGGGGTCCAAGTCCATGATAGCTCTGCCAGTGAGGCCGGGGCTCATCCTGGCATGAGAACAATGGGGAAGTGGCTGGCAATATGCAGAATGGCCCGGTAGGTCTGTGAGGGTGTGTATCTGAGGTAGGATGCATGGAGACAGGTCTGGAGATATCTTCCCCCCTGCCCTCCACAGGGACTTGGGTGTGAGAAAGTAACAGCAAGAGAACAGGCTATCCCTGAGCTCTGCGCTCACTCCGGATCCTCTTGAAAGGCCAGCTCACTCCCCTCCCCAGGGTGCAGTCACATAAGGGGCAGGAGACGGAAGTGGCTTCAATGCTGTGGGATTCTGCTGTTGGTTATATCCTCCCCTGTCTTTGTGCAGACTGGGTCTTCCCAAGCAGTGGTGGGTTTACAATGGCGCCATGGAGCCAGGTCCATGCTCAGAAGGGCCCCCGGCCTGCTCTGCTTGCACTGTGCCAAGATGAAGCGGGATGTTCGCTAGGCTATTGAGGGAGACCAGTAATAAAGTTCAAGGAGACCAATGAGGCTCAAAACAAAACGTGTTTATTCAGCCGAGGTGGCAGCCGCCCAAAAGCGTGAAGAAACTGCCACACCAACCACGCTTAACTTACAGTTTTATAGTCTTGGTTAACTACGCAGTTTCTATATGTGTTACATGATTGGCTATCCCATATTGCTAGGCAGATTTAGACTACTCACGTGGAGCAGGCACGTGGTAGGAACAGCGTGATTGGACAGAATTTCGCGCCCTTTTTGCAGGATTGTTGCATTGCTTGTGCACAGAACATGCAATAGCAGCATATTACTTTGATGAGGTAGTGATTGTACAAATGTGCAAGAACCAATTCTATTACCCATGATTAATTCAAAACCCTTTTTCATAACCTTATTAAAATAAACATTAACATTAAACAATTTATAATAACTATAATTATCTATTATTTTTCCTTAATGGAGATTTTATATTTTGATCTTTACATATCTGCATCAACATTTATCATTATTTGCTTTCTTCAACCCTCACATTCCCTCCTTTTTCTTGTTGCTAGTTATTGCAAACTAGCAACACTCTAAACATTATTTTTACCAGTTGTTGATAATCTTGAAATATTAACATTATTCTTTTGGATCATAACAGATTACAGGACCTAAACTACTTTTCAGACATACAGAATATATAATATTATGATAAGATTGAACAGGAGAACTTATTATAAACAAAAATATCAGAAATAGTATACCTCACACACATTAAACAAACCCACCCCTGCCCCTTTCCCTGAGAAACATTACAGTAACATTTGGGGCAACAGGTGAATAGGATTTTCTAAGGAATACATTATAACAAATGTCCATACAGTAGAGCAGGTTTTCAGAGTGGTGCTTGGTCACCTGACTCACAAGAGGTAGGTTGAACATCTTGCTGGATAGGTGGCTGGACTGGTTTGCGGAAGACGATTTGCAGAGGGTTGGAGCTTTTCACAGAGACCTGCCAGTCGGGTGGAGGCGATGTGTGATCAGACTTGACACGGGTATAATGGATCCATGGCTTAACACCGGCTAATTTAACAGCAGTGGGAGTGGTAAGGAGAACAGTATAGGGGCCCTTCCATTTCGGTCCCAAGGGGTTAGTTTTCCAATCCTTGAGCCATACGGAATCTCCTGGGGAGAAAGGGTGCAGAGCAGTGACAGGGAAAGGGAACTTGAGCTCACTAACGTAGGTGGATAATTGAGTTAACACTTTGTTTAGGAGCTGAACTTCTCTGATAAGATCTTGTTTTCCCAGAAGGTAAGTATCCCCTTTCAAGTGGCGGACCCCTAGTGGTGGTCGGCCGAACACTAGCTCATAGGGTGAGAGCTTTAAGGATCGTGTGGGAGTGCATCGAACTCTGAGCAGTACCATGGGCAAGGCTACAGTCCATGATAGGTCAGTCTCCTGACAAATTTTACCTAGGGCATCTTTTAGAGTCCTATTCATTCTTTCAACCTTTCCTGACGCCTGTGGATGATATGCACAATGGAGTTTCCAGGTGATGCCTAGGAGTACTGACAAAGAGCGGATGATTCTGTGAACGAAAGCGGGACCATTGTCACTTCCAATGTGTAATGGGAGTCCAAATCGGGGGATTACATCTCGGAGCAGGGCCTTAGTAACTTGCTCAGCTTTTTCATTAGTGGTAGGCCATGCCTCAACCCAGCCGGAATATGTGCAAACCGCTACAAGCAGGTACTTGAATTTCCCAGACTTTGGCATTTCGGTGAAGTCCACAACTAGTGATTCCATTGGACTATATCCTATATGCTGGACTCCAGGTGGTCGAAGAGGTCCTACACGAGGATTATGTTTTGCACAGATTTGACAACGTAGGGCAGCACGTCTGGTGAGTGAATGTAGACCATTTATGTATAGTTCACGGTCTAGGAGTTCAGTTAGACTAGTGCTACCTAAATGGGTCTGTTGATGTAATTCCTGGATCAATTCCCAAGCTACCACTGCGGGCAGGAAGATTTTATTATTTGGCAAGACATATAAACCTGATTGCTTTACTCCTTTTTCCTGTTCAGCCCAAAGTTGTTCTTGTGCAGTGTAGTGTACTTCAGCAGGAATCATTTCAGCCACGTTGAGGTGCTGGATATGAATAGCTGGGGATTGTTGACGCGCTGCATTCCTTGCTTCTTCATCTGCCTGTCGGTTTCCTTTTGCGACAGGATCCTCACCATGTTGGTGTCCTTTGCAATGCATTACAGCAACTTGTTTGGGCATCCAAACAGCATCAAGAAGGGCCAGAATTTCATCTGCATGTTTTATTTTCTGTCCGTTTGACGTCAGAAGTCCTCTTTCCCTATATATGGCACCATGGGCATGGAGTGTTAGGAAGGCATATTTTGAGTCAGTGTAGACATTGACCTTTTGCCCTGTTGCTAACTCAAGTGCTCGACGGAGGGCGACCAGTTCAGCCTTCTGGGCAGAGGTGCCAGGAGGAAGTGCCTTTGCTTCACAGATAGTGCCTTGATCATTGACTATGGCATACCCTGCCAGACGTTGACCCTGATCAATGAAACTACTACCATCGGTGAAAAGGACAGAGTCAGGTGTGGCTAAAGGTGTATCCAGTAAGTCAGGTCGGCTAGAATAAACTTCTTCCATGACCTGAAGGCAATCATGTTTCTCAGTGGGATTTTCTTCTATAGGCAGTATAGTTGCAGGATTAAGGGTGGAACAGACAGAGATGATAACAGAAGGATTGTCTACTAGTATACTTTCATACTTGAGGAGTTTGGTGTTTGTCATCCAATGATGGCCCCTATGTTCCATTAGGGTGACCACAGCATGTGGGCACTTTAAGGAGATTGGTTGTCCTAGGGTGAGTTTACTTGCCTCTTCAGCAAGAAGGGCAGCTGCAGCTACGGCACGTAGGCAGGGTGGCCATCCTTGTATTACAGTGTCTAGTTGCTTAGAGAAGTATGCTACTGGTCGCGGCCAGCTACCGATGGTCTGGGTTAAGACACCAACTGCAATACCTTTTCTCTCTCCTACATACAGTGTGAAAGGTTTTTCCAAATCAGGGAGGCCTAACGCAGGGGCTGTCATCAGGGCAGACTTGATATCTTCAAACCCCTTTTGTTGTGTTTCTGTCCAAATAAAGGGATCTGCGGCCCCTCCTTTTGTGGCCTCATGAAGGGGTTTAGCTAGTGTAGCATAGTTAGGGATCCAAAGACGGCAGAAGCCAGCAGCTCCTAAAAACTCGCGCACTTGGTGTCTGTTTGTAGGGGTAGGAATGGCACAGACTGCCTCTTTTCTCTCAATGTCCAGCATGCGGATTCCTTTTGTGAGCTTAAATCCCAGATATTTTACTTCCTGTTGTACTAGCTGAGCCTTTTTCTTAGAAACCTTGTAACCTTTGAGATAGAGATGTTTTAAGAGATTAGCAGTAGCCTCTATGCATTCAGTGTAGGTACGAGTAGCTACTAGAAGGTCGTCAGCATATTGGAGGATGTTCCAGCGGTTGCCTCCTTGTGTGAGAGGCACCAAGTCTTGGGCTAGGGCTTGTCCGAATAAGGAGGGTGAGTTACAGAATCCCTGTGGGAGACGTGCCCATGTCATATGAGTCTTTTGACCAGTATCAGGATGTTCCCATTGAAAAGCGAAAATAGGCTGACTGATGGGTGCAAGCCGGAGACAGAAGAAGGCGTCTTTAAGATCTAGCACTGAGAACCATTTGGCATTAGCCGGTACCAGACTGAGAAGAGTGTAGGGATTTGGTACTACTGGGTGTAATGGGATCACTCTTTTATTCACGGCCCGTAAGTCATGTACAGGTCGGAAGCTTTTATCAGGCTTCTCCACAGGTAGCAAGGGAGTATTCCAGGCTGACTGGCATTTGATGATAATACCAGTGTCTGACAATTTTTGTAAGTGTTCATGTATGCCAATTACTGCTTTTCGAGGTAGAGGATATTGGGGAATGGAGACAGGAGTTGCCATGGGTTTTAGATCAATGACTATAGGAGGGATGTCAACTGCCAGTCCAGGTGGATTATCTTCTGCCCATACACCTGGGACATTGAAAGCTTGCCAGTCTTGTCTGTTTTCCATGGAGGTGTAAAGTCGCCATTCTTCTTCTACGGGGAGTGCTAACATAAGACATTGAGTTGGGGATGGTTTTTCTCCTAATTGCATTTTCATGTTTCCATCACTATCAAAGGTGAGAGTGGCTCTGAGTTTTGATAGCATATCTCTCCCAAGGAGGGGAATGGGACATTCAGGTATATAGAGAAGTTTGTGCGTAACAACGTGGCTTCCTAATTTACATGCTCTCTCTTGTAAATAGGGACAGGGTTTTATTTGTCCTGTTGCTCCAACGATAGTGGTTTGTTGTTGGCTCTCAGGGGCTACTTTAGTGTTAACCACAGACCTGGTAGCTCCTGTATCAATTAGAAAGTCTATGAACTGGCCTCCCACATTCATACAGACCATCGGCTCCCCGGGGCCAGTTGTAAATACTTCTGTCGGGATCCGAGGAACCGGTCTGGCCTAATCTTGATTTCTTGCCCAGTCCTCTATCACTGCCATACCAAAGGTATCTCCATCAAGTGCTTGAGCAGTTGCTGCTTTTGACCAGACAGGTGCCCCATATTCCTTTCTATTTCCTCTATTATGTGGTCCTCCTCTTCCTTTCTCACTTTCTGAGGTATTTTCACTTTCTTTGTTAGGACACTCATTTTTCCAGTGGCCAACCTGGAAGCAATGGGCACACTGGGTGAATCCCAGTCGACCTCTGCCTCGCCCTCTTCCTCCACCGCGCTGGGCATTTCCTCTTCCTTTTCCATTGTAATTGTCTTGGAAGACTGCGGCAACCAACTGGGCTCTCTTTTTCACCTTTTCTTCCGCTTTCCTTTCCTCTTCACATTCTCGGGCGGCATACACTCGAGCAGCTACTTCAAGAATGCGCCCCATATTCATGTGGACCAATCCCTGATCCTTCTGAAGCTTACGCCTGATGTCTGGTGCACATTGACTGATAAAACTGTTTTTCAAGGCTTGGGACCCTGGACTGTCTTCTGATTCATTGTCCATATCGTATGGGGACCATTTACGATATCCTTCTCTCAATCTCTCTAGGAATGCTCCAGGTGTTTCTTCTCTATCTTGGAGCAAATCATGAATTTTCCGGAGGTTTACAACTCTAGGTGGTCCCCTTTTGAGAGCCCTAACAAGTAACCGATGGTATAAATCAAGGGCAGTTTTGCTATCTGGTGTGTTAGGGTCCCATCCTGGATCTCTAATTGTGGGAAATGTACTGTCCATAAAATCTAAGAGGCCATTAGGGTCTCTTGTTCCATACTCTATACGGGCTTCTTCCCTCCCTCGGCTTAGGACTAGGGTTCGTTCCTCTGGGCTAAGCAACATTTGGAGAAGTTGGCTGATGTCCATCCAAGAAGGATAGTGAGTCCCAATAATTCCTTCGACTAGGGTGGCAATAGCTGTGGGATCGTTTGTCCACGGTGCCTTTGAAGCTTTCCAATTAAGGAGATCACTACTAGTGAAGGGAACATGCTGATACACTCCCTGGACCCGGTACTGTCCTGCGGGGTTGTCTGGGGGAGGGGGAATTAATTGATTAACTACCCGGAGAGGGAACTGACGAACTGGAGAGGTATCGCGGTCCCTACTCCGAAGGGCATAGGAATGTTCCCTTGTAATGTTTCTTTTCTCATCCTGATTAGAATCATGATCTTCGGGTTTTCTCTCAGGGGTTAGGAGTTGTTGAAGTTTTGCCACACTTTCTTCAAGTTGCTGTAAGCCTGACCGACCGGAGTCAGTTGGTGAATTTGAGACGGACATGCCTGATACGCTTGGCGGCGGGGCTGTTGGTGCTTGTGGTATAGGTATAGGCTCGAGCGGGGCGGCCGGGACTACGGGTAGCGGCATGTAAGGGGGTGGGGCTTGTGGCTCATCGTCTGGGAGGCTTGGATAGATAGGTTTCGATTCCTCCTTGGTTCCCTTGGGCCCCCTCTGGACGTGTGCGAAGAACTAGGCATTTGGTGTATTTCTGTAACCAAGATGGATTCTCCTCTACTATATCAAACCACGCAGATATATAAGGGTACTGATCGGGGTGTTGGTGTCCCGCGAAATTGAGGACATCTCTAATAATATCCATGTCCAAAGTCCCTATGGCCGGCCACGTGGGCTGAATTGGAAATGCCGGCCAGTCTTTTTCACAAAATTTCCTTAATAATCCGGCCTTACGGCTGCCGGTGGGAATGTGCTTTTTGAATTCTCCAAAATGCTCTAACATGCAAGTTAGAGGTGTTTTGCGGTCTTCCTTGGATCCGCTTCCTCCCATTTTGCAGACTAGGTCTTGGGGCACCCTCACTAGCCTGACTTTACAGCTGTCTTTACTTTTCCTATTTACCTTTCCACCCAGATAGAACAGATAAAACAGACACAATAGGGAAGACGGGTTCCCAACCGACTATAGAGGATGGGGGAGTCGGTTGGTGGGAGGGTTGAGGTTTACTCTCAATCGCCACTAGCCTGAGTCACCGGATGTTCCAACGGCTGACAACAGGAACCGTAATGGCCATTCACTCAGTCACACACACACAATCAGTCACTTCAACAAGAAGATCCCTCCCAGAGACCCTCTTATACTTGCCTCTCCGTAGACTGGCTGGAGTTTCCCTCCCTTTCCCCACGGTTGTTTTCAGAGCCTCTCCGTTGGTGCGAAAAGGCAATCTGGACGGCGAACTGGCCCACGAGCGGCCACCGGTCAAAACGGGGCCCCTCTCGATGCACCGCTTCTGTGCCGGCCCCCGAAACAGACTCACCCCTGCAAGTCCCCAATGGACTTATCCCTGAACCTGCTCCTGATCGTCCCTCGACATCCCGGACGAGCCCCCAGAAGATGAAGCGGGATGTTCGCTAGGCTATTGAGGGAGACCAGTAATAAAGTTCAAGGAGACCAATGAGGCTCAAAACAAAACGTGTTTATTTGGCCGAGGTGGCAGCCGCCCAAAAGCGTGAAGAAACTGCCACACCAACCACGCTTAACTTACAGTTTTATAGTCTTGGTTAACTACGCAGTTTCTATATGTGTTACATGATTGGCTATCCCATATTGCTAGGCAGATTTAGACTACTCACGTGGAGCAGGCACGTGGTAGGAACAGCGTGATTGGACAGAATTTCGCGCCCTTTTTGCAGGATTGTTGCATTGCTTGTGCACAGAACATGCAATAGCAGCATATTACTTTGATGAGGTAGTGATTGTACAAATGTGCAAGAACCAATTCTATTACCCATGATTAATTCAAAACCCTTTTTCATAACCTTATTAAAATAAACATTAACATTAAACAATTTATAATAACTATAATTATCTATTATTTTTCCTTAATGGAGATTTTATATTTTGATCTTTACATATCTGCATCAACATTTATCATTATTTGCTTTCTTCAACCCTCACATTGAGACCCTGCCAGCTCGCTGGCTTCCCCTCCCCATGACTTGCTCCTCTCAGCCTGCCCACCAGCTGGCTGAGGGCTTCTCTCCACTCCCTGGCCGGCTTTTCTCTGCCCTGTGGTCAGACCCAGTGCACCTCCGTCTCTAAGCAGGCTTTGCTTTCCACCACCTGTAGGGCCCTGCCTGTCTCACTGGAGCTGAGCTGCCTGGGACTGATCCAGACACCTGGCCAGTCTCGACCAGTTGGAGGGGCCCCATTTAGGGGGATTGACTAGGCCTCTCCAGGCAAGTGGGTCTTGAGGGAGTCTGGCCAGGGCAGGCCCTGCCCTGGCTGATTGTACCTCTCCAAAGGAGCCGGAGAGATTCCCCGCTCTGGGACCAGCCTGGTCTGCGCTGGCTGCACTAGCCTAGTACAGTCACCTCCCAGCAGGGCCAGTGACTGCGGTCAGGAGGCAGGGTGTGGGGGAGGGGCCTCTGAAGGGTCTGGGGAGGGGTGCTGGGCTGGGGTGGGGGGGGGGGAGGATGTGTGTGTTGGGGCACTAGGGAGTGGGGGTTCTGTGTGAAGCTGGGCAGTGGTAGTGTTGTGCAGGGTGCTGTGCATTTGTGGAAGTGGTCTGTGGAGGCTGCTGGGCATAGTGGGTCTGGGGGGGAGGCCTCTGGCCATAGGGAAGGGGAATGGGGAGTTTTGGGTGGGGGTGTGAGGCGTGGCATGGGCCCACCCCTGAGGGGAAGGGGCATGCTGGCAACACAGGGCCAGGTGGGCCATTGTGCATCTGGCAACTGCCAGTTTGTAAATAGTGCCCTCACACTGGGCTGGGCAGAGCAGGGCCACCCCATCCATGACATGATCATGACTGGCCCCTCACTCCAAGGACTGATCTCTCTGTGCCATGCTCCATTACTCCCATGGGGGCCTACAAATATGTTTTGCACCAGGCCCACAAAACCTTAATCCAGTCCACTTCCCAAGGATGCCCCCTCCTCTTTCCCAGCCCCTGCTGCTCTGGTATCTCCCAGCCCCTTCCCAGATTGGTTCTCTTGACCTAGGGAGTTGGTGTCATCTGCAGATATGATCCTGCTTGAATTTATACCACGAGTCAAACAAAGGCGCACAGGCGGCTGACATGCCTGGGGCAAGGAGAGGCCCCCACACACCCTAAACCCCCGATTTCTGGCCCACCCCAGAGCCTGCACCCCCAGTTAGAGTCCTTACCCACTCCCACACTCCAGCCCCCAACCCTCAGCCCCAGCCCAGTGATAGTGAGTGAGGGTGGCGGAGAGCCAGCCACTGAGGGACAGGGAATGTAGTGAGTGAGGAGTGGGGCCTTAGGGGAGGGGCAGGGACAGGGCTAGGGTGTTCAGTTTTGTGTGATTAGAATGTTGGCAACCCTAGTGCTGCTAGGAAGTCTAGGGAGCCCAAAGCACAATCATCAGCCCCAGGCCCGGCGACAAGGGGGGACTACGAGTACAGCTGTACCGGGCCACGGACTTTAAGGGGGCCCCCAATGTCAGAGAGGGCTGGACCAACTTGCGCCCAGCTGGGACGTTCCCAGCTCCCACCGGTCACAGCTGTTCAGAGACGGGGTTGCAGCGTTGCCCGGGGTTGGGGGTTTTGCAGGTCAAAGGGGGTGACCCGAGGTGGTGGCCGAGCCCCTGGGGTGCCCCGGTGCCGGGAGCGGGCTGGCGACTCAACGTCGTGAGCTCCCACTGGAGGTAGGGCCATCCCAGCTCCTCTTCCCGCCCGCCGCCCGCCACCCGGGTCCAAGCTGTTACTGCGCTTGCGCCATTCCTCGGCCCAGAAGGCGGTGCGTGGCCATGTCGGAGGCGGGACTTATGGCAGCCAATCAGGGCGGAGAAGGAGGGGGTGTCCCAGAACGTGGCCGCGGCCAGAGTTCTGCGGCGTGTCCCGACACCCGGCGACATGTGGCGGGGCAGCCGCTGGGTGCGGCTGCGCCCTGCAGGGCCGGCCCCGGGGACCGCTGCGTGCCGCGGAGCGGCGGGCGTGCGGAGGAGCCGAGCAGGAGCACAGGGCCCCAGGTACGCCGTGTGCCGGGCTGGAGGTGAAAGGGCTATAGAGGAAGTTTAAAAATAGTCATGTATAACTGAACTGGCGATACGCTTCTGTACACCTGCTGCTTCCGCTAGGCTTATAAGAAAATAAGATGCTATCTCTGTAAGTTCTGTGCATGAGCGACCATCCCTGTAAAAAGGGCGCAAATTCTGTCCAATCAGACTGCTCCTATAACGCGCGCACCTAGCTTGAGTAGTTTAAGTCTGCCCAGCAATACGAAGTAGCCAATCATGTAACATGTATGCAAGTTGCGTAACCGGCCACCAGGCCAGGGCTATAAAACCTGTGAGCAATGCATGGTCGGCGCGGCAGTTTCTTTACGCTCTTGGGCGGCTGTCGCCTCGGCCGAATAAACCACGTTTTGTTTTAAGTCTCATTGGTTTCCTTGGACTTCTTACTCGGTCTCCCTCTGCAGCCCAGCGGATTTCCCGCTACAGAGGGGCTGCCAGGGCTGCCCCCGCTTTAGACACTGCCCGTCCCCATTCCCTCCCCGCGCGGAGCCATCTGCCCTGCACAGCACCCCCACCCCGCTGCTCCGATCCCACGAGGCAGCGGGGAAGACTCGCCGTGTACACTCCAGCCTTAGCCCTGGGGATTTGAGGATTGGCTGATTGGCTGCCCCTGCACCGAGACAGAGTTCACCAGCCACCCCCCCACCCTGCACTGAGGGCCTAGCCCCGTGGGGGTGTCCAGCGAGAAGTGCTCCAGGAAGCTCTGGGCTCTGACCTAGGCAGATGGGGTTGCTGGGCAATGCCACTGAACTGACTGGAGAGCACTGTTCCCTCTAAGCTGTGCGCATGCACACAGATCCTAAACCCTGTGCGCAAAAATTTACACAGAAGCACCATAGTTTGCACAGAATAATTTTTCTGCGCACACGGCCTGTCAAAACTTAGAGGGAACATTGCTGGAGAGAGCCAGTAAGTGCACACATGGGTCAGTACATACACACTGCCCTGCTGCATGCACCCGTTTTGGGGCTGCCCCACATAAACAATGTATTCTGGGACATTTTAGAAGGTGGATGGTGCACTGTAGAACAGCTAGTCCATGTCCATACCAGGTCGGACAGAACAAACCCCCAGCATCCTCTCCCCCCCCCCCAATGTTCTAGGACCCATTTGGAGTAAACTGGTTGGGGCACCTCTTGGGTGTAAATGCAAACTGTTCTAATTTCTCTGATAGAGGGAGCAAAATCTGCCACCGCAATGGATGTGTATAAAACTGTCTTAAAAACAGTCCCCCTCCATGGCCATGACAGTGGGGAGTTCTGTCTCCCTCCTTTCTGAGAGAGTAAATCTTGACAGCTGTCTAAACACACACACCACTGGTGATCTTACTTGATTGACTCCATATGTGATATGTATGCATGACTCTAGTTCTAGTCTAGCTAATTCTGATCCTAAGAATCTTCAGTGGGATCAGTCGTACTACTAAGGGCTGGCATTTCACACCACTAAGATCCTTCTTCCAATAAGCACAGTGTTTCACTGCTAGGAATTCAGTAACTGTTCAAAAGTAGAGAATCAGAGAGGTAGGTGTGTTAGTCGGGAATTGCAGAAGTGACAAAGAGTCCTGTGGCACCTTAAAGACTAATTAAAGTATTGAAGCATAAGCTTTTGTGGGCTAATACCCACTTGGTCGGATGCAAGATAAATGCATCTTACTTCTGTTTGTTCCATTCTATGCATCCGACGGACCCAGAGTAGAGGGTGGGCCTGCGTTTCCACCCCTCCTCCCCATCAGCCACTGGGAAAGTGGCCTGGACTTTGATGCACCTCAGAAGGGGAGCTGAACCCTTTTAGTGGCTCAGCTGATGAGCTGGGCCCAGAGAGGCAGAGAGTCTCCAGGGAGGGAGCCCTGGGGGACATGGCCCCACGCCAGGGTCGGGACTGCTTAAAGAGGGATTGGCCCTACTTTGAGCAGGGGGTTGGACTAGATGATCTCCTAAGGTCCCTTCCAACCCTGATATTCTATGAAAGGGGCTGAGTACACAGGGAGCACTTTCAGGGGCCTTGAGTGCACCTACTGTTATCCTGCAATGAAGAGTAAGGGCTGGCAGTGCACTGAGGAAATTGTTTGGGTAACTAGCAGGCTGGTGGGTCAGGAGCTGGCACCAGTTAAGTCTGCCTCTCTCTGGAGGCAAGGAGGTAACAAAGGGACACAGCCCTGGGCACCGTGAAAATGCATCACTATCTCCCATGCAGGTACACAGGGTGTACTGCTTAGTTTACAAGAGCACAGAGCAGTTGCACTATGGCTGTACAAACATGGTGAGAGAAACTGTAATCTGGTGCATCCCCTGGTTGTAGTGGGTAGACCACTGGGCTGTAGAGGGAGACCAGGAAATAAGTCCAAGGAAACCAATAAGGCTCAAAACAAAACGTGTGTTTATTCGGCCGAAGGTGACAGCCGCCTAAAAGCGATAAGAAACTGTCACACCCTCATGCACAACTTACAGGTCTTTATAGCTTGCTGGCTACGTAATTTGCATACGTGTTACATGATTGGTTACTTAACATCGCTAGGCAGACTTAGACTTTTCAGGTGAGGTAATCATGTTACAGAAACTGTCTGATTGGACGGAGTTCTTTCCCGCCTTTTTACAGAGATTGTCGCCTTCACACAGAACAGTTCTGACAGGAAAAGTATGTTATCTCTCACAAGTTTAGCAGAAGCAATATACAGAAGCGAATTGCCAGTTTAGTTATACATGACTAATTAAAACTTTTCTTATAACTTTTTCAAGATAAACAACAATGTTAAACAGTTCATAACAAGCTATCATTCCGCCCCTGGTGGAAACCTTTAATGCTTTGATCTTTATACATTTAACATTTGCCTTTCTATGACCCTCTCATGGTCACATGCAAGCAAAGGCTCAGACTAGTAATGTTTGAGCTTTGTAACATGACCTGGCAAGGTTGTGGCAGGAACAGGCCTTTGCCATGAGGCAGGGGAGGGCCTGTCACAGTTCACAGTCAAAGACAGAAAGATGCCTTTCAGCAGCAGAAAGAAGAAAGGGGGACAGGGAAAGGCTGGGAGTCTTTCCAAAGTGATACTGAGCCGATACAGGGCTAGGGCTGGCTCCAGGCACCAGCTGACCAAGGACGTGCTTGGGGCATAACCTTCTAAGGGGTGGCCAGTCTTAGGGGGGGTGAGGCGGCACTCGGGTTTGGGTTTGTTTGTTTGTTTCAGCTGCGCGGTGCTCAGGGGTGGGGGTGGTTGTTTTGGCGGGGTGGCGCTCAGGGTTTTGGTTTTGTTTTGGCGGAATGGCGCTGGGGAGAGTCGTTTCAGCGGAGTGGTGCTGGGGCGGGGGCGGTTTGTTTCGGCAGGGCTTCCAGGGGGGCGGTGCTCTTTTTTTGTTTTTTGTTTTTGTTTTGCTTGGCACGGTAAAAAAGTTAGTTGGGCCTGCTAAGGGCTGCTTACTGTATGCTCCTTAGCAAAGCTGCCAAGCCCACAGCTGCTGGTGGCCCTGCTCCCTAGCAGAGAACACTTTGACATGGCAGTTGTATTCAGCCCATTGTAATTCTGTCTGCAGGACCATGTTTGTAGAGCTTTTCTGCTCATTACAGTGGGGACATCCGTCTGCAATTCCCAGCCGCAGGTCCCCCCCGCATGGCCTTCAATGTGCTGTCCCGAGCCACCAGGGCGTGTGCTTGCTCTGCCATTCATCTTTTCCCCCAGCCCCGCTCAGGCCCGGAATGCTGCTTGTGCACCATGATCCTGCTCTGTAGCAGAGCTGGCATGTGTGAAATGCAAAGACTCTTTGCCTGGATTGCCTACAGCTGGGAACTGGGGAGAAATAAAGGAAGTGAGAACTGGAAAGATCCTCGTTAAGAAAGGCCCCAGTGCCCTGTAATAATGGCCAAGGCCCCAGCAGTGTCACTGGTGCCGGCTTAAAGTTTGGCCTATTACTGTTGAGCACTGGAGTATTGCAACAGTAAGCTCCTCGGTCAGATGGGGGGGACCATTTGGCCATCTGGAAGAGGAGACCTAGGCCTTCTGCTTTTCTCTCATGGGTAACAAGCCTGAAAGGGAATTTTTCTGCACGAGGCAGGGTATGCGGAGAAGAGCTTCAGCAGAAATAGAGCAATGTGGCTTCACTGCTGTCCGTCTCTGAACTAGCTAGGTTATGTGTACACCTGCTACTGTATGTCTACACCTGCTGCAAGTCCCCTCCCCTCTCTGTGGCTCATCTTCTCATCGGTAAAAAGGTAGGGGTGTGTGTGTGTGTGGGGGGGGGTGCTGCTGCTTACTAGCTTTTGTAAAACAGGGTGAGAGCCATGGACAAGAAGCATTATCAGAAGTGAGAATGAGACATGCTGGTGGAGGAGGCAGCTCTGGTGTTGTGCTGACTCTCCCGGCTCCAGCTATGTGCAATGAAGGAGCTGAGACAGGCACCCCCTCCCAGCCTCACAACGGCAGCACTTCTAGCGGAGCTGAGATATCTGGAGCAGACCAAGCCAGGTGTTGGTAATTCTCTGAGCAGGCCTCCCAGGCCACAGCCTCCCTGTCCCACCAAAGAGGCTCTCCGGAGGGCTGGGGCAAAGGGACTCCAGGCAGCCATCTTGGGTGAGAAGAGTCGCACACCTGTGCCCTTGATCTGATCCAAACTGGTGCCTCGGGAGGGAGCTGGGACCCAGATGGATGCAAACTCCTTTGCAGTCAGTCTCTATGAAGTGCAAGACTGGTATGCTGAGAACCCCCTGTAATGATTTACGAGCCCCAGTTTGGGAACCACTGGCATAGGTGGTAGGGGTGTGGCTGTGTATAGATGGATGAGAATATTTAGGACTTGAGTGGATTCATGTTCAAATTGATTCCAAAGAGGAACCAGCATGTCCCTAATCCTGATTTCCCCTTCCTCCAGAGTCACGCCTGGAAACAAGGAGTCACAGTTTTCCTTCAAGCAGCATCTCCTGTGCCAATTCTGCGCACAGTGCCGCCCAGCCAGCGGACACCGTGCCCTGGGGTGGCTTTGGCATTTCCCATGCAGTGTGCAGATGCCCACATCAGAGGCAGCTCTGAAGTCCTTCCCTGGGAGCATTCGGATGCCTGAGCTGTCTCTGAGCCCATCCAGTGGAGCGGATGCCATGTCAGCACATAAGGATGCCAGACTCCGGCAACTAAAATGTTCCATTTGCAGCAGAGTTAGAAAACAAACCAGATCTTCCAAAACAAATGGGACTCGTTGACCTGAGCGCTGGGAAATGCTGCCAAGATGCAGTTGGGAGTGAAAGTCTAAGCAAACGTTTGTTTAATCCCCTCCCATCCCCCCTTTACAGGGTCGGCATGCTCAAAACAAAGACTCTAAGGACCAATTCCCAGCTCCTTTTCCATTCTCCCCCCCCCCCATGGGTGTGTCAGTGCAGGATGGCACAGGACACCGTGGTCAGTCCATTGTAGTTGTCCTCAAAACAATCAGGCAACCATTGCTAAGCCAGGGACTGAACACCATGGGGCTGATTTTCCCCATTGCCCCACATGAGTCTCAGTGACCACCACATGCTTAAGGAGCATGCAAGAGCTCTGCTTTATTCCGAATCATTTCAATGGGCTGTGAACGAGAAGAAGAGGAGAAACCTCTTCTTGGGGTGGCTGCACTGCAGGTGGAGAGCAGACAACACAGTCTCACTTCGACAGAGCTACTGTGCTAAAAACAGCAGTGTGGGTGGGGCTAGTCACCCCAAGTACAATCCCATCCGAGAACATAGGTATGGGGCTAGCCTCCACCATGGCTACACAGCTATTTCTAGCATGTTAGCTGGTTCAAAGGTAGCACGCCTATGTGTACCTGAGCTGGCCATTACACTTCCAACTCCTGTGCAGACAAACCTTTAGTCTGGGAAGATCAGTCCTTAGAGGCAAAGTCCCTTACACTACACCCCGCACAGAGTCCAATTATACATCGCAGTGCAGAGGGAGGTGAAATGGGATGTGAAAGGCTCCCGGTTGGTTTAGTAGCATTTCACACGCACTTTGCACTGGTGTAAATGAGTGCAGGAGGTACAAGGCAATGAAGAACCAAGCCCAAGATTTCTTCCCTCCCCACTTTTAATCTAGAAGGCGCCCCTTGGTCTAGGGTTGCCAACTTTGTAATTGCACAAAACTGACACCGGTGCCCTGCCCTCCCCCTTCCCCAAGGCCCTGCCTCGAGACCCTTCTCCCCACTCACTCCATCCCCCTCCCTCTGTTGCTCCCTGTCCCTGTCCATATCTCGGGTGGTCTTTCACCCTGGACTCACCCTCTCAGCTATGCACATTTGCCTATCACCGTCACTGCCCCGCCTCTAGTCTGGGCTATTGAAATTCCCTCATCTGTGTGTCCGTGAGTCCCAGCTCTCCAGATTTCAGCGTGCTGAATGCTGCAGCCTGCCCCTCCAGGGTGCATGAGGAACAGCGGCCTCAGACAGGTCATCTCAGGCTTCAGAGAGCTAGAGCATGTCTTCACTACCACTTTAAATCGATGTTAACGACGTTAGGTCGAATTAAATGTGTACCTGTCTTCACATACATGCCCTTAACGTCGATGTAAAGGGCCCTCAAGATCGATCTTGGAACTCCAGCCTAACCAGAGACATAAGGCTAATCTCGACATTCCAAGCTCGACCGTGGGCTAGTGAAGACGGAACCCGACATTAATAGCCTCCAGAGGCTGTCCCACAATGCTCCATTCTGACCGCTCTGGACTGCCTCACTACTGCTCCACTGTGACCGCTCTGCACTGCACTCTGAACTCGCTGCTCTGGCCAGGTAGATAAGACCCGGGAACATTTGAATGCCATTTCCTGTTTGGTCAGCGTGGCCAGCTCACCTGAACTGCTCAGTCGCCATTCAGAGCTATCAGCAGCACTAGCCGCCATGCAGAGCTCAGCATCACAAGACTCCATGCAGAGCTCATCTACTCTGGAGACCAGCCAGAGGAGAAGAGCTCCAGCATGGTCCACTCGTGAGGTGCTGGATCTCATCGCTATCTGGGGAGAGGAATCCGTGATGTTGGAACTACGAAACAACAAATGGAATGCCAACACCTATGGAAGGGTCTCCAAGGCCATGCTAGAAAGGGGCCACAACAGGGACACCACACAGTGCCGCGTGAAAATTAAGGAGCTGCGGCAATCTTTCCAGAAAGCCAAGGAGGCAAACGGACGATCAGGGGGCGCGCCACGGACATGCAGGTTCTACAATGAACTAAATGCGATAATGGGGGGCGCCCCCACCACCATCGCGCCGGTCTGCGTGGACTCCACCGATGGGATAATCGTCAGGGAGGAGACTGATTCCGAGGAGGACGACCATGAAGAGGAAAATCTCACGGAGCAGCAGGAGCCCAGCGGAGAACCCGTGTACCCAGAGAGCCAGGAGCTGTTTCTCACCCTGGAGCCAGTACCCTCCCAAGCCTCCCAGGGGGGTAAGTGTTTCTTTTCTAAGGGATTACATGACGCGTGATTTTGTAAAGGAAGCATTTATTAATGAGTAACTTGCCCTAAGGACTTAGCGTGCTTTCATTGCTGGTCAATTTCTACTCAAAGAGTTTGTCAATATACTCCGGGATTGACCATAAGTCCTCCGCGGACATTTCAAGGAAGCTATCCAGGAGGTAGCGATGAATCCAGCGCAGCAGATTTCTGGGGAGAGCCGCCTTATGTGGTCCCCCGTGATAGGACACCAACCCACGCCACGAAAGTAGTAAGTTGTCTGGTATCATTGAGCAGGCTAGCATTGCGGCGTATGGACCAGGACTTTGCATGGAATCAAGGAGCATGCGCTCCCTATCTCTCCGAGAAATTCTCAGCAAAGTGATGTCATTCAGGGTTGCCTGTTTGAGATACGGACTGCAATTAGTAGGGAGATAAAGATTCCCAGCTGCAAAGTACTCTTTTCTGCTGAGGACCGACCAACCGCACCCCCCCCCCCCCACGAACGCTGACCGCCCCCCCCCCCCCCAGCCCGTAGCGGTAGCTAGCAGGGAATCTGAGCAGTCTGCACGCGGTTTCTTCCGCTTCAGATCCAACGCGCACCCAACCCTCCCCCCCCCCAGCCTGTAGCGGTAGCTAGCAGGGAATCTGAGCAGTCTGCATGCGGTTTCTTCCGCTTCAGATCCAACGCGCACCCAACCCCCCCCCCCCAGCCTGTAGCAGTAGCTAGCAGGGAATCTGAGCAGTCTGCACGCGGTTTCTTCCGCTTCAGATCCAACGCGCACCCAACCCCCCCCCCCCAGCCTGTAGTGGTAGCTAGCAGGGAATCTGAGCAGTCTGCACGCGGTCTGAAGAGCCCCAAAAAGACCTTAGCCCTTAGCGAGAGATTTTTTGGCATTTGCTTTGCAGTTTGCGGTTTCAGTGGGAGCCAGCCATGCGGTGGGGGGAAGGGGGCGGGGTTGCTCTACAGTATGCAGGCGCCACTTTTAACTTACCATGGCCGGCTGCACGGTGATTTCAGAAGCCGTCTTGGGCTGAGGCACGCATATGTGTCTGAGATGCTCTGACTTTTCTGTGAGCTTCTCAGTCACTTTTAGGTGTAGAACATGACCTTGTACAGAAATCATATCAGGCCTCTGAATACTGAGGTTGCAAATGGCATAGTACTCCCATTGTGTACCGTCCGAGACTGCATCTGCCTCCTAACCTTGAATGTATCTGTCTCATAACTTTCAAACTTTCTTTTCCCACACTCGCCCACAGATGAACAAGTATGTGAGAATCCCCCGTCCTGCTCCTACTCCCGCTGTGCACCGCAGATAAGAAAGCGTAAAAAGAAAACGCGAACGCGCGATGAGATGTTCAGTGAACTCGTGGAGAACTCGCGCGCTGAGGCAGCCCGCCAGACGGACTGGAGGGAAAGAATGATACAGGCAAGGGATCGAGAGATACAGGCAAGGGATCGAGACAGAGAGGAAAGGAATCGAGAGAGAGAGGCAAGGAATCGAGAGAGGCAGGAATGGAGAGCCACTGCAGAAAAGAGGGAACAGCGTGAGGAAAGACGCATGGATGCTTTCCTCCGCATAATGGAGGACCAGAGCGACATGCTGAGATCTCTGGTGGAGCTGCAGCATGCCCAAAGACCACCTCTGCAGCCCCTGTGTAACCACCTCCCCCCCTCTCCAACTCCCATAGATTCCCCACCCAGACACGGGGTGAGAACACGGGGGGGCAAGCTCCGTGGGCCGCTCCACTCTACCCCACAAGCCAGCAGAAGCAGCAGCAGCAGCAGGCTGACGTTCTCGGAAAACTTTTAAAAGCTGCTGTGTCTCCCCCCTTCCGACCCCCCCCCTTTGCCCGCTCCTCCCCCACTGCGACTGCCGGTTTCCCTCCAGGATACCAGGACAGTGATCCCCTGTATTTGTATTTCCCATTAACCAATAAAGGAACCATGATTTTTCAAACAGTGATTTTATTTCCTCTGCAAGCATGGGGATGGGGGAGGGAAAGCATGGGGAGGGGGGAGGGAAAGAGGGTTCAAGGGCAGCAGGCTTAGAGCACAGCAAGGGAGCAGATTCTCAAACGCCATCTCGGGCACTCATAAAACTGTCTTTCAAGGCGTCCCTGAGGCGCAGGGCCTCACGGTGTGCTCTTCTACTTTCCCTGCTGTGTGGCTGCTCATAAGTAGCAGAAAGTAAATTTGCCTCTGCCTCCCAGCCCGCCATAAACGTTTCCCCCTTGCTCTCACAGATATTGTGGAGCACAGAGCAAGCAGCTATAACAATGGGGATATTTCTCTCGCGGATGTCTGAGCGAATCAGTAAGGAACGCCATCTCCCCTTCAAGCGGCCAAATGCACATTCTACGGCCATTCTGCACTTGCTCAGCCTGTAGTTGAACAGCTCCTGACCCCTGTCCAGGGCTCCTGTGTAGGGCTTCATAAGCCAGGGCATTAGGGGGTAGGCTGGGTCCCCAATGATCACGATCGGCTTTTCGACCCCCCCCCCCGGAAATTTTCTGGTCGGGGAAGAAAGTGCCTTGCTGCAGCTGTCTAAAAACCCTAGAGTTCCTGAACACTTGAGCGTCATGAAGCTTTCCCGGCCACCCCACGTACAGGTCGGTGAAACGTCCCTTGTGGTCAACCACTGCTTGCATGACCATTGAGTAATATCCCTTCCGGTTTCTGTACTCGGCGGTCCGGTGCCAGGATAGGGATATGAGTCCCATCTATAGCCCCACCACAGTTAGGGAATCCCATGGCGGCAAAGCCATCTATTGTGGCTTGCAGGTTTCCGAGGTTTATAACCCAGTGTAGCAGCCGCTCGACGATTGCCCTGCTTACTTGCATCACAGCAAAGCCCACTGTAGACCTACCCACCCCAAACTGATTCGCCACTGACCGGTAGCTGTCTGGCGTTGCAAGCTTCCAGAGGGCTATCGCCACTCGCTTCTCCACTGTAAGGGCCGCTCTCATTTTGGTATTCCTGCGCCGGAGGGCCGGGGACAGCAAGTCACAAAGTTCCATGAAGGTGCCCTTTCGTATGCGGAAGTTTCTGAGCCACTGGGAGTCATCCCAGACCCGCAGCACTATGCGGTCCCACCAGTCCGTGCTTGTTTCCCTGGCCCAGAATCGGCGTTCGATGGCATGAGCCTGCCCCATTGCCACCATTTTTGACAGATTGTCAGTCGCCCTACTTGCAAAAATGGCAGTGTCCCTGTTGTCCCCGCTGTGCACGTCAGTGTCCCTGTTGTCCCCGCTGTGCACGTCAGTGTCCCTGTCATCCCCGCTGTCCTCGTCCATCTCCTCCTCACTGTTGTCGGGTTCCAGAAAGCGCAGTTCTCCCCGGATCGCATTCCTCCTCTGCAGACGGTGCAGCAGGAACTCAGCAACCGTGATCGAGGTCCTCACAACAGTCATTACTGCAGCCGTGGTGTCAGCGGGCTCCATGCTTGCAATGCTATGGCGTTAGCACGGCGGAGAAAGGGCGCGAATTATGGGATGCCTACCCACAGGGCACCGCTTGTAATGGGGGTGGGCGGCGCGGAAAAAGGGCGCGAAATTATGAAATGCCTACCCATAGTGCAGCACTTGAAATGGTGCCTGCTGGGGGATCAGGGAACTGTGGGATAGGTACCCAGAGTGCAACGCTCGTCATGTCGACGCCTGCAAAAGTTTTGCGGACAGACACTGTCGACTTGCTGTGCTTAGCTGTGCCTAGTGAACACACACAACATCTACTGTATACCGTCGTGTTCACAACATCGACATAAAGTAAATCGAACTACTGCTGTAGTGAAGACATACCCCTAGTGACAAACCCCACCAGGGACTTGCTTCGTCCGACTTCACAGACCAAGGCCTATCTCACAACAGAGTGAGAATCAGAATCAGGCTTCTCAGCTCTAGAGCTCCTCCCACCTCTACATACATTTCCACAGCTGCTACAAGGGCCTGTCTACCCTGCTGCATCCATCAAGTCAGTTTTCAGCACTTTTCCTTCCTTGCCTATAACCTTAATTGAATTATAAGGCTGAACTCTTTCAATAGAATTGAAAGCACATAAGTACTATAAGTGTGGACTGAAGCACAGAGAGATGAAGTGAGAGTATCAAGGCTGCATAGCAAGTCAGTGGCAGAGCTAGGATTCTGAGCACAGAGCCCTATCCCCAGATCACCCTCTTGGCCCCCTCCATTAATCATTAGATAACACGGTAAAGGGTCTGGAATATAGTTGCTCTACAAACGTGCATTGCATAGTATTGTCTGTCTCTGTTTGATCCTTGTCTCTTGATCACTAGAACCACTAGAGAGAAAAACATCCTCAGATAAAATTGAAGCAGCTGGTACAAGACTCAGCAGTGTCTGGCAAATGTAGAATCCAATCAAAAATATTTATGGAAAATGAAAAAAAAATCAAAGAGTTTGTGAAAGGAAGAAGACAACATCCCAGACTGACAACATCCCAGACAGACAGAAACCCTGATAGTCACTCCCCTCAGGAACAGGAAGAGGGAAACATTAGGAGCCATTTATTTTAAATAAACTATAAAGTACAACAAACGCATGTAAGAAATAAAAAGTTGGACTGAATCCAAAGAGTCTTGAACAAACATTTCTGATTGAATCTGGCAATATTTTTTTTTTGGTGCATGTGTGTGTGTTAAAGTTAATCAGGAGAGCCCAGAGTAAGATATAACATAATCCTGGAAAATTAAAACCAGATCAAATTAAAAACCAAGACTGGAGGAGCCCCAAGAATTGCGATAAGATCAATCAACATGTGGGAGTGAAAGCAAAGAACTTTCTGTCCTGCTTGTCGCAAGGGGGCAAAAGGAGTGATTGCTGCTTGTTGGGAATTGTTTGCTGTTAGAGACACGGGGAGGACCATTTTAACATACTCTTTTATTTTTAATTGTAGAAATAACTGCTAGAGGAATTGCTAATGAGTTACAGAGAACTCCACTTCAAGGTCAATATGCTGGAAGGTAAGGATAGGGTACAGAATGACCTAGAAAAACTGGAAGATTGGGCCAATTTTTCTGTACATAATTCTACATTTGTAAATTCAATTTTCATGATAAAGTCACTACAGTTCTTGTATTAGGTAAATTGAATAATACTATTTCTTTTGGTTTTTTACACTGCAAATCCTTGTAATCAAAAATAAATATAAAGTGAGCACTGTATACTTCGTATTCTGTGTTGTAATTGAAATCAATTCATTTGAAAATGTAGAAAATATCCACAAATATTTAAATAAATGGTATTCTGTTATTGTTTAACAGTGTGATTAATCGCACGATTACTTTTTAAAATCGCATGATTCCTTTTTTTAATCGCTTGACAGCCGTAATTCCTTGACATCATTTCAGAGAGCTGTGGAGCTCTTGGAGGAAACTGAGCCCTCAGTAATATGGGGTGGGGAGAACTGTACCAGGAAAGTCTCCTTTCAATCATTAAGCATGTCATCACAATGTTTGTATGCAGAGACAAGGCACCAGAGAGACACTGGCAGATTGCAAAAGGAAACCTCCAACTTCATGCAGTTGGCAGTCACCAGTAACCAATGCTATGACTGCAACAGGGCAAAGCCAACAGTCTGGTCTGGGTATGCCAACAGTCTGGTCTGGGTATGCCTTTAGGGGAGGAGGTTAATTCTAGCAGATTGTCCCAGGTGTGGCTGCTCTTCCCAAGGAGACTGGAGGAAGAACAATCCCAGAGGCACCTTGGTCAGAATGTACTGGTACCCATGAGCGTAGGAAGCTGAGCCGAGGAGAAGGGCTACAAAGTCTTGTAGAAGAGGACAGACCCCTGAGAGGAAGGTCTGTGCCTGGTGTGAGTCTGGGTGGGAGGCTGAATTTGGTGTTTGATTGCTTCCATTCTGGAAGGGGATGGACAGCTTGGGCTAAGTCTCAACAGAAGTCACTGCAGTGACTTACAAAGTGCTGGCAGCTGGTGTGTCTCTATCTGAGAGGGAAATTGAGGCAGTGTCTGGGCTCAAAGCCAGACTGGGTAGCTCCTAGCTACAATTATCACCTCTAAGAAATTAGGCACCAGAAGGATGAGCCTATGTTAGGGGATCATGAGTGAGGTCTTCACCACCAGGAGAGAGGGCTAGCTCAGTGGTTTAGCATTGGCTTGCTAAACCCAGGGTTGTGAGTTCAATCCTTGAGGTTGCCATTTAGGGATATGGGGCACAAATCTGTAAGCTGATTTAGTTTGGGATTGGTCCTGCTTTGAGCAGCGGCTTGAGCTAAACGATCTCTGGGGTCCCTTCCAACCCTGTTATTCTATGAACAGCAGAAGGTTGTAGAGGAGAAGCCATATGGAGTATTCCTAGAACCCCGATAGAGTCTGGGCTCAGCTACTTCTTGCTCCTCCTGGAGCTCTGACAGGATTAAATACCAAGCACCTTCTCCAAAGGAGCTTCTGGAAGGACAACAGCTGCTCCCGTCTGCAAGTTGGACCAGACATGTGAGCAGGTACAAAATTGTTAAACCAGCGACTCAGTCTTTCCCTAGGGGAGAGATTCTACACCTGCCTGAGGCATAACAGGCCAAATCCTCAGCTGGGGAAAATCAGCATAACTCCACTGATACTAAAAGGGCTGGTTTTGTTCAACATTTTATTAATGATCTGGATGATGGGATGAATTTTACATTCAACATCTTCGCAGATGACACTAAACTGTGGGGAGAGGTAGATACACTGGAGGGTAAGATAGTATACAGAGTGATGTAGAAAAATTGGAGGATTGGACCAAAAGAAATCTGATGAGGTTCAACAAGGACAAGTGCAGAGTCCTGTACTTAGGTTGGAAGAATCACAATGCACCGCTAAAGACTGGGGACCAACTGGTTAAGTTGCAGTTCTGCAGAAAAGGACCTAGGACTTACAGTGGACGAGAAGCTGGATATGAGTCAGCAGTGTGCCCTTGTTGCCAAGAAGGTCAACGGCATATTGGGCTGTATTAGTAGGGGTATTGCCAGCAGATCAAGTGATGTGATTATTCCCCTCTCTTTTGCATTGGGGATGCCTCATCTGGAGTACTGTGTCCAGTTTTGGGCCCCACACTACAAGAAAGATGTGGAAAAATTGGAAAGAAGCCAGAGGAGGTCAACAAAAATAATTTGAGGCCTGGAGCACATGGTTTATGAGGAGAGGCTGAGGGAACTAGGATTGTTTAGTCTGCAGAAGAGAAGAATGAGGTGGGATTTGATAGGTTCTTTCAACTACTTGAAAGGGGGTTCCAAAGAGTATGGATCTCTAGACTATTCTCAGTGGTAGCAGATGACAGAACAAGGAGTAATGGTCTCAAGTTGCAGCGGGGAGGTTTCGGTTGGATATTAGGAAAAACTTTTTCAGAGGGAGGGTGGTGAAGTACTGGAATGGGTTACATAGGGAGATGATGGAATGACCTTCCTTATAGATTTGTAAGGTCAGGCTTGACAAAGCCCTTGATGGGATGATTTAGTTGTGGATTGGTCCTGCTTTGAGTAGATGGTTGGACTAGATGACCTCTTGGGTCCCTTCCAACCCTGATATTCTATGATTCTATGAAAACCTGTCCCACAGAGCTCCTCACCCCAACATGAACATGCAGGCCCTTCCCCTGCCAAACTCCCGAGGGAGGAGATAGGGTGTGTGGTCTGCTTTGAAGATCACTTAAGCTGGGCTATCTTGAACCAAAGTTCCAAAGCCAGGGCCCCTCCCAAAGAATGCGCTGCCCTCAGCCCCTGGTCCCTGTGAGGGGCAGGAGAGTGAGCTTGTGGCTAAGATAGTGGGTTTGGACAAGATGATTTCATTTCTCAGCTCTATCATAAACATCCTGTGTGAGCTTGAGCAAGTCCCCAGTCACACTGTCCCCATTTTGCAAACCATTATAATACAGCCCTATCTCAAGGGGGCACAGTGAGGCCAAATGCATTCATGAGCCTGAGGTGGTCAGAAGCTATGGGGATGAGGCAGCATGGCCCCTAGAAAGGGATCCAGCCTCAGGCACCTCACCACAGGCTATCAGATAGGATGTTTCCAAGACATCAGGAACACTTTTAACACCCAGATGACAGTAGGCAGCCAATGCTGATCATAGATGGTCCCATATATCCCTACAAAGATATGCTAAATCAGTGGGCCAATGTGTTCCGTAGCAGTTTGAGGGTTTGTCTACACACAAATTTGCACTGATTTAATTAAACTAGTTTAAACTGCTGCAAACTGTGGTGTGGTCTCACTTGTGTCAGTTTAGCTTGCCCCTGTACTGGCTTAGCTGAAAAGAGCATAAGCCAAGCCCAAGTTTCTGGATTGATCTAAGGTGCAGAACTCATTGCCGGTGACAAAGACAGTGGATCTATTTCTCTCCAACTGAGCTGTGCTGTATATGAATGTACAGAGCCTCTTGCATTGCTATTTATCCTCCTCGTCTGATTAAAAGTGATGCCCATGGTGTCAATAGCCTGCATTTCACACAACATTGCATTTGTTTAGGTTTAGGGGAAGGCAGCCCATATTTCTTCTAGCAGAGTTCTCTCCTTTCCAGAGTGTTTCAATAGAGGAGAGAGAAGGGCATGCCCCTCTTCTGCCCCATGCCCTCTGTGTCTCTATTTGTAGATGCCAGAGGCTGGCGGGTGTGAAAAGAGATCCCTCAGGAGTATCCTGGTCCCCACCAGGTGGGAGTCTGTGCAGGGCTAATAAACACTGATCGACATATCACCATAAAAAGTGCAACGTATTTACCATAGGACTCTATGGCTAGAGCGAGCCCTGACCTCAGCTAGATTCATTTTTGGAAGCCTGCCTCAGAAAACAGCTTCTAGCTATTCTGATGTACAAGTTGGCACATTGACGCTGTCTTATGTAAGCTAACGACCCATTGTAACAACTCAATATAGGCTGGGGGAGCCAAAACCGCATGCAGAGGGTTGAGCTCTGTTCCGTGTCTCTTTGCTATTCCGTGGTGCAGGATGGATGGTGTTGCCTGTGTCAGATAGTAACTCTATTGTTTGGAAGTGGTTCTGCTTTATTCAGCAAAAAGAACAAGGAGTACTTGTGGCACCTTAGAGACTCTCTCTCTTTGCCCGTCACCCCCCAGCCAGGGTGTTGGTGTTTCAGTAGCAATTGGTTCCCTTACGGGGTGGAGTTGCTAGCCCCATGCCCATGTTAAGCCTACAGCACCTGGTATTCCCAGGAGGTCTCCCATCCAAGTACTAGCCAGGCCCAACCCTGCTTAGTTTCCGAGATCAGATGGGATCGGGCGTGTTCAGGGTGATTTAGCCGTATACCTTGGAGACTAAAAAATTTATTTGGGCATAAGTTTTCGTGGGCTAAATCCCACTTCATAAGATGCATGGAGTAGAAGATAGAGTAGGAAGATTATATATATACAGAGAACATGAAAAGATGGGGTTTGCCATACTAACTTTAGGAGACTAATCAATTAAGGTGGGCCTGATGGGGCAAAAACATTGTCGCGGGTGGTTTGGGGTACATGTTGTCAATCTCCCCTTCCTCCCTCCCTCCCTCTGTGAAAGCAATGGCAATCAATCATTTCACCCCTTTTTTCCTGGGCTACCTGTGCAGACGCCATACACTGCAAACACCGCTGCTTTTGTGAGCATTGTAAACACCTCACGCATTAGCCTGTAGTACGCGCAGAACCTGGCAAGGAGACACCATCAGGAGGATGATAGTGATGAGGACATAGACACAGACATTCCTGAAAGCACGCAATATGGCAATTGTGACATCATGGTGGCAATGGGGCAGGTTCAGACTGTGGAATGCCAATTCTGGGCCAGGCAAACAAGCACAGACTGGTGGGACCACATAGTGTTGCAGGTATGGAATGATTCCCAGTGGCTGCAAAACTTTCGCATGAGTAAGGCAACTTTCATGGAACTTTCTGAGTTACTTTCCCCTGCCCTGAAGCACAAGAATACCAAGATGAGAGCAGCCCTCACAGTGGAAAAGTGACAAAGAGTCCTGTGGCACCTTAAAGACTAATTAAAATATTGAAACAGGTTTAAGATTAGCAGCCGTGTTAGTCTGTATCCATACATAAAACGGGGAAGACTTTGTAGCACCTTAAAGACTAACCAGTTTATTTCAGCATAAGCTTTCGTGGGCTGTAGCTCACTTCATCGGATGTGAGCTATAGCCCACGAAAGCTTATGCTGAAATAAACTGGTTAGTCTCTAAGGTGCTACAAAGTCTTCTCGTTTTATTTAAAGTTTTGAAGCATAAGCTTTCGTGGGCTAATACCCACTTCGTCGGATGTATGCAGTGGAAGTATCCAGGGGCAGGTATAAACAGGTAGGCAAGAACCAGGTTAGAGATAACAGGGTTAGTCCAATGAGGCTGAACCAGCTTGTTATCTCTAATTAGGGAGGGTGAGGTATTCCTCTAGCAGCTGAATTAGAGGTGTGAACAGCGAGAGAAGAGAAACTGCTCTTGTAGTTAGCTAGCCACTAGTAATCCCTATTCAGTCCTAAATTGATTATATCAAATTTGCAAATGAACTGCAGCTCTGCAGTTTCTCTTTGCAGTCTGGTCTTCAAGTTTTTTTGCTGCAATATGGTGACTTTTAAATCTAATTGTGTGTGCAGGGAGATTGAAGTGTTCTCCTACAGGTTTTTGTATATTGCCATATACAATACTTGAGAAGTGAGTGGCGATAGCCCTGTGGAAGCTTGCATGGCCTGACTGCTACCAGTCAGTTGGGAATCAATTTGGAGTAGACAAATCTACTGTTGGGGCTGCTATGATCCAAGTAGCCAATGCAATCACTACTCTTCTGCTAGCAAGTGTAGTGACTCTGGGAAATGTTCAGGTCATAGTGTATGGCTTTACTGCAATGGGGTTCCCTAACTGTGGAGGGGCTATAGATGGAACACATATCCCTATTTTGGCACCGGTCCACCTTGGCAACCAGTACGTAAACCGCAAGGGATAGTTCTCAATGGTGCTGCAAGCACTGGTGGATCACAAGGGACGTTTCACCGATATCATGGGATGGCCGGGAAAGGTGCATGATACTCACATCTTCAGGAACTCTGGGCTATTTGAACAGCTGCAGGAAGAGACTTACTTCCCAGATCAGAAAATTACTGTTGGGGATGTTGAAATGCCAGTGGTGGTTCTTGGAGACCCAGCCTACCCCTTGCTCTCATGGCTCATGAAGCCGTACACAGGCAGCCTGGACAGTAGTAAGGAGCAGTTCAACTACAGGCTAAGCAATTGCAGAATGGTGGCAGAATGTGCCTACTCACTACACACACATGGGTAATGTCATGGACCACGATGGCATAGCCACTTCTGGGGCAGAGGGCAGTTTGGACTGTATAACTCTCGTACCCATCTGAAGTGTGCCCATCATTGACCTGCAGGAAAAGATACTCTGACATAGAAAGGGGCCCAAACCAAACCCAAGCTCCTTTTGAACATAGAGGGGATTTCAAAATTCAAATTGCAATTTACATTTTCCAAGTGCTTGGGGCATTTTCTAATGGGCTGAATCAAAATTTTATGGCTTCAACTCAGTGAGCTCTCATTATCTAGCAGCCTTCATCCATGGCGCTCAAAGGTGGCTTGGCCTATTGTGCTTCCACAGGTTTGTGGTTAGGTACATAACTCTCCCATATTGCTTTTCATCCAGAGATCTCACACCACTTTATAAAAAGAATTATCCCCATTTTATAGATGGGGAAACTGAGGTACCAGGTGAGCCCGTGTCTGGGCTTAGGACACACAGCAGGTCAGTGGCAGAGCTGGGACCAGACTCTTTAATCACTGCACTACACTGTCAATGTGTTACTGCTTTAGCAGAGGACCCATTTCAATGGGGCAGAACAGAGAGGTGCTCTCTACTTTCTGAGGAAAGAAACAGAACAGCCCAGAAAGACTGATCAGAAACCCTGGAAGGGCAGCATTACTTCACACTCAGCACCTTCCTGGCTCTCAGTATCACACACACAGAAATCAAAGGGTTTTCTCTTGTTTGCTTTGTTCTTGTGCTGGGAAACCTTGTGAGTGCGGACGTGGGTGCCTCTGGATCATCTTCTCAATGGAGCGCTGATCCAAGTCAATAATGGAAGAATTCGGTTCCTTCCATGTGTTCCAGAGGGAAGGAGGTTTAATGCTGCAGCTGAAGCAGCGCATAGCCGGGGCTCATTGACAACACGTCTGCGTTCTGACTCTCCTTGAGGGTAGAGGGCTGGGTTTGGCGCCCTGGGGCTAGCGCCAGTTACAATATTTCCTCATGACTAAGTACGTGTGGGCACTCGGCTCTGCTTGGGAAGTGGGTGTTGACCTTGGTTAAGCAAAGCTGACCTCCACGTGACCCACTCACTGCAAGCTATGCCAAGAGCTTCAGCAGATCTGTCTGTTTTCCTTTAAGGTTTGAATCGTGTTGGTCTTGTGACTAGTCCCAGCTCTAGCCAGAAGTGAGTTACTTGTGCTGATTTTAGCCATCAAGGGCTGGAGCCACCAAAGCAAAATCTACCCTGCATCTCCTTTCTTCTCTCCAAGAAAGCAGTCAGCTGCCTGTACAGGGCACACCGCAGCACAGATCTCTAGGCAGGTGCACAGGGGACTAGTTTCTGAGTGGGTGGCCATGGGCAGTAACGATTGTGTCATTGTTTACAGTTTCAGACTGGTCACCTGCAGAGTGAAGGGGTCAGTAGGAAGATGAATCCATTGCTGGCATCACGTTTCAGGCCTACGGATAAGGAGAGTAGAGTTAAAAGACATTTGGAGCTAATTAATGGGGGACAAGGGCAAGGGGGGCTGGAAAATAGGGAACAGCTGGCCATCCTAAACAGATGAGGGTTTAATGGGGGGGCGGGGGGCAGGAAGGAGAGGATGGGAGTTTAAGGCATATCACAGGATTCATGGGAATTATCTGGCACTTTCAGAATTTCTCTAAATTTCTCAGAGTGTTAGTCACAAGTATCCCAGGCTCTCTAAAACCCATCCCAAAAGCGATGTCAGCTACAGTCAGAAACCATGACTGGGGGTTACTGCCATCAGCCACAGCAACAGCCTAACCACAGCCATGGTCAGTCGCTGGATGTGGAAAGGCTCACTGTCTTACAACATCCTCAAGCATCCCCACCCAGAGTCAAACGTGTGGGTCCTGCTGGAACAGCTCCTCTCTTTGTCTTCATTGCTGGTGACTCTCCCAGCTGCAATGACCATCCAAGGGATGCTTTAGGGTGCTAATGGAGTTGGGGAAATAGAGAAATGCATCATGGGGCAGAGGACCCACACAAAGCATCCATCACCTGGTTTGTTCTCCTGTCTTGTCATGTGATACCCAGCATCTTTTTCCCTGCTGCCAGCATCACTGAGAGTGATGGGGCTATGCTTATTGCCTTATTTTCCTCAGATAGCAACAGGGTGTAAACAGCACCACTGGATGCTACATGTGGCTCCTGTTTGGCTACAGATGCTACAAGAGCATCACCTCAGGTGACGGCTGCAGTCCCAATGAAGTAAGTCAATAGATCCATGCAGTATTGTTGCAAATAGAACCCCCACCCCATCTATCAGCAGTGTGAAAGTGCCAGTCCTCTCCTGGGTAAGCTGGGAAGTTGGTAGGAAATCCTACCCCTACTTCCCACAGCTTGTTCGTCTCCACTTGAAGGATGGGGGATGTCATTCAAGAATGGTCTGCAGGGCATGTGCTGCTGCTATAGGGCCCCTATAGTGCCAGAGTCTGGGGCTCCGGGCCAGGCCCATGGAGTTGCCTGGGTGGATGGCCACTTGGAGTCTGCACAGTACGGGAGATCATTCACAGCTGTGACAGACCGCCTTCTCACCCCTCGCAGGAACACAGGCAGGAAACCCTTCTTTGCGTCAAACAGTGCTCTTTAATTAACAGTGCAGGACCCCACCACCAATATATACAGCTTTGTACAGTTCCCAGCTCTACAGACTCTATATAGTCCAGCTTACAACTCCAAACACTCAGCTCTGAATAGCTCAAACCACCACCTCACTCTATACCATCCCCACCACACTGGGCTTGCTTCCTGGCAGGCCTTTTATCCCCCTGAGGAGGCTGCCAGGTGCCACTCATCAAGGCTGAGCCCTCTGCAGCCCAGGTGGCTGATTAGCCTTCTCTGCAAGGGAGGTTTGCAGGCTTCTGCTCCCTCTTAAAGGGCCAGCAGGGCTGGCTCAGGCACTCTTGGCCAGCACCCTGCCACACACCTCCCCCCTTAGCCTAGCCCCATCAGGCTGGCTCAGACCCTTCAATATTTCCCTATCATATTTAACAGGGCCCTTGAACCTTTCTTTCTCATTTCCTTTACCACTGCTGCGTGGTCATAAGGCTTCTGGGTGTCACGCCCGGCTGTGGCGGAGATTCCCACTGCCTTTTTACTTTCTGCCCACGCCTCTTTCACAGGTGCCGCCTGGGCAGGGGGTTGTGGTTCTTTACCCCCCTGCTTTTCGGGGGGGGAGCCTTGTCCACTCCTCACACTGTAGGCAGTAGGGTGGAACTGACTGTCCCTCTGCCTCAGTTTCCCCCAAGCTCTCACAGGGGCCCAGGGCCTCCTCTGTGGAGCTTACCTCCTGCTCTGGCCTCAGCCCTTCCTGGCTGTCTAGGTCCTTCGCAGGGTTAGTGGGCTGAGACCCGCCCCTTCGCTTGGCCGAGCCCCCCGTATGGGTTCTCACGCCCGGCCTTGGGGCAGCCCGGGGCCTCATACCTCCCACCGGGCCCCAGTCCCGCCCAATGATTACGGGGCACGGCAACCCCTCTGGCACCCTGACCCGCTTCCAGCGGAATCGTCCGCTGATTTCTAGGGGGACCTGGGCCACCTGACAGGACTTCCTGTCCCCATGGATATACTGTAGGTCCATGGTAGCCCCCGGAATTAGCCACTCGGAGCGTACCAACGCTCTGCGGACGAGCGTACAGGGGGAGGCTGAATCCACTACCCCCGGTTGGGACTTCCTTCCCACCTGTACCCGCAGAGTGGGTATCCCCTTACGCGGCTTCCGCCCCCAAACCTCGGTCCACCCACACCAGTTACACTCTGCAAGATGAGCCCGGCGGATGACCCCGATGCCTTCCTGGGCACAGTGTAATCACACTCCATGGCAGGGCAGTCCCTCTTAATGTGCCCTGGCTTCCCACACTGCCAGCAGGTAAGCCGGGCCACTCTTCCTGGTGCCCCCTGGGCTCCCCATCAGTCCCTTTTCCCTTAGCTGGGGGGGGAGTCCAAGGGCCGACGCCCCAAATCCCGGACCCGTCGTGGTCGTTCTTCTCCCCGAGGTCCCTCTGCCTCCATGTACTCCTCGGTCAGGCGCACCGCAGACTCCACCGTCTCCGGCTGGTGCCTCCTGACCCAGGTACGGACAGTCTCGGGGAGGCTGAGCAAAAACTGCTCCAAGATCAGGGAGTCCAGAATTTCCTCCCCTGACCGGGCCTCCGGCCTCAGCCAGCGCGTGGCCCAGTCCTTGAGCCTCTGGGCAAACGCCCGGGGCCGCACCGCCTGCGTCCAGCGGGCCACCCGTAACTTCTGACGGTACTTTTCCGGTGATAAACCGACCCGGTCCAAAATGGCCGCTCTTACCCTTTCAAAGTCCTGGGCCTCTGCAGTCCCCAGGGCCATATAGGCCGCCTGGGCTTCGCCCACGAGGTAGGGAGCAAGCCTGAGGGCCCAGGTGGTCCGTTCCCACCCGGCTGTGGTGGCTACCCTCTCAAAAGTGCCCAGGAAGGCATCGGGGTCATCCGCCGGGCTCATCTTGCAGAGTCCCCAGCCTGGAGTTTCGCCTGGGTACTTGCTTGCTCCTTCATAAAGTCCTGCAGCGTCTTCTGCTGCTCGGCTTGAGCCTGTTGCATCTCCAGGTGGATTTGTTGCAAGGCATGCATGGCCTGCTGGGTCTGCTTTTGCTGCTTTACTAGCCACTGCAGGGTTCCCTCCATCTCAGGGCCACCAGTTGGATTGCTGGTGTAGCGATCCCACCCCTGACACCACTTGTGACAGACCGCCTTCTCACCCCTCGCAGGAACACAGGCAGGAAACCCTTCTTTGCGTCAAACAGTGCTCTTTAATTAACAGTGCAGGACCCCACCACCAATATATACAGCTTTGTACAGTTCCCAGCTCTACAGACTCTATATAGTCCAGCTTACAACTCCAAACACTCAGCTCTGAATAGCTCAAACCACCACCTCACCATCCCCACCACACTGGGCTTGCTTCCTGAGGAGGCTGCCAGGTGCCACTCATCAAGGCTGAGCCCTCTGCAGCCCAGGTGGCTGATTAGCCTTCTCTGCAAGGGAGGTTTGCAGGCTTCTGCTCCCTCTTAAAGGGCCAGCAGGGCTGGCTCGGGCACTCTTGGCCAGCACCCTGCCACACAGCCCAAAGGGAAGGAAGTGGATTGACATTTAAAGACACTTGGATTGTTTGCTGATAATGGTGTTGGACAGGGCTGGCCTTACCATGAGATGAACTAAGGCAGCTGCCTCAGATGCCAGACTCTGTGTGTGTGGGGGGGGGAGGGGGGGAGGCACCACTAGGACCCAGAGTGTAGAAAATTGTGTCTGCTACTGGTGCATATGTATTCACCAAGGGCAAGTCATGCCTGACTAACCTAATTGCCTTCTACGATGAGATAACTGGCTCTGTGGATGAGGGGAAAGCAGTGGATATGTTATTCCTTGAGTTTAGCAAAGTTTTTGATATGGTCTCCCACAATATTTTTGCCAGCAAGTTAAAGAAGTATGGGCTGGATGAATATACCATAAGGTGGAGAGAAAGCTGCCTGGATTGCCAGGCTCAATGGGTAGTGATCAATGGCTCCATGTCTAGTTGGCAGGTGGTATCAAGTGGAGTGCCGCAAGGGTCGGTCCTGGGGCCGGTTTTATTAAAAATCTTTATCAATGATCTGGAGGATGGTGTGGACTGCACCCTCAGCAAGTTTGCAGATGATACTAAACTAGGAGGAGTGGTAGATACACTGGAGGGTAGGGGTAGGATACAGAGGGACCTAGACAAATTAGAGGACTGGGCCAAAAGAAATTTGATGAGGTTCAACAAGGACAAGTGCAGAGTCCTGCACTTCGGACGGAAGAATCCCACGCAGTGCTACAGACTAGGGACCGAATGGCTAGGCAGCAGTTCTGCAGAAAAGGACCTAGGGGTTACAATGGATGAGAAGCTGGATATGAGTCAATAGTGTGCCCTTGTTGCCAAGAAGGCTAATGGCATTTTGGGCTGTATAAGTAGAGGCATTGCCAGCAGATCGAGGACCGTGATTGTTCCCCTCTATTCGACATTGATGAGGCCTCATCTGGAGTACTGTGTCCAGTTTTGGGGCCAACACTAGAAGAAGGATTTGGAAAAATTGGAAAGAGTCCAGAGAAGGACAACAAAAATGATTAGGGGCCTGGAGCACATGACATATGAGGAGAGGCTGAGAGAACTGGGATTGTTTAGTCTACAGAAGAGAAGACTGAGGGGAGATTTGATAGCTGCTTTCAACTACCTGAAAGGAGGTTCTAAAGAGGATGGATCTAGATTGTTCTCAATGGTACCAAATGACCGAACAAAGAGTAATGGTCTTAAGTTGCAGGGGGGAAGGTTTAGGTTGGATATTAGGAAAAACTTTTTCACTAGGAGGGTGGTGAAGCGCTGGAATGGGTTACCTAGGGAGGTGGTGGAATCTCCATCCTTAGAGGTTTTTAAGGTCAGGCTTGACAAAGCCCTGGCTGGGATGATTTAGTTGGGGATTGGTCCTGCTTTAAGCAGGGGGTTGGACTAGATGACCTCCTGAGGTCCCTTCCAACCCACATATTCTGTGATTCTATTCTCTCTGCTCTAGATGCACAGAGATGGTGGATTGCTGTGCTGGAGGGAGGAGGGCACAGGAGACATAACAGGCAGACACAACTCCCCAACAGCCCCAACCCCATCCACCCCCTGAAAGACGCCCCGGGACTCCCATGTCCTATCCAACCTCCCCCCCCCATTCCTCATCCCCTGACCATTCCCTGCCCAGAACCTCCACTCTATCCAACAGCCCCTTGTCCCCTGACTGCCGCTGGGACTCCCTGCCTCTTAAGCAAGCCCCCGGTTCCAGCCCCCTTACCATGCTGGCGGCCAGGCGGGAACTAACCAGGCAGCACCGCTCTCTCGGAGGAGCGTGCAGCCCCGCATGGCACGCTGAGGCTCCGGGAGAGTGGGGGAGGGGCCGGGAGCAGCCTCCTCTACCGGGAGCTCAGGCGTGTGCCGCTGAGGCTCCGGGAGGGCGGGAGAGGGCCAGGAGCTGTCCCCCTGCCGGAGGAGCTCCTCCCCCTACCTCTCCAGCGCCTTCCCCCGCTCTCCCGGGGCCTTCCCCTGGATGCTTTCCCCAGCTCTCCCGGAGCCTCAGCAGTGCGCCGCTGAGGCTCCGGGAGAGTGGGAAGGGGCTGGGAGCAGCCTCCCCTGCTGGGAGCTCAGACACATGCTGCTGAGGCTCCGGGAGAGCGGGGGAAGGCGCTGGGGAGGTAGGGGGAGGGGCTTGGCTCCTCTGGTGTGGGGGACAGCTCCCAGCCCCTCCCCCACTCTCCCCGCTGAGGCTCCGAGAGAGCGGGGGAAGGTACTTGGGGAAGGCACTGGGAGCAGCCTCGCCTGCCGGAGCTCAGGTGCCTGATGCTGGGGCTCTGGGAGGGCAGGGGAGGGGCCAAGAGCAGCCTCCCCTGCTGAGCTCTGCTGGGGCGGTGAGAACGGGCTCGCAGGCCGGATCTGGCCTGCGGGCCGTAGTTTGCCCACCCCGATCCATGATGTAACCATGCACATTCCTGAAGAAAAGTGTAGATCAGAGAAGAGTGTGGTGGAGGTGCAAGAAACAGCTGCTGCTGAGTTTAGTTCCTTAAGTCGATGATCCAGGACTGTGGAACCACATGAGCAGTAGCCTGAGGGACTTCCATGTACTGCATGGGCCACAGGAAATGAAAAACTTCATGTTCCCCAAAGACAATGAAAATAGAAGTTTCCAGCCAACACATTATTGGCAGTGTAATGTTCCTGCCACATTGGTGATTTGCTGCCTTCTCCTGGCATGCCAGATTTCTAGCCAGATTTTTCCAGTCCTTTGTTATGTAAAACCCAGAGAGCATTCCATAGGTGGAAAGACCTTGAGATGAGATTAAGGTTAAAGACCACCATAGCATCAGCATCAAGAGAAGATTGCATCAGAGTCTCTTTATTGGCAAACTGTTCTGAAAAGGCTCATTGCCATTGTGAGAATGCTTGCTACCCAAAACCTAGCACTGCATTGCACTTCAGATCAGCTGTATGTGCCAAACAATGGAAACTTCCTTAAAATTGTGGAGCTGATGGCTGAGTTTGATGATGTACTCCAGGAGCATCTAAGAAGAGTCACCACCCAAGAAGTGTACACATACCACTGCCTTGGAAAAACAATTCAAAATGAGATCATACAATTACTGGCAACAATAGTCAAATAGAAAAATGTGGCAGATCTGACCTTAGAAAGATATTACTTGGTTATTCTGGGCTGCACACCTGACATCAGTCATACCGAACAAATTACTTTAATGGTGTGTTTTCTAACAACAGAACCTAGTGACAATGTCCCTGCAATGGTGACTGTCAGAGTCCATTTTCTAGAATTTATTGACATTGATGATACCACAGGAGCTGGTATGACAAATGGGCTTCTGAAAAAGCTAGATAGGTATGGGAATTGGGTAGCTGACATGAGAGCTCAGGGCCATGATAATGGTGCCAACATGAGAGGAAAGAACAGAGGAGTGCAGACACAGATCTGAGAATTAAACCCTCAAGCTTTTTTTGTCCCACGAAGTTCTCATTAATTGAACTTGGTGGTCAGTGATGCAGCGTCAGCTTCTCGTTAGACTGCTGATTTTTTAAATGTAATTCAAAGCATCTAAGTATTTTTCTCTGCATCAACTCATCGATGGCAAATTTTGAAGCAACATCTGGGAACATCCTCTCTGACACTGAAATGCCACACAATGGGAAAGTCGAGTGGCGGCGATAAAGCCTATCAAACACCAAATTGGGAAGATACATGATACCACAGTTGCCATTATGGAGGATAATACTATGATAGGAACTGTTTGTCGGAGAACAGTGGCAGAAGGAAATGGAATCACCAGAAACAAACATAACTTCACATTTCTGCATGGCGTAGTGTTGTGACATAACATACTGTTTGAAATAAATGTTGTAAACAAGGGACTCCAAGGTGTTGACCTTGATATATCTGGAGCAATGGAACAACTGGACAAAGCAAAGTCATACCTACAGTTTTACCAGTCAGATGAGGGATTTCAAAATGTGCTGAAGAATGCACAGAAGTTGGCAGAGGAATTTCACACTAAAGCTATTTTCCCACCCATTCAAGAATACAAGGGTCACCGAAGATGAAGAAATTTTGATTACAAGGCATGGGATAATCCCATAAGAGATCCCAAACAACAATTCAAAGTTGAATTCTTTAACAGGTGCTAGATTTTGCAATAGAGTCAGTTGAAGAATGTTTCATGCAGCTCAAGGAACACAGCAGTATATTTGGGATGTTGTATGATATTCCCAAACTCCTTACTATTCCTAAAGAAGACCTACACCAGCAATGCAAGGCACTAGAGACAGCATGACATATGATGACATGCACAATATTGATGCGAGTGATTTAGGTGATGAACTGAAAGCCATTTCAAGATACATTTCAGCAGGATCAACTCCAAAGGCTGTTCTGGAATATCTGTGCACAAATGAGATGACCACCCTCTTTCCAAATGCTTTTGTTTCTCTGTGCATACTTCTAACACTTCCTGTAACAGTTGCCAGTGGAGAATGCAGCTTCTCCAAGCTGAAGTTAATAAAAATACATCTACCCTTCTGTAGCAGGGTGGCAACTCACCCCTGCGGTGCCTCCTCTGGTCCGTCCGGGAATTAGCTCAGTCCAGCCTCCAGAGCGCCCTCTACAGGCTGATGTCCCGCTTGCTGCTGGCCCAGAGTCCCTTCCTGGACCCTGGTGCCCTCTTCCTTTGGGTGCTGCACCCCTGCAGTACCCCCCTTAGGTCTTAGGGTCTCCCCTCCCTTGGGAACCCCCACCCTCTATTCCCACCTTGCCTCAGTCTAGGCAACTGCCAGTCACCACTTGCCCCCGTTCTCTGGGGCAGACTGCAGTATCATTGCCTCTCATCACTGGCAAGGGGGGTTGGCCTGCTGCTCTGCCTCTAAAGCCATGGGCTGCCCCCTGCAAACCTACTACCTCTTGTTGGGTCTTCCCCTAGGCCCTGCAGCCTGGGGGTTTCCAGGCAGGAGCTCCCCCAGCTCCTCTTGCCTTGCCACAGCCCTGCACCACTCTAGGTACCCTGTCAAGCTCCTGGCAGCCAGGCCTGTCTTCCTCTGCAGACAGGGGAGATTATCTCACTGAGCGCCAAACTGAGCCCTTTTTATCAGTGCCAGCTGGGCCCTAATTGTCCCAGCCTCAACTGTGGCTGCTCTGCTCAATCCGCCTGGGAGCTGCTTGCCCCCAGCTACAGTCCTTTCCAGGGCTGTTTTATTTCACTCTCTGCTGGAGTGGGGCAGTCGCCCCACTACACCTTCACAATGACAGAGGAGAGGCTGGTCGGCCTTGCAACCATCTCAAAAGAGCGTGAGCTGGCCCAGACTGTGGAACCTCAGGAAGCAGTTCAAATCTTTGCAACCAAGAAAGCACAGAAAGCACCACTTTGGTTATTCAAACCAATAAAAATGCCAGTGTTTACTATGCAGACAAGAAAAGTTACATTTGCTGTCCAGGCGTTTGAAAGTTAAGTGTTACTTAACACTTTTGAACAAGGCATTTTAAGTTGTTAGTTCTCCTTCATTGGGGTAGGTAGCAGAGCAGTACCATGAGAGGAGTAGAACAGGAAGAAGGCAGAATTGAGACCTTTCAACTTTTCGGCCCAAACGAGGGCACATGGGGAGTCATTTGAGCTCCCGGGCTCAGGTGCCAAAATATTGTGGGCCGGCCTTGGTGTTGGAGTGATTTCTGGGTAAACTGCTTCCACACAGGCTATAGGAGGGTTTCAAGCAAGGCAAAGGGTGGGAGTTTGGAAGTAGCTACCATAGCAGGGAACCCCCATTGGACTTCTCTTTTAGTTTTGATGGGCTGAGTGGTTCAATGATCAAAACACAGCAGTGAGTGTTCACAGCTAAAGCCTTCTCCAGCATCTTAGATGTGCAGCTAGGTGCTGTTGTACATGAATGCACTTTGAGGGATCGCATGGAGTTTGTGTCTTTCAGCTGGCACACCTGGGGTTAATTTTTTTGGTATAGGATGGCATAATGCTTCATATTTACCATTCCTCTGTTGGATTAGTGCTTGGTTTGGTTCTGTGGAGACCATGGAAACTGGAATTATCCTAACTCACAAAGCTGAAATCAGAATTTTGAACACCCCTGAACACCAATGTGTGATTTAGTTTAATTATTTATGAAGGCAGCAGCTCTCAAATTTGGATTCAGCTAGCCTTGAACTTCAGGATGCAGGCAGTTGGGTTACAGTTTGGCCAGTCTCTAGTAGAAACTTTAAATGCATCATGTAACTTTTAGTGCTTTGGAAGAGGTAGTGAAGCAGAGTCCTTGGCCTGAGATCATGGATTCCTGGTTCATTTGAGTTATTCTCAGGTATCTTTATTATATTAGTCATATACAGTCCTGTGGCTGCTAATTATGTTTCATTCTCCTTACACAGCATCAAGGCAGAGATGGCAACAAGGTGCATGCAGCTTAATACAAAGCGCATCTCACTGTTAGAGCAACCTCTTCTTTCAGGGGATTCCTTCTGGGGAAGGTGGATATGTTGGTGGAAGATTGTGGACCACAGTTTGAACACCAGAATTTCTGTTCCATGGGAAATTCTGATATTCAAAAGTTGTTTTTGTCCTGAATTGGGTAGAAAAATCAAAATATTTAATTTGATCACAGCATGGAAAGTTCTGAAAAAAATAACAATTCGGAAATATCAAAACATGTCATTTTAGTTTGGTTCAACATTAATCTATGTCCTTCAGAGCTATCACCATACCTCACTGGAGCTATAGTTCTGGTGTCTCATGCCCCCATTCTCCTTTTTGGGCTGGGTACATCTGCTATGATACACCTTGCTCATGGGATTCCCATGATGCAATACAATGGTTCAACCAGATGGAAGACCCAGGTACGTCATGGGAGATATACTTTGAACTGACCTGAAATGAAACATGTCAATGTGGTTCAACAAACCTGAAATATTTCAGTTTGATTTTCCTGATTAACTGCCCCTCTGATAATTAGATGGAAAATTCCTGACAAGCTCTATTGTGGACAAATCCAGAATCAAAGGAACTGGCCCTTTCCTATGGCCCTTTCCTGTGGTGTCATGAGAGCATGAACAAGTGGAATTCTGAAATCACACTTGAGCCAGTCAGCCAGACTGTGGCCGAATTTGCCTTTCCACCCAGAAGGACCAGTCTTACCCATCTGAGGCTGCAGTTCACTGGTAGAGCACATTGAAGGAAGACAACTCCAGTCCTGTGGAGACCCAATGCTCCTCACCCAAGAACCAGTGACTGAGAACGCAGCTCTTTTTGCTGGAGCAGAATGGGGGAGTCCAAGATAAAAGGAATGAAAGCTTTTTCCCTTTGTTCTTTTTTCGTTGAGCCACAACCATGGCTTACTCCTGACTGAGGAAAGGAATGAAGCCTCTCATTCTTTCCACCCCTGCGCCCTCTAATGTTGCAGACAAGAGAAGTATTCCAAAAATTCAGCATGCAGAAGTCCAGAGTAAAAAATCCTGGAGAGGGAGCTCACGTAAAGGGAAATATGTTTTTCTTGCTTTCAGTGCTGCAATTAAGACCCAGGCCTGGCCAGCATGGGGCAGCATTTGTAAGGGATACTTTTGAGAAGCTGTTGGAGCTAAATCCCCTTCATTTTGACTATTTTCTACCTCTCTTCCCTCCTTTAATGAGACACTTGGTTCCAATTAGAGAAAGGCCTGACCCCAAACCCAGGTCTGCATCTCCCCAAATTGTGTTGAAATTTGCATCTGGAACTGGATTCCATCTTTGAGATACAGACCTATTGCTAGTCTCAGCACTTAGCCATTTTCTGGGTGAAGAAGCAGATAGCTGACATCAGAACTAGTGGGAGAGTTTCGTGGGCAAGTCCATAACTATCTCCATGCCTGTACTTTTAAGCACGGTGCTCTTCAATCTCGCCATCCTCATGCATCATTGGAGATTGCATCAACCCTTCTGCCTAGCTATGATAGTGCTGTTCCTGGTGGGATCAACTGAGAGTGACAAATCAGGACAAATTGCTTCCAAAAGGGCAACTAGAGCCCAAAGCTGGGGTTTCTCTGCTTCTAAGGCAAACCAAACCAGCCAAACAGAAAATACTTTGGTTTCGCCCCCCTGGCTACCCACAAGTCTCACAAGAAATTCCCTTAGACACTCCAGCTTCCCAGTATCACCACCAGCAGCCACCTATCCAGAGGTAGAGTCCTATCCAGAGGTAGAAGCAAGGTTGGAGACTAGAAACTGATGACAAAATGGAGGGAGTTTCTCTCAGGTTTTATAGACTTCCTCTTGTGGGCGAAGACCCCCTCCTCCTTCTTATGCAGAGTCCGGTTGCAAAATGGAGGTTCATCGCCACATGGTCCAGTTACAAGACTCGTCCAGATTCAGTTCCTGACCAGCCAGGCCACATTCCTGGAGAACCTCAGGTGTGGATGGGCTTCTACAAAGTTCATTGTGTAGCTGATGGTCCTTAATGGGCCATCAGCCAGGCCAGCCGAGCTAACAACAGCTTGTCTGAGAATTCACCCAGAAGCCCAGCATAAGTTTGAAATACAGACACCATATAGCCAATATTCATAACGTTAGCTACAAAAAACATACACACATACAGATAGATTAATCATAATCAGCAGACCATAACCTGGTCATAGACACCTTATATGACCCCTTTTACATGATATTTGGTGCCACTACAGGACCTTGGTTGCACCCATGATCTATATGATCCCAAATAATTTCGGTAACGTGACACTAGCTTAAATGTTTAGAACAATGAGCTTCTTGAGGAATTCCTCCCATGATCATTAGAAGCCACCCCATCTGCGATCAAGATCCCTCTGGCCTTCAGCCATTGCCATTTGTCTGGGACATGAAACATTCAGTTATTGACTAGCACCTTCAGAAATGTCCTTAAAGACTGTTCCTGTGTTTCCCCCTATAACTGTTTGCATTCTCCTTGTACAATGGATTGTGCTGTGGTACAATGGGCTGCAATGGACATGAATTGCACTGTGGTGCCAGGGACTGCGGAAAGGGTATGTATTGGCCGTCTGTTTTCCTTCAAACTTTACATGGGGTTTGGAATCTGACCGAGTAGCCAGCTCCAAATTCCACAATTCAGAGAAGTGAGGAGTCTGTCCTTCTAAAGCACAGTCCCAAAATGGTCTAGGCTAGGGGTCCTACCAAATCTTTGCCTTGTCTCACATATTGTAAAGAGGGCGTACAAAATGGGAGAGCTGTGGAAGACTCTGCTGGCTTAAGCAAAGCTGTATCCATCTCCAGAACACCTCCATGGTGGTCCAGTGGCTTGACTGAAATCTAGAGTACTATGTTCTTATAGCCAAGTACCCACAAGTCTCTGAGCTGTATGGTCACATGATACACTGTATCCAGGCCATATGATGGTTCTCAGGAATGTGTGTGGGGGAAACCAATTTTTGGAATCAGGAGTATTGCTGGTGGGAAGGGAAGGCATTTGTAAAGCAAATGACAGGTAATTCGGCAGGGATCTCCCCCAAGCACTCTCTAACATTTCGCCAGCAGCAGGTGTTTTCACCCAAGTGGAAATTCCACTTGAAGCGTTTCAGCTTCTTCCAGGAGGCACCTAGTATGTGGATTAGAGCCAGGAGTCAGTTTGGTCTGCTGTTGTCTAGAGCTCCTGGTTCTTCTAGTAAAATCCAGCAGTGATCAGCTGGAAGAGTCTAAATGAGGCTGCTGGAATATCCACTCAGGTGGGAAGGGGCCCTTCATGTGCCTTTCTCTGCAGTAGTTCTCCATTCCACTCAGATCTCTAAGGCTTATGGAGCAGGGAGAGGTTGTGCATTGCTGGTCAAGTGATGGTTCTAGTGGTGAAGAGATGGAAACTTTGCATGTGTGCAGCATAGTCACCACCCAGTGGAAGTGCATATTTGCAGGAGATGTATGGGATGAAGTGTTCAGAGCCTTCTGTCAGTCACTGGGTCCATCTCCATCTCCTTCTATTGGAGAGTGACTCTCTTGTGCAGAACTTTAATGAAAACAGAGCCATCTTTCCACTGGCGGTGCCAGCAGGGACTCCAGCAGTGTCCCATCTGTGCCAGCTGGGATTTAGCTGGATGTGGGCTTCCCCGCAGCAGCAGTCTGTCAGTGCCAGCTGGGACCCCAGCAGGATGAGCTTCCCCACAGCAGAGGCCATTTGGTGTCAGCCAGGAGCCAGGCAGCACTCTTGCTGTTGCCAGTTTCCTCACGTCAGTGTTTGCTTAGTGCCAGGTTCCCACAGCTATGGCTGCTCAGTGCCAGCAAGAGCTCCAGCAGCGCCATTTCAGGGCCAGCTACAATCCCAGCTGTGTGATCTTCCTCACAGCAGTGTCCTGTCAATACTCAGCAATAGGAGCTCTTTCACCGTGGTATCCGTCACAGGGAACATGTCTACTACAAGTGGGTCATGTTGGAAACAGAAGGAAATCCTGAGCAGAGGAGAGTGCTCCTCATGACCTGATACTGTGTCCAATTGGGATCCATTCATATTCCCGCAAATGGGTTGTGATTGGTCTTTAGCTGCCTCATCAAGAGGAAAGGAAAGGTGTGAGGGAGCCAATCGGTTTCACTTGACAGAAGGCAGACGGCCAGATGGCTGGAGAGTTTATATTCTGCACCTGGCCTGGTCTGGTTTTTCTTAGAGAATTAAAACAAAGTGTTGTACTTTTCATTCTGGTGAAAGATCCTTCTCCCCTTCAGACTCCCCAGCTCGGGCTATTATTAGGGCCAATTTGTGCAACAGATTAACTCATTCCTAGATTTGAAAGAAGTTTCCATTTTCTGTGAAAACACATTAATTAGTAACACTAGAGATGTTGCGATTTCATCCATCTGCAGAAAAGTGACGTCTGACAGCGGCTAACAGAAAACAGCTGGCCTACCTTGTCTCCTGCTCGCTGCCATTCCTCCCGCCCCAGCATCTCCTCCGCTCTCCTCTTGCTGTGATTCCAGCTGTTGGCTGTGTGGTGGTGGGGTGCATGGGGACCGGGGCCGTGCAGCACATCGGGGGAGCTGCCTCGCTCTGTAGCATGCACATCAGTGCTGGAGATGGACCTGCCTCTGGAGCACTCCTCCTTGGCCCTAGACCTCTGCCAAGCAGGGCGAAGGAAAAGGCAGAGAATGTGCTGATGCAGATCAGGGTGAGGTAAGGCCATACAATTGCTGCCATAGGCAGTGAGGTTGGAGTGTCCCTGAGTTCTGGGAAGAGACAACCTCCTTGGCCCAGGAAATGGGGAAATAAAATGAAGCCCTATGGGAGGTCAGGTGTCTTCCAGGTTACAGGCATTGCCATTGGGGTTACGTAGGGTCTGGGGGACAAATAACAAGGCATTTGGTCAAGTCCTAACTGGCCCTTTGTCCATGCTGCAATATGGCACAAGGGGCTGTGGCAGAAAAACATTAGGGGCATAGCAGGGGGCTTTGCAGGTCATGACTGTGCTGCGTTGACAGGTCTTTGTATGGGCGCAGCACTGGAATAGTGGGGGGAGGGACAGGTGTGCTGTAGGCCAAGACTGAGGGGCATTGTGTGGCTGTGTGGGGAAGGGTATAAAGCCCAATGTCTGTCACGCCTTTGCTACTTGCCTCTGATAGCACTGGGGTGGGGTGGGATTTATGGAAAAACCTTGGTTTGCAATGAGTTGCCTTCCTCACTCTCACACTGGGACCTGCTCCGTGAGACACATGAGTGACCAATTGTGAAACCCTCGTCTGACCCAGCATTCACTGGGATGGGGGCCTCGGGCGGTGCACTGTATGTGCAGCTGGCTCCTTGCCTTCATCATGTTGGCCAAGATCAGGGATCTAGTGATTATCCTGGTGTGTGAAGCCAGCCCTCCTGCCTTTCAGCTCTCACTGGCCAGCAGCCGACTCAGGGGAGGGCCAGCCAGCCAAGCAGCTAGGCTTAATTGGGCTAATTACAGCAGATAACACTATGGACATTTGTCAAAAGGACATAATATTTGGGATGAGGAATGAGCAATTGACGGTGTTTTTCTTCCTTTGCCAGCTCCTTCTGGCACGGCGCTAGGAGCAAAGAATGGGGAACTTCAAGGCTCTGGGCAGGTCCAGTGCCTCTATTGAGTCTCCCGTCCCTCAGATTTGAACCCTCTCCACTATGTCGCTGTGTGCACTGGATGTTCCTAGCACTTCCCATGGTGTTTCATACTATTTCCCACCTATTCTTTCTGTAAGTGAGCACCATGGAACAAATAGAGAGCGGTAAATAGTGGTGCCACCCAAGGGTCTGTACTGGGAACAGTTCTATTCAACATAGAACCTCAGAGTTGGAAGGGACCTCAGAAGATCATGTAGTCCAACCAGCTGCTCAAAGCAGGACCAATCCCATTTTTGCCTCATATCCCCAAATGGCCCCCTCAAAGATTGAATTTACAACCCTGGGTTTAGCAGGCCAATGTTCAAACCACTGAGCTATCCCTCCCCCCATATTCATAAATGATCTGGAAAAAGGGGTAAACAATGAAGTGGCAAAATTTGCAGATGATACAAAACTACTCAAGACTGTTAAGTCCCAGGCAGACTGCGAAGAGCAACAAACAGATCTCTCAAAACTGGTGACTGGGCAACAAAATGGCAGATGAAATTCAATGTTGATAATTGCAAAGTAGTGCACATTGGAAAACAATCGGAACTATACATATAAAATGATGGAGTCTAAATCAGCTATTACTACTCAAAAAAGAGATCTTGGAGTCGTTATGGATAGTTCTCTGAAAACATCCACTCAATTTGCAGCGGTAGTCAAAAAAGCAGACAATGTTGGGAATCATTAAGCAAGGGTTAGATAATATGACAGTAAATATATTAACTCTATAAAAATCCATGGTACGTCCACCTCTTGAATACTGCATGCAGATCTGGTCACCTCATCTCAAAAAAGATATATAGGAATTGGAAAAGGTTCAGAAAAGGGCAACAAAAATTATTAGGCGTATGAAATGGCTTCCATATGAGGAACAATTAATAAGACTGGGACTTTTCAGCTGGGAAAAGAGACAAATAAGTGGGGATATGATAGAGGTCTATAAATTCATGACTAATGTGGAGAAAATAAATAAGGAAGAGTTATTTATTCCCCATAACACAAGAACTAGGGATCACCAAATGAAATGAACAGGCAGCAGGTTTAAAACAAACAAGAGGAGGCATGTTTTCATACAACATGCAGTCAGTCTGTGGAACTCTTTGTCAGAGGAAAAACTAGATAAGTTCATGGAGGATAGGTCCATCAATGGCTGTTAGCCAAGATGGGCAAGGATGGTGTCCCTAGCCTCTGTTTGCCGAAAGCTGGGAATGGGTGACAGGGGATGGATCACTTGATGATTACCTGTTCTGTTCTTTCCCATTGGCATTGGAAGACAGGATGCTGGACTCGATTGACCTTTGGTCTGACCCAGTATGGCCATTCTTATGTTCTTGTGCTCTTTCTGTACCACCCTTTCTACATAGCCCCAAAAGAGCATGTTCCAATAGGATGCCCCATTTCCCCCCCTTTCATTGCTGTACATTGTGGGGTATAAAGGGCAGAGAGTTGTGCCCTAGGTTACTGGGAGCCTTTTATTAATACATGAAGGGTCCAATTCAGCCCTGTTGTCCATAACTCTTATATTTCAGTAGAGCAGTTCTAAGTAGCAAGTGGCTTGAACATGAGCCCTGGCTCCTAACTCCACATCTAAGTTTTCAGCTTGTACCTACCTCTCTGTTCCTGGCCCCAGGAAAGTTTGGATTCAGACTGCCTTTTTGAACCACAGAGTTTGGGAGCATTGCCAGCCCCAAACATTTAAAAACCACGAGTCAGGCCTAAAAAAGTCAAGAGCTTGGTTTAAAAATCATGAGATTGCAAATGACTACATAAAGTCTAGGGTCTTTTTCTTTGTCTGATGCTTTCTGAGCCCTTATGAAGTGCTTGGGTCACATGGAATCACCTGACTCCAGCAGCTGGAGGTTAATGAGGACACTAAATATCCCAGTCTCATGATAAAATCACCAGGACTGGCAGCACTGGTGTTTAGATGTAGAGGTTTCTAACCATTATGGGGATACAGGCTTTAATTCTTTGCTGTGCCCAGAATCCACTCTGTATCCTGGGGGTGGCAAGGGGGCAGGTATGGCATCTTGATTCTGGGACTGGTTCTTTGCCAGCCCTGGCCTTGGGCTGCTGTAATCTGTGGCGGTTGGTCAGGTCCTGCAGTGGGCCATCTGCCAGCAAGAGATTGCTGGAGCACTGGGGAAGGCTCTCATCCTCCAGACACGTGTGTGTGTGTGAGGGAAGGCTGAGGTGTTGAAGGCTGTTCCTCTGCCCCCCCCCCAACGGAGTGCACCCCACAATCTGGGGACCTCTGCTCTAAAATAAAAACACTAGCAGCAGCTCCACTGAAAACATCAAGCTACTGAGACACTCCCCAGGTGCCCTGGCTATGTGGGAACCTTGGGATGGAGTTCTCAGGGGTGGAGGGATGGCTCAGTGGTTTGCACATTGGCCTGCTAAACCCAGGCTTGTAAATTCAATCCTTGAGGGGGCCATTTGGGAATATGGGGTAAAAATAGGAATTGGTCCTTCTTTGAGCAGCCAGTTGGACTAGATGATCTCCTGAGGTCCCTTCCAACTCTGAGATCTATGATTCAGGGTCTGTTCTCACTTCCAGTTGATCAGCTCTCTCCAGGCACATACAATGGTGCTGCTGGGAGGGGCTAGGCTGAAGGGAGGGATGAAGTGGTGACATTCCTGGTGCCTACACACTTTTACCCTGTCTTGAAGGAGGCTCAGACACATGCCCCCATTCTCAAGATGGTTTCCTAAAGAGGAAGTGAAGGCCCAGCTGCTGGGACCTCGCTGCAAATGAGAGGACAATGCAGTGCTGCTGACTTATGTGAGGTTTGCTGCTTCTCCTACAGCCCCAGCTTTTGGAGTCATGTTATTAGGTGAGAATCTCAGCTTTCATTTGTAAAAAAAAAAGTAAGGTTCTAACAGGGGTGCTGGAACAATGTGTACAGTGGGGGATACTGAGAGCCATTGACCCAGACTGTAAACCCTGTGTAGGAGGCAAACCACTTCAAATTCAAGGGGTACTACCCCATCCCCAGCACCCCTAGTTCCCCCACCTATGGTTTCTAGCCCTCATGGTGGCAGAGAAAAGCTTGTAATCATGACCCAAGTGTGACTCAGAAGCCAGAAAGAGCTCAACATCAAAACAAAACAAAACAAAACAAAACCTCATGATTTTTAAGCCAATCTCATGATTTTTTGAGGCCTGACTCATGATTTGTAAACTCTTGGGTCTGTCAGTGTTTGCTTCTTGGATGAGCGATCACTTGGCATCTTCCCTGCACCTAACTTTTTCTTACCCCTGTAGGCTGCTGTAACCCCAACAAAACAAGAGCCTAAATCCTACTGCTTTGGGAACAGAACTTCTGCTAGCCCTTATCCCCCAGGAAAGAGTGTAGGTGTCATGATGGGGATTATTAGAGTTCAGGAGAGGATGCTGTTGTGCGTGAGCAGATACTAATGCAGACTGAACCCATGAATTATGGCAGCTGACTCTGAGCTAGCAAGCCCCACACGCATGTACCCCATTAGTGGCTGGGCTCTACTGTACAACCCTTACTCACAGTGGGTAGCATTAATGGTAGTAGCCCCATTAAATTCCTGCTGACACCAATGGGGCAATTGGCCCACGGCTCACCAAGGGCTGATATTCAGCCCTGTATATGTGCAGCACCCAGCACAATGCAACCCTCATTTCATGTCACTTACTTGATTGGGACTTAACTGTTTCCTAGCCCTTGTGCTGGCCCTCTGCACAGGGGTAAATTTCACCCGGGTGTAAGTATTGCACAACCAGGGCCTAAACATGCCTGGGGGGAGGGGAAGGAATCTCTTCACTCAGCAAATTGCTGCTTCTAAGGCCATCTCCACAGCTCAGGCTGGCTTTGAAGGAAAGCTCCCAAGTATGCATTTCATTACGATTTAATAAAGCAGCTGCATGCTAGAGAAGCACACAGTGATTATTAGAGCCTTTATTGAAGATTAATAGCTATTTAATCAGCACATATTTGGTGCTTATACGCATTTAGTATATAGCTTCGAAACCTCAGTGAATATGTTTCTAATTGGCCTTTAAGAACATGCTGTTGCTTTATTAAACCCTAATTAAATGCATATTGGGTAGAGTCCATGCAGAAGTGGTTACCATGAGCTAGTAGTCATTAATATTTGACCAAATGTGTTTTCAACTTTGTTGCTCTGTTAATTATTATATTTTATTTCCTTTGCTTGTGCTTTGTTGTCTTTGCAATTTGTATTGCGAATATTGTTTTCTTCTCTGTTCACACACTTTGAAAAATGCAGGCTACTGTTGAGGAATGGAACAGAAATGATCTCCTCAACTTATATGACCTGGGGTCAGCTCCTGCTCAGACAGAGTCACTGTGGTCTTGGGTAATTCATTTAATCTCCCTGTTCCCTGTCTGCAAAATGAAGATAATAATACTGCCATTGTCTTATCTATTTAGACTGTAAGCTCTGTGGGGCAGGGACTGTCTTTTACAATGTGAATGTACAGAACCTAGTGCAATAGAGCCTTCATCTTATTAGGGGCCTGGAAGTTCTACCATAATACAAACAAAACAGAACTGCCATCTCCACGCAGCTCTAGTACTGAGTATTATTAGTTTATTAATAGAAATTAGCCGCAATCCAAAGCCTGGATCTAAACATGCCCAGAACTTTGGGATATTTATATCTGGGCTTGGATCCAAAGTTTGCACATAGTCTCTTGTACTGGATCAAATCGATACCTCAGATCCACATGACCCTAGCTAGACTTCAGGCAGGTCCATATCTGGATCTTTACGCTGCGCTGTGGGTCTGTCTCTAATTATTATTAGTCTCTGTATGTTTACAAGCTTCCATTGATCCACTTACTGTATCCTCCTCAGCACTATCATATTATTGTTAGCCCTAGTAAAGATAGATGCACTCATTCAAATGGAATAAGAACCCTGCCTGAACTTTCACCTCAAACTTGAACTGCACCCAACTCAACCTTTCTAATGTTTGAAAAAGTTCCGTTAACTTTATTTTTTATTATGTTTAGGTTTTGCAGCCTTTGTACTTTCTGGATTCCTGCTGGAAGTAAAGTTGCCAAAATGCTTCAAGAAAGACTATTCCTGCAGTGTTTCCCAGACTGTCCTGCAGTAGGAAATACCAGAAATTGTGGGAGAAAACCTGCTTCTCCAGAGATTTTCAAAGCAGTTTTGCAGACCCAAGAGATTTGGAAAAGCCTCACATCAGCAGCTGAACGTCCAGATGTTTTGCTGCATCTCCAAAGCCAGCAGGATCCCTGAATCACTGAAGTTCACCTGTTAGCTATTCTGTAGCCCTTGAGTCTTCCTGCTCCCCTTTTTCCATATACACAATGTTCCTTTTATTGAGGAACCACAGTTGCAATTCCACAGTAAAAGCTGCGCGCCGATAGCATGGTGATCCATTAATGGGAATCTGATCTAACTCCCATTGAAGTAAATGAAAAGATCCTCACTGAAGTCAACAGAAGCTTGATTGAACCCATGAAGAGCAAGCAAGTGAAACAGAAAGAACTGGAAGTAGCTTACACTGATATTTTAGTAGAATTTCAATGGCAGATGGGTGCCTACATCCCATAGGCCCCTTTAAAAAACCAAGTCCCACCACTGTTTGCATTATAACTTTGAGACTGAAAATTGCATGTCAGCTTTAAGTCAAATGCATTCTTCCATTTGAAGGGGGAGGAATAGCTCAGTGGTTTGTGCATTGGCCTGCTATACATAGGGTTATGAGTTCAGTCCTTGAGAGGGCCATTTAGGGATATGGGGCAAAAATGGGGATTGGTCCTGCTTTGAGCAGGGGGTTGGACTAGATGATCTCCTGAGATCCCTTCCAACTCTGAGATTCTATGCACTTCTGTGTCTATTTGCATGTACTCTGAAGATCATCAGTCAAGGCAGTTTGGGGGCATGACACTGAAAAAGGAATTGTTTTTCCATTATTTTGAGAACTCTCCACATTTTCTAAATTGACATTTTTCTGAAAGCAGCTAGTCCAAGATCTCCAGGTCTGTTTTATACAATCATCCTCTCAGAGGACTCATGCACAGCATTATTTCTGATAAGGCTGGGATGAAAAGGTTAGTGTTATTCAAGGCAAATATCTGAACATCAGAGAACTCTGTGAAATCTCAACGGATAATGTATACATCTTGCTGCCATAAATTGCATAATTCTTGTTGCCATAATCTGCAGAGTTTGTAAAGTCTGCAAAGCCAAAACAATGAGTTCGAGGAGCTTATAAGATTTTCTGCCACAATGGATGGAGCTTGTGCATTCCTCAACATACATACAGGAGCTCTGGTAGGCAACATTTTTAAGCAGTGACTCAAGAAATCTGCAATCACAGTCCCACAGTGTAGAATTCAGAAATGCAATGAGCCAAAAAAAATTGTCAATCCAATGCACTGCTGAAGTCAATGGAGTTGTACTAGTTTACACCATCTGAGGATCTGGACAGGTTTTTTTTAACACCCACTTTAGCTCTGCCTCAAAATTAACATCATCCTCCATATACATAGCTAAGATTTTAACCACTTGCTTCGTTATATTTGTCTGTTCTGGGCCTGATCTAATTTCCATCGGAAAACCCCATTTACTTCAGTAGAAGAATTGATTTGTCTCCTAGTTTTTTCAGTGTGTCTGTTACTGGTCACTTGACCAAAGAAATCAAATGGAAAGCCAGGTATCTCAGGTGTTAAGGCATTGACTATTCACCTTTGGAGACTAGTCATAATAATAATAATATCCAACTCTTATAGAAGACTTTTCATCAGTAGCTGTCAAAGTGCTTTTACATTCATCTGATGAAGTGGATCTTCGCCCACGAAAGCTTATGCTCCAAAATATCTATAAGGTGCTACAATGAATGCTCTTTGTCACTTTTACAAAGGAGGTGAATCTCATCCCATTTTACGAGTGCGAGAGGGAATGGGGAACTGAGGCACAGAGAAGGGAAATGATTTGTCTCTGGTCACCTAGTAGCAGAGCTGGGAATAGAATCCTGGTCTTCTGAGTCCCAAGCGAGTGCACGAGCCACATTGTTCATGTCCCTCCTAGTCCTATGACTAGGGTAACTCATGTGTGTTTGCAGGATTTTACCTGGTGTTTATAGATTTTATAGCCTTTGTGAAAGCCACAACGGCAAAAACAAGAGTATTGGTGTTCCTGGAAAATCATGCTGACGTCATTCGTATAGAATGTGATTGAACTCTCGTTGACCTCATGGAAATCGTTCCATGAGTGAAAGTTGGAGCAGGCTCATTCTTAGTACACCCATAAGTAAACTTGCATGAGTGTCTGCAGTGTGTTCTCTCTGATCTACCCTGCCAAGATAAGCAGAGTATAGCTGTCATACGGCAGGTGCATAGGCTACTAAATTCTCTGGCGTGGCGGGTGATGGTGGATGGAGAGACATTGTCTCTGGCTGGTACGTTGTGATTGTGAGTCTCTGAATTTTTGTTGGGTGGAAGGTAAAGTCTTAGACCTTGTCTGCATTGAAAAGGGTTTGCCGACAGCTACAGCAGCAGGGGAGACCCAACTTATACAAGCATCTACTCTGGAGCTTTTGCCAACAAAGCATTGCGTGTTACTGCACTCCCCCCACTCCTAAATGACATAGGTGTGCTATGAAATCTTTGCTGGTATAGGTATCAGGGTCTACTATACAGTAAAACCTCCATTTAATGGACTAATTCGGGCGAGGGGGTGTCTGTTAAATCAAAAAGTCCGTTATTTAATAATAATTAAAAAATGAGCTGTCGGAGCAGCAGCCCGCCCGCCACAGGGTCGGGGCGGCAGCTCCGCAGCCCGCCCGCTGCCGGGACCCGGGCACCGGCTGCCGGGAGCCGTCAGCCAGCCCGCCCGGGCACCAGCTGCCGGGAGCCGGGCAGTAGCCGGCAGCCAGCCCACCAGAAATGGATCAGGAATGCATCAGACTTGCTCACAAATTTTGTCCATTGCATCCGAAGTCCGTTAAATCGAGGTCCGTTAAATCGAGGGTTTACTGTACTGGCAAAGCACTCTGAGTGTGGACACAGCTCATACTGGCTAACCTGCATATTGGCTGGTATGGCTTAGTCCAGACACCCTGAACGAAATAAGCAACACCAGCCAAGTGCACAGTTTTGCCAGTATAACTGCCTCTAGATGAGAGGATTTTGCCAGCGCTTTCGGTCACGGATTACATCGCGTCACCCCGAGTGACATAGCTCTGCTGGCAAGAGTTTGTAACGTGGATTCAAGTGCCTTGACTTCTGAAACACTGGGGGCCTGGCTTTCTGGAGAGATCCAGCAACTCCCCTGGGCTTTGATTGAAGTTGCAGGTGCCCAACATCCCTGATAACAAAGGCTTTTGATGGCCCAAGTTGGGTGCCCAAAACCAGCAGCACCTGCCGTTAATGGAGACATTTGAAAATCCAGGCCTAGTGGTTCAATGGGGTGCAAGCGAACAGCAATTACCAAACTGTGCGTTGAATTTTAGGTCTGATCCACAGACTGTATCAATCAAAGGGCTTTGGATTACAACCTGAGTGGAATGATGTCTGTGATCTGTAAAGACGAGCAGATCTGGTGAAGGTGGTGAATAGTAGGTAAGTTTGAAAACAAGAACCTTTTCGCCACCGTGTTTTCAAATAGGTTGACCAGATGTCCCGATTTTATAGGAACAGTCCTGATTTTTGGGTCTTTTTCTTATATAGGCTCCTATTACCCCCAATCCCATCCTAATTTTTCACATTTGCTATCTGGTCACCCTATTTGCAAATGAGACACTCTGAACAAAGTTTTTTGTCTGGAAATAAAACTGGTCACATGGATGCCAAGCGTGGCCTCAGTAGCCCTTGACATGGATTACATAACTTCCTCTGACTGTCTCAGAATTGATATAGCCGTGGTTTATTTTTCTTAGTTTCTTTTACTGCTCTTAGACACAAAGCTAAAGGCTTCTGAGCTGTATCCACTGTTGTCTCTGGATCCTTCTCCCGCTGGATCCTTCTCCCATGGACTGTAGCCCCTTCTTTTCGACGGTGGTTGTTGTAGCAGTGGCTAGAACTCCCAGCTGAGAGAGTCTTGCCATTGACTTCAGTGGGTACAAGACTGAGCCCTATGCTAGGCACATAGTGAGAGACAACACTACTCCAAAAACTGACCTGTAGACCAGACCAGCAAAGGGTGAGCTGGGAAACTGAGGCACAGAGAGGGTTGGGTGACTTGTCCAAGGTCACACAGAAGGTCAGTGGCAGAGCTGGATATGGCTGATTTTTTAAAAAAATCCCCTCAAATTGTTCATTTAATTTGATCTCTTTGAGATTTCTTTTTATGGTTTTTTTTTTCAATTAAAATGTTCAAAATAAAACATTTTATTTCATGTTTTCTTTTGTATTTTCCTCCTCCCTTCCCTTTCCCCCAGAAAAAAGAGACAAGTTAAAAAACACACACACAATTGAGACTGTTATTTTCACTTTTTAAATCCAATTCTCTGCTCACTTTTCCCATGCAAAATGTACAAAGAAATAAAAAAGGGAGGAGAGGAATTAGTTTGGTTTTTTATAAACAAATCAAGAATTTTTGTTTTGAAAATTTTCAGAGAAGGGAAAAACATCAACTAACATTTGGTGCGAAAATTTCCATTTTGTCAAAAAATGTTCATTTAAAAAAAATTTCAATGAAAAATGTTCTGTGGGGTCTGGAAATCGAATGCTCATAGGTCTGAATGCTGGCCTGGCTCAGCACTGAATGGCACAACACTGCTGCTGGTGTGTTTATAGCAGGGGTGAAAGTAACTTAAAGGACTTACCTGTATTCCGGAGTCCTGAGGAGGCAGTAGGGCCTTGACTGGAAGAGGTGGGGCCTTTAAATCCCTGCATCCTTTAAATCAGGATTTAAAGGGCTTGGGACTAGGGCTGTGGTAGCAGCAGCTGGGAGTCCCGGACCCTTTAAATCACCCCCTAAGCTCCCAGCTGCAGAGGCTGCTGGGAGTCCTGTGTTTCGGGGGTGATTCAAAGGGGGCGATTTAAAGGGCCCAGGGCTCTAGCTGCCTCTACTGCTGCCTCCCCCTTTAAATTGCTGTCGGAGCCCTGGGGGTCCCACCTGCCTCTGCAACCCCCAGGGCTACAGCAGGAGGGCTCTGGCAGCAATTTAAAGGGCCTGGGGCTCCTGCTGCTTCTGGGAGTCACAGGCCCTTTAAATTTCTGCCTGGGGAAGCCAGTCTGCCCCAGTACGGCGCACCGGCTCTTGCCAGTACGCCGTACTGGAGTGAAGCAGCTTACTTTCACCTCTGGTCTATAGTACTGCAGGTCTTTACTAGCTTGCACACTCTCACTGATCCTCTTCTGCCTCCACCAGTTTCACATCAGAAGAAAATTTCACCACCCACCTGACACACAATTTAAAGTGAACATAAGGAGTTGTAATAACGGGACCTTGTAACTAGCCATCTCCATCCATTGAAATTGCTGTCACTTGCAGGTATCCTCTGATTTCCAAACCTAACCACTTTTTCTGCACATATACAGTTCCCCCCAGTTCCCAAACTTACATGGTAGGCTGGTATTTCTGCAGTACCGTTATCATACTTTTCTTGGAGTCCAGGCCACCTTGTAGAAAGGGTGACCAGATGTCCTGATTTTTATAGGGACAATCCCAATTTTGGGATCTTTTTGTTATATAGGCTCCTATTACCCCCTACCCCCTGTCCCAATTTTTCACACTTGTTGTCTGGTCATCCTACTTGTGGATAAGGTCTCAGCTCACATGTGTACTCAGGCATGTCCCAAGCTGTTTAACATTGATCTCAGAGCTCAGCTACCAGTTCTGTAGGACAATCTGGGTATCATCACAAAAGCACAGAAATCAGAGATCGGTGAGCTAGAACCAGGTCATGTATTCAATTCACAGGCCAGTGCAGGCTAGCTTGGGGGAGGATGCGTGAGTATATGAACGAAGGCATGGTTAGAGAACGGAGGTATGATGAGGTGAATGGAAGAATTTATGTGTGGATGGGGAAAAGACTGGGTCTATTAATGGGTGCATCGCTAGATAGATGGAAGATAGCTGGCATAATGAATGGAAGGTTAGAGGGACGAATACACTGATGGGTGAGATGGATGCGTATAGTGGGTAATGGCTTCTGCACCCTTTCCTTTCCACAGTGCCTGTAGTAGAGCAAATGGTGCAAATGGCCACCCCCTGTGGGTGCCCAGCCAGCGTTCCAATTGTGGCAGACACCCTGGAAGATGCAAAGCTGATTCCACCTCTTATGAGTGGTTTTTTCCCCTCCCGACATTTCACTTGGCTGTTGCTCAGCTGGCATGCAGCAGAAACGCTACAACAAAGATGCAGAGAAAATCATCTATGCCTGTAAAAGGAAGAATGAGAGCACGGCAGAGACAGGCAGACTGATATAACGCAACGCTGTTCTGCAGAGGCGGTTAGCCTTTTGTATAGGATTTATTTTGTATAGTCTTTCATGCAAAGTGTATTCCTCCCAATCCTTCACAGCCTTAAATCATACCACTGTGTAATGACACTCTGTGCTTCTGTGGCGCCTTCTTTCTGAGCATCTCAAAGTGCCTTATAAATAATGAATCCCCCCCAGCCCTGCTGTGGGATAGGCAAGTACCAGCATCTCCAGTCCACATCTGGGGACGCTGAGGAAAAGGAAGGTGAAGCCACAGTTCCAAGGCCTCTTATTGAGTTTGTGGTCTAGTTGGGAAAGAGAAATCTGTGCTGATTGTCCTAGGCCTTTTCCCAGGCAGCATTCTTTCACTACTGCATTAGTTACAGACTTAAATGATGGCAGAGGGAGAGAGAACGAAACAGTCACAGGGCAGGTGAATTATTTTTAAAGTGGCTGGTACTGGTAATTAACCACTAACTACAGGCCTGATTCTGCATTCTGTACTCAGGGGGGTAAGTGCTACTTAGTTTTCTGGGGTTACAGGATATGACTCTGATGGAGTACTGGAGAACTGATACAGGCACTATGACAATTCTGGGGGTTAAGTGTGTAGAAAGATCCTCTCTTGTGCAGAAGACCAAATTATATAAAGTTTCTTGTATTTCCTCTGCCTCACCTAAACTTTTTGGTGTCATCAGGTCCTCCTTGACTTTATCCAGAAGTGAGTCACAGCTGCAGCATCTCAGAAGATACAACATACACGACTCTCACTTGGCCCAGGAGCAGGATTTTAGTCTCCATAGCCAGGTCTATAAACATGTTCTTGATGCCAGCTGGTTTCTTCCATCTGGACTGTGTGGTCTGAAAGGGAGAAATGGAGCTTGTTTCCTTTAAGAGCAGCACACCTGTTTATGCGCACTGCATTAAGGAACCTGGGCAAGGTGTTCAGAAGTGGCTAGTGATTTTGGGTGCCTGCTTGAGACACTGTAAAAGGACCTGATTTTTCTGAATGCGCTAAGCACACGCCCACTGGAACCCTGGCCCCTGTAAGTCACCTCAAGTTGAGCACCCAGTATCACCAATCACTTCCGAAAATCTTAGGGTCAGAAACTGTTGTAATTAATGAAGAAAGATACTTTGCACTTGGATCCTATAGCACTGTACCATAGCTGGCGAGGATCTTGTAGCTGAGGCAGTGGAGTGGAACTCAGATGAGCCAGGTTCAACTTTGCTGTGTGACCTGTAGCTTCAGAGTGTCTATTTCCCCTTTGTAAACTGGGAATGATACTTCTTTGCCACACAGGGGCACTGAGAGGATAACTCTGGAGACACCTGGGAGGTGCTCAGATACAAGGTCATTGGGGGCATAGAAGTTTTCTTGTTTTCTGGATGGGGAGGCTGAGACCTTGTCAACACTCCAGGTTATTTCGGTATAACTTAAACTGCTCACAGATGTGAATAATCCACCCCCCTGCACAGCATAAATAACACCGACATAAGCACCAGTGTGGACAGCACTATGTCAGTGGGAGAGCGGGGGCAGGCGTTATTAAGCCAATGGCAGAGCTCTCTCCCGTCAGCTTAGAGCATTTCCACCACAAGCGCTGCAGTGACACCACCGTAAGTGCTGTAGTGTAAATGTAGCCAGACACAAGGAAGCTAGTGAGCTGATGTGCAGAGGTGTCGAGCACGCTTGCCTCTGAAAATCAGGCCACACAGGACTTGCTACACATTCATGGTGGTGCTAGGAAAAGGAGTCAGCTCTCCCTCTTTTGACACTAGTTACAGCTAGCTGCTTAATTCCCATTGGTTTCAGTGGGAGTTTGGCACCTAATCTACTTAGCCACTTGTCACCTGTCTGCACCTTTAGGCACCTGAAGACCTTTGAAAATCAGCTGGTGTGAACTGTCACAGGCCCATTAAAGTCAAAGGTGAGGGGTGGCTAGTCCCTTGCCTTGCACCTTCCTCTGAGCCCCTACCATGGCTGGAGAAGTCCTGGCCCACCTGCTCAGCTGTGCCAGTCGGCCTGAGCACTGGCCCGAGTACTGGGCTGCCTCCCAGCTAAGCTGCCCCATCCCCAGGCCACCAGCTGGAGCAGGGCCCCCCAGTGACTTCAGGAGAGAGGGGGAATGAGGATGGAGCCTCAGGGTGGAGTATGGGCGGGGCCACAGGCCTGGGTTAGTGAAGGCTTAGCTTTCCCGGCCTATGGAACCTGCCGCCCATGGCAATAAACAACATCGAAAGATTTGCCCCATACTGTATCCAGTCTCGGGACTAGCCTCCATTCCTCTCCTCCCCACCACCAAGATTTTAAATGGGAAAAGAGCAAAATGACACCTGGTCCCAACATGCAACTCAGAAAGCCAGAGATTGGGGGAATTTTTTAAAAATCTGTTTTTATAGTAATGCTGGTTATTATATTAGACTAAATGGAAGGTGGGATGCTGAGGACTTTGTGGGGGTGTTGCTATCTATGTGGGTTTCCATTGAATGACTGGGCCTCCTTAACAGTCTAACTTAAAAAAGTCACAGACTGGCAGAAATGTGCAATAATAAAAGAAGTGTTTTGTTGCTGACCTGCACCTAGCGTGTGAACTGAGATCCTAAATTCCAAATTAAACTAGTCTACATGAAAGCATGATTCAGCCACAACCTTTTCACAGCCATCCTGTATCTCTGCCACATCTGCGCCAGGCCAGGTCCTCAGCTGAGGTAAATCAGCTTGTGTTCTGAACTGAGCTGTGTCAAGTTACTGCAGCCGACCCAGCTCAAATGATCTCTCTTTTCCCTCTTCTGTGCCTCTTAATTTCTTGTTCCCTCTGTTACCGACCTTATGACTAAATGCTGTAATTTTGTCACCATTCCATTTTTTAATTAGAGTTCAGCCTGAACTGCAGAGTTTGGATCCAGGAGTGGATTCCAGATCTGGACAATCCCAAAGCTCAGGCATGTTTGGATCCAGGGGGTTGAGTTGGATCCACATCTAGTTTTTATTCTTTTCTGTAATGTGCAGACCCTGGTGTTTCTGGACTTATAGTTTGCATGGAAAATACCATGCACAATAAAAGGGGCATTCTGAAAATCAGTGCAAATCATTGCCTTTATAATATTACCAGCTGAATCTCTTGCAAATATTTCAACCTATAAAGGGGTGTTCTTTGGACATATGCTGATCCCTGTGTCAGAGTATACGAACACAGGGCCATTTTCCATATGGGGAAGAGATTTGGTAAAATACCTTGTCATATTCAGTTGTTTATTTTATCCCTTTCACTCCAGTGATCATTCATGTATCCTCTCTCTCTCTCCCTCCCTCCCTCCCCCTGGTACTGAGAGTGTCGCAGCTCCAGGGAAGCCGTGATCAGTGGCCAAATGGCATTTCTGATGTCAGCCTGGCAAGCTACACAACCATGAAAGCCCAGAATCCCAACAGAATACTGCATAGAGAATGATACACAAGCACTGGTGGTAGAGCTCTTAACTAATTTAGTCCTAGATTTTCCAGAAGGTGGCATGTATTTTATGTGGCAAGGTGGACTGAAATTCTGCATCAAGGTTCCTGGGACCTCAAGTGCAAAATTCTATAGCAGCTTTAGATTAATTTAAAAATGGAGGATTTGACTGGATTAAACACTGCCACTCACGAGACTCGTTCTCTCTCAGTTCTGAGGAACCCCCATCAGTGCGACAGTTCTTCTCAGGGGTACACTCTGTCTCAGGGATTAAGCTGTAGACCCCTCCACCTCCTGGAACCACACCTCTCTGAACTTTCAGCACCCCCGCCTCTTGCCATGGGCTACCTCATGGAGTCCACTCACTCTGGACCCCTGGGGCCTCCATACTCAGAGGGAATAATGCAACCCTGATCTCTAGACTGGAGTGACTCTTAGCCAGCGTAAAACAGGAGGGTTTATTGAGCGTATGAACACAGCATAGGAAACTCTCAAGGCCTCAGGTCTAGCATCCCTCAGGACAGTACGTCTAGGTCTCTCCAGCCTCCAGGTGGGCTCTGGCTGCTCTCTCCTCCTATCCCAGAACCCCACCCCCTTCCAGATGGACATCTGATATCATGTCCCCCAAGTCCCACCTCTGTCCTTTGTCTTCTGTCCCAGGTAAACAGGCGGCCTGGGCCTCCTCTTAGTTTCTCTCTTCTCCCCACTCCTGGAGATTGGTCCTGCTTTGAGCAGGGGGTTGAGCTAGGTGACCCCCTGAGGTGCCTTCCAGCCCTGGTATTCTATGATTCTTTCATCTGTTCTTTGTTTCCCCTCTGGCTGGAACTGGCTGGTCAGATAACCAGGGTTCTCTCTCCATAGCGCATTGTCCTCCCATTGGCCAGAATTGGCTGTGACTCCCAAGCTGAGCCTCCGGGTCACTAGGTCACCAGTCACTGGGACATCCATTCTCCAGGCCATTCACTGGTCCACTGTAACAACAAACTCCCTCTTCACCACCTCATTAAATCAGTAACACACAGGGAAACTGAGTCCCACACCCTGTGCATGCAAACCATTGAAAACAACAAGAATACCCCCTGCTTCATCACAAACACCAATAAGTTTAGCCTTGAAATTAGATGATGGTTTCTAACCATCAGAGAAGTGAAGTTCGGGAACAGCCTTCCAAGGGGATCAGTGGGACAAAGACTGGCTTCAAGACTGAGCTTGGTAAGTTTATGGAGGGAATGGTATGATGGGACTGCCTACAGTAGCATGTTGCCAGTCTGTGACTGCTAGTAGCAAATATCTCCAACGGCTGGTGATGGGACACTAGTTGGGAAGAGCCCTGAGCTACTATAGAGAATTCTTTCTGAGGTATCTGCCTGCCAAGTCTTGCCCACATGCTCAGGGTCTAACTAATCAATATATTTGAGGTCAGGAAGGAATTTTCCCTAGGGTCAGATTGGCAGAGACCCTGGGGGGTTTTCACTTTCTTCTGCAGCATGATGTCCGGGTCACTTGCAGGTTTTAACTAGTGTAAATGCGGGATTCTCTGTAACTTGAAGTCTTTAAACCATGATTCAAAGACTTCAGTAACTCAGCTGGAGGTTAGGAGTTCATTACAGGGGTGGGTGGATGAGGTTCTGTGGCCTGCAATGTGCAGGAGGTCAGACTAGATGATCATAATGGTCCCCTCTGGCCCTAAAGTTTATGAGTCTATGAATAACAATCAGCGCAATATCTCCTGTGTTATTGATTTGGAGAATGTGGGACAAGCAAATTAGCTGGCTGTTTCTGTTAATAGGATCAGCCGTGAATAGTTAATGATGTTGACATTTAATGATCATTGTTAGATTTAAGAGTCGACACTCTGATGAGATGAACTGGACAGATCACACTTCTCAGAGCTATGGCTCCACACTCATGAAGACACCACTGCCGCTAGATGTGGTTCACATTGTAAATGGAAGCTGAGGTTCTGGAGCATAATTTGGCACCAAGGAGTGGTTTGTGGTCATGGGCCCTGACTACAGAGACTGAGCCAAGTGCGTTAGTTTTGAAGGAACTATTGGCCCAGGGCCTAATTCTAGTTTATACCAAGGCTTGAATATGCTTCTCTGGCAGCATAAAGGAGCCTTAAATGGGGTGGAAACTGCCTCCTGGGAATAGCCCCTGTGCAGGGAGCAACGCAGCCAGCACAGAGCTACCATAAGGGCTGCTGGTACGGGGTGGAGAGCACCTGTGACTGTAGGACGCTGTGCTACTGCTCTGTTTCCTAGGTCATATTTGAAGCCATGGGATGCGGCATATTTCTAAGGGCTTGTCCTCACTGAGGGGGGGGGAATTGACAGCAGATACGCAACCTTCAGCTACAGCTGAAGGTTGCGTATCTGCCGCCGACTTACTGCCTGTCCCCACGGCGGTGGCAGTCGGCAGTGCGCTCCCCCGTCGACTCCAGCTTGCGCTTCCCGGCAAGCTGGAGTTCCGGAGTCAACAGGGGAGCCGCGGGCAATTGATTTATCGCGTCTTAACGAGACGTGATAAATCGATCGCCAGAAGATCGATCCCAGACCAGCCTCGTGAAGACAAGCCCTTAGGCTACTCCGATGCTGGCTACTCCTGGATGGCACCAGAATACAGGAAACCCCAAAGTGGTTTAAAACCCTATTGCTGCCCTAAGTACAGAGCTGGGGGAACTGAGGTTGCTCCCCTCCCCCCGAGCCTTTTTGAGCAGGATGTGCTGAAGAAAAAGTGTAGATATGCTGGCTATTGGAGAGCTCCCAGCTATGCCAGACCCAGCCTCTACCTGACAAAATGACGGTAAGGAATGGATGTCAGGGGAAATACTAGCTACCGCAGTCCTAGTCTATGCCAGCAGGAGGTGCTCTAGTTACCCCAAAGATAGACTTTCCTAGCCAGAGCTGCTCTAGCAAATGGAGCACGTGCATTGGCTGTGGGGTCGTTCATAGCCTTTTCCTATCCAGGAGGTATCTCAGTAAAAATAGAAACCTAATAAGCAAGATAAGGAGACGGTTTATAACAGCGTTTGTGAACTTTACAGCCAGAGTTTTCAGACCACACAGGGAGAGGTTCCACTCTCCAAAACCCTGGAGATTTAAAAAAAAATATTTTTATATTTAAAAAGAAAAAAAGCGTTTCCAAGAATTAAATAACACAAAAGTGTATGAAATATGATGTAGGAATGTTCCCATTGCTCTCACATCTGAAGTTAATTTGGGATAGGCACTGAATGGCTTTTTAAAGAGTGGATAAACATTGGCATCAAAAGTCTAAATAAAGCTAGCAGACAAAGCGATCGTTCAAAGGGAATTGTCTGTAGGATATTAGCAGTGCAGTTTTTAACGGGTTGCATGGATGACCATTTGAAGATACAATAAGATCTTTGCTGACTAGCTCGGGGCGCGTTCTCTGCTCTTTCGCTTACATGATCTCAAGTTAAAGGGATGCTTTGAAAGGGTTTTACATTCTGAGTTAATGCTGGGCCAAACCCCTTTGTTTATCCAAATAAAGGTCACCTCTTAGAATGAGAGGACAGCTCATAACAACGGTGCCAGTTGGGTGTGTCGTGGTGGCTGGTTATCATGTTAACTATCATGGTTTCACAGTCACCTTGTTTTCCTCCTTGTCTGTTTTCTGTCTCTTGTTGTGTTAATCTGGGGGACAGGGACCATCTTTTCATCATGTGTGTACAGTGCCTAGTGCAACGACCCCTGTTTGGGGCCTGTATGCCTTACTGCAATGCAAATACATATTTATAATTAGGGCTGTAAATACCATTTAAAAAGTTAACCATTTTAAAACTATTTAAAATATGTCATTCAAAGGGTTAACCGGTTAAGTGGCTGGGGCCAATTCTGCAGGCTGGCGCAGCTGAGGCGGGGGCTGGTCCAGCTGGGGCCGCTCCAGCCGGGTGACACGGCTGAGCCTGCTCTGACTGGGTGGCACTGCTCTAGCCAGGTTGCGTGGCTGGTTCTACCCTGGCCAGGTGGCGCTGCTTACGCTGGAATGGGGCTGCTGGGGCCAGCTGGCTGTCTGGCCAGGGGTTAACAGTTAAGGTGGGTTAACTGGTAAGACTAATGCTTGCTGGTTAACGGGTAAACTGGTTAACCTTTTACATCCCTAATAACAATAGCTCAGTCAGTGCTTTGGAGGGGGTGTCGCACAGGTCTTGATCATTCGTGGTTATTGGAGATCTCATGTTAACCTTGGTGTCCTGGCCAAATTCCAATCCAGGTACAGGAACTACATTATTATGATCTAAATTTCCCTATTGCTTTAATTGGATCAAGTATTGTCCCTCGCTTCCTGTCCTAAGATGTTTTGCAGTGTTCTTGGCATAATACACTGTGTATGACTCCTCCTCTCATGGGTGAGGATTGGAGTATAGCATCCTACTACCAGTTTCATCTAAGAGCAGCTACTTCTTTAGCTTGAATGACAGAGCTCTGTTCTGTGGTGCTGAAGCTCCTGGATTCATAGATTCATAAACTTTGAGGCCAGAAGGGACCATCATGATAATCTAGTCCAGGGGTAGGCAACCTATGGCACGCATGCCGAAAACGGCACACAAGATGATCTTCCGTGGCACTCACACCACCCAGGTCCTGGCCAGTGGTCCTGGGGGCTCTGCATTTTAATTTAATTTTAAATGAAGCTTCTTAAATATTTTAAAAACCTTATTTACTTTATATACAGCAATAGTTTAATTATATATTATAGACTTATAGAAAGAGGCCTTCTAAAAACATTAAAATGTATTACTGGCACGCGCAACCTTAAATTACAGTGAATAAACGAAGACTCGGCACACCACTTCTGAAAGGTTGCCGACCCCATATCTAGTCTGACCCTGAGAACATTGCAGGCCACAGCCCTCATCCACCCACTCCTGTAGTAAGCCCATAACCTCTGTCTGAGTTACCAAAGTCCTCAAATCTTGGTTTAAAGACTTCAAGTTACAGCTAATCCACAGTAGGGCTCAAATCCTACTGACACATTGTGCAAGAATTGTTAAATTGCTACTGTTAGAAAGGGTGCCATACCCTAACCATTTTTGTGTCGGATGAAATGATTTGATCTTGATATGTATAGATTTTATTTTCAATTGTGCAGAGCACGTTGAGGTTTATGAAAGGGATGTAAATCAGTCAGTGACAGCCCTCATTTACTCCTTGGCCTTTCTGCTCAAATTGCGAGCCAAGGTATCATGTAATGATAATTCTTGTGATGTTCACATGGAAATGAGTTGAGGAGCTCCAGCTAATTTCCCCTAGAGCAACATGCAGCCACCAGACTTTCAGAAACGAACCTGGTTTGCTAATAATGATTCCATAGCAGCCAGCAAAGGGAGCCAAGAACACAATTTTTTTGTTTTTATGTGAGTCCTACACAAATAGGGGGATTTGTTTGAGACATGATTAAGTATGTTTATGAGCTTCTTGTTGGGAGAGGGGTGGATCCCTTTATTATTTTCTCTTTCAAAAATAGAAATAAAAATTTAAGGTTAAATATTGAACTCACCCATCCCTCTGATGCGTAGACACTGACCTTCAGGCAGAGAACAAAGATGCACCTGAGGCCATTGGTTCAGCCCCTCTTACAACTAAATAGTGAATTCCTTGGTCAGGGAATCTCCATTAGAGGGCAGCTGTGTTCTGTCCACAGTGGTAAAGCAGAGGAAGTGACCTGCAGTTTCATCCAGGGAAGAGTAATAAGGCTGACACTGAGGGCCTGATTTTCCAAAAAGTTCAGTAAAGATTTGAGTGCTGAGATCTTCTGAGAATCCAGCCCCCAAGAATCACAGTGGGAGCTGCTGAGTGCTGGGTGCTCTTCCTATGTTGGTGGCTCAATGGAAGCTGAGCTCTTGTGAGTGCCTGGCCCCGTGTTATTAGCAAGGCAGATGAAGAAATGACAGCACAAGGCCCACATATACTCAGTATACGTAATACTGTGTCAGCCAGGGAGGATGGTCTACATGACATCTTCAGGGCCCTGACAGCCCTATGATTCTATACTGCTAGGGAACCAATTACTGGAGCAAAGGAGACTGTCTGTCTTTTTAATAGGTTCAAGAACAGCAGCCGTGTTAGTCTGTATCCGTAAAGAAAGCCAGGAATACTTGTAGCACCTTAGAGACTAACTAGTTTATTTCAGCATAAGCTTTCGTGGGCTATAGCTCATTTCATCGGATGCAATTTTTAATTAACTAATTTTTAATTAATCTCAGAATGTTTGATGGTCTCCACAAAAAGGACTTTCCACTAGCCACACAGCTTTACTTATAATGGTAGCATACGAATAGGAATAGGGTTTACAGCTCCTTGTCATACTGAGCTCATCCCATCAGCTTTGCAGGGCAAAAGACGCCCCCACTTAATGTAGGAGGCTTATTGTATCACTCACATATAAGGAGAGCAGGTTCCTGGAGACTGACTCTTGCTCTCTTTTTAACTAGACCTGAAGATACTGGCCATGATTCTGGAGTAGTGGTTGGATCAGCTCAGTACACTTCATTAATATCCTGTTGACAGGCTCATAATAGAGATGGAAAAGACAGACTCTATCATCAAGTCTATACCATGATTAGTCTTCCCTGAGAGAGAATGTATCCAATATTAAATTGATACATGGTTAGCGTTTAATCCTACTTGGAGGTTGTGATGGGATATATAAACCCCTTGCTGGACAGGAGAGGATTAAGGAGCAACTCTGGGCTTAGGAGGCCCCGCCCCTCTGCCTGTGCCAAGCATGCTCGGTTTGGAGGCAGGGTTTAAAAAGCAACCAGACACCTCAGTCATAGGCCTGGTGGGCTAGGGAGAAGGACGTGCTCTCGGAGCTCCAGGGAAGGATGTGGTCCAAGCCTGCACCATACCAAGGAGTGGGGAGCCACAACACCCAGAGACAGACCAGGGCTGGAAGCCTGGAAGGAAGCACTGCCCAGGGACAGACAGTGACCAGCAGGGATGCTGGATTAGGTAGGAAGTGGCCCAGGGAAGCTGACATGAGGCTTATTGTAACCATGGTACCAGGAGGAGCCACACTGACAAAGCTTAGTCAGGGCAAACTGCAAAGAATGGAGCAGACGATCCCCCAAACTGGTGGTCCTTTTTATAATTACACTTACTGAGCGAATAAAAAATAAGCTTTTATAATACCTAACTGGGTACTAAGAAGCCCCAAAATACAGTTTCCCTTAAGCAATCCAGCCCTGGGTCCCCCAACCAGACAGTCAAGTCAAATGTGGTGCAAATTACTGAAAATCTTTTTCACCATATGTAAAGTTATACCAATCCTAAGAGATTGGACACATTACCCACCAGGTCAATGAATATTTCAGAGCTTATCCAAATGAACACTTACAGCCAATTCTTATTAACTAATCTAAGATTTATTAACAAAGAAAGAGAGAGAACATTGTGATTAAATGTCAATATACATACAGAGGTAGCAAAGTCCTGTGGCACCTTAAAGACTAACTATAAAGTTTTGAAGCATAAGCTTTCGTGGGCTAATACCTTGCATCCGACGAAGTGGGTATTAGCCCACGAAAGCTTATGCTTCAAAACTTTATAGTTAGTCTTTAAGGTGCCACAGGACTTTGCTACCTCTGCTATTCCAGACTAACACGGCTACCTCTCTGATTCTTGACATTATACATACGGACATGAATAAAGTTCCTAGGCCAGTTTCATAGATGGTGAGGTGCTCATTTGTAGAAAGTTCTTTCAGAATCAGTTCCATAGGTTATAATCAGACTTGAGCGAACTACAGCTGGTGGGACACATCTGGCCCGAGAGACTGTCCTGCCCGGCCCTTGAGCTCATGGCTGGGGAAGCGAGTCCCCATCCCCTCCCCCACAGCCTCTGCTTGCTGGGTTGCCAGGGCTCTGGGCAGCTTGGCTGTGAGAGCTGCCAGGTGTAGTGTATTAAATTGCTCCCCATAGGAATGTGCTACTTACGGAGCACAAAGACTGGCAACTGTAAGTAGTATACTGTAAGTAGCCCATTCCTACAGGGAGCAATTTAATACCCTACACCCAAGTAGGGAAGGCTATACCTCCCAAAACAGCCTGGCCCACGCTCCCTATCTTCCCCCTCCCACTTCCCACCCTCTGACTGTCCCCACCCCCAGAACTCCCGACCCATAGAACCCCCCTTGCTCCTTGTCCCCTGATTGCCCACTCCCAGGATGCCCCACCCTTAACCCCCGCCGGGACCCCACCTGCTCCCTGTCCCCTGACTTCCCTGACCCCTATCCAGACCCCTGCCCTCTGACAGGCCTTCCAAAACTCCCATGCATATCCAACCCGCCCCTGTTCCCTGTCCCCTGACTGCACCCCCCCTGAACCTCCACCCCATCCAACTGCCCCCTGCTCCCTATCCCCTAACTGCTCCCTGGGACCCACTGCCCCTTATCCAGCCCCCCCCCCCCCCCGCCCCCTTACCATGCCACTCCGACCACCAGTACTGTCAGCGCTAAGTAGCACATTCCTATGGGAAGCAATTTAATACAGTACACCTGCAGTGTATTCCTATGGGGAGCAATTTAATACACTACACTCAGCCCTTCATACTGTTTTGGAACCCTGATGTGGCCCTCAGGACAAAAAGTTTGCCCATTCCTGTTATAATCTAATAAGCAATCCATGTATAGAGTTTGTTCAAATCCTTCCATAAGAATTTTAAGGGACAGTCCAGGGCACCTGGAGACCTCTGTCTTGCAACTTAACCTTCCCCTGATGAAACTTAAGCAGATCTGAGATGACAGGATCAGGCCCTAGAGTTCCTTTCTCGATCTCTGGCAGGTCATGCTAGCCTCTTGACAGCAGATAACCGAACAGGGGTTTTCCTGGATGAAGAATAGGCAGCGTATATCATTGTTTTGAAGTTAAACTTCTATTTTTGATGTATACACAGATAAACTAATAGTATTAATTAGCACAAGGCAATTATGTATTCAAAGTTTCCCAGGTAGTTTACTACAAACTTTAAAGAGAAATAAAGACAATGATATTATTGCACCACATGTTTCATCTAAATATTAATATTCTCTTTTGACCTCTGAATCAGTAGCATATAGTAACAGACAGGAATAGAAGTTTATCATCTGCTGGCTAATGAGATCCTAATAGCAATAGGTAAACACAGACAAATACAATTACTATTTACTTCTAACTCTCTAACAATACAGAACGCATTCCTTTAACATGGTTTCGATAACTATCCACAAGAAATGGCCCTGTTTACCATTTCAGTACTTCCCTAATATGTTCTTAAAGGCTGATCCGTAGGTTACATAGCCTGCTGGTTACTTAACCCTCACTGGCTCTGTGTCTCACTGACGTAAGACAGCACTGGATGAGTGAGGCCAAACCATCCTTCCAGGGCCCAGGTGCTCCTATCCACAGGTGGATTAGGGATTTATGGGGCCCTGAGCCAGAACAAGTGGGAGACCCTCCCCACGCTTTCTGTCTGCAGCCCCCACACACTCTTCCTGGTGTGCCTCCCAGGGAAATGGGGTTGGGGCATGGGGGCTTGCCTTCGTCTGTCCACCAGGTGCTCCTGCTGGGGGTTGGGGTCAGGATGCGGGGGCTTTCCCTGCTCCCTGGCAGGAATACCAGGAGGATGGGTGGGTGGAGAGGCTTGGGGTGTGGGGATGCCCATTTTTCTGAGGGACCCCCAATTGGCTGGGGCCCCAGGGCATGGGTCCAGTGGCTAATCCACCACTGCCCCTACCCCATGAAACAACTTTTGTCCCCAGTAGACAAGGTTGCAGTCAGGAACTGTATCCATTAAGTAGGGTTGCTGCAGGGAACTGTGCCAGTCAGGTTAAACTTCCACTCAAGAAGTGCACCCATTAGGCAAGGCTGTCATCGGGGAGACACTTACATAGATCATAGAATCATAGAAGATTAGGGTTGGAAGAGACCTCAGAAGGTCATCTAGTCCAACCACCTGCTCAAAGCAGGACCAATCCCCAACTAAATCATCCCAGCCAGACTTTGCCAAGCTGGGCCTTAAAAACCTCTAAGGATGGAGATTCCACCACCAAGGGGTACTGGGCTTGTTTAGTCTACAGAAGAGAAGACTGAGGGGAGATTTGATAGCTGTTTTCAACTACCTGAAAGGGAGTTCCAAAGAGGATGGATTTAGATTGTTCTCTGTGGTAGAGAATGACAGAACAAGGAGTAATCGTCTTAAGTTGCAGAGGGGGACATTTAGGTTAGATATTAGGAAAAACTTTTTCACTAGGAGGGTGGTGAAACATTGGAATGAGTTACCTAGGGAGGTGGTGGAATCTCCTTTCTTAGAGGTTTTTAAGGTCAGGCTACACAAAGCCCTGGCTGGGATGATTTAGTTGGGGATTGGTCCTACTTTGAGCATGGGGTTGGACTAAATGACCTCCTGAGGTCCCTTCAAACCCTGATGTTCTATGATCCAAAGCATTCCAGTGCTTCACCACCATCTTAGTGAAATAGTTTTTTCCTAATATCCAGCCTAAACCTCCCCTAGTGCAACTTGAGACCATTACTCCTTGTTCTGTCATCTGCCACCACTGAAAACAGATGAGTTCATCCTCTTTGGAACCCTCCTTAAGGTAGTTGAAGGCTGCCATCAAATCCTCCTTCACTCTTCTCTTCTGCAGACTAAACAAGCCTGGTTCCCTCAGTCTCTCCTCATAAGTCATGTGCCCCAGCCCCCTGCTCATTTTCGATGCCCTTGGCTGGACTATCTCCGATTTGTCCACATCCCTTCTTTAGTGGGGGACCAAAACGTGACAGAATACTCTAGGTGTGGACTCAACAGTGCTGAATAGAGGGGAATAATCACTTCCCTCAATCTGCTGGCAATGCTCCTACTAATGCAGCCCAATATGCCGGTAGCCTTCTTGGCAACAAGTGCACACTGTTGACTCATATCTAGTTTCTCACCTACTTTAATCCCCAGGTCCTTTTCTGCAAATTGCCATTCAGCCAGTCAGTCCCCAGCCTGAAGCAGTGCATGGGATTCTTCTTTTCTAAGTGCAGGACTCTGCATTTGTCATTGTTGAACCTCATCAGATTTCTTTTGGCCCAATCCTCCAATTTGTCTAGGTCTGGACCTTATCTCTACCCTCCAGCATATCTACCTTTCCCCCAGCTTAATGTCATCCGAAAGCTTGCTCAGAGTGCAATCCATCCCACCATCCAGATCCTTAATGAAGATGTTGAATAAAACCAGTTCCACGACCGACCCCTGCGGCACTCCGCTTGATACCGGCTGCCAACTAGATATTGAGCCATTGATTACTATCTGTCGAGCCTGACCATCTAGCCAGGTTTCTATCCATCTTATAGTCCATTCATTCAATCCATACTTTTTTAACTTGTTGGCAAGAATACGGTGGGAGACTGTATCAAAATCATTGCTAAAGTCAAGATATATCATGTCCTCCACTTTCCCCATATCTACAAAGCCAGTTATCTCATCATAGAAGGCAATCAGGTTAGTCAGCCATGACTTGCCCTTGGTGAATTCATATTGACTGTTCCTGATAACCTTCCTCTCCTCCAAGTGCTTCAAAATGGTTTCCTTGAGGATCTGCTCTATGATTTTTCCAGGGACTGAGGTGAGGCGGACTGGTCTGTAGTTCCCCAGTTTCTCCTTCTTCCCTTTTTTAAAGATTTGCACTATGTTTGTCTTTATCCAATTGTCTGTGACCTCCCCCAATCGCCATGAGTTTTCAAAGGTAATGGCCAATGACTCTGCAGTCACATCAGCCAACTCCCTCAGTACCGTTGGATGCATTAGATCTGGACCCAGGGACTTGTGCATGTCCAGATTTTCTAAATAGTCCTTAAATTGGTCTTTCACCAATGAGGGCTGCTCACCTTCTCCCCATACTGTGTTGTGCACGACAGCAGTGTGAGAGCTGAGCTTGTCTGGGAAGGCCGAGGCCAAAAAAAGCATTGAGTACTTCAGCTTTTTCCACATCATCTGTCACTATGTTGCTTTCCCCATTCAGTAAGAGTCCCACACTTTCCCTGACCTTCTTCTTATTGTTAACATATCCGTAGAAACCCTTCTTGTTACCCTTCACAACTCTTGCTAGCTGCAACTCCAGTTGTGTCTTGCCCTTCTTATTTACACCCCTGCATACTCGAGCAATATTTTTATACTCCTCTCTAGTCATCTGACCAAGTTTCCACTTCTTGTAAGCTTCGTTTTGTGTTTAAGCTCACAGAAGATTTCACTGTTAAGCCAAGCTGGTTGCCTGCCATATTTGCTATTCTTTCTGCACTTCAGGATGGTTTGTTTCAGTGCCCTCAATAATGCGAGGGAACTACAGACTGGTCAGCCTCATTTCAGCCCCTGGCAAAATCATGGATCAGGTCATCAAGAATACATTTTGAAGCACTTGGGGGAGAGGAAGGTGATCAGAAACAGTCAACATGGATTCACCAAGGGCAAGTCATGGCTGACCAGCCTGATTGCCTTCTATGATGAGATAAGTGGCTCTGTGGATATGGGGAAAACTGGATGTGATATATCTTGACTTTAGCAAAGCTTTTGAGATACTGTCTCCCACAGTATTCTTGCCATAAGTTCCCTGAGGGAGTGAAAGCCTGCTTTTCTGAAGTCCAGGATCTTTATTCTGCTGCTCTCCTTTCTTTCTTGTGATCAATGGGAGTTTTGCCACTTCTATAGAATCACAGAATATCAGGGTTGAAAGGGACCTCAGGAGGTCATCTAGTCCAACCCCCTACTTAAAGCAGGACTAACCCCAACTAAATCATCCGAGCCAGGGCTTTGTCAAGCTTGACCTTAAAAATCTCTAAGGAAGTAGATTCTACCATGTAAGGGTAGGTAGCTGGGGCTCCGCCCCTTCCTACGCTACCGCGCGGCCCCTGAGGGGAATTAGCGGGGGCCGCAGGGTCCAAGTCAGGGGCTCAGACCCTCAGGCCGGGCTGAGCACTGTTCAATAGTTAGGGGCTCAGACCCTCAGGCAGGGCTGAGCACTGTTCAATAGTTAGGGGCTCAGACCCTCAGACAGGGCTGAGCACTGTTCAATAGTTAGGGGCTCAGACCCTCAGACAGGGCTGAGCGCTAGTCCAATGAGTCTGGGCCCTGAGTCAGGGCGAACAACAACGAGTATGACGGGTCAGGGGGGTTCAGGCCCTTACGCAGGGGCTGAACAATAGTTCGGGAACCGGTAGACCAGGTATCGGTGAGGGGGGAGACTGCCACCCATCAGTGGGGTGGCAGGGGGGGCGCAGGCCCACCCACTTCCACTGCGCCCCAGCCCGGGGCCCTAACAGCGGACAAGGCTCGCTGCAGTCAGTGGGGATCCTGACCGCAACACACTGACATTGGCTCGGGGCCTTCCCCCGGGCTGCTTCCTGACTCCCCCTCCCATGGTACCTGGGCTGTGTCTGGGTCCTCTGAAGGCCCCAGGTTCATCGGCTCCTCAGGGTCACTATCGGGCGGCAGGTCTGGCAAGTCCTCCTCCGGGTAGCAGGCGGGGTCTGTTGGCGGCTCCTCTGGGTAGTAGGCAAGCGGCGGGCTCGGCGGCTCCTCCGGGTAGCAGGCGGCCGGCCGGTCCAGCGGTTCCTCCGGGTAGTGGGCGAGCGGTAGCCTCGGCAGCTCCTCTGGGTAGCAGGCGGACGGCAGTCTCGGCAGTTCCTCCCAGTAGCGGGCGGGTGGCTGGCTCGACGGCTCTCGGGCCGGAGCCAGCCCCGGAGCGTCTGGTCTCTCCGGTGTCTGCCACCCAAGTGAGCTCTGAGGCAGGGCTTTTCTACTTCCGGGTCGGCCCCTGACCTTCCGGGGGCGGGGCTTAACAGGGCCTGGCTCCGCCCCTTCTGGCTCTTGCCAGGGGTTATTTCCCTCCCGGCCAGCAGGGGTCCCTACCACCCCTTTACATACCACCTCTCTAGGTAACTCATTCCAGTGCTTCATCACCCTCCTAGTGAAAAAGTTTTTCCTAATATCCAACCTAAACCTCTCCCACTGCAACTTGAGATCATTACTCCTTGTTCTGTCATCTGGTACCACTGAGAACAGTCTAGATCCATCCTCTTTGTAACCCCCTTTCAGGTAATTGAAAGCAGCTATCAAATCTCCCCTAAGTCTTCTCTTCTATAGACTAAACAATACCAGTTATCTCAGCCCCTCCTCATAAGTCATGTGCTCAAGGCCCCTAATCATTTTTATTGCCCCCTTCTGGACTCTTTCCAATTTTTCCACATCCTTCTTGTAGTGTGGGCCCCCAAACTGGACACAGTACTCCAGATGAGGCCTCATCATTGTCGAATAGAGTGGAACAGTCACGTGCCTCTATCTGCTGGCAATGCCCCTACTTATACAGCCCAAAATGCCATTAGCCTTCTTGGCAACAAGGGCACACTGTTGACTCATTTCCAGCTTCTCATTCTTTGTAACCCCTAGGTCCTTTTCTGCAGAACTGCTTCCTAGCCATTCGGTCCCTAGTCTATAGCAGTGCATGGGATTCTTCCGTCCTAAGTGCAGACTCTGCACTTGTGCTTGTTGAACCTTATCAGATTTCTTTTGGCCCAATCCTCTGATTTGTCTCGGTCCCTGTGTATCCTATCCTTACCCTTCGTGTATCTACCACTCCTCCCTGTTTAGTGTCATGTGCAAACTGGCTGAGGGTGCAGTACAAGCCATCCTCCAGATCATTGATAAAGATATTGAATAAAACCGGCCCCAGGACCAACCCTTGGGGCACTCTGCTTGATACAGATTGACAACTAGACATGGAGCCATTGATCACTACCTGATTAGCTTAACCATCTAACCAGCTTTCTATCCACCTTATAGTCCATTCATTCAATCCATACTTTTTTAATTTGTTGGCAAGAATACTGTGGGAGACTATATAAGAATCTTTGCTAAAGTCAAGATATATCATGTCCTCCACTTTCCCCATATCTACAGAGCTAGTTATCTCATCCTAGAAGACAATTAGGTTAGTCAGGCATGACTTGCCCTTGGTGAATCATGCTAACTGTTCCTGATAACTTTCCTCTCCTCTAAGAGCTTCAGAATTGATTCCTTGAGGACCTGCTCCATGATTTTCCCAGGGACTGAGGTGAGGCTGACTGGCCTGTAGTTCCCCGGATCCTCCTTCTTCCCTTTTTTAAAGATGGGAACTACATTAGCCTTTTTTCACCTGGGACCTCCCCCAATCGCAATGAGTTTTCAAAGGTAATGGCCAATGGCTTTGAAATCACATCTGCCAAGTCCTTTAGCACCCTCGGATGCAGCGCATCCGGCCCCATGGACTTGTGCTCATCCTGCTTTTCTAGATAGTCCTGAACCACTTCTTTCTACACAGAGGGCTGCTGGTCACCTCGTTCCCATGCTGTGCTGTCCAGTGCAGTAGTCTGAGAGCTGACCTTGTTTGTGAAGACAGAGGCAAAAAAAGTACATTTGCTTTTTTCACATCTTCTGTCACTAGATTGCCTCCCTCATTCAGTAAGGGGCCCACACTTTCCTTGACTTTCTTCTTGTTGTTAACATACCTGAAGAAACCGTTCTTGTTACACTTACCATCCCTTGCTAGCTGCAACTCCAAGTGTGATTTAGCCTTCCTGATTTCACTCCTGCATGCCTGACCAGGGCCAGCGACAGGGGGGTACTACGGGTACAGCTGTACCGGGCCCCCCGACTTTAGGGGGGCCCCAGTACACCGCTGTACCCATTGTGTCCCCCCTTGTCGCCAGACCTGGAGAGCGGGGAAGGGGCGGGGAGGCGGCGCGGCTCTCCCCCGGACAAGCACGCCTGGCCCTGGCAGGAGCAGAGAGCCCGGCCGGGGGCAGCAGCGCTGTCCGGGGGAGGGGGGGGGGGGGAGAAAGGGCAGCTCACGCTGCTCTCACTGCCGCCAGCTGTCAGCTGGCCGGGGGGTGGGGGGGGGAGCGCTGGCTGGGCTGGGGGGGGAGCACTTGCTGGGCTGGGGGGGGCTGGCTGGGCTGGGGGGGGCCCCATCCGCTGTCGGCTGGGCTGGGGGGACCCCCATCTGCTGTCGGCTGGGCTGGGGGGGGAGCCCGGCTGGGCTGGGGGGGCCCCCAAACTATCGGAGTAGGGGGCCCCCAAATTTCCGTCGCCAGCCCTGTGCTTGACCAATATTTTTATCCTCCCTGGTCATTTGTCCAATCTTCCACTTCTAGTAAGCTTCTTTTTTGCATTTTAGATCAGCAAGGATTTCATTGTTAAGCCAAGCTGGTCGCCTGCCATATTTACTATTCTTTCTACACATCGGGATGGTTTGTTCCTGCAACCTCAATAAGGATTCTTTAAACTAAAGCCATCTCTCCTGGACTCCTTTCCCCTTCATGTTATTCTCCCAGGGGATCTAGCCCATCAGTTCCCTGACGGAGTCAAAATCTGCTTTTCTGAAGTCCAGGGTCTGTATTCTGCTGCTCTCCAGTCTTCCCTGTATCAGGATCCTGAACTTAACCATCTCATGGTCACTGCCTCCCAGGTTCCCATCCCCTTTTGCTTCCCCTACTATTTCTTCCCGGTTTGTGAGCAACAGGTCAAGAGGAGCTTTGCCCCTAGTTGGTTCCTCCAGCACTTGCACCAGGAAATTTTCCTCTACATTTTCCAAAAACGTCCTGGATTGTCTGTGCACCACTGTATTGCTCTCCTAGTACATACCGTATTAGGGTGATTGAAGTCTCCCATGAAAACCACGGCTTGTGATCTAGTAATTTCTCTTAGTTGCTGAAGAAAGCCTAATCCATCTCATCCCCGTGGTCTATAGCAGACTCCCACCACGACATCAGCCTTGTTGCTCACACTTCTAAACTTAATCCAGAGACTTTCGTTTTTTTCTGCAGTTTCATACTGGAGCTCTGTGCAGTCATACTGCTCTCTTACATACAATGCAACTCCCCCACCCTTTCTGCCCAGCCTGTCCTTCCTGAACAGTTTATATCCAGCCATGACAGTGCTCCAGTCATGTGAGTTATCCCACCAAGTCTCTGTTATTCCAATCACATCATAGTTCATTGACTGTGCCAGGACTTCCAGTTCTCCCTGCTTGTTTCTCAGGCTTCTTGCCTTTGTGTATAGGCACTTAAGATAACTTGCTGATTGTCCTGCTTGCTCAGTATGAGACAGGAGTCCTCCCCTCTTGCACTCTCCTGTTTGTGCTACCTCCCGGTATCCCATTTTGCCACTTATCTCATGGCTTTGGTCTCCTTCCCCTGGTGTACCTAGTTTAAAGTCCTCCTCACTAGGTTAGCCATCCTGCTTGAAAAGATGCTCTTCCCTCTCTTCGTTAGGTGGAGCCCATGTGGCATGTTAGGGCTTCAAAATAGAGATTTGCATATATCTACACTTATCATCCATCCATCCATTCATCCATCCATCCTCCCCCACATCAAGGAGCCTTAGTCATGAATAAGGACCCATTGTGCTAGGTTCTGTACCAACATGTATGTGTGTACATATTTTTTTTTGTAACTTAGAGGTTGTGTCTGCACTGCCTCCCAGGGTCTCAATTACATTGTTAAGAAAGTCACATGACAGATGTCCTAGCAATCTGGCACACCAGGAAACACTGGCCTTGATACCACTTGTGTAAATGATTATGAGAAAAGTCAGAGGTTAAATGCAGCACATGTGTGGCATCAATTAACAGAATTTGAAGGTCTCTAGTGGAGTTTTGGTTCAAATCTCTTGTGGCAGGGTTTGTTTTCTTAACCCCTTGGATGCTATCTGCTTAGCGAGGCTTGGAGTTGGTTCCACATGGCCCCTTGAGATTAACAAACGGGAACTGAGACATGCTAATGCCAAAGGTTGGGCTCAGTTTCAAAGAGCTGCACATCTCCTGCTTCCTCAAGCAGGGACATCCATATTTTACTAAGGGGGGGGGGGGAGGGATAGCTCAGTGGCTTGAGCATTGGCCTGCTAAACCCAGGGTTGGGAGTTTGATCTTTGAGGGGGTCATCTAGGGATATGGGGCAAAAATAGGGATTGGTCCTGCTTTGAGCAGGGGGTTGGACTAGATGATCTCCTGAGGTCCCTTCCAACCCTGATATTCTATGAAAGTTCAGTGCTGGTTCCTGCATTAGGACTGATGTCTTCCATTGCACGGAGGGGATGCTGCGTTGGGACTGAAATTCTCTGTCCACCAGCCAGGCACAACTGGGATGGAGTAGTGCGAGTTTCTCTCCATATCATCTCCTGCCAGTGGGCTTTCACCCTGACTTGAAAACATTTCCAACAATGAAAGATGTGTTCTCTGTCACGTCCTGCCATCCTGGGGCCTACTGTTGAGACTGCCCTTTCGCATCCATCATGCTGGTAGGTTTTTTTTTAATGTGGATGCTTCTCTGCAAGTAACTGGTCTGAGGGGCTCCCGGTACCCCCGCCCAAATTTATTACACACAAGGAACCTTCAGGCCAGTAAACTGTAATGACTTTGGATCCCTCTTTGCAAGAGGAGGAAGAATGGTCTTGTGGTTAAGGCAAGTAGCCTATATCTCAGAAAATTTGGGTTCAGTTGTAGTCTCTGCCATAGTCTCACTAGGCCTCCCGTCTGCAAAATAGGGATAATATTTTCCTTCCTCATAGGGGTGTAGGGAAGATCAATTCATTGATACAGGTGAGGTGCTCAGATACTATAGAGAGGCTACATAGGAGCTTTGAGAGATACAGTTGAAAGAACACTTGTGACCTTGATTCACTGCCAGTCCTCTGAGTCATTCCATCCCAAACAGCAATGTGCATCCGCTCTCTCTCAGTGCAGCTGAATATAGAGCAGGTCCCAGGCAGAGTTCTCCTGCCAGCGCTTGGGAAGCAGGAGAGGGGGTGTTATTTACAGAAGCAGTGTCACAATGTGGCCAACTCTTGGTTTTTGACTCTGCAGGGAATGTCATTCCACTGGGGGACTTGGTGCTCCCCAGGAGGAGAATCCAGCGGGGAGAGAGATGCTCAGCAGTTTGGGTTACAGTGCTGCCACAGCTCCTGGAGTCATGGTATTTCATGAGGCAATCATCTTTCATTACAAAAAACAAAACAAAAGGAAGTTTCTAGCACTCATGATTGCGGAGAACAGCATGAAAATGTGACCTAAAGACTCAGAAACCAGAAAACAAAAAAATATGACCCAATATTTTTAATTTAATAATTTGTAAACCAATCTCATGATTTTTAGGAGCCGGAGTCATGTTTTGAGGGAGCGCTTGAGGGTGACAATACTGGGTTTAAGTTAAGGATAGGCATGAATACTTGCCCACGTTCTGTGGCACTGTGTAGAGACCATTCACTCAAACACTCCGGTCCATCAGAATGTCAAGCCGGGGCCCAAAAGGACATTATACATCTGTGACTTGAATGGCAAGAGTTGGTGGAAGTGTGCGTGGGTACGCATGTGGATTCACATATTTTTGTGCGTTCGTCTCTGGTACAGCTATTACACAATGCGTTTTCACAGAACATTTTTTTAAATAATCCTTTTCTTTAGAAATTCCCTGCAATGGTTTTCCAAAAACAAAAAAGTCTTCGGTCAGAAAATTGAAAATTGTTGAATAAACCAAACATTTTCCACAAAAAAATTAGTTAAGAAATTTTTCAACTAGCTCTAATAATGGGTGAAACTGGTCCAGTGATGTCAACTGAGTTACACCAAGAATGGATTTGGTCCATAGAATCCTACACCGTTATTCCTTTGCTTGTCAGTATTTCTGTTATCTTTGCTAGTACCAGTGACTAGAGCTCCATTTACTGTTACTGCTTTTACTATCAGATACTGACTAATGCCATCAGATATTTTGATTCTGTGCCTGAGAATTCGTTTCAACACAATCGAATGGGCTCTCTTGAGGCTACAAGTGAAGATACTGGTGACATGAGCATTTGTCTAGCTACCATGAACTGAATTGAGGCCACTGACTCAATTCAAATAGGTCAACAAACAACCATCACAGGAGTATAAGGTCTGATTTCCACTTACCTGTAGCTGCATTCAAATGGGTGACCTACAGTTGAATAGTTTTGCATCAGACCACCAACCTCCGTCAAAAGTCCAGTTCCCCCAAGTCTGGCTTTTTAAAGACATCCTTGATATGACCTCCCATGCTAGGAAATGAGTCTTAATGGAAAATTCCTGCCCACCACTTCTAGCAGGCTACTCTAAGTAGGTCAGGAGTAGCTGAAGGGCATGACTGGTGGGAAATCCAGTTGGAATTGTTACAGAGGGAATCTCACTGTACTGCTGCCTTAGACCAGTGTCAGCCATTCTCCTGTTCCTTCTGGTGCTGATGAGGGCACCCTGGCCTGGGGAAGCTGAGGTGGCTCTTAGACACGGATGCTATATGGGGCTTGCACAATTCCATCTTTACCACCTGGAGTGGCCAAGGGGCTACAGTCATGTCTGCCTCCATTCCATGTAGAGCCCACGAGAGAGAAGTTCCAGGCAGGTATATCCTCTTGAAGCCAGTCCACCGTCAGCCTTGGTGGACCACTCACTCCTTTCCACATTCACTACACCAAACCATAACCCAGTCAATCTGTGCCCATCCACAAATAAGGTGAATCATTGCCTCCCCCTGGCCGTGGCCCTGCTCCCCTGAGCGCTGCCCGCCCAGTTCCCCAACAGCTGAATGTAAAATTAGACCCCTCCAGAGAGGCAGCATCAAGTACATGAACCTTGGCCAGTTTTGTTTTGATTATACATTTGTTTCCTCTCTCCCGGGAGCCCCTGACACGGCTTTTACCTCTCAGTGCTTCACTCTGATTTTCCTCCAGCTTCCCTTACTCTCTCCCCTCCCATCCACTATGCATGGGTTAGCCCTGACCTCTGCTGAACCTTACTGCCAGCAAAAGTGTCAACCGCTTTCACTTTCTGAGTTCTTTCCAGCCCAACACTGAGCTTGGAATTAAAAACACCCACATCATTTTTTCCAGCTCCCCGCTCTTGGAGAAGGCAGCAAGACACCTGGATTACTCAGCTGCTGGTTAGAACCATCTCTCATTTCTCCAGGATCAACTCTGTCCCAGTTGGCATGGAACATTCCATATATAACAGAACTCCCCTTCCCCTTGTCTTTCCACTGGGACAGATGGACAGAATTGGCCGCCACCTCCCGGCCTTGCTCACACATTCCTGGTGAGGGCCACACACAGAACTGCCTGTGCGAGAAACAGGTCACATGCTTATGCGGCCAGACATTCCCTTGATTCAAAAAAGTTTAAGGCAGTCTGAGCTGTTGCCATGTGTTTCTGGATGACAAGGGCATTTGTGGCATCTGCTATAGCACCATCGTTGTGGTGCTCGAGCGCTGAACATGCCCCCAAGGGGCGTGAGTATGCTTGTATATGTGTGTGTGTATGTATGCGTGCTCATGTGCAAAATTAGTAGATGATGAGAGGAGGAAAACTGACTCTGACTCACTGTGGTGGAGATAGTGACTTTGTGCGTGCATGCATGTGTGTGCGCATATGCCTGTGTGTATGTATGTGTGTGCACATGCAAGGAGGACAGGGTGTGGGTGGGAGTGATTTGTGTGGAGGGATCAGTGTGTGTGTGATCAGTAGGTGAGGGTGGGAGGGAAAATAACTGACAGTGTGGTGGGGATAATGAGTCTGTGTGTGGGGGTGTGCGCGCACACACATTTGTGTATGATGTCAGAGCAACTAAGTACAGCAGGCGTGAGGGTGGGAGAGTGTATGTAGCGGTGTTGGTGGTAGGGAAAAATAAGTGTGCATATGGGAGGTAGGGGGATGACTACATGTATGGGTGTGGTTTTGTTTATACTTACAAAAAAGGCATATCTGTAAACTGAGATAGTGAGCGTGTTTTAAAACCCTAGTGGGGACTGGGCAAGTTTTTGCTTAAACAGGAGTTAGCTGGTGGACCACAGTGTGTGTGTGACTGGCCATCTGGGGTGTGGTAGAGAATTTGTGTGGGAGGCGGGAGGAGGTGGAGTGTAACAGGGAAGCCTGTCCCTTTTAAAGGCTAGAGGCCTATGCCAGTCAACCCTGCTCAATTGGCCTAGCCTGCTACACTGGATGGGGTGTTGGACTGAAGAGCTCTGCTGTTGAGGCTGGTGGGAGAGGAAGCTGAGAGATTGCTCCTATGTGGTGAAAGACCACCTAGGGATTGTCTGAAGGGTGTGGCCTGCCAGAGGCCCTGGGTAGGAGGGTAGCCTGGCTCAGACTGTTGGGGGGGATGGGAACTGACGCTGGCAGCTAGGCAGGAAGACAACCTGGAGCAAAGAGTCTCTTCCTTTATGGTTGGTGTTTTTGGACTTGGGTAAAGGGGCTCTGTTCCCAGGAGGGGTGAAAGCATAAATGTGAGCTGGCCTGAGGCCCATGTCACCACCACAGACCATGGGCCTGAGGAGGAGGAGTGAGGTGGAGAGGCTTCAGCGCCAGGTCTCCCCATGAGGAGTGGCTCTGGGAGGGTGTGTCCCATACAGGGAGAGTGATGGTATATACTGCCTGGGTGTACAGTGGGGGTAAAAGGGCAGTGGACAATGTGAGTGTATTGCCTGTGTGAATCACAGGCCCTAGCAGAATAGTTGTCTCCCTCCTGATGGGTGGGAAAGGAAGAACCAACCACTTCCAACATGACCCTAGTACTTGTGGAGAGGAACTGCTCCCTAGCGGGCAGAGCTCCCCCCAGAAATGGACTCAAGTCTTTGTGCTTCCCCCTCAGCTAATAGTGGCTTGAATAGGGGATGGAGCACATGACTTATGAGGACAGGCTGAGGGAACTGGGATTGTTTAGTATGCAAAAGAAAAGACTGAGGGGAGATTTGATAGCTGCTTTCAACTAACTGAAAGGGGGTTTCAAATAGGATGGATCCAGACTGTTCTCAGTGGTGGAGATGACAGAACAAGGAGTAATGGTCTCAAGTTGCGGTGGGGGAGGTCTAGGTTGGATATTAGGAAAACGTTTTCACTGGAATGGGTTACCTAGGGAGGTGGTGGAATCACCTTCCTTAGAGGTTTTTAAGGTCAAGCTTGACAAAGCCCTGGCTGGAATGACTTAGTTGGGGTTTGGTCCTGCTTTGAACAGGGGGTTGGACTAAATGACCTCCTGAGGTCCCTTACAACCTTGATATTCTATGATTTATGATTCCTTGAAAGCTCTGAACAATTAATGGAAAACTAGCACTGTGGCAGACCCAGGGCAGACAGCTGCCAGTAAGGCCTGTAATTAGAAGGGTTACCACAAGGGAATTGGGTCCAGCTGAGCAGGGCTGCCACAGCCAGAAGCAGGGCCAGCTGAGGCCAATTAAGGAGGCTGTCAGAGCCCTTGAAAAGGGACTCCTCCCCAGAGAGGCTGGTGGGAGTTGGAGGAGGGAGTCTGGTGGCAGTAGCAGTTAGAGGAGCGAGTTGGTGGAAGCAGAGGAGTGTGAGGAGCGAGTTGGTGGAAGCAGAGGAGTGTGAGGAGCGAGTTGGAAGAAGCAGGGACGGAGAGGCTGCTGGCAAGCAGGAGAAGAGAACTAAGGGTCCCTCCCAGGGGGGGCCTAGCTTTCCTAGCCTGCAGGAGCCTGACCCTGAGAGAGAAAGAAAGGGAACAAGCTGCTAAGGAGCAGCAGGAAAAACCGGGTCTGGTGCAGTCTGGTCAGGGCGCCAGGGCAGTACCAGCACCCCAAAGGACTTGAACCAGGGGGAGCAGAGGAGCCACCTTGCCACAGCACATAAAGAAACTATGGGGGGAAGGGGAACGGTTAATGCACCTGTGTCTAAGGCTGAATGGCTGTGTTTTAAACTCATTCCATGCTGAAAGGTAGAGCAAGGCATACTCCCCACAAGCAGTAGAGTTCTATAACCGCACAGGGCCGGCTAACAACATTATGGCACCTAAAGTGGGGAGTTCAAGTGATGCCCCAATGCTCCCTTGCTTGGGCCAAAACTTTGAAAGGTCTCAATTCTGCTTTCTTTCTGCTCTACTCCTCTCATGGTACTGCTCTGCTACCTACCCCAGTAAAAGAGAACTAACAACTTAAAATGCCTTGTCCAAAAATCTTAAGTAACACTTAACTTTCAAATGCCTGGACAGCAAATGTAACTTTTATTGTCTGCATAGTAAACACTGGCTTTTATTGGTTTGAATAATCAAAGTGATGCTTTCTGTGCTTTCTTGGTTGCAAAGATTTGAACTGCTTCCTGAAGGTTCACAGTCTGGGCCACTTCATGCTCTATTGAGATGGTTGTAAAGCTGACCAGCCTCTCCTGATCATTGTTATGCATAGATGGTTTTTATTAACTTCAGCTTCATTCTCCCCTGGCAACTGTTACAGGAAGTATTAGAAGTATGCGCAGAGCAATAAAAGCAGTTGGAAAAAGGGTGGTCATCTTATTCCAGAACAGCCTTTGGAGTTGATCCTGCTGAAATGTATCTTGAAAGGGCTTTCAGTTTATCCCCTAAATCACTCTCATCAATATCGCACTAGTCATCATGTGTCCACTGTCTCTAGGGGTATGTCGCCGAATCGGGTAGTGAAGACATACTGTCTGATGAGGACGCAAGAAATCGATTGCTCGCGGCTCCCCCATCGACTGCGTAACTCCAGTCTTGCCGGGAGGCGCAAGCTGGAGTCGACGGGGGAGCGCGCCACCGACCACCGCCGCCATGAGGACGGACGGTAAGTTGGCTGCAGATACGCAAACTTCAGCGATGTGATTCACGTCGCTGAAGTTGCGTATCTGCAGTTGATCCCCCCACCCCCCCCACCCCCGTATTGGAGACCAGCCCTAGTACACTGCATTGCTGGTGTAGGTCTTCTTCAGGTATAGTGCTGAAATATACTGCCGTGTTCCTTGAGCTGCATGAAATGTTCTTCAGCTGACTGTATTACACAATCTAGCACCTGGTTAAAGAATTCAACTTTGAATTGTTTGGTATCTCTTATGGGATTATCCCGTGCTTTGTAATCAACATTTCTTCATCTTCGGTGACTCTTGTATTCTTGAAAGGGTAGTAAAATAGTTTCAGAGTGAAGTTCCTCTACCAACTCCTGTGCACTCTTCAGAATGTTTTGAAATCCCTTATCTGACCAGTAAGACTGTAGGTATGACTTTGCTTTGCCCAGATGTTCCATTGCTCCAGATATAGCAAGGTCAATACCTTGGAGTCTCTTGCTTACAACATTTATTTCAAACACTATGTTATGCCACAACACTAAGCCACACAGAAATTTGAAGTTATGTTTGTTTCTGGTGATTCCATTTCCTTCTGCCACTGTTCTTCCACTAACAGTTCCTGTCATAGCATTATCCTTTATAATGGCAACTGTGGTATCATGTATCTTCCCAATTTGGTGTTTGATAGGCTTTATTGCCTCCACTCAACTTTCCAATCATGTGGCAGACTGGGCAGTGTACTGAGGTCCTAAGCTGTTGGGGCAGGAAAGCTGAGGCAGGAGTAGCCTTGGCACTTCGGGTGGCAGCTCCTAAGGGGTTTCTGTGATCTCAACCCATCACACCCCTATCTTCCAGCTTTTTAAGAACAATATTTGTCATACCAGCTCCTGTAATATCAGTAAATTCTTGAAAATGCTCTCTGACAGTCACCATTGCAGGGAAATTTTGTGTTGTTACAAAACGCACCATTAAAGTAATTTGTTCTGTATGGCTGATGTCATGTGTGCAGTCCAGAATAACAGAGTAATATCTTGCTGACTTCCGATCTGCCACAATCTTCTGTTTGACTTTTGTTGCCAGTAACTGTATGATCTCATTTTGAATTGTTTTTCCAAGACAGTGGTATGTGTACACTTCTTGGGTGGTGACTCTTAGATGCTCCTGGAGTACATCATCAAACTCAGCCATCAGCTCCACAATTTTAAGGAAGTTTCCATTGTTTGGCACATACAGCTGATCTGAAGTGCAATGCAGTGCTAGACTTTGGGTAGCAAGCATTCTCACAATGGCAATGAGCCTTTTCTGAATATTTTGCCAGTAAAGAGACTCCGATGCAATCTTCTCTTGATGCTGATCATCTATGGTGGCCTTTAACCTTAATCTCATCTCAAGGTCTTTCCACCTATGGAATGCTCACTGGTGATTTGCTGCCTTCTCATGGCATGCCAGATTTCTAGCCAGATTTTTCTAGTTCTTTGTTCCTGTAGAACCCAATGTGGCTGGAACATTACACTGGAAGAGTCTGCAACAAAAACAGTATGTAACATTTTGGGTTTTTGAGTATATAAGCCACTTTGTCACCATTGGGAATTTAACGGCAGTAATGTGTTGGATGGAAAATTCTATTTTCATTGTCTTTGGGGAATATGAAGTGTTTCACTTGCTGTGGCCCAGGCAGTACAAGAAAGTCCCTCAGGCTACTGCTCAAGTGGATCCACAGTCCTGGATCATCTAGACTTAAGGAACTAAACTCAGCAGCAGCTGTTTCTTGTGCCTCCACCACACTCTTCTCTGATCTACACTTTTCTTCAGGAATAGGAATGGTTACATCCATTTGAGATGGAGATACGGATGCTGCAGTAGCTGCTAGGTTACCTGCACTCTGACTAACTCCCCACTCACATCCTCACTGGAGCCGGAAGGCTCACCATGAACATTTGTGGACTTGTGCTCATCCAGATTTTCTAAATAGTCCTGACCCACTTCTTTCTCCACAGAGGGCTGGTCACCTCTTCCCCATGCTGTGCTGTCCAGTGCAGTAGTCTGGGAGCTGACCTTGTTCATGAAGACAGAGGTAAAAAAAAGCATTGAGTACATTTGCTTTTTCCACATCCTCTGTCACTAGATTGCCTCCCCCATTCAGTAAGGGGCCCACACTTTCCTTGACCACCTTCCTGTTGCTAACATACCTGTAGAAACCCTTCTTGTTACTCTTAACATCCCTTGCTAGCTGCAACTCCAAGTGTGATTTAGCCTTCCTGATTTCACTCATGCATGCCTAAGCAATATTTTAATATTTCTCCTTGGTCATTTATCCAATCGTCTACTTCTTGTAAGCTTCTTTTTTGTGTTTTAAGATCAGCAGGGATTTCACTGTTAAGCCAAGCTGGTCGTCTGCCATATTTACTATTCTTTCTACACATTGGGATGGTTTGTTCCTGCAACCTCAATAAGGGTTCTTTAAAATACAGGCAGCTCTCCTGGACTCCTTTCCCCCTCATGTTATTCTCCCAGGGGATCCTGCCCATGAGTTCCCTGAGGGAGTTAGTCTGCTTTTCTGAAGTCTAGGGTCTGTATTCTGCTGCTCTCCTTTCTTCCCTGTGTCAGGATCCTGAACTCAACCATCTCATGGTCCCTGCCTCCTAGGTTCCCATCCACTTTTGCTTCCCCTACTAATCCTTCCTTGTTTACACCAGCAGGGAGCCAGAAAGTAGGGGAGATGTGGGGGCAAGAAAACTTAGTTGGAGTGGCTAGCATGGGAACAGACTGCGCTGTGGTACAACATGGAAATAGAGCAGTGTGGATGTCTGTGTGTGAGAGACAGACAGGAGGGGGCTTTACAAGGTTGTACTTTTCTTTAGATGATGTTTTAAAGTTTAACCTGAAAAGCAGCTCACTGCCTTGCTCTCTAGGTCTTCTGTGGAAGCATTGGGGTGGGAGAAAAGATGACTGCGTACAGTGGTCTTTTCTCACCTCCCTAAAGGACATCTGGGTACTGAGATGCGCAAGAATGAAACAATAAAGACTTAGATCCTCAGAGGTATTTAGGCACGTAACTCCCATTGATTTCAACATTGACTATACCGGTCCTTATTTTTTGCTGTGTTCCTTTGACCCTGTCTCTTCTTTGGCCTGCTAGGACCCTGACTTCTGAAGATATTGCCAGCTGGCACCTAAGAAGATGATATCGTGTAGGTAAGCTGAGCTGGTTGTTCAAAGACCTGAACACTTTCATGGGAAACACTGCACACATTTGCAATGAGTAATGTTCACGTTGCACACGATTGTCTCCTGCAGACTAGTTGTGTCACTCCTTGCTGGGTGTGTTTCTGCAGTGCACTGAGAGATGGCAGTAAAGTCCCTGCAAATGGAGAGGCAGCAGGGCTGTGTGTGTCTCCTTGATGGAGAATGCTCTGTAGCTTTCTCAGACAGACCTGGAAATGACCATCTAAGGTGGTGATACCATGGGGAGCTGTTCTATGCATTCGGTTTCATCAGTGTTCACCTGTCCTGTAGGCCTTCCTGCTTAGAGATGAAGGAGAAGGGTATGTATGTGTGTGAAAATCATTAAAGGGGCTGCTAATCCATCAGCCCAGAGCCTTTTAGGTGAACCCTTAATATCTGCTAGATCCCCTTACACTTCTTTAGTGATCTTTGCCCCGCTGACCTAATCACCAAGTTAGCAAATCCCCCTGCTGCAGTAGGTCTGCCTCTGGCAATGGCTTTGTGTTTCTGTGCTAGAACCCTGAACCTAAATCCATTTGAATTAGGGAGGACTGTTTCTGTTTCCAATCACAGGATCTGAGCCTGCTCTATGGGTTTAATTCTGGCCTTGACTTAAAATGAGAGGTCAATTTTCCTCATTCTTAGACGTGTTCTTTGGGATGTCAGTCCAAATGAGCAGAACTCATGAGATTTCAGTATCCCTGACCCTCATCTGACACCACACCCAACCAAAAGCTATCCTGGGACCTTACCCTGCTCATGTTTCATTAGATAGTGTATGGGTATGAGTTGGTATATTTGGGTGTTTGCACTTGTATCTATATGCTGTGGGCATTTTGCTAAATGTTGGCATGTGTCTGTTAGCAGCTGGGTGTCTCTATGTATTTTATTGTTGCATTTTTGTGGATCTGTGTGAGTGTCTGTGGATCTCTGTATATTACTGTGTATGGGTGTTTCTATGTAGAGAGGTGTTCACAGGACTTTGGCAGTGTCTCCTCAAGCAATTCTCCCCCCAGTGGCCTATATACAGGACCACTCTCAAGGCTAGCAATGGTAGAAGCATTAGTGTGACGACCGGCTGCTGGTGTTTCTACCACTGTATCATCTAACCTGGGTCAGTGAGATTAGACCAGTGTTGGGCATATTCCCTAAAATTCTCTGTGCAGCCAAGGCCTAGATGTGCAGGGGCACAGGTGAAGATCCCTTCTCTCTCTTTTAGGGGAAGTGGGAGCTGCCTGCCATGCTGGTGTAATGTGGGTTCACCTCTCCTCGGGGTTGGGGCACATCCCAAGATCCCAGGAACTTGGATTTCACAGCTGAAGTTCTAACAGACCCCATTCCCTTTCCCACACCTCAGTGATATAGCTGCTCTCTGTTTCCCTGACTCCATCCCATTTTCAACTAAAATGGGAATCTCCCTCTTCACTGAGCAAAAAATGTGTCCTTCATTCAATGTTTCAGCCCCTTCCCCTCCTATCTCCCTTGCCTCGCCCTGCTGTCACTGAATCACTCCAGGCTGTTAGAAACGTTTCTTTCCACACCCTGAGAAGGGGCAGATTGGAGGAGGTGATAGCAGGGACCAGCTGTGGAGGACTGGAGTAATGCTGACAGCTCACTGACAAGTCCCTGTCCAGGAGTTCAGCTGTTGGAATTCAGCCTCTCAGGTGCTCAGTAAAGATGCAAGTACATTCACTGGCAGGTACACAGTTACACGTAAACAAATCAGAAAAGCACATAGACTATGTGCACATCTATGTATTCATGCCCCAGCATGGACAAACACATCAGATGATGCAGTGCACTGATAGGCATACACACCAACACACACACGTGCTCTTACACATACCACAGACACGTCAGTCCAGGCTGCTGATCACTTTCCTTAAAGATTTAACACTCAGCTCTGGACTCTGCTTCAGGGAGTTGGGTTTTTCACTCTCTCATCATCTGCATTTTACATGAATTGATTAGGCTGTTCACTGGTTTCTGGGCTGCGCAATGGGCCGTAGTGCCTTTTGCCTCTAGGTCACTAGTTCAAAGCCAGACCTCCATCCAGACTGATGAGGCCTTTGGAAAATTGTCACTACAACATACCATCAAACACCAGCTCAGTCTTCTCCGTGGTGCCTTCTTGGAGACACCAATATTCTCCTGATGCACAGGAACCTTGGTGGAAACCAGCAGCAGTGTAAATATGAGGATGTCCCGGCCCCCTTCAGGCTCCCTGGTATCTCTCTTGCTAACAAATTCAGTCTCACCCACCACCCACTGGAAATAACCCATCTCTTCTCTTTTTTTGACATGGCACAAAGAAAATGGATGATGCAGGCTAGCGGTTTCTTCTGAGACTTCCTTCTGGGCATCAGTGTTTGTCAGAAACTGACCAAGAATGGCCTTGGCTGATGCTTTCTGCCCTTGCCATTGTCCTGTCTCACACAAACCAAGAAGAGGCTGGAGCAGGGCGTAGCAACCTTCATGGAGCTCAGAGGGAGGAGCAAAGCTTGCAAGAAGGAAGCCTTTGGAGGAGGCATCAGGAACTCAGTCTGGGCGCACATAGCTAGAATTCTAGCTGCAGTTGCAACATCTCTGTAAATAGTTTTCTTAATAAAGAGCCAGTTTAGAACCTTGAGTCCCCCCATGTTATCAACCAGCATGTGAATATAAATCAGGGTGGCAGCAGGCAGTCTGGTGCGATCCAGGCCAAGGAAGAGAATGTGATTAGCAGGAAAACCAGCCACAGCAGAGCAAAGCAGCAGGGAGGGACTCATCACCAGAAATGGTTGATTTTCAGACAAAAAGACTTGCACAAGCATAGCAGCAAGAATTGAATCTGTATCCAGAACTGACCGTGGGTGATTAAGATGTGCAAATGACAACACATCTTTTTTACTATCTCATTGGGGGAAAAGCATGAGTAATGAGACACTGTTACCAGGAATAAAGTCCAAAACACTAGAACAGCTTATTAAGGTGTTTGATGCGTACTGTGAGCCCAGACAGAATGAGACTGTAGAGACATTTTTTCCTCAAACCAAGAAGCAGAAGAGGGCTTGTTTTATTACAGAGCTGAGAACTCAGCATCCACATGTAACTTTGGAGACATAAAAGCCTCACTAATCAGAGACAGAAGCATTTGTGGGACACGTGATTCCAGCTTACAGGAGAGACTCTTGAGAGAAACAGAACTATCTCTAAAGAAATGCCTTTAAATAGCAAGGATAGTTGAATTGTCCAGAAAAAGGATCAAACCAATGACTGCCACTAGAGCGGAATAAGTACACAGGTTAAAGGACGCAGAACAGAGATGGACTGGCCAAGACTGCAGGCATCTAGTTGCAGTTTATATATTGGGGAAAGCAGTATGAAAGCCATGGAGGAAAATTGCCAGTCACTGGGCAGTGATGCAAGGGGTGTGGGAGACAGAGCCACCATGATCCAATGTCACTGCTACTCCGGGAAGAAAAAAGCAGCAGTATGCACAGTGAGTGAGGACATGGACAGTGCCTGAGGAGAGAAGAAGATGGGGAATGTCCACACACTGCCAAAGGCTGCCAGCCATTCAACTATCACATTTGCAACTATCCTGTTACATAGGCTGAACATACGTCCCGTTTTTTACATATTTTCTGACCGTCCCATCTTTTTAATAAAAATATCAAATTTGTCCAGTTTTTCGTAAAAAAAATGGGACGCAGCTTATTTCAGGGACCCACGGCCGGGTCCCGCCTCCTCCCGCAGCCCTTCAGTCCCTTCCCCTCCCCGGCCTGCTCCCCCCTCCCCTCCGCCGCAGCCGCTGCAGAGCCCGCGCGGCGCGATTGGCTGGGCCGCCCCCATGTGTCGCGTGCCCACAGCTGAGCAGCGGCACGATTGGCTGGGCCGCCCCCATGTGTCACACGAGCCAGTTACAGCAGAGCCCGGCTCAATGGCAGAGTGGAGCTCCTGGCCGGGCAGGGGCTGCCTGGTGCCTCACTCCCCCTTCCCCCCCACGTGGAGGAAACGCTGAGCCCAGCGTAGGTAGGGGCTGGGGAGGGGGGCTCAGAGGCGGTGGGCGGAGTGGAGCTGCTGATCGGGCAGGGGCTGCCTCGCTCCCCCCGCCCCTCCCACATGAAGGAAACGCGGAGCCCAGCGTAGGTAAGGCTGGGGAGGGGGGCTCAGTGGCGGCGGGCAGAGTGGAGCTGCTGGCCGGGCAGGGGCAGCCTAGTGCCTCGCTCCCCCCGCCCCTCCCCCACGTGGAGGAAACGAGGAGCCCAGCGCAGGTGGTGGCTGGGGAGGGGGGTGCAGCGGCGGGGCCTGCAGGGATGGGATGAGCTGGGGGTCATGGGGGAGGTGGGAGGCTGTGGGGGGGTGGGGCTGTGTTTTGAGGCCATTGGAGGGGTCTGGGGGGGTGTATTGGTTGCTAGTGGGGGGCTATGGGGAGAGGTTGTGTAGGGAAGGCTGGGGGGGTGTAAGGGGCTGGGGGTTGGTAGTGGGATGGTGTTGGGGGGCCTGGAGGTGGTTATGTGAGGGTTGGGTATTGGTGACTTTATGGATGGGGGGGGGACATTGTAGGGTTATATTTTGGGTCTGAAGGGAGTTATAACCCCATCCCGTTTTTGCCATCCCAATGTCCCATTTTTGTCACGAGGAAATATGGTCAGCCTACTGTTATATCAATGACCACTGTGATTCCAGTTGGGTTCTGAAGATAGCTGCGATGTAACTCGACCTATACTAATAAACATCAATATTAGATTGGAGAACTGAGACTAAATGCTGGTTATGGGTTATAAAACATTCTAAGGCCAGTGGGCAAACACAGGCTGTTGATAAGCAACCCTGAAAATGGAGACGTTATCATCTGGTGTCTACATTAGTTGGCACATGAGGGTACCACCCACTGCTGGCAGCAGGGCAGCACAAGCCATGGGTTTGATTGCAGCGCACCACCAACATCCTCAATGTGACAGAGGAGGGAGAAGACTCTCCGTGGGCCCTGCCCAGCATTGTAACTGAATACAAGGATGTATTTCAAGGAGATGGGCACCTGGACGGAAAGCTGGAGTTAGCAGTAGACCCGCATTGCAGCCTGTGAGATTTGTGAAATGCCGCGTTCCATTATCTTCTGAAGGAGGAACTGGTAAACCTGCAAGGAAAAGGCATCATTACACCCACTGACACTAGCCTGGCGTGGATCGGCAGCCAGGTATCAGTGAGAAAACCTCAGGTGAGCTGAGGTTTGGCACTAACCCAAAACACTGAGCAGGGCACTGGGAAGAAGTCACTGAGGACCTGCTGCCCAAGCTGTCAAGGGCAAAAGTGATCATTGTTCTGATGTCAAGCAAGGGTTCTCGATACTGAGCCAGATGAGCCACCCGGCACCTGACAGCCTTCGCCAGGCACCTTTTGTCAGGCACCGCTGGGTACAAAGGTTGATGGGCATCAGCCTCGCCACAGAGATGTTCCAGTGCACACTGAACCAGATGCTAGAGGGGCATCAAGATGGCAACTGGTGACGTTCTGATTGTAGGAGCAGGAGTTGTCAAGGAAGTGGCCACCTGGGACCATGATACCAAGTGGTGACAACTACTACACAGGTGCCAGGAGCAGAGTATTGGGCTGAATGCAGACAGGCTGAAGCTGAGGAGAACCAAGGGTCCTTCCACCAGACATCTGTGAACTCCAGAGGGATTCTGGCCAGACCCTGAGAACAGGGGCAGCTCCAGGCACCAGTACAGCAAGCGCGTGCCTGGTGCGGCAAGCCACAGGGGGCGGCCTGCTGGTCGCTGTCAGGGCGGCAGTCAGGCAGCCTTAGGCGGCGTTTCTGCAGGAGGTCTGTTGGTCCCGCAGATTTGGCGGCATTTTGCCGGCGGGTAGCTGAAGCCAAGGGACCGGCTTCCCTCCTACAGAAACACCGCCGAATCGGCAGGACCAGCGGACCTCCCGCAGGCGTGCCGCTGAAGGCCGCCTGACTGCCGTGCTTGGGGCGGCAAAAAATGTAGAGCCGCCCCTGCCTGAGAAGCTGAGAGCTACTCAGGAAATGCCCAGACCAAAGCATGTGAAGGGAGTCCAGTGATATATAAGGATGAAGAACTGTCTTTCTAGCTTCTGGGCACACCACTCAGAAGCATGTGAGTCTGGGGCAGTTAACACACGATGCAGTGTGGGAATGGTCAGAGACCCAAGAACAGACACTGGAAAGCATAAAGAAGAGCAGACCACCACAGCCCTGCAAAGCAGGCCTAGGAGCAGCAGTGATTGGCAGCCGATGGCCCATAGCATTGGCTAGCAGGGCCCTGACAGAACAGACAGGGCATATGCTCAGATAGAACAGGAGCTCCTGGCTGTGCTCTGTGGAATGGAATGGTTCCATCACTATGATGTGATTGGAATAACAGAGACTTGCTGGGGTAGCTCACATGACTGGAGCACTGTCAGGAAGGACAGGGAGGGGAGGGAAGGTGGTGGAGTTGCACCGTAGGTAAGAGAGTGGTATGATTGGATTGGATTCACCAAGGACAAGTCATCCCTGACCAACCTGATTTGCCTTCTATTATGAGATAACTGGCTCTGTGGATATGAGGAAAGCAGTGGATATATTATATCTTGACTTTAGCAAAGCTTGTGATACGGTCTCCCACAGTATACTTGCCAGCAAGTTAAAAAAGTATGGATTGGATGAATGGACTAAACGGTAGATAGAAAGCTGGCTAGATTGTCAATCTCAACAGGTAGTGAGCAACAGCTTGATGTCCAGGATGGAGATCAGCTGTTCTCAGTGGTGGCAGATGACAGAACAAGAAGCAATGGTCCCAAGTTGCAGTGGGGGAGGTCTAGGTTGGATATTAGGAAACACTATTTCACTGGGAGGGTGGTGAAGCACTGGAATGGGTTACCTAGGGAGGTGGTGGAATCTCCTTCCTTAGAGGTTTTTAAGGCCCGGCTTGACAAAGCCGTGGCTGGGATGATTTAGTTGGGGATTGGTCCTGCTTTGAGCAGGGGGTTGGACGAGATGACCTCCTGAGGTCTCTTTCAACCCTGATATTCTATGATCAGTCCCCTTTGGGCACAGGGTGACCGTGCAGTCTGAGTCATTAGAAAGCATCATAGAAGCCACTAATGAGTGCACCCATGTTATTGAGATTCCATAACTATGAGGTGAGGGTAAAATACTGCCCTGAAAAGCCCCATATACACAGAGCAGAGCTTGCCTTTCAGAGCACAACACAGATGGCTCCGTGGGACAGGGGATCTAGCACCTTAATAGACTGACTCTACTGCTGTCACATTTCGGGGCCAAGGCTCCAGGCAATCCAACAAAGCACTGAACAAGATGGATGCTACAGGCAGGAAGTGATCATCTTGCAGGACTAGGTAGTCTGCAATGACCAAGTGTCACAGGAGGTTACCCCTCCTACCAGGGGAGGGATGAGCTGTGTGTGGAAGATGGGATTTTGTTTAGAGGATTTGGCAGTAATCCCAGCAGATTTATGAGCTGACAGGATGTGATGGCTCCATGCTTCACACCTGGGGATAGAGGCAGAGTGGAAATGAAGTTCATTTCAGACAGGGTGGTCCAGATCCTCAGCTGGGGCAACTTCACTGGAGGCCAGGCACATGAGCTGAGGATCTGGTCTGACCTATCGAATTCCCTCCAGACAAGAAGCAAAGGATGCACAGAGCATCACTTTGTGATGCAAACCCTCCCCATTGATCCCAGACCATTGTTTGTCCCCTAGCTCCCCCTGTCAGATGTGTTTGCCCAAGATATTTACCAAGCAATTTGCCTTCAGTTATAGAAAATGAGAGAGCTGGAAAGATTTCCTTCTGGCTTTCTCTGAACTGATTCCAACTTGTCCCCATTACAAACTTGGAAGCATCTCATTAGTGGGAAGTGAGGTCTCTGGGAAATTGAGATTGTAGAAAGATTTATCCCCAGAGATCAGGGTTGGCCAGAGAACAAGTGGGTTAGGTGCTTATCATCTGAGCGTGTTTGCTGCCTATTTGACAGTTTCCCACGTTTCTCCACTAGGGCACCCAGACAGAGTTGTGCAATCTTAGTAGCTTCAAAATTTCAACACACAATCCCTTGGTCAATGCCTGGGCATGTCCCTCGTCACCCTGCTCCTCTCTGCACTGTCTGTTTGCTCAGAGATGAGTCAGGGATGGTTTTCATTTCCTTGGCTGAAACTCTTCCCCCACACTCCCCCAATGGTTTTGATTTTAACCAAAAGGAGGTGGAGATGGGAGGGTTGGAGATTTAAGGGCAGCTTTCTGGGTGAGTTAGAGGGGGAGCATTTAGAACCACAGCTACTCCCCTACAAATGCCTGGAGTCAGGGCAGCGAGGATTATATTAACAACAGCAAGTAGGCAGAGTGTGGAGAGGAAAGCTGGCTGTAACAGGTGGCCTTGCCCATTAAGGCAAGGATGCCTGGGACCAGTCAGCCCTGTTCAGCTAGCCCTGGATTGCTACAACTGCACCTGAGAGGAGGAAAGCCCAGCAGCTGAGGCGGAGAGCAGACAACTGTTCCTACCTAGAGGTAACAAAGTCCTGTGGCAGCTTAAAGACTAACTATAAAGTTTTGAAGCATAAGCTTTCGTGGGCTAATACCCACTTCGTCGGATGCAAGCTGTGGAAGTGTCCAGAGGCAGGTATAGAAAAGTAGGCAAGAACCAGGTGGGAGGTAAAAAGGTTAGTCCAATTAGGCTGAACCAGCTTGTTATCTCCGATCAGGGAGGGTGGGTTATTCTTCTAGCATTTGAATGGGGGGGGGGGTGAACATGGAGAGAGGAGAAACTATTTCTTTAATTAGCAAGCCATTGTAGGTCTTTGTTCAATCCGAGATTGTTTGTGTTGAATTTGCAAATGAATTGTAGCTCTGCAGTTTCCCTTTGCAAAAAAACTTCAAGTCCAGACTGCAAAGGGAAACTGCAGAGCTACAATTCATTTGCAAATTCAACACAAACAATCTCGGATTGAACAAAGACCTACAATGGCTTGCTAATTAAAGAAATAGTTTCTCCTCTCTCCATGTTCACACCCCCCATTCAGGACTTTGTTACCTCTGCTATTCCAGACTAACACGGCTACCTCTCTGATTCTTGTTCCTACCTAGGGGGAGGAAGCTGTCTGAGGTCCAGGAGCTGTCTGAGGATTGTGGCTGGCCAGCGTCCTGTGTCAAAGGATGGGCCAGAGCCCACGTACCTGTTGGTGGGCATTGAGACAGGCTGTTGAGACAGGCGGGGGCCTGCTGTAAGGAAAGGGGGCTGGATTCCGACTGAAGCTGGGCTGAAGATTCCTTTGTTTTGTGCTTCTCTTGCACTTTATCTAAAGGACTCTGTGACCCTGGAAGGGGCTGAACTCTCTGAAGTGTCTTGGCCAGAGCGTGGGCTCTGGCTGGAGACTTTCTGGCCTCCCTCTGGCTGGAGACCTTGTGGCTGGAGTAGGCTGAAGAGCATGGTGGGGAAGCTGAAGTAGAGCAGCTGCAATGCCACACTATGCTGCAAGGGGGCGCTTTGGGCTAGTCAGTCCTGTACAATGGCCTGGTGGTTACATCACTGGCCCACACTCAGGAAAGCTGGGTTCAATTCTCAGCTCTGCCTGTGTGAGCTGGGACAAGTCATCTGTGCCCCGGGACACAGTTCAAGTGGGGATAACAATGAGACGGTGAGATCTTCAGGGCTAGGACTGTCCCTTATATGTGTGCAGCACCTAGTGCAATAGGGATCCAGTCTCACTTGGGGCTCTTAGAATATGTCTTCACTACCAATGTTAGAGCACTGTCGTGGGAGTGGGGGGTAATAGGAGCCTATATAGGAAAAAGCCCCAAATATTGGGACTGTCCCTATAAAATCAGGACGTCTGGTCACCCTAGTGCTGGGGAGTTGTAAAAAACCACTCCCACAAGGTTCCCAGCACTGGTGCACTGTCTACACTGCCACTTTATGGCGCTGAAACTTGCATTGCTCAGCGGTGTGTTGTTTCACACCCCTGAGCGAGAACGTTTCAGCGCTGTAAAGTGGCAGTGTAGACAAGGCCTTAGATTTTACTGTCATGTCACTCTGACCACTAGCAATAGGCCCTATTGCAGAATTCAGATCTGGCTTTCAAATTCAGGGCTATTCGGAGCCAGGGTTTTACCTCAGCCCAGGATGGAGTTAGGGACCATTTGCAAAGTTCAGACTGGGCTACAGCTTTGGAAATTGGTGCCACTTTATGCAGGGCAATTGTACCTGAAGTTTTGGTGCAGCCAAATGATAAGGATACTATACTGAGAACTGATACTGTGTGGTGTAGGGACCAGCCACCATCACCACCCTTCTTCTCCCTGAGGAGGCATGGATGGTGATGGTGGGCCATGGCTCCCTCTGCACCCGCTAACAGGGCTGAACTGACACTAGGCTGAGCATGTGCGGTGCCCTGTCAAAGGCTGGCTGAGTTGTTGCTTGGGCACTTAAGGCTTGGATCCCCAAGGAGAATCCTGGCTAATCCAGCCAGAATCCCTCCAGCGGTTCCTGCTACAGAATGTGCTCTCCTCAACACGGGCCATGGCTTGAAGCCACCCGCTGGCCTGCTGGGAGTCATGCACACGCTGCCTGGGGGCAGGACTCTTGGTAAATTGGCCCATTGGTTAGATACCCTCACCATTAAACATTTACATCTTTATTTCCAATCTGAATTTCTCTAATTTTAGATTCCAGCCATTGGATCATGTTACACCTTTCGGTGCTGGATTGACGAGCTCATTATTAAATATTTGTTCCCCATGTAGGTATTTACAGACTGATCTTTACCTTCGCTTTCTTAAGCTAAATAGATAGACTGGAAGAGCTCAATCGCGAGATGGTAGGTTTTCTAATCTTTTAATCATTCTTATGGCTCTTCTATGATCCCACTCCAGTTTATCAACCTCCTTCTGGAACGGTGGGCCCCAGAACTAGACACAGGATTCCAGCAGTGGTCACACCAGCGACAGACAAAGAGGTAAGATAACCTCTCTGCTCCTACTCGAAATTCCCGTTTATGCAGCCCAGCATCGCATTAGCCCTTTTGGCCACAACATCACACTGGTAAAAAGAGTCCTGTGGCACCTTAAAGACTAACTAAAGTTTTGAAGCATAAGCTTTCGTGGGCTAATACCCACTTCGTCGGCTCGCATCCGATGAAGTGGGTATTAGCCCACGAAAGCTTATGCTTCAAAACTTTAGTTAGTCTTTAAGGTGCCATAGGACTCTTTGTTACCTCTGCTATTCCAGACTAACACGGCTACCTCTCTGATTCTTAACATCACACTGGGAGCTCATGTTCCACTGACTATCCACCATGACCCCAAATCTTTTTCAGAGTCACTGCTTCCTAGGATAGTGTTCCCCATTGGGTAAGTTTGACCTACTTGCTGTGTTCCTAGATGTATACATTTATACTTAGTCATATTCAAACTCATATTGTTTGCCTGGGCCAAGTTTACCAAGGGATCCAGATCGCTCTGTCATCTGCAAACTTCATTGGGGATTTTGTTTTCTTCCAGGTCATTGGTAAAAATGTTGAACAGGGTAGTGCCAGGAAATGATTCCTGCAGAAACTCACCCACTCTCCAATGCAGTTACATTTTGATCCTTCAGTGAGGGGGAGACAGATGCATTTTTTGGGGGAGGGCACAACCTGGTAGAACAAGGGGGAAGAATAAACCACTTGAAGGGGAGAAAGAGAAATGGGGACTCAGGGGTCGGAAGGGAGACAGGAGTCCCAAGAGCAGGAAGCCCCCTGCCCCCTGGGAGAGGCACTGTGCAGATGCACTTTCATTTGCCAAAATGGGGGAATGGGGCCTCCCCGCTCCCTTGAAGATGCTGGAGGAGGAAGCGATGCTGCTGTCCCACAGCATGAGAGGAAGTGGGTCTGTTAGCCACTTGCTGACAGGGGAAGAAGGCCAGTGGGCGTCCCCACAGAGAAGACCTGAAGGAAGGCTGGGGCCTGTTAGGTGAGGGGCCAGGTGTAGATCTAATGCCTAGCAGGGCTTCTGGGAGCCTTGCATTGGTTCAGATCAGCGTCCCAGCCGCCACGGAGCTGCTCTCAACAGGAACAATTGAGCATTTTCATGTTGGTCATCCTGAGAGTTAATGCCTGTATCTCAGAACTGATCCCCCCACATGAGAAGTCAATTAGCTCTCTGTCAGATCTCACCCCCAGCCCTCTGGCAGCCACCCTCCCCCCAGCCACCTGCTTATGTGGAGCGCTGTCACTGGGAATTACTACAATGCCTGTCAACTGTTCATGGCTGATAGCCCCCCATCTCTGCCCTCCTCCCAGCAGCATCTGGGAACTGGAGAGGCCTCTGCCCTATCCCACCAGGAAGATCCTTGCCTGAGAGGGCAAGAGAGGCTGTGCCCAGCCCTCCTGGTCATGCAGTTCTCCCCTGCTAAGCCGGTATGGGGCACTTGTCTCTGTGTGCATGCTGTGGATTCTGTACTGAGCCCTGCACATACTGCTCTGAAAACAAGGAGGTTAATCCAAATCTGTCCCAAGGCAAGGCCCCTATGACTATGTTGCAGCACAAGCCACTGCATTCCCTTGATGCCCCCACCTGACAGCCGGCTCAGGTAATGTCTGGAGTTCAGGAGGGAGACAAGCATCTGTAGAGGGGACACTGTGGGAACAGAGGACTGGAGGAGGTTACCATGGCAACCCAAATCTGAGACCTGAAGATGATGCAAAATCGAGAGCCAAGCCCAGCTCTCCATGGGCTCCCTGCCAGGAAACTGGCTGGGGCTGACTCTGACTCAGTGTGGACAAGAGACCCGAAAACAAGGAGTCCCAAACATTTTCCTAGGGTGACCTACTACCTGCATTTTATCTTTTTGGGGGACCCACCATGACCCTGCTTCCCCCAACCGCCTTGCTCTCACTCTGCTGGCCCTGCCAGTCCTCACTCCTCACGGCTGGGCTGCATTGATACCAGCCGCTGACTGTCTGCTCGCTGGCTCCAGCTGCTTCCTCTGTGCTGCTGCTACCCAGGGCCGCTTGCAGGGGAAGTGAGAGTGGGATCTGGGCAGTGGCAGCAGAAGCCGGTTCCTGCCCCAGGCATGCTCTCATGTGGTCCCTTCTCACTGTTGGGAAGTAAGAGCCCAGAGGAAGTAAGAGCTCCCCTCTTGCTCTGTCTTTGCCTGTGGTCTCTTGTTTTAAACTTACATTGGAAGCTCTTCGGGACTGGGACTGCCCTTTTTCTTTTGTGTTTGTACAGCCCCTTGCACAATGGGGTCCTGCTTCATGAGTGGGGCTCCTACTGCACTGGAAATTGCTACTAATTAATTGCAGAGCTAGCTACTATTCCAATGCCTGTCAGTTGCACTAGAGTCAAACAGGGGCCTAGTGAATAAGGAAGCAAAGCACAGGAGAAATTTTTTACCTTGATTCACAGGAGAAATTTTTTACCTTGATTCAAAGGTACCTGTAGCTCTTTAAACTTGGTGGCAAAGTATATACATGGCTCTGCCTCAAATGCCCTGGCAAAGTACCACAGGATGCTGTGGCATTGGGGAGAAGACATCTTTTCTCCAGCCTTGTGCACTGTCAGAATCCACCGCAGTGCGGGGTGGGGAGGTGTTTGCCTGTCATACTCAGGGATGCGTTATCACCATGTGTTATCACTCTGGAAATAATACGGAGATAATAAATAGTTATATCCAGATTGTACCATTGCTTGGGACAGCCTGTGGCAGGCAAGCTGGGGAAATGGCCCCTCCTGGAGTTATTTCAGTAGTGTCTAGAGGCCTCAACCAAGATCAGAGCCCCCTTGTGCAATCACTGTAGGGGGAGAAAGTCCCTGTCCCAAGGAGCTTGCACCTATATAGGCAAGAGTGTGGAAACAGTGGTAGGGACTTGCCCAAGGCCAGCAGCAGGGTGGAGAATGGAATCCATCTCTCAGCGGTCCCATAACAGTGCTTTAACTAGTGAATTCTCCTGCCTCCAAGGCTGTCCCCTTCAAACACAAAGCTCTATCAGATGGTGACCACCTGAACTACTATGGCCGTTGAAACAGCTAATTGGCCCAAATGTGCCCTTCTTTCCTCTAGCCTGGTCCCCCATGGGCTGTTTGTCCACCTGTTGCATCTTTTCCTACATGTGGACAGTGCTGTCTGGGGCCCTGGTTGTTTGCTCTGCTCGTACAGTGGGGTTTTCTTGACATCCCTGCAACACAAGGAATGGCTATGATGGCTTGTGCTGATCTCAGAGGCACGGGGTGACTGCTCAGAGGCCCTGTCTCCTGCCCTGATTGCCCCCACCACAGAGAAGCTGCGTTTCAGTCACTTTCTGCCACCTGTGGGGCTCCAGAACATGGAGAAGTCTTTTCAGAAGAGGAAATAGGAGCTCCACTACTGATGATTCCACACTGGGGTTAGCTGGAGGGGTGATGTGTGTCCAGCCCACTCTGGTTATGACTTCTCTGCTGTAAGCGGGCCCCTGACCGCCCTATTCAAAATATCGGCCGGAGACTGCTTTGTGGCTTCACCAGTGTCTTTTATTGCTTTATACACAGTGCACAAACCCCACCACCTATATACAAGTTCCTACACAGTTCAGGTTTAGGCTCAGCCCTCAGTCTCTGGCTAGCCTCAGGGTTAGCTAGCTCCTTCAGGCTTGCTGCCTCAGCTAGCTTATCACCCTGCACCTTCTCTATCTCTCACTCTTTCTTCCACCTTCTCCTTCTTACCTCTCACTATCTCCCACCTCTACAACCCACAGAGGCGTCCTCCCTAGCAGGCCTTATATACCTGTGGAGGCTGCCAGGTGGAGCCCATCAAGCCCTCTGCAGCCCAGAGCTACAGCCAGGTGGCTGATTAGCCTGCCTCAGCAGGCTGGGCTTGCAGAGGCTTTTGCAGGGGTAAGGAGAGGACAGGGGCTGACTCAGCAGACTCTGAGTCAGCTGCCTGCTACATCTGCATACTCCAAGCTCCTGATACACCAGGTCCCTTACAGGGGATGGGGTAGGTGGCCTGAGCTGCAGAGTCTGTTGACCCCGGTGTCCCTGAGCAGGGTTAAGACGTGTGCATTGACCTAGGAGTCTGATATCCCTTTCTTTGAGCTTGTAAGCTCCTACTTAGACTGGGAACTCCTTGTGGCAGGCTCTGCATCTCACAGGGGGCTGAGTGCTTCATACGGAGCTTCTGTGTATGCTGGGAGGCTGACTGGCCCCTCCCCATAGCACAGAGCTTAGGACCAGCTCCCAATCAGGGTGGGCAGTGGGCCCATAGACCAGGTGAGCCTGGTGACCAGAATTCCTGTGCCCATGGCCTTATAGGTGCCATGCCCTGCAGTAAAACACAAGGCCGCAGCCTCTGTTTTCCCAGAGCTGAGAGAACCCAGTGATGGAGACAATAAACAGTGGGATGATTTAAAGGTGTCTTGGGGTGGGGGTGGGGGTGGGGGCAAACGGAGCAGCCACATGCTCTCCTCACCCCTGGTGCCCCAATCTGGGGCCAGCTCCACCCACTTTATTCCCCTTCCTCCACAGCATCATTTATTACACCAGGGCATTCATCAGCCTTGACAAATGGCCCGCAATAAAGGCGGCCATGATCGATAATCGAAGACAATGGAGTGGGAGGGGCCGGGGGCTCACTCATGAATAGGCATGAGTCTGGGAGGACATCGGCTTCCTCGCTTTGCAAAAGAGGCTGATTGTGTGGCAGGTGTTTAAAATTCAGGCTTGGTCGGCCTGTCTTCCACCCCCCCCCCCCCCCAGACCTCTGAGGTGGTTTATTTATTTAATTATTCCTCCCCCCATCCCGCTAGTGACAGACCTGGTTCTTTTCACTCCTCGTCCCAACTCTTTCTTTCTTTTCTTTTTTTTTATCTTCCTTCCTTTTCCTTCCCTGTGTTTTTTTCTCTCCCTGCTTTTGTGAGCGGGGCCATGACGAATGGCGGAGAAAGGCTGGTGCTGTGAGAACCTGGCGCTGCCATTGAGCAAGGAGTGCTGAGCGCTTTCTGCCTCGCTTGTGGGTTTTGTGTGCGAATTTCATCTGGAGGCTCCAGTGCTGAGGAGGGGGGCAGTGGAGCTAGGCTATAGAAGTGGAGATGGGGGCGGGAGGGTGTTTGGGAAGGAAACTAGGGCCCCTGCACTCAGACAATGGGGAGTGTTTCAACCCTAGCATTCCCCAGAGCAGGGAGTGTTGGCAGGTCAGGGGGAGCAGCGCATGCCAGGAAAGCTACGGCTCCCTTGCTGGGATTCAACAGAGCATTCCTCCCCCCACCCATCTTTGAAAATCCCAACGCTTCTGTACTAGTCACTGCTGGACAAGACTGGAGGGAGGGGGATCAGATCCCACCAGCAGCAGCAAAACCCAGAGTGATTTGGAGCTGCGTAGGCAGCGGCATCTTGCCAAGCAGCTGAGAGCCCGCTTCAGAGTCCTGGTCCTAGTCCTAATTGTGAAAGACCCCATTGGCTGGGGTCTAGCTCAGAGAATGCCTCTTTCTCTTTGACCCACAGCAGGGGCAGGTCCCAGGGTCAGTCTCCTGGAGGCAGGGGCTGCTGGGGGCCGGGTACTTAGCTATGGAGTTCACGTCCATCACTTCTCAGGAGCCACCTGGGTTCCGCAGACCCAAGGCTGCAGCCTCATTAGTTGACACTCATTGGGAGAGTAAGTTGGGTGTAAGTTACACTCAGCTGATTCAATGGGGATGTGCCACTGGAGGGAGCATCACACTAGTGAGTGTTTAAGATTAGCAGCCATGTTAGTCTGTATCCGTAAATAAGACGAGGGATACTTGTGGCACCTTAGAGACTAACCAGTTTATTTCAGCATAAGCTTTCAACTTCATAAGCTTTCACTTCATCGGGTGCCTAGAATGGAACAGAAGTAAGATGTATTTATACACACAGAAAGCAAAAAAAAGTTGTACATTACCATACCAATTCTAAGAGGCTGTTTAATTTGGAGGGGCCATTATCAGCAGGAGGAAAAAACCTTTTGTCGTGGATCTGTGTCTGACAGGTGATAAGAATCTTTGAAGGGAATTTAACAGGGAAATGCATTCAATTAGTGTAATGACAAAGCCACTCATAGTCCCTGTTTAACCCTTGGTTGATAGTGTCCAATCTGCAAATCAAACTAGTGAGTGTGAGTCTGAATATGTCTGAGAGAGTCCAAGTCTAGAGTAGCCCTCATTTTCTGCTGTGCTGTGACCCATTTATACTGATCGGTGGGGGACCAGACACCAGGTGAGACCAGCACCTGGGGAACACCATTGGCATGGGGTGGAGGCATTGCACTGTGCCACTCAGCCCCTGGCCTGGGGAGAAGGCATGGCTAGACCATGCTGCTTTCCGACTATTCTTGGTTCCCCACAGTCCCTCGAGGGTCATCATGGCTGATCTGTGTTTAAGCTGGAGCAGTCCTGAGGCTGCTCTAATTTACACTGGGCCAGCGTTTAGACCAGGGGTCTCAAACATGCGGCCTGGGGGCCACATGCGGCCCGCAAAGCCCTTCCCTGCGGCCCGCCAAGCTTCCTGGCACCGCCCCCCCCCCCACCATAGCAGTTTGCAGGATGGAGGGGCCAGAAGTGGAGGCTTCTCTGCTGCCTGGCTGGGCCGCGCGTGTTTCTAGCTCTGGACTTCCTATATTGCTCTTGCTTTGTTTGCCAAACAGCTGTTGGTGGTGCCTAGCGCTTTCCAGGAGGGAATGGGGAGCTGCGTGCTCAGAGGAAGAGGTGGGGCAGGGGTGGGACATCTTGGAAGGGGTGGAGTGGGGGCGGAGCCGGGGCAGCGAGGGCAGGGTGTGTGTCAGTGGTGCGGCCCTCGGGCCAGTGCACTAGTCCTCATGGAAGGGGTGGAGTGGGGGCAGAGCCGGGGCAGCGAGGGTATGTGTGTGTGTCAGTGGTGCAGCCCTCGGGCCAGTGCACTAGTCCTCATGCGGCCCTCATGGTCATTTGAGTTTGAGACCCCTGGTTTAGACCCTGCAAAAATGGCTTATAGCCTCCCTTCCTTCTTCCTCCATTCAGTGTGCCTACCACAAGGATGGAGGAACAGATCATCAATGTCCAGGAAACTGTTATTGTAATCTGTATTTAGTTGGCCCTGGGCCTAGTGTCCCTCCCGCCAGGCTGGGGGAGGGACTTTAGTTATGGGCGGGCCTAGGCCCGCCCACTTCTCGGGTATCCAAATAGTGGAAAAAGGGTTTGTGGCTGGGAGCCTGCTAGCAGGCTTAAGTGGAAAGCAGGCTCAGCTGTGTGGCCACGCCCCAAACATTCCAAACTGTATAAAAGCCTGGGAGGCAAGATAGAGAGAAGTCAATCTACTCTGTAGTCAGAGGGAGACAGGGCCTGGCTGCAGGGACCTATTAACATTGTAATCTGTATGCTGGAGGGAAACAGGAAGGGGTAAAATACAGGCCTTAGACTTGATCTAGGCTCCTGTCTGAATCTGGCCCATTGGAGGAACACTGAAGGAAGTCATATAATCTGTGGTGGGATGGAGACTATGATATTTTAATTTTTTCTTTGGTGTTTATTTGCTCCCATCACTGAAGTATCTGAACACCTCCCAATCTCTAATGTATTTTTCCTTGCAGCACTCTGGGAGTAGGGGAAGGCTAGCATTCCCATTGTGCAGGTGGGGAACTGAGCCACAGAGAGACTAAATGACTCAACCAAGGTCACCCGGGCAGTTGGTGGCAGAGCAGATAATTGACTTTCAGCTAATCCAAGTCCCAGGCAAACGCCCTAATCACTGGTCCATTGTTCCTCTATAACTGATAATGCCTAAATCCTGAGTAGGCATAGATTAAATACTCTCTCAACTGCATCGTGCTGCATACTGTTCTGGGCACCACAGTAGGGGAATCAGTTCTCTGAGGGGCTGGGTTATAAGAAAAGAGGATAATAATGCTGTATGGCTTAACCACACAATGGTGCCACTATGGCGGGGTGTGGAGGCTCCACAATCCCAGGGAGGAGAGGAATTGTTCCCTAGGATGCTCACATTCTGCCCATGGTACCAACGATCCCCTGGAGTCTCAAGTTTGTACTGACTTTGTGACTCAATATCCTCAGCTCTTGTGGAAAGAGTAGCTTGGCTATTAACCAGCTGCTGCATTTCATTCCAAAGGTGGCTGCCTTTCAGCAGTGGATAAAGTGACTCTCATATTGTCTTTAGGCCCAGATCCTCAAGGGTATTTAGGAGTGAGGCACCTAAATACCTTTGAGGCTCTTAAATAATCCTCCTGTGAGGGCTGTGCACAGGTGTGTGCTGTGAGAATACACAAGGAGCTGCCCCCTCCCAATGTGTGTGACTGCCAGGCACAAATGAACACAGAACCTGTCCCCACTGCAGGGCTGAGTTGCCTGTCCTGTGCCCTTGTCCCATTGCAGGGCTGGGCTGCATGTCTCTGTGCCCTTGTCCCCATTGCAGGGTTGAGTTGCCTGTCCCGTGCCCTTGTGCCCACTGCAGAGCTGAGTTGCCTGTCCCGTGCCCATGTCCCCACTGCAGGGTTGAGCAGTGGGTCCTGTGCCCTTGTCCCCATTGCAGAGCTGAGCTGTGTGCCCTGTGCCCTTGTCCCCACTGCAGGGCTGAGCTGTGTGTCCCAGGGGCTGAGTTGCGTGCCCTGTGCTGGGTTGCGCCACGTCTCTCCTCCCTTGCCCCTTGGGAAGCACAGGATGGCTCATTCCCTATAATCCTGCACAACCTCCCCCGCCCCCGCCCCGCCTTTGCCCAGTGGTAAGGGAGACGGCTACTGTTTAATCCCATTTGACAGCTCTTTCATCATCTGCCTCCCTCCCTCCAACTTGGCTGTGGCTCATCCAAGGCTTCTTTGTAGCCATAATCAAAGCCTGGTGAGTGATGGCCGGTCGGGGGAGGGGGAGAAGAGATGGTGGAGGAGTGGAAGGAGCGTGGGTGGGGAGGGGGTCCTGGCAATCCATTCTTTGGGCCTGGAAGAAGGGCTTGCTGCTGGGATGGCCAGCTCCCTGAGAACCCATCTGGGGGGATAGTCTACCTTTGTTCCTGCCCCTCCCTGTGCTCTGCAGGTGCGCATTGTGGGTGGCAGGGTCCACCAGGGGGGTAGGCTGCCGCCCAGACAGTGAGGAGCAGGAGAGATATTCCCACAGGCTGGCTGGGGGGAGGGGACGCTTCCCCCGCTCTGATTACTTGCTGATGAGTTGGGATGCAGATGCTGTGCTCCGGCAGGACAGGCTGGGAACAGCAGGAGCCATTGTCTTCTTGGGGGGCGGGGGAGATGCGTCCTGTTTCCGGTGCCTTGCAGATACTGGCAGACTGGCAGATTCTCTTTTTCACTACAGCCTCCCTTCCCATTTGCAGGGCTCGTCCCATCAGACCTCTCTGACCAGGGACACGCCATTTCTTCGATCCCGGTGCTACGAAGGAGGGTATCGCACTGGAGACCCTCCCCAAGGAGCCTTATTCCTTACAGGGCAGTAACTCCATCCTTCCCCAGCTCTCCTCTTTCTCCTCCTCCTCTTCATTCGTCCTTCCATATTTCTGCTCCTGTCTCTTCATCCACCCTTCCAGTTGTATGGGGGAGAGACAGAGTCCTTTCTAGACTCAAACCTGTTGCTCTTTAGCCATTTCTCACCAGATTGTACCACCTACTCCTGGCTGTGGCTAATTCGACACTTACTGTATATGCAACTGCAGGGGACTGCATTGTGGACACATCCGCTGGCAGGGAATGTCCCGACTGAGCCTGCAGGCACTGTCCTGATCTAGGCTTCTAGGATGTAACCTTATGCTAGCCCCCTGCTACTAGCTGGCTCTTTGGAAGGGGGCGGTTTCATCCAGGCCCAAAGCGTGCTTGCACGGCAGGCCCTGATCCGACGTGAAGTCAGGGTTGTAAGTGCATTCACCGAAGGAGGGCACGTGGTGGTGGGAGAGGACATGCCTTCCCAGTCTCTCTGCTGACTCCCAGCTGCAGTCTTTTCAGATGAACGTTAGCTGTTGCTAGGGAGAGAGGGCAGGTCAGCCCCTCACAGAGACTCCCCAAGAGGAAAACAAATGTCTTTTGTGAAGGCAGTTTAAAAACCTCATTGTGCAGGACACCTTGTTTGATGCCTGTTTAGTGCCAAAGGCTCTTTGTGTGAGTGTGTGTGTGTGTGCGCGCGCACATACTGCGGGAGATGCAGCACACTCCGTACTTTCTGCTGGTGCTTAGTTAGGAGTCTCTTTCCACCGCAGAAACACTGCCCGGGCAAAGTCACTGGTTTCTCAAGGCACATGGCCACAGCAGCCAGCAATCGCAGTTAGAGCAGGAGACTGGGAATTAGAACTCCTGGGTTTTCTTCCTGGCTCTGGGAGACAGACCTGTGTAGTGGTTAGAGCTGGGGATGGGAGACTGGACTCCTGGGCTCTGTTCCCACCTCTGCCACTGATTTCCCATGTGTAGCCCACTTAGTCTGTGTTTCCCCATCCGTATACCAGGACTGATTGCATTTACCTAGCTCACCGTGGGAAGGGGGGTGATGGAGAAGGTTCGTTAGTTATGTGAAGTTCCTCAGACAAAAGGTAGTGGGGAGCTGCAGAGGGTTACCATTGCCGTGGGTGTATTTTAATGCCTAGAGCACCCCTAGGGCAGCAAGACTAGACAGGAAGTTACAAGCCATCACCTAAAAGAAGGTTGCAGAAAGTCATTCCCTCTTTTCTTTGAGGGAGGGGAAGGCATCAGTAGTATGAGCAACATCTGTGGTTGATGGATTTTCTTTTCTGGGCTGGGAGTAACTGAATCATTCTTGGTGTCTTTGTGTATTTAGAGCCATACATCTTCAGGGCCCTTCAGTGGACTCGTTCCACCTCCCCGTGATGCAGCCCTGAAGTTGTGCCCTTTCCAAAAGATCTCAGATGGAGAAGAAGGGGCGACCAGCAAGCGGCTGTGAGAACTGGTGGCAAGGATTTACCAGGTGTATAGGCCGTGATCCTCAAAGGTAATTTGATTCAATGGCAGTTAGGAGCCAGAATACTTCTGAGGATCTGGGCCATCGTTACTTACTAACCTCTATAGTTCTTCGGTTACATTCTCATGCTTCAGAGCATAAGCTGATCACCAGCCTGGAGTTGGGAAAAAGCTCTCACTGTCTCATCTATGGCCTGCTCCAAAAATCACTGAAGTCAATAGGAGACTTTTCCACTGTCTTCAATGAGGCCATTAGGGTTTGGCGTTGCCATTATCTAGCACTCTGAGAGCTTTACACCTCCATCTGGCATTGGCTCCTGCCAAGAGACAACGTGATCGTGACAGCCGCTATGTTCCTAAGGCAAATTGTCATGCATAGGTAGAGCATGCAGCCTTTCCATATTTACTTTACAAATCTTCATGTTCCTCTCTGTAAAGACCACCATGTGATAATTAACACTAGAGTGTTTCTTTGCATTGTGGCAGTAGATCAGGGAAGCATGGGAACACCATCAAGGAAAACTGTCTTCTTGTTTTTCTCCCTTGCTTAACCCAACACTGTCGCAATGGGGAGAGTTGGAGGAAAATCCAGAAGCAGACTCCATAGTTTCCCTGGAAGGGAATCTGCTTTTTTTTGGGTTATCACATGCATCAGGACTCAGTGGCTAGGAACACATGTTAGCTCATAAACCCGGGATCCTCTTATCTCAAAGGGCACAGCACACAATTAGCTTATCTGCTGTGAAAGTGAGGAACAGCTCTGGTTATCTAGATGGCTTCCTCATGTTGAAAAGCAGGGAAAACAGCCCCCTAGAAAAACTAAGAGCAAACCTGTTCCCAACAGACAAAGTAACCACACAATGAATGTGCTTTAGATAATCTAAATGTACTTAGCATATTGTAAAAGGGGCTAGTAGCACCATCTATTATGAATGGTTGAAGAATAGCAGCTGTGTTAGTCTGTATCCGTAAAGAAAGCCAGGAATACTTGTAGCACCTTAGAGACTAACTAGTTTATTTCAGCATAAGCTTTCGTGGGTTATAGCTCACTTCATCGGATGCATAGAATGGAACAGAAGCAAGATGCATTTATACACACAGAAAGAAAGAAAAAGAAAAAGAATGTACATTAGCATACTAATAGCCCACGAAAGCTTATGCTGAAATAAACTAGTTAGTCTCTAAGGTGCTACAAGTATTCCTGGCTATCTATTATGAAGGTTGCCTGACACTTCCCATTATAGGACCATGTCTTCAATTGCTTATAACTTTGCCAAACGCTCAGTTTGGGCTGAAATGTTCCACGCCAAATGTCTGCCTCTGGCAGAATTTGTTTAGAAAATTTCAGTCCAAATGGTTCAGCCATTTCCAAGAACGAGGATAAGAAAAAATACATTGTTTTGCCATTAAAAAAAATTCTGATGACCTTTTCTTTGTAAAGCTCTAGCACCTCTGTGCAATGGAGCAGGAACTTGCAATTTGGTAAGGCCCTGGCCTTTGTGAGAGGTTTTTTGTTTGTTTTTGCTGTCCCTATGAAAATCCACCCAAATTTGGCAAGTTATAAGCCCATAAGCCTTTGAAAATCGCAGTTTACAAATGCACAGTAGTGACTTTTTGTATTTTAGCAGCTGAAAATCTCTATTATTCCATCCTCACGGAAAATGCTTGAGTCTCTCACAGCTCCTACTGATGACCAGACCAGCTAGCAATTCTGGTACTACTGAGGGGAGGTCAAAGGGGATATGTGCACCCCCCAGATGATCTTCAAGTGCACCCAAATTATTGTCAGAAAGGCCAAAATATGTACAAAGTTATCTGATGTTAAGCAACAGACTAGCAACAGCTTGGAGAGTCTTTATCCTTTATATAAATTACTAGCGAAAATACCCGGCGTTGCTCAGGTCCGTCGGAGGTGGGGAGGGGGCAGAGAGCTGAGCGAGTGCGGGGCCTGTTGGAGGGGGGAGGGGGCAGAGAGCAAACCTGACACCCCCACCTCCCCCCCCAACCAAACCCGACACCCCCACCTCACTTACCCCTCGACCAACCCCGACTCACATTTTAACCCCTCCACCCAAACCCAACACCCCCATGTCACCCCCTACCAACCCCAACACCCCCTGACCAACACCCACACCTCACCCCCCGTAGACCAAACCTGACACACGCACCTCACTTCCCCCCCAACCAAACCCGACACCCCTACCTACCACCACAAACAAACCCGACACCCCCAGCTCACTTACCCCCAACCAAACCCGACACCCCCACCTCACACCCCGACCAAACCTGACACCCCTACCTCACTTACCCTCCGACCAAACCCAACTCGGGTCCGTTGGAGGGGGGAGGGGGCAGAGAGCTGAGCGAATGCAGGGTCCGTTGGAGGGGGTATTATGACATCATAACTATGTCACAGAGAACAGCAGCTGCCCAGCTGATGTGATTGGCCTTTAAATAATTTCACCCCTGGGGGGCGTCAGAGGTGAGATTTGAAAAATTTTCAACTCTTACCCTGATTAGGACCCTAAGACTTCTAACTGTACCAAATTTCAAGTCTCTAGCTCAAACGGTGTGGAAGGAGTAAGTGCACGTACATACACGCATACATACACGCATACACCATTTGACTTTTATATATATAGATAAACCACAGCAAAATACTGGCAGTAGCCAAATTTTGCTTTTTAAAACTCTTAAAACCCAAGACCCCAGACCACATGGAAGGTTGGTTGTTTTTTAAATAGCAACATCCCAGGCACACAGGCCACCTTCATCCTGACATGCCTAACTTTTGAGTGCTCGTCTTTGCGACCTTAATAACGTTATTTAAACATATTCTTTGTGTGTGTAACTAGAGACACTAGAATTACATCTTTCATTTATATAGCGCCTTTATCACAAAGGGCTTTAGGAGCCACCCATGGGAGTCACTTTGTTCACCTGTGGAGATGGAACAGGGCACAGCACTGCAGAGGTTCTTCTGAGTCCAGTATATCATCCGCAGCCACTGCTGCGCTGGGCATACCCTTTACATGTCAATTAGCCCACTGTGGAGTTGATCTAAGCCACCAGGACTAAGATCCATGAAACACTCCACATGAATCTTTATTGGCTGTGAAGGGTCATGACCTTACTTCTGCACATTTCACCCACAAGATGTCACATCCAGCAGCGGAGCACCACGGGGGAAACTAACTCAGCAGGAAAACGCATGGTTGGCTGCCTCGCCAAGACCATTTCCTGCAGCACCTGGCGTTTTCTTTGGAGGTCTCCCATCTCATCACAGAACTGCCTAACCCTGCTTCGTTTGAAAGATAACACCCTGAGGGGGGCATAACTACAGGCCATCCTTCGCTGCTAGCTTGTTAATGAGTATTTCTTCATATTATTGTAGCACCCAGAGGCCCAAGTCAGGACCTGTTGTTCTACATGCTGTGCAAAGACCAGGGCCGGCGACAGGGGGGTACTACAGGTACAGCTGTACCGGGCCCCCCGACTTTAGGGGGGCCCCGGTAGTCAGCTGTACCCGTTGTCGTCCCCTCTTGTTGCCGGACCTGGAGAGCGGGGAAGGGGCGGGGAGGCGCCGCGGCTCTCCCCCGGACAAGCGAGCCTGGCCCCAGCAGGAGCTGTGAGCCCGGCCGGCAGCAGCAGCGCTGTCCAGGGCGGTGGGGGGGGGGGGGCGGCTCACGCAGCTCTCGCTGCCCGGGAGAGGGGGGGGAGCGCCGGCTTGGTTGGGCGGGCGGGGGGGGGGGGGGGGGCGGCTGAGCTGGGGGGAGGGGAGCACCCGCTGGGCTGGGCTGGGGGGGCCCATCCGCTGTTGGCTGGGCTGGGGGGGGGCCCGGCTGGGCTGGGGGGGCCCCCATCCGCTGTCAGCTGGGGGGGCCCCCAAACTATCAAAGTAGGGGGCCCCCAAATTTCTGTCGCCAGCCCTGGCAAAGACATGATCCCTGCTGCAGAGGTTTGAGGCATGCTCTGTTTGTACAGCACCTTGCATAATGGGGTCCTGCCCCACATCCTAAGCACTCTGAAGATACAAACAAATAATAATAATGAATGCAGCATCACCTCCCTGTGCAGCTGCTTCATGACTTTTTGTCAGGTGTGTCTTTGGCATACATTCAGCCAGGATCACATTTGTTGGTGACTCCAAAATTGCACGTGTAGCAAATACAGAACCAAACCACAAAGAGGCCTGGAGAAATTAGAGCAGCTGGGGCTTCAGATAACTTGGGGAGATGCAGATTTAAGAAGGGGGGTAAAGTCCCACCTCTAGATAGAATGCACAGACAGCACAGGTACTGAATGGGGAAGATGGAAGCCTGCAGGACTGAATTTGTTTCCATCCTGTCTCCTTAAAACTTCCCAGACTTCTCCCTCCTGTAACCAAGCACTAGACTTGTCGCAGGGAAGGCAAGGATTAAGATTAGGATCAGGGAAGGGAGATATCCACAAGAGGGTCACTGGGCCAGATCCTGACCTCAGTGACTTTCTTGTAAATCTAGAATTCAGTGGCATTTCTCCAGATTTGCAGTGCCCGCTGGGTCTGATCTCACTCCCTTTGGAAACAAGGGGAAGATTCCATTGCTTTTAATGGAAGCTGGATTGGGCTTAAAATGATATCTGAATCTGGCCCTGTGCCTTAAGAAATGAGGACTCACACTATGAATATGTTGGGAACCACTATAGGATGGGTCAGATCCAAAGCCCATTGAAGCCTTTCAATTGACTTCAAAGGGTTTAGGATCAAACCCACGGCCTCTGGCTAGTTTCTTGTGGGGTATGTTTACACTGCAGCTGGAAGCAAGCCTCAAGCCTGTTTTTCAGGTCTAGAGGGTTGGGTGGGCTCAGGAGCTGCAATATATATGCTCCTATATTTAGTCTGCTAGTTCAAGTCTTGCTAGGGCAAGTCTATTGACCTGTGCTGGGAGGTTCATTCCCAGTTGCAGTGTTGCCAGTCCCTTCATCCCATGTAGCAGTGTGCTCCCCACTCAGAGAATGCTTTCATTGTTAGCAGTGCACCTGCGCTCTGCCCTGCAGGGACCTGTGTGGAAATGCAAAGACTCTTAACAAGGGTGAGGTGCTTGCTGCTTTCCCTGGACTGCTTGATAGTCTCCTCTCCAGCAGACACAGTTATTTCATCTTCAGCCTGTCTTCTCCCTGATAGTCCCCTGGCTCTTCATCTCACCACTGAGCTTGGGGGCTGTTCCTTCTCCTGGGACTGTTCCTTGGGAAATTCCTCTTCTCCAATCTGTTTTATGGCTGCTGTTGAATTTTTGGTTTTACAGTCAGGCCCCAGCAAATGGGGCAGATCTCAGCAGCTGCTGCCCCAGCCTGTCTCTGGGCCATCTGGGCATCTCTTTGGCTCTGCCAGTGTTCCCAGCCTTGTCTGCTTCCAGGTCAGCTTCTCGCACAATTGACTGCACGGCCCCTATGCACAGGATGACTTATGGAAGCCCCTGCCCTGTTCACATTCAAGTTCTTCTTAAAGACCCACTAGTGCTGTGATGCCTACAGTGAACAGGGTTGACTTGTGTATGCATTGTCTAGGATTTCTCTTCCCCTAACCTGTCTGTCCTTAGACTGTGAACTTCTCAGAGCAGAGGTCATCCCTCCTGAGTGTTTGGGAAGCTCTTAGCATATGCTGGGCACTCCTATAAATAATACTAACAGAGAACCATATTGTAGTATCCCGTCTCTTGGAGTCGGATCCTGCTGAGTGTTGCCGGGGAAGCACAGTACCAAACAGGATTTGGCCTTTCACTTTCATACTATGTTTGGCATGAAGGGCTTTTTGGCACTGCACTGTCCGTTGTGCGACAGGGTTTGACTGTGAGCAAGCTGCCTGTGCTGGTGATGGCATGAGAGTCTGTCTCCATATTGGTCTCAACTGCCAAGCGGAACCCCTCAGGGGCTGTCTGTTACCCTCTCTTGACAGTCATTGCTCTGGCCTTCTGTGTCAGATTTGCTGCTGACCGTCAGCAATGTCTTTATGTGTGGGTTACTTGTGTCTCTTTTCTCCTGTCCCACGAGAGGCCCAGTCTACACACAGAGCTGTGCAGATGTCACTGCAGGTGGGAAACTGCACTGTGCAGCTTTGTATGGACAAACTGCATCAGTTGTATGCCATGTTGGTCCAGCCACGTCAATCCCAGGATTTGAGAGAGCCAAGGTGGGGACGTAAACAATCTGTTCCATCATGTATTTACCTGACACTCTGATTAAGTTTCCCAGACCTGAAGAAGAACTCTGTGTAAGCTCTAAAGCTTGTCTCTCTCACCAACAGAAGTTGGTCAGTAAAAGATATTATCACACCTACCTAGCTTGTATTGCTTTAGCTTGTCGTATATGAAGCTCAGAGAAAGACATGCAAAAATACCTTTCCTTGCACACTGTGAGACGCCACAGACCTTAGCTAGATAAGGGACAAAGTTTCTGCTGTTAGGACCTAATTAAAGGAGGGGACAGGGTCTTTGAACAAGAGTCTTGTTCAAATCTCTTCTTTGCCACATTTCTGGTGTGACCTTGGGCAAAACAGGTAATCATTCTGGCTTTCAGTCCCCAAGTGAAAATGAGCATCCAAATATTTCCTTCGTGTGTCTCGCCTCTTTAGATAGTAAATAGAGCTGGGCAAAGTTTTTCAGCAAAAAATGCAGATTCGGTGATACTGAAACTTTTTGTGAATTTGCATCTGTTTTGCAAATCTGTTTGTGTAAAAAAAAACCCAAAATTTTGAAAGACAACTTTACAATTTTTCCATTCAAAGCTACATTTGGTTTTGAAATTTCCTCCAGTTGTAGTTTTAAAATATTTTAAGAACATTTTAAAAGCTCAAAATCTAAATGAAATGGTTTCTTTGGGGTCAAATTAACCATTTTGTTAAACCTAAAATAGATTTTTTAAAAAACTTTTTCAATTCACCAAAATTTTTGAAATTTTTCAGTTTCTGGATAACCGGAAATAAATTTCCTCCCTCCAGTTTTTCAGAATTGCCATTGGACCAAAACCCAGTTATTCTCACATAGCTCAACTTCTAAATTCTTTGCAGGCAGGACTGTCTCCTGCTTTCTGTTTGTGCTGCACTTTGCACAATGGGGCCCTGATCTCAGCTAGAGATGGATAAATATCCAACAGTAGTAACACCTCTCAGCACAGGAGTCTGATCTCCCACGCTGAAGCTGACTTTTGGGTTCCACCTGGAGTAGACAGTTACCATCTTTTGCTGGAATAAAGCCACTTTGTAAATCAATCAGTCAATCAGATCCTTCCTCTCTTAAACTTTTTGGGCAGTCCGTTCATGGTTCTGGATGTCGCCTCATGCAGATCACTCCATTTCACAGGTCCTTGGGGGGTGTTTGGTTTGTATACAATTCTAGCTTTTCCCTCCCCTAATCTTTAAGGGGAAACAGTATCTTGTTTGGAAGCTAAAGACTAGAAATGATTTATATATTCATAAGTACAGTGCTGGCTCCCTTTATTTTGGCAGCAGCGTTGTTTGTGTCTCTTGAATCATTCCTTCTCCCAAACCCCTCATGAGATATGAATTTCAAAACAGCCAGGCAACCGGATGGCTCAGGAGATTAATGGCTGGCTTCTAAAGCCCTTTACTTCTGGATCCCTGCAAATCGGCTCAGGTTGGTAGTGAGCAGCACTATTTGCATCTAATGGATAGAGATCCAGTGACATATAACAAATGAGCTGGGGGAGTTCCTTGATCTATAATTTCTAGTGGACAGGTGCTCATCCCAGAGAAAACACCATCCTACAGGGCAGTGCTAACAGCAGGGCTAGGAATGGGCTATGGAGCCGACACTTGTGATGTTTCAGCCTGTAGGAGCATGTCTTTCTCAGCAAAAATCAATCCAGCTGGTGGCCAGCACTCTGATAAGCATGTAAACAGAGACAAAATGGATTCCAAACTGCCCCTTCTCTTTGCTAAGTGTCTTAAAGTGTGCCCAGTGCATTAGCATCTGGAAGTATATTGTAATAGCACCAAGCATTCCCATTTGTCTGCTCCCAACGTGCAACTGTGCTCTTCCCCCATCCAATACTTTCCCCCCAGCAGGAAAGAGATCACAAAACTAGGGGAGGAAATGACCTAATCGGCATACTTGGCTAAAAAGCTTTGCACCATGCTCTGAAGGCAGAAGCTTTGAATGGGCGACAGGGGATGGATCATTGAGAATCATAGAATATCAGGGTTGGAAGGGACCTCAGGAGGTCATTTAGTCCAACCCCCCTGCTCAAAGCAGGATCAATCCTCAACTAAATCATCCCTGCCAGGGCTTTGTCAAGCCTGACCTTAAAAACTTCTAAGGAAGGAGATTCCACAACCTCCCTAGGTAACTCACTCCAATGCTTCACCACCCTCTTAGTGAAAAAGTTTTTCCTAATATCCAACCTAAACCTTCCCCACTGAAACTTGAGACCATTACGCCTTGTTCTGTCATCTGCTACCACCGAGAACAGTCTAGATCCATCCTCTTTGGAACCCCCTTTCAAGTAGTTGAAATCAGCTATCAAATTCCCCCCTCATTCTTCTCTTCTGTGGACTAAACAGTCCCAGTTCTCAGCCTCTCCTCATAAGTCATGTGCTCCAGGCCCCTATCATTTTTGTTGCCCTTCTCCGGACTCTTTCCAATTTTTCCACATCCTTCTTGTAGTGTGGGCCCCAAAACTGGACACAGTACTCCAGATGAGGTCTCACCAATGTCGAATAGAGGGGAACAATCACGTCCCTCGATCTGCTGGGATTGATCGTTACCTGTTCTGTTCATTCCCTCTGGGGCACCTGGCATTGGCCACTATTGGAAGGCAGGATACTGGGCTAGGTGGACCTTTGGTCTGACTCAGTATGGCCGTTCTTATGTTCTAAGGCAAGCTGCCCTGGACTCTGGTGGAGTGTCAGAGTGGGGGCGTTCTGCAGTCAGACACCTTTCACCAAGAACCCTCTGACCCCGCTCATAGGAGTGCTCCTCTGGCTGCTCTCAGCAAAAGCACACCAACTGGTCTCAGCCATGATGCCAGGGAGTGAGACAGACCCTGTGATAGCCTGGTCACCAACCACACAAGACATCACTTATTAGAGCCAGCTTTGACTTCCACCTGGAAGCAGATGGGAAGCTGGCCCATTGCATGGAGATCAGCTGCCCTTTTTCATTGGCGGTGGGCTGACTTTCTTTGCTGTTACTGACCTTTCCACTGCCACCCACATCTGTCCCTTTCCCATTCCCCCCGCCCTCCAGATGGGAATAGCAAGGACAGCCTTGAAACCTAGAGCCATTCTCTACTGGAGATCCAGGCGCATGTGAGGTTCCAAAAGTACCTGAGATGGTCAAGAGCTGAAGAAATCCCACCAATAGATGGAGGCACCACACAGCCCAGAAACATCACTAGTTATTTGTCCCTGTTTCATGGCTTCAGCTACCTTGTTCTCCTCCAGCCTCCTGTGTCAGGCAGGTGCTGGGTACACAAGGGGATTATTCTGCTTGACTCTGATGAGGAGGAGACTATACCAGGCACTCGCTGCCTTCTGATGGAGGCCCTGCCCCCTTGGCATACTCCACCCAGAGAAGGTGTTCTTTTGGGAATAAAGGGCACCTAGCTGAGTCCTCCATAAGCTGCCTAGAAAGGCCACCTAGGCTCAGCTGTGAGTGAAACCATAAGTATGGGTCCTCCAGAAGCTAGAAGGGTTGGGAACCAGGCAGAAGCCAATTGGAGTCCAGCAGGCTGGATAAAAAGAGCTGGCTGCTTCTTAAGTGCCAAGGGTCAGTTCTGAGGGAAACTGGGATGGGGGGAGGGGAAGCTGGGCCTTGTCAAGCTAACTCTGACTGCAGAGTATTTGTTGAGTCAGTGAATGACTCTATTGCTTACTTTGTGGCAGGTGAGGCCCGTTGGCATCCTGAGCTGGATATGAATTTGGCTACTGTAGGACAGGGTCAGATTCCTTTGTAAGATGCTCCACTGACAAGAAGGTCCTGGAACAGAGACCCACAGCTGGGTGCCATTAGACTTCTTACTGCACATCAGCCACTGAGCTTCACAGCCTCCCCCAGCACCCTCAGATGCCCCTTGACCAGGAGACGGGGTGGAAGAGAATCCTGCAGGTGCCTAAATACCCAGCACCACCGAGATCCATCCCCTCAGACAGGAAGGAAGGGAGCCAGAAAACATAAACCAAATCCCACAGGGGGGCAATCAACACTTCCCGGTCTGTTGCAGCAAAGGTTGCTGATAGATGTAATAAAAATCAGAACAACCCCCTGGATCTTTGTCCAGCACTTAGAATGAGATCAGAGACCAAAGTTGCCAGCTGACACTGTTTCCATGGTACACATGTGCCCCACTAGTAGGGATCCAGCAAGTCAGAGGATTCTGCGTGAAGCTGGGGTCACTCTGCCATAGCCTTCTTAATTACTTTCCTCTGAAAGGAAAGCTTAAAAGCAGGGCAGTCACTGACCAGGGCATCGGTGGCTTGAGCCAGGGTCTACTTACGACTTGTTTCAGAGTGGCAGGCATATTGCTATCCTGAAGGCACATAGGGGTTTTCACAAGACATGTACCGTTAGCTTCACAATAACCATCCTGCATCTGGTCTACAATCTCTCTTTGGATCCATGTTTCTGGGAATGCTTAGGCCTTGTCTACACTTGGGAATAACAGTAAATAGCCAGAAATCACACCCCATATGAGGACAGGGGCAAGCCGGGGTTTGTACCCGTTGAGCTAATAGGAGCTGGTCCTGGGTGTATGCAGATGAAGCTTAGTTCAGGCCTCAAATACTGATGAGCTCCCTGGTGTTCATGTGCCCTCTCTGATTCCCAGCCTCCAGCTTTGGAGAGAGGGTGACAGTGTGAGGGAAAGAGAGATTCTGTGTCTTTCTAAGCAAATCTTCACCCTCCTCTGGCAAGTGGAGAGGAAAATACACTCCAGTGAAAGTTCCTTTAACACTCTCTAACGAAGTGAAAATGAATGTGAACCCTCCCCCCCCCCCACCGTTGCCCTGTAAATTTCCCTCGCTGTGAAATATCTTCCAGATATAGTAAAAAGATGGATTTGGGGATTTTTTTAAACATCTTTAACTGCTGTGTATATTTCCAGGGAGACGTAATAAGCGCTACAGCTAATTTATCTGCGTCTATTGTAAATATTTTCAGGAGATAGCAGAAAGGATTTCAAACATATGGCTCCAAGGATCGGCACACGGCACAAGCAATGTCTGAGGGACACATTTAACCCTTTCGGTGCTGCGTCTCTTCCTCCTCTTTCCCCACCGCGGCGCGGATCACCCGCACACCTGTGCTCCCCAGGACCTCACTAATGTGCATGGACTGGGGTTTGCATGTTGCACCAGCACACTGATTCCTAGCTTCTCTCTCCCTGTTTCTGTGATCCTGTCCTGTGCTAGGGTAATGGGTGGTTAACGTGGTGCTCAGCCACACACCCAGTACCAGGCAGCAGAGACTGTGGGGAGCGTGAGGCTAGTTTTTTCTGAGGATTCAGAGGTTTTCTCTGAGGATCACACTGGGGTTAATGCAAACGGAGCCATGGGGGGAGGCTCTAGTGCTGAAGCATGGCCAGTATGTGCTCCTCTGAAGGCCGGCACATCTTGCAGCTCTGCGTCCCCTCACAGCAAGCCGGGGTGCTGGGCGATATTGGGTCTGCCCACTGAATCCTGGAACAGTAATTGGGATGGAGGAGAGAATGTGAGGGGCCAGGCTGTGCTGCGCTCTGGGTTGTGTGCCCAGAGGTGAGGGAAAGGAGAGGGCGGGTTCACAGAGCCCTTGCGCCCCATGGTAGAGGCACAGTCAGCACATGGTATGGGGCTGTAGGCTAGTGACTGACTCTTGGAAAGGAGCAAGGGGCAAGTATAACCATGGTCCCTCTCTGTACTGCCCAACACAGCTGATCTGGTGGAGGTGAGCAAACCCTACACCCACGCAAATGGCCTCTGAGCAGCTGCTTCAGCCTATGTTCCATTGAGGTCCTGGCTGAGTGGGCACGTCCCTCTGCCTGGCATCACCCGCGGGCCCGGAGAGTGGACTCCCGTCCTTCCCTTTGATTAGGAATAACTCTGAGAAATGCAGAGCTTGACAGCAGAGCAGGTGGAGAGAGGCAGCAATGCTGTAGTGCCCCCATGGGATTGGGCTGCCCTTCTCTCCGGCTCCCTGTGTGCCACAACTCGGTGGAGCCCTTCAGGAGTCCTGCTCCTTGGGTGCCCGGGCCCAGCATTCAGCAGCAGCTGCCGCTGGGCCCCCAGTGATGGCAAATCAGGAGCAAGGCAGAAGCAGTTGGAGAAGAGTAGCAGCAGTTGGTGTACGGAGCAGGCCAGTTAGGCTTCAAGGTGGAAGGTCTAGGCCAGGCCTGCACAACTCGGAAAGCAGCGAGGGCCATATTACTGCAAAAAGCCCCACCCTCGCCCCACCTCCATCCACTTCCCCCCACTCCACCGCTTGGCTTGCCCCACCCCTACTTACCCCCCCAGGCCGCATGTTGTGCAGGCCTGGTCTAGGACTTGCTGCTAAGGCTGGGAACTTTCCAGGCAAAGCAAGGGCTGAATGTGGGAGGAGCAAAGGTCTCTCGTCATGCGAGTTGTCCTCAGCGGGGACCACTGTGAGGGCCCATTCAGTTCAGTTAATGTCATTACATGGATACAGCTCTATGGCATGTCCAGTGGGTCCTGAGGCCCATGTCATCACCCAGGCTGAGCAGTCGTGCCACAGGCCTGTCTCCGAACCAGGCTGGGGTGAGCATAAATGTGACGGGGAGCAAAGAAAGCAGGAACTATGGATGGATTTGATTGTAGCCAGAGCTCCTCCAGGTTCTGTTTTGACTGTTAAAAACTCTCCATTCTAAAACAAACCCTCCTCACCCCCTTTGGAACGTCCCTCTTCACCTCGCCGATCTGGTCTGCTTTTGATCCCGTTTCGTTTCTCTTAATTGATAGTGATTTTGCCAAGTTGTCCAAAACTTTGTTTTGCCTGGAATTCTACAACAATAAGCCCCTTCCTCTGGCCCCAGCCACATCTGTCCTGCAGCTTCTTGCTCCCAAAACCTTTCCTGGGGTTAGTGATTTCAGAGAAGTAATAAAATCCTGCCGAGGCCTCCCTCTCGTGACATAGCTGGTCTCTCAGGGCATGGCTGGGCTGCTGCAGCTCAGGTGTTGGCCTCCAAGAAGAGCAGCCTTTTGGAAGGATCTGCAGTAGGGGGCTTCCATCACGGAAAGATGGAGTTGGGGGGCAGGGAAGTGTGCGATGAGGGGTCTTGTTAGAAAGGAATATTGTGAAATCTGGATTTTCCATACTGTCTGCAGAATCCCTTCTTATTTTGGATGAGCCTTGCAGTGCAGATCCAGAGTGGAAAATTTCTGAGTCTGCAGGGTGCTGTTACCTGGGATTTTGGTGCTGGCCCCCTGTAGGTATGGCCCCAGCTGGCAATGTTCTGATCCAGATACAAAGTTCAGGCATGTTCAGATCCTCGGCCCGGGTTCAGAGAAGCTGTACTGGGCTTTTTTGAAGATCCACATTCAGTTCCCTTCCTTCATTTTGGGCTCAGGTGTCATCCTGGGCTGGAACTGGTTTCAGCTTTGATTATATACCTACATTACCTGCACTGGGCCATTACGTGCAGTCCTCAGCTAGGGCTTCCATCTCCTGCGCTTGCATTTACCTAGTGGGGGTGGAGATTTGATTTAGCTCAGCTTTGATGTTCACGTGGATTTTAGTGTTTGTTAAAATGAAGCGACCAGTAGCCCTTCAGTAGTATTGTCAAGCCCAGTGCACTCTACCCACACAGTCCTGACATGCAGCATCCGCTACCTTTTCTATCCTGGGTCACCACACAGCTCCACCATGGCGCCTCAATCCTGGTCTGCAGTCCCCCTGCTGTTCCAGATTTGGCTTCTCCTACACAGATACTGCCAGAAATACCAACATGCAGAGAAACGTCCACTGGAGAAGAGCCTGAGGCCATAACATTGGTAAATCAATTAAGATAATTTAATTGGGCACATCTGAGGTGAAATGTCTGTAGCACATTAATTCATTGTGGTGCTCAGTCACTGACCCAGCAGCTTTGGGCTTTAACTCATTTCCCACTTGTGCTGCGTCATGTTCTCCAGAACAGAAAATCTGCTTTTCTTTTCCTTCATCACCTTCTTCCCAGTTTTGCTGCCAGGGCAAGTTCTCCCAGAGCCTTCGTTCCTAGCATACATGCACAGCTACATGAGATGCCATGCAACATGTGGGGTGAGGCCTTAGGAAGTTAGTTCTTTTCCATACATTAGTTAAAACTTCACCAGCCTTAGGAAGTGGCTTTCTTGGACATGAGACAGGGTGTACGCAGACCAGAGGTGGTACCATTTAGGGGTGATCCCGTGGATTTTGGAAGAGGATGGCAAAGAACCAGTAGGTTAGAGGTTTATTGCAGGAGTGGGTTGGTGAGATTCTGTGGCCTGCGTTGTGCAGGAGGTCAGACTAGATGACCATAATGGTCCCTTCTGACCTTAAAGTCTACGAGTCTATGGGTGTTTTGATCAAGAAATGATTTGTTATTCAGACCCACTCCTTCCAGATCTACATCCAACTTCGTTTGGAAGTTAATGACAAGACATTATGTTCAGAGCTAGGAAAATGGAGGTGGTGAAGTCCAGTGGATGCAGCATTGAAGCTGGACTCAGGAAATCTGTGTTCTGTTCCTGGATGATCAGTTCGTATCCAGACTCGGGTTGGTCAGCTGTTCATTGGTCATTTAGCGGCCTCAGTCTGTTTTTTAATAGGCAGCCTAGGCGTCTCATCCCCCAAACCACCGTCACTGGACACTAGTTGGCCTCCTGGTTGGCAGTTCCAGTGGAGAGGGTGAAGGCTGCACTCTGTCCCTTAGAGGTGACAGTTTCAGTTCAAGGGTGACATGTATTGTTGGGGCGAGGGAAATTTGCATTGTAGCAGTCCATGCTGTCTGGGTTGCAGAGCACTGTGTTCTCTGTCACTCATTCACTTAGTGCCTGGAGCTAAGTGTTAAGGATCTTCAGTTCCCATTAGCTCTCATTCTCCTTGCTCTGCATCTTATGTAGGTATTTATACCAGTGCCAGTGGACGTTTTGTGAAACTCCACCAAACCAGAACTGGGCTGGTGTAAATAACAGCACCAAGTAAAGGAAATGCAGCCTCAGGCCCACTGAATCCCCCTCACCGGATTTCAGAGCTCTAGTGGGAACAGCTACACTCCTGTTTTTCCTGCCATAGCACGAGTCCTGGTCTGTAAACCCAGGCTCTGAGGTGTGCTGTCACGGGTGGATGTTTTGGGTTGGTTTTTTTTACAGTGTAGACGTACCCAGAAATAGAAGAAACTTGGCATCCCACCTGTAATGGAAACAAATCACCATGAAGTGTAGGCAACTGGCAATGCAGCCGCTGGCATAAAGCAGGCTCTCTAGGTTAGCACTGCTCCAAAGCGGAAGGCAGGGAAGATGTATAATTTAAGAAGAATGGGTCTTTCACAGCACATGGTCGGGGAGGGAGGGGGGGTCCAGCTGGGTTCATCTTCCTGAAGGGAGGGCTCAGCTTTGAAGAGTTTGGGAACACTGCTCTAGGGTGAGAAAGAGAACAGCACTTTTGGGAGTCTCAAGATGTTTGCATTTCCTTGCTGGGTCTTTAGGGTGAACAAGTAGATGGAGCCGAGAGAGAAAGTGAAAAGGAAAACTATTGCTAGCTTGCTTGATAATGAAACTCATGTGAGCCGGTGAGTCCTGAAAAGGGAGCAGGAGACCTTTTAAAAATAAAAAAGCAAAAATTGTATTGAAAAATGTGATTTCCCCCCCAATCCTTTCTTTTCATTACATTATTTCATGTTATTGCAACATATACAGAACAGCGACCCAATGCACCTTCTGGCACAGGCCCAAAAGAAAAGCAATAAAATAAAGATAAAAGCATTTTAGCATGGAACCCAACTCAATAAACAATAAAAGACAATGTCTTTGCAGTTTTATATCTCTGCCCTTCCTTTAGTTATGGTCTTTTGTTACTGTCCTCCCTACTTTGTTTTTCTCCAAGCCACTTGGTGCTCTAAGATCCCCAGGGGCTGGGGTGTCCCCTCCCAATCTAAACCCCTCTCTCCTCCCCCCCCCCCCCCCCGCCCCAGTGAAGCATCACTGACATCATGGTCTGATATCAAGGCCGTGGCTCTGACATCACCCCAGAAGATGTGGAGACAATGTGTTTACAGAAGAACGGAGGAAGAAGTGATGGGGCAAATGGCCCCAAATGTTTCAGTTCAGCCTCCTAACGAGCTGCAATGTTTGAGACCAAAAGCTGCAAAAATAATCTGAAAGGGGAAAACGCAGCTGCTCCTGCGAAATCTTAGCCTTGTTTTCTTTTGGACTGTTTGCTGAAGTAGAAGGTCAGGGAGCATTCATCCATACATCCATGCTGATGGAAGAGAAACTGTCCATCAGGAGTGAGGGATTGGGATGTAATTATTATTGTAACACACACGTGTGCCGATACAGCAGTTACTGGCCTGAGAGCAGGATATAGGAGCGAATGTGCGTTAGAGGTTGCAGGATGTTATAGAAATATCTCATCAGCACAATAATACAACTCTTCTCTCTCTTTTTTTTTTTTTAAATAGTGGCGCCATGCCCCGAATTTCTCTGCCGACTTTCCTGTTAGGGCCACCTCCTTGGAGAAATATGAAATCAGAGGCATTGGGGAATAAGACAGCTGAGAAGAAACCATATATTATGGTTGCAGCTGGGTCCATGATGATAGTATGTCCTTCCAGAAACTCTGTTCTTGGATTGGGTCAACAGGCCCTCGTCCAGAATGATGCTGGGGAGTCCCATTGGCCTTTGGTTGGAGTGTTGATTGGTTGAACTGGTATAGTCCTTTCTTAGGGACTGTCTGAAGCTGGTTCCTTCACTGAGCATCCATGGAGATTAAATGCAAAGCAATGGCTGCTTTTCTTTCTTTCACCACCACTTGCTCTGCTTTTCTTGGGATAGTCCTTCAGTATTTCCAGGCTGGCTCTTACCTAATGTCTCCTGCAACCTCAGTGGGTGAAGCTGAAATGCCTCCATCCCACAGCATGCTTTGCTCCCACTCTTCTTTTCCCCACAGCTGTGTTAATGAGCTCACAAGGGAGGCATGGCCGAATGACCAGTGCCTGCTGTGGGGGACCATGAGACAGCAGTTGGACCCTCAGACTTCCAGTCACCACGCAACCCATCGATCAGAAAAGGTCCCTTTTTTCCTGAGCACCATGTGATCTAGTCTAAATATGGAGATATACCTATCTCATAGAACTGGAAAGACCTTGAAAGATCAAGTCCATTCCCCTGCCTACACTAGGCAGGACCAAGTACTGTCCCCTGACAGATGTTTTTTTTTGTTTGTTTTTTTTTTGCTCCAGACCCCTAAATGGCCCCCTCGAGGATTAAACTCTCAATCCTGGGTTCAGCAGGCCAATGCTCAAACCACTGAGCTATCCCTCCCCCTACTTCTGCTCAGGATCCTGACTATGGAAAGTTCAAAAGGGCTTCCAATTCAGCTTCAGTCTCTCACATGTAGCTCCCCATCAGTGGGGCGGATTCAACTTGTACCAAGGGGATGGCATTTTCCTCTGAAACACTGCTGCCAGAGCCCCTACCCAGCAGCCCTAGCAGCCTCCTCTGCTCCAGGAAGAACTTTAGAGAGAAATGCTACTGGAGCTTGACCAGCTTTTTCCCTGGAGCTTGGCCTGCTTGTAGCTACATTTACCAAGCTGAACTGGGAGCCCTATTGGGCTTTCCATAGTCAGGATCCTGAGCAGAAATAAAAATTAAAATCTGCCCAGTTCTCCGCAACTGGTGCAACTTTTGGGAAGGGAAAGAGGATCCTGAAGGGAAAGAATGGCTGCTTCAGAGCTCCCTTCCTCCCCATCCTGCTGAGCTCAGCTGCCAGCTCTAAACCCAGATCCTCTGGACCAGCCAAGCCATGCTCAGGTCAACCTTGGGTGGAAAAAGAGTGGTACTGTATTAAGGTAATGTGATGGTTCTCTGACTCTGCTCTTTCTTATACTGGTTGTTGATGGCCCGCAGAGGCCATTCTGGCAGCATACAGGGGCATCCCAGTTACTCCTTTTTCCCCTGATTGCATCCCTTTATCCAGGAGCTGAAAGGGGTTGGACCAGGAGCTCCTATGACAGACCCATGCCACTGGATGATTCTCCTTGGCTAAGGGAATGTTCAACCGGCCATCTAAATCAGGTTTAAATTGGGTTTGTGCTGCCAGTTGGTGTCTATCCGATTTACTGGCCTGGAGAATCTATCCTGTAACCAGGACCAGAGACTCAGCTGATGTCAGTCGGTGTAGCTCCAGCAAAGGTGGCATGTGCTGAGTTACACCAGCTGTGGATCTGGCCCTAAACTACTTGCTTAGTTTCTGCAAGAAAAAGAGATTTGAGGGTCAGAAGAGATAAGTCTGGTTCGAAAGCGTCGATCCAAATGTCCCGGAGATTCTGAAGAGTTTGGATCTGTATCCATAGTTTGCAGCTTGGACCAGCCTCTCTTTGGGCTGGTCTTTGGGCTGGTCTCCACTGGGGGGGGGGGGGGAATCGACTGTAGATACGCAATTTCAGCTACGTTAATAACGTAGCTGAAATCGACGTCTCTACTAGGTCTCCACTAGGGGGCGGTCTTTGGGCTGGTCTCCACTGGGGGGGGGGAATCGACTGTAGATACGCAATTTCAGCTACGTTAATAACGTAGCTGAAATCGACGTCTCTACAGCCGACTTACCTCCCATCCTCACGGCGGTAGCGGTCGGCGGCGCGGTCCCCCATCGACTCCAGCTTGCGCCTCTTCATGAGCTGGACTTCCGGAGTCGACGGGGGAGCCGCTGGTGGTCGATTTATCGCGTCTTAACGAGATGCGATAAATCGATCACCAAAAGATCGATCCCTGCCGGCTCAAGTGAAAACAAGCCCTTTGGTTGTGCCACAAATTAAAGCCGAATGAACAGCCTAGCTCCTGTGGAGCTGACAGAGCTGTTGACCATCTGTGAAATGTATGGCTAGTCCATAAGAAAGACAAGGGAGGCTGGTCTGTCCTTAAAAGTCCCTAAAACAATATATTCTTGCCTATAAAAAAAGGGAAAAATTAGTAATTTTAAACCACAAGCAAATGTCTTACATTCCTAAGCAGTGACGCCCTCTGTTTACCGCCGGTATTGTTCTCAATGAGCTGGAACTGTGAAAATGAATATTTTCTTCTACCCCATTCGTTACCATCGAAAAAAGTCAGAGGAAAAACAAAGTCGTTCAACAAAATGATTGAATGAAAGAATAACATGCAGGCGCAGAAATAAATCTGTCATGCTTGCAGAAATTGATTTAAAATTATACTTTAATGCAGTCGTAATAGTGATTAATAATACTCAGCACTTACTGGGGCGTTAGTTTTGGTTATACACAGTTGTCAGTCAGTTTTTAAAAGAAAATATCAGAGTGCCCCTAAAACATGTGGTCTGGTGAAGTACAGGGGAGCAATAGACGGGGGGTACAAGGATCAAAATCCCAAACATACTTGCACCTTCAGTCAGGTTATCTCCAGGCTCAGTAACAACTCAGACCACACAAGTAAAATGCTGAAAGAACTTTTACTGGTTCCGTAATATAACCTACAGCAGAGAAATCTGGTAAGCAAAAGAGACTTACGGCTGCCTACTTTGCTGAAGAAACCTTTCTAAGCAAATTAACCTGTCTGCCAGGGGTGACTCGCCCCCTAGAGGGCAAGATAGATCACATGCAGTGGAACTGAAGAGAAGTGTGATGTGCAATAGGGGACAGGGCACTGCTGCGGAAGCTCACACTCCTGGCATCCCATCTGGCACTAGCAGGGCACTGCTGAGGGCAGTTATATGTATCTAGAGAGACCAGGGAATATCGTTGTCTTCATCACAATCAAGGGAAGCTTGGGTAAGAAACAAGAGGAGTTGGAAATGTTCATTAATGAGCATAAATTGGATGCAGTTGGTATTCCTGAAACCTAGCAGGATGATGTGGGTGATTGAAATGGCTGAGGGAGGACTTCCACACTTGGCCTAACAAGCAAAGAATACACTTCTCTCTAGAGACCCCCTACACACTGGGCAAGTATGGCTATCCCTGTGATGCTGGAGGGTTAGGCCAACTTCAGGCCTAGGTATCAACTGAGAGTCTGTCAGGCGTAAGGCCTTAGGAATGTTCTTAAAAGTAAGATAAAACTGTGGTAAAATATTGAGTTTTGGGACTTTCCTCAGTGCTGGTGGATGGACAATTGTACTACTCATGGGCTAATTTCTATTTCTCACATTGAGAGTAATATTTATCCAGGTGTGTTACAGAGCTCTCACCTGGCTGGGACAGACCCCAGGGTAACAACAACCATTAATCATTGCTGAGTTTCACCCAGAGCAATGGCTACACCTCTGAGGGGACAGAGTAGTTGAGCAATGCCCATGAAAAAGCAACGTGTCCAGAGGAAGGTAGGTAGAAACCAGTGTATAGGACAATGGGGGAATTCTTACTGAGGGAAGAGTAACACCCTCACCCTTTGGCTTCACCAAAGACTTACCTCTTGGACTTCCCCTCCCCCCTCACCTGTTCCATCTTTGAGCCCTGGGTTGGAATAGTCCCATGGCAGGGCTTTCCCACACAAGCTGCCTAGTGGAAGGAAACAGGATTCTCTTTCCCAGACTGGACCCTAAGCAGCAAGGGCTTTGTCTGCCGAGTGAAGGACTCCTAAGGGCTAAGCTTCAGAAGCTGAACCTATCAGACTGTGTTACGTTTAACAGATGTTTTGTAAGATGATAACCTTTATTTGTGTTTGTCTGTCCATGTCTTTAATATTAGGAGCATTGTGCAAATCTTTCTTGCTTCCTTTGCATGTAATTAGTAAAGGCAACATCAGTTCCTGACACAATGGGGTTTATTGGAGAAAAGCAGGAGATCGAGGGAAGGACTGACCTGGTCCTTTGGAAACAGAGGAACTTGGATTTGCTATGACATTATGGTGAAAGGGGCTGGATATCACAGGGGGCCTCCTCACTCAGTGTCAAGGACTGGGGTTTCCAAGGGACTGTTTAAATTCTATACTAAGGCTGGCAAAAGCCCAGAGCATTCCTAAGCTGTGTGGTTAACTGGTGTGTCTAAGGCGCTAGAGTCACAACTTGCTCTGGGTTAGCTTCCCTGTTATTAGACAGTCTGCCCTGAAGTGGAACCCCTGGTCTTGAGATACCAAAGGGCGTGACAATCCCCATTTTAAACATACGGAAACTGAGGCACAGAGAGGGGCAGGGATGTGCTGAAGATCACCCAGCAGGGTGCTGGCAGTGCTAGGGATAGCAGAGCTCCTGAGTCCCAGTCCAGTGCACAATCCCCAGGTGCACCTGTGCAGCTGTGTAAAACATTTACTTCTTGGGCTCACCTGTATAACAGGCCCATGGCTCAACCTGTGATCAGAGCCCCCTTCCATTGGGAGTCAGAGTGGGTGTGGTTCCAAGTACCAGAGCTGACATCTGGTTCTATGATAAGCCCAAACAACACCCCTGGACCCATCCCTTTGAACTGCTGGGAAGTTTGGGTTTCTTTCCGGCTCAGAACTTGACACCTCTCTGTCCCAAGACTGGTAGGGGGCTGGCTGAGTCCCGGAGCAGAGACAGTGCCTGTCCTGCACTCCAGGGCTGGCCTGGCTCATGGCTATGATGCCTCGCATAATGGCTGTTTGTGCCGCCCATTTGGCCCGCGCAGGCTGGTCGACGTCCCAGCCTGCCCAGCTTCCCTCAGCTAATCATCACGTTGGGTAATTGAAAAAGCCATCGAGCTTCAGCCAGGAGCCCTCAGTGATGGCAGGGAGGCCAGGCCTGCAGGTGTGTGCTGAGAGCCGGCTGGCTGCCTCTGGCTGTGATGGGAATAGGGTTACAGGTGGGCAGCCCAGCAATGCCAGGGATGCGAGGAATCCGCTTAGCCTCAAAAGGACGCATTCTTTAACGACTAATTAAAAAAAATATTCAGGGGCGGTGGGGGCTGTGGGCTGGGCGCACACCTGCTCCATGGGGACCCAGCCAAGCTGGGGAGAGGGACGGGGACAGGAGGATGCAGGATGACAGCAGGAACCACGGTGCGGGGAGACAGCAAGGGGGCCCCAGAGGGCTTGTTTGTGAAACTGGGCTGGGGGAAAGCAAGTGTAGGGGGAGCAGCACGCAAGGATCAAGAACTAGGATCATATGACTGTGCGGTCCCTTGGGTGAATTCTTTCTTTAGCCCGGTCCATCAGTGCAAGCTGGATGCCAGCAGTGTGAGCTTCCCCATTGCAGTGCCTGGCAGTGCCAGTTGGATGCCAGTAGTGTGAGCTTCCCCAAGGCAGTGCCAGCTGGATGCTAGCAACATGAACTTCCCCATGGCAGTGCCTGGCAGTGCCAGCTGGATGTCAGTAGTGTGAGTCCCCCATAATATTGCTCTGCTGGTGCCAGCTGGGACTTTGCCAGGATGAGCTTCCTCACAGCAAGTCCTTTTTCACAGCTAGTGTCCAGGGCTACAATTACCACACTAGGATCCTCTTCACCTTGGAATCTTGTTCATACCATCTGGGTCTCGAGCAGTGTGAGCTTCCCCAAAGCCATGCCCTGTCCTTGCCAGTGGAGGGTGTCAGATCTCCCTTCAGACTCTTCCCTACTTGCTCCTCTGAATTCACCCTCCAACTAGGCCAGAAGAAGAGACTCCAAAGTGCCACCTCTTGGTTCCGCTGCGAAAGTGGGCAGTGCTCCCACCGCTCCCCTACTGTCATATATTTGGGCTCAGTTCCCTGGCATTGGCTCCAGCTGCTTTGCTCTTTGTCTCTATGCCACTCCTTCCCATTCCCCCTCCGAACAGGGGCTGGGACAGGTAGAAGCCTGTCAGAGTTGGATCGCACAACGCTCACGTTCATCCTTGGGGAGTGCAACCATCCCTATGGACGTGCTGCAGCTGGTCTGAGAGCAGCCCTTAGGCTGCTCTAAGTTACACTTGGAGCCATTTACGCTCCCAGACAGCCAATGATCAGAGAACCACAACATAGGCTTAGAAGTATCTTTCCCATGCTCTCCTCAACAGCACCCTGGGCAAGCTCAATGCAGCTGAGAATCTAGCCCTTGATTCCTACCAACTCACCAGTGTTGAGGCTGTTCTGGAGCTCTGCATCTCTCGAAAGGGTCATTGTCACATCTACATCCCAGGGAATGGCAAGAGAGGGACTTGCTGGAGCCTGCAGAGGCTGGCCTGCACATTCATCCAGGGCTGCCTGGCCCACCCAGCCTTGGAGCAATGCTGAGATGGCTGGGGGCAGAGATTAGAGATTTGGGGAATAGGGGGCATGGAAAGAGGGGAACTGGGGAGAAGCCTAGGGATAGGAGCAGAAGGAAATGAGAAGAGACCATGGATCTGTGTGCAAGGAAAGCAGCGAATGATTGCAGAAAAGCCACCAACCACTGGAGCAATAGACAATCGCTAGATGCAGGTGGGGTTAGTGGAAAGGAATTCAAATGGGGGCTCCCGAGGGATGAATGAGGGAAGGCTGGCCAAAATGAAGGGAAGGCTGTCCAAAAGAGGAATGTGACAGGGAGGGAGCAGCATTCTTCAGGCAGCAGGGAGCCTCAGGTTTCACTGCAGTACTGTTATTTAACAATTATATTAGCAGCAAGAAGGGTAAAAGTGGAGTCTGTATTTTCAAAAGAGAACCCCTAAACTCTGTAACTTGCCAGGTCTCTCATTAGCCTCCTTCCTGTTAGGTACCTACAGGGACCACCAGATGGCGCTATGCCACAAAGGGGTTTTCACAAAGTAAAAGTAATGTAAAAAAGAAAGGCTCTCTGTTGTGATGTGCTTTGTTCTGTGGTATCCGTTAATCTGGTAACTAGATGGCTAATAATTTTCCATGAATGAGCTTTCATGGTGCCCATGTGAGTTGCTGTGCACATTTGCTAGGTGTGCTAGGAAAGCTGATATAAAATATAGGATATTGTTGCAACGAATGTTCTAGCTAGTAGCTGTGTTTAATGTTCCTGCTACAACCAGCATTTTAAGGGACAGATTCTGCTCCAAACAAAATGAGTAGGAATTCTGGCCCTGATTCTCAACAGTATTTTGGTGCCTAAATACTTGAAGAAATAGTGGTTAGGTGCCTAAATACTTTTGGTGCCTAAATACTTGAAGAAATAGTGGTTAGGTGCCTAAATACTTGAAGAAAGCGAGGAAGTAGCACCTTAGAGGCTAACCAGTTTATTTCAGCATAAGCTTTCGTGGACTATAGCCCACTTCATCAGATGCATAGAATGGAACAGAAGTAAGATGCATTTATACACACAGAAAGAAGAAAAAAAAAGTTGTACATTAGCATACCAATTCTAAGAGGCTGTTAAATCTGGATGGGCCATTATCAGCAGGAGAAAATAGCCCCACTGCTATGTACATTGGCCAAACTGTCCAGTCTCTATGCAAAAGAATAAATGGACACAAATCTGACATCAGGAATCATAACATTCAAAAACCAGTAGGAGAACACTTCAATCTTCCTGGCCATTCCATTAAAGATTTGATGGTGTCAATTTTGAAACAGAAAAACTTCCAAAACAGACTCCAACGAGAAACTGAGGAACTGGAATTAATTTTCAAATTGGATACAATTAACCAGGGGCTAAATAGGACTTGCGAATGGTTCTCTCATTACACTAATTGATTTTTTTCTCCTGCTCATAATGGCCCATCCAGATTTAACAGCCTCTTAGAATTGGTATGCTAATGTACAACTTTTTTTTTCTTCTTCTTTCAGTGTGTATAAATGCATCTTACCCGAAAACACCTATACACTGACGCTTTAAAAAACTCCTACACCCCAATCTGGATCTATGTTGGATATGTAATATGTATGTACCTTGTAAACCCTGTACCTATAACCCCATAACCCCAGCCTGACTCCAGATGTCCAGTACCTTACTCCTCAATCTGTGTATGTTTTCATTTTTAACATTAGCTTTAATTAAAATTTTACTCAGAACATGTTAGTTTACAGGACCTTAGTTTAAAAGTTGCTTTAAAAATACTTCATTAGAAGATTGATAAAGATTATAAAATCACATCTCTAAAAAAATCCTTGCATAGATTTTTATATGCACAATCTATTCATCTTTAGCCTTAAATGCTTGGATCTGCAGACATATAGTTTTTTAAATAAATCCTTCAAAAGACCACCCTTATCTAAAATATATTTTAATTACTATAGTTCAAAAAACTTTCTTCCAAAGTCTTCCGGTCCATCTTTCTCCCTTCATGCCCCTGTTGAAGGGACAACACCCCTTTCTTTCCAGATAGCTGGACAAGCGAGTTTCCCTTTCTTTACTTCTGACTATTGATGAACTACCGTAGTTTTAAGAGAACCCTCCAGCAAAATCAGTACCTTACTAAGATATAAAATCCTTTGTTATGCCTAAAATTTTTGGAAACATATTTTTTAAAGTTGGTGAAATTTCATAAACATATCTATTGTTATGTAGATCACACAAAGTAAACTAGAGTTTCCTTTTTCTAAAAGCAATGAACATTGTTATGAACACACTAAACCTCCGTGACTGATTCATTGGATGTCTTTGTTAACTGGATGAGATAAATATGCAGTAATCCAGAATGATTACTTTATGAAGGTTTAAGAGTATGTTTAAAATATAAAATCAGCTTAGAAATACTGATTAAGAAAATGTAAAGCAGAGAAGAACTGCATCATGTATTCCATAATATTGAATGTTGCATTCAGGACAGCTGATTTGCCCTGACTACAAATCTCTGACAAACTTCAGGGTATATCAAAAGAACTTACATTTTTTATTCTCATATTTAGTACTTTTAATTAGGTATCTTCTGCATGTCCAGTCTTCGCCATCTGGCATGCCCTGGAAAACATGCTCTATTTTCTTTTGAAAAAAACACTCTTCTGGAACTTGTTTCTAATGTCATTTGCTTCATTTGGGTCCAGAGATTTGGCTGAAAGGGGCTGAGTGGAGGAGAGGGGAGGAGCAGAGGGAGACAGTGGGGAGAGGGTGGGGCCTGGGCAGAGTGGGGGCAGGGTGTGGGGCAGAGCAGGGGTGGAGTATGGGCAGGGCCGCAGGCAGAGGAGATGGGCTGGGAAGTTAGCCTCCCCAAGTGGCAGCTTCACCCACCACCCATAACAGCAGGCAAGAGCAGGTTGGCTTCTGCACACCCATGGCACACAGCAGTCTCCTTAAGTAGGGGCCATATTCACAGAGCCGAATGTGCCGGCGCTGTGCATTCTGCATGAGGGAGAGGGTACGGGGGTCTCTGCTGGGAACTAACTCTCCGCCACCGTGAGACGGGCCAGGCGGCTCGGTATCCTTGCTGCCTCATCCCTCCCGCTCCGGGCTGCGAACACAGGTTGACATTGGGCATAGGGGCACCAGTTTAATAATACTGCTGGGCCCAGGATTCCTGGGGAGTTCGATCCCCAACCTTGTTGTGGTCATTAAGGGCAGGGGCTAGGGTGTCCCCACTCCAGGGTGCTCTCTCCGCACTGGATGCTTCCCAGACCCGCTGATCATTACATACAGTTCAAAGCAAATACAATTTATTAAACAGCAATCAGTTAAAAAAATAAAGAATAAATGGGAACGGTTAAAGGAAAACACGTCACCCTGTTCTGTGGAATGGAGACACCACAACCAGCCATCTGTGGAATGTAAGGGAAGTTCAGTCTGTTCCTCTCAAGTCCCAGGCCTCCTGCTCAGGGGCCAGTGCTGCAGGGGTGCTGTGGGTCAGACACTTGCTCTGGCTTCAGGCTCTAGGTGGCCAGGCCCTTTTTCCCAGTGTCAGCCCCCTCGTCGGGTTATGATCCCCCTCCAAGTCTGGACTGCAAGGGTCACTTCCCAGGGTCCCCGTCGCTCTCCTCAACTGCTCACAGCACCTGGCTCCAGACTGCTCCCACCCCAGCTCCACTCTGCCTCAACACTGCTGCTGTTCTGCCTCCAGCCCTCTGGGCTACTCCTCTGGCCCCTCTGGCTCTGGTTACTGCAACTCTTCTCCCAGCACAGATCTGCTCTCTGGGCTGCTTCTGTGCTCTGCTCCCAGCACTGACCTGCTTCCTGGGCTGACTCTCTGGTTCTCTGACCAGCATGGTTCTGCTTCCCACATCAGTTCAGGACCCTGCTCTCTTCTTAGCTCGGCCCCACTCTGTCTGACCCAGGCAATTCCAGCTCCCACGGAGGATAGGACCTCTCCCCCCGCCCACACCTCCTGACTCCCTCATTAGCTTGCCCATCCTGTCAATCAGGCTGACTTGGAGCACTGGCCTCTCCCCATTGCTCCTGGGGACTGTCAATCTCAGGGTCCTGATTTCCCATCAACCCTTCTCCTTCCTTTTGGTACTGGGAGCTAGCCAACCAAAACACCCCCACTGAGTTTTAGTAAGGGGTCAACAGTCCCCTTATATTCCCCCTTGCAAAAATTCTGCCATGGCCACAGTATTCACACCAGTACATCCAATCTCCTTATTAAAAACATGTACCCACATCACGTTATATAAAAAAACTAACAATTAAGAAAAGAATATTTAATATATTTAGCATTCTATGTCTACTTCTTCATACTATGCATGCTAATAGTCATTAAAACACTACATAGACCCTATAACATAATCACCTCTAAGTTTAACAGGCAGTACACCCCTACTAGTTCTCTGGGACCTTCTTAAGACTGATGGTTCATTCCCCATATTTTCTATAGGCCTGTCCCCAGGTAACACCAGGTCAATTTGAGGGATCTGGCTATTTTCATCAGGGTTTGGGTTTGCCCCATTGGTGTCAGTCTCCTCGTAAAATGTTGTTCTATGCCTCCTACAAGCCCTGGTCAAACTAGAATTCCAAAGTTTTAGCTGGTCCCCATGTTCTATCCTCTCCAGACCTCCTCGTTCAGGCTGGGTAGTGTATACTGTCAGTTTGGGATTGTCGTGGGTGACCACAGTGTGGGGATTACACTCCCACTTTTCCTGTATTTCATTATGTCTCTGGAGTCTATGGTTACAAACTGGTGCCCAGTCACCAGGTCAGATGAGAGCCCTACTGGACTTGCGATCATAAGTCTTCTTCCTACTTTGGGCTGTGTCTTTAGTTGTACTGAGAGCAACTTCGCCGGCTGTCTTTGGCCTGTCATGGGCACCTTTGACCCAGTCATCCAAATTGGCACCTCATCCATAGGAAAATATATATATATATACTTCCCCTACATTCCAGAGTTGCTGGTTGTGGTGTCTCCATGCCAAAGAGTGGGTGATGTGTTTTCCTTTAACGGTTCCTATTTATTCTTTATTTTTTTAACTGATTGCTGTTTAATAATATATATATATATATATGGAGATATACCTATCTCATAAAACTGGAAGGACCTGGAAAGGTCATTGAATCTAGTCCCCTCCCTATACTAGCAGGGCTAAGTACTGTTCCCTGACAGATTATTTGCCCCAGATGGTCCCCCTCAAGGATTGAACCCACAGCCCTGGTTTTAACAGGCCAATGGGCAAACCACTGAGCCATCCCTCACCCCCAAAGACAAAGCCATCTTGATGTTTTTCTGGCAATGCCCTTAAGTTAGCCACCTGTGCAAGAATCAACGCCTGGAGTGCCGCTTGAACTGAAACTGTCAGTCTCCTACCACATCTTTCCTGAGGAAAGGTTACTTGTCCTCTCTTCTCCCTCCTTGACACCTGCAGCTCATTTCCATTATCATCAAATGTTACCTTCACCTGAGGAACCACCTCCTCTGGCCAGTGTACCGCTGCAGTTCTGTTTCAAGGATGTGACTCCACAGCCTTCATGCTTGAGTTTAGAAGACTCACCGGTACTCTTCCTTTGATGGCATTAGTCAGTACATTGGCTGGCTGGAGCCCATTAGGCAGATTTGTCCCAGATGTAGGTTCTACAAGAGCTCGATATCTATTGGTATTTCATAGAATCATAGAATATCAGGGTTGGAAGAAACCTCAGGAGGTCATCTAGTCCAACCATCTACTCAAAGCAGGACCAACTCCAACTCCTCGTATTTCCTCGTATCCAGCAGTGTTCATCAAGGATCTTCTGTCTCCAAGGAGGAATAACAGTCTTCTGTTTTCTGCCCACTTTAACACTTCCAATCTGCACCTTGGGGCCCAGGGAACAACTCTGCCTCTCAGCTCGAGCCAGTACAGCATTCTTCTTAGCATGCCCATGATGGTTCATCCTCCTCTTTCCTTTTCCTGGCAGCAGTAGCTCCTTCAGCTCACTAATGATGTTCATTCCTAGAATCCCTGGGATTCCTTCTACCATATGGCTCCCTCCAGAGACTTTGTCTTTCAGGATGATGCATTTTCCTGGTAATATCTAGCCCATGTATTCTGTGTCTGCTTTGAGAAATCCCACCACTGTCCATGAACTGGTGTTAGATGTACAAATCGTGTGCTGTGCCTGCTCAGCTCCTTGTCCTTCAAATATTTTTGAAAATGCAACTCAGAAATGGTGGTGACTTCTGAGCCAATTTCTAACAAACATCTGGTCTTCACCCCTGCTATACATACGTCAGCAGTTAGACAGTCTCCAAATGCTCACTTACAGAAGTCGCTAGATATGCTGGCTCTCCCCACATTCCTTCCAACACTGTATGCAGAGTAATCTTCCACCAAGGACATGCCTGGGAATCCTTCTGCCAGTGCTTGGCCTTCTACTATAGATGGACCACTTGCTCCTGGTGCCCCATTGGTTTCCAGTGCCTGGGACTCTGTTCTCCTTCTCAGTGGACATTCTCAGCTAGTATGCCCTGGCCTCTCACAAGTGTAACAAATGTACCTTTCCAGCTCATCCTTCAGAGGGGCTCTTCGGGATCCTGGTGCCTTTGGATATTTTGACATACTAATTGGATTTTTTTCTTTCATCAACTCAATCATCATTTTCAGCATCTCCTGGACAGCCAGTTTTTGGACAGCTTCATTTACACTTTCCAATGTTAACTGTTTTGGGCAGGGCCTTTCCCCCAGTAGTTGCATTCACTAGGCCCCCACTTCATGTATGGGAGTTAGGCTTGGCTGTCTCTGACACGGGAATTTCCTCCTCTTTGGACCACATAATGGCAGCCCGCATGAGTTCATTGAATTTCTTAGTGGGCTCTTCCTTAAACCTCCTTTTCATTTCACAGAGGAGGGAATCATCCCGGAGATCCAGCACCAACTGCTCTTTCAGAACCATATCTGGGTCTGGAACTTGTTGAGGGTCTTGCTGCTCCACTTTGCTCATTCTCTCCTGGAGGTCATACGTGTATGCCCAGACAATTTAATTGGGCACCTGCTTTCTCTCAAAGAACTCCTTTAGTCAGGTTCCAATAGATATCTTGTCTCTATACACTTCTAGAAGGAGTTCAAATAACTTTTCCATATCTTTCTTGTCTGCCATTGCCATGAACTTTACTGTGGCCTTGGCCTGGCCCATGAGGTTTCCTCTATGAAGTTCACATGATTTCTTCAGGTACTCTTAGCACACAGAGAGCTGCCTTCACAGACTTGACCCACTCCTCTACCCTAATGTCTCCAGGTCTTGTCAGGAAGCCACCAAACTCTGTGACCTTCTGCTCCCATGGGACATAAATAATTAGGGGTTTCTTAGCTTCTGCTGCCTGTTGGTCTATTACTGCCTTAGCCAGTGATAAGGCTTCTCTCTGTTTGGTTCTAGCTTGTTGTAATGCCTCAGCTTGGTCTGATAATCTATGCTGAAGTTCAGAAAACTGGGTCTGTAGTTCTTCAATTCCAGCTATGGTAGGATTCTTGACCAGGCCTGGACAGTTCTACCAGAACTCCACCAGTAAACCAGTGGGGTGGACCCTGTGGATAGGATCCTGTTTGTGACTCCAATTATGTATATGGGGGAATTGGCCCACTATTGTGGGGAACATTTCTGGCTAATACACTACCCCAGTGAAATGGGCTAGCAAAAGGATCTGAGTCCTCGCTCCCACTTTCTCTACCCAGAGGCCTGCCTGACCTCAGTGGCTCCCCTTCCACTCTCCTCTGTGGCAGAGTCCTCGTAACCCCAACAAGGCTGGGCCCAGGATCCTGGGAGACTCAACCCCCAACCTTGTTGTGGTCACTTAGGGCAGGGGCTAGAGTGTCTCCACTCCAGCAGCTCTCTCCGCACTGGATGCTTCCGGACCAACTGATCATTACATACAGTTCAAAACAAATACAATTTATTAACTAGCAATCAATTTTTAAAAAGGAATAAATGGGAACGGTTAAAGGAAAACACGTCACCCTGCTCTGTGGCATGGAGACACCGCAACCAGCCGTCTCTGGAATGTAAGGGAAGTTCTGTCTGTTCCTCCCAAGTCCCAGGCCTCCTGCTCAGCCCCTGGCTGTGCTGCAGGGATGTTGCGGGTCAGACACTTGCTCTGGTGGCGGCCACATGCTGTCAGGCTCTAGGTGACAGGACTCTTCTTTCCAATGTCAGCCTCCCCCTGACAATCCCCCTTCAAGGCTACTTCTCTGGTTCTCACTTGCAGGGCTCTGCTTCCCAGCTCAGCTTGGGCCCCTGCTCTCTCCTTAGCTTGGCCCCACTCTGTCTGCCCCAAGCAACATAGTTTCACGTGGTAAATAAGCTTCCTGACTTTCACAATAAGCCAATAATCAAGCAAATCCCATTTCAAAACAAGGCCAGAACAAGCCAATCGCTAAGAACCCCAACAATCTATGGGACTAGATCCCCCAACCTGCAGCCTGGGACTGTGGTGGGCTCACTGTGCACCCCTGATTCTCTCCACCCTCATCCTCCCCCTCAGAGGAGAGAGTCTCTTCTGACCTTAAAGTCTATGAGTCTATGAGGGAATTACACCGAAAAACTATGTGAAAAGGTAAGTGAGGCTGCAAAATCAAGCACTCAGTAGCTAGGAAATGCACAGAGCCTGTGCAACACACTGACTCTATTATGTGAACCCATGTCACACCTAGATTCACAGACATGCCCATTATACTAGTACATGCCAACAATACCACGTGCACACAAACAAATCATCCCATGTGAGAACATGCAGTCCTACCAGACGAAAATATGCAAATTCCATCAAATGTGCACACAAGGTGATTTTTCCTGGGGTACTTCCAGCACTGCCACCCAGCTCCCTCATGTCTTCAGATTTTACGTGAGTTGAAAATCCGAGCTATCCCTGAGAAGAAATTGGTGCTGGCAGGTGGAAGTCTCCTTTCCTAATTTTGATAAACTAAATTAAAGGGGTGGAAAATTGATATTTCATGCAAAACGCTGGGAAGGTGAAACCAATTCCAGATGCTCTTTCAGCAAGCCTCCTTCTGACATGATCTGCTCCAGATAAACACATGGAAGCTGCCTCATGGTATTGTATTACAAGCCATTGGAGTTTCCAAACAATGTCTCCAGTCTCCTGCCTTATTGCTTATAAATGGAGCGGGTGGGCTTCAAAAGACAGGAGGGCTGCAACTCTGTCCTGACTCAAGCCAAGTGCCTACCCTTGCAGTTCTGGCGGCTGAAGCAGCCAGTGATATCACGGGGGGGGTTGGAATGGCTACAAAGTTCCATCCCCAGCATCAGACTGAGCTACGCCAAGTCTTGCACAGGGAAGTTTGTTGCATTAAACAAATAGGGACAGGAACCGTGTGCTTCAGGTCATAAGCCAGGCTCTAGCCGAGGAGGGTTAGAAATAGGTTATTCCATAATGCACTACTCTGGCATTTCTTACACCTTCTCCTGCATTTTGTGCTGTCTGCTATTGGAGAGAAGATCTCAGCCTGGATAATAAGCTGCTGTGATCAGTTTTGGAAATTCCTACATCACTGTAGCATTGGGCAGCATGTTGCACGTAGCAGTGGATCGCATTCATTGGCAGCATTAGGCAGGGTGTTGCATGGAGCAGTGCGTTCCATTAGGTAGTATGGTTAGGGCTTCATTTTTCAGGATTTATTTTTAGCAGTGTTTGAGTTCTGTGCAGATGTCCAAGAACCAAGGCGTGTGGGGTGGAGGCTGGAGTTCAGAGATAGGTTTGTCTCTTTGTGTGTACACATAGTACTGTTTCAAATGTCCCCTGCCGCCCCAGCCCTGGGCTCTCTCGCTCTCCCCCACCCCACATCTCCTGCGGCCCCAGCGCTGGACTCTCCCCCCACCCCACCCGCTTCTCCTGCCGTCCCAGGCCTCGGCTACCCCCCACCAGTGCTGACTTCGCCCATTCCCCCCACGCCCCCAGCCGGTCTGACAGTGGCAGGGTCGGGGTTAAGCAGTGGGGCTCCCGGGCCGTGCCTCAGCCCAGGGTCCCTCCAACCAGGGCTCCCGCCTCAAGGACCGGCCGGGGCCTGAGGAATTGGAGCAGGGAAGCCCCAAGGAGCGGGACACGGGCACCACACAACAGATCCCCGCCCTCTATGGCCCCGCTGTGGGTGCTGCTTCTGGCCACCCTGCTACAGCCCCTGGGCAGCTTAGGCCGCTTTGCCCAGCCCCAGCTGCGGAGCTGGTGGGCGGCTACCCTGCGGCACCTGTAGGCTGCTCCATGCGCCCCATAGGGCAGCCCCCAGCCTGAGTGTCCCCTGCTCGGAGCCTGCCCGGCCCAGCCACAAGATGCGGGTGCTGCTTCCCCGTGGGCATCGGCACGAACCACAGTGGTCCCAGGGTGCCCCCTGTACATGATGCACTGCTGCTGCCAGGGCCAGCTCTAGGCTTTTGCCACCCAAAGCAAAAAAAAAAAAAAAGGCCGGAATGCCACCCCTGGAAATGTGCCACCCCTGGAAATGTGCCTCCCCAAGCACCTACTTGGTTTGCTGGTGCTTAGAGCAGGGGTGGGAAAACTATGGCCTGTGGGCCATTTTTATCTGGCCCGCGAGCAGGCCGGGGGCGCGGTGCAGAGAGGGGACTGGGAGCACAGGGAGCCATGGGGGGCGCCGGGTCAGGAGGAGCCGTGGGAGCCCCCATGCTCCCCAGCGGGGGCACCAGGCAGGGAGAGCGGGGAACCGCGGGGGGGCCTGTGCTCCCCGGCAGAGGCGCTGGGCCAGGAGGAGCTGTGGGGGCCCCGCACTCCCCAGAGGGGGCACTGAGTCAGGAGCACGGGGAGACATGGGGGCACTGCGCCGGGCCAGGAGCACAGGGAGCTGCGCCGGGAGGAGGGGGGGCCAGGCCGGACCAGGAGCACGGGGAGCCACGCCCCCCCCCCCCCCGTGCTCCCTAGAGGGGGTGCCGGGCCTGGGAGCATGGGGAGCTGTGGGGGCACTGCACTGGCCGGGAGCGCAGGGAGCGGCGCGGGGAGGAGCTGCGGGGGCCGTGCTCCCCAGCGGGGGTGGTGGTGGTGGTGGTGTCAGGGGGAGCACAGGGAAGGCCGAGCCACTGGAGCCGGCTGAGCAGGTAAGCGGCGGGGAGGAGGGGGGGCTTAGGTGATGGGGTCCCTAGGGTGGTGGTGGTTAGGGAGGGGGGGTCTCAGGAGGGGGCAGTTAGGGAATAAGGAGCAGGGGGCTTTACATAGAGGGTGGGGTCCTGGGGGGGCAGTTTTGGGGGGTCTCCAAAGGGGCAATCAGGGGACAAAGGGGGTCGTTGGATGGGTCGGGAGTTCTGAGGGGGGCAGTTACGGGCGGGAAGTGGGTGGGGGTCAGATAGGGGGCAGGGGCAGGCTGTTTGGGGAGGCTCAACCTTCCCTACCTGGCGCTCTGCACCATTTTGAAGCCCGATATGGCCCTCAGGCCAGAAAGTTTACCCATCCCTGGCCTAGAGCCAGCCCTGACTCAGACACCCTAAGTATGCTGCATTGGATAGCATGTCATATTAGCTAGTCCCAAACTTTGTTTCATATCAGGTGCCAACATAGTTAACAAGCTGTACTCCCACTTTGATTTAGCTCCTTTAATGAAATCCATATATACCCACTATAGCCAAAATCCCACTCCCAGCTGCTCTCGAACTAGGTCCAATCTCATAACCCTGATGCCACAGAGAGCACTTTAGCATCTGTGCACATGTGATTTTTTCATATCTACTGAGAAAGCATTTTAACCAATGGGACTACAGGATGCAAATATACCACTGCTAGATGTAAAGTTTCTGACTTCATACAGTCCCACCTCCTTCCTAAACATGAACTGTTCATAACTGTGGAAATTAATCTGTTAATTTAAACAACAATCTTGACAGTTTTCCTCCTATTTTCCCTTTGTTTCTTTAACAGAATCTTACATCACAATTAAAATGCATGAGGAAGGGAGTATTGTGAAGAGAATATTAATAAAACAAGGTTGATAGACATCCTTCAAATACATGAAACATAATCCATGAAACCCCAATATGGCTCCACATGTCTCAGACCTCAGAAACCATCCTCTGTTGGGGATGTGATGAGACACCTTTGTGCAGAGGTGTATTTGTCTTGTCCTTTAGCTCTTGTAGGGCTTGTTTGGGCAAACTCTTCGTTCATGGCAAACTGGGGTATAAATCAACCTTTCATAGTCTGCCGCGCACTAAGGCTACGTGTGCATTATGAGCGAGGAGCGTGACCCCAGCTCCTGTAGACATACACTAGCCTAGCTCGCACTGAGCTAGCGTGCTGTAAAAGTAGTGCAGCCATGGTAGCATAGGCTAACTACCCTGAGCATGCCCCCATGGGGTCAGGTGGGTTTGGACAAGTCCTGACTAGCCCATGCTGCTGCTTGCTGCTGTGAGGGCCACTGCAGCTACATTTCTATTTTTAGTGCACTAGCTCAAGTCAGCTCATGCAAGTGTGTCTACACAAGCGGGGAGTGACACACCCCTAGCTCCAAGTGTAGACATAACCTGTGTAGCCCCCTGCTGCTGCACGCTACGCTTCCCTAGTGCACTTTAATCTCCTCCCTTTTCAAAGTGCACCAGGCACAATTGTGTAATGTTCCCTGTCCAACATGGAGCAGAATGCTTTATAAGGGTGTCACGGTACTGGAATAATTGGGTACCATATAGATCATTGGGGTACGAAATATTATGTGAAGGGGGTCATAACAGGTGTCTTATGTGTGTATCTATTCCATATGTGTGTATCTATTTTGTAACTGAAGTTAAAGGTACCTGTACGTCAAACTTAGGCTTGGCTCCTGTGAAGGCTCAGACATGCTGGTGCTAACTCAAGCCCATTAAGGGGCCATCAACTGCACAATGAACTGTGTCCACACCCGAGGAGAGGAGCCTCCCCAGGAGTGGGACATGCCTGGGCAAGAACTGAATCATTGAGAGTCTGGTAATTGGACCATGTGGCTGTGAACCTTCAGTTTGCAGCCAGACTCTGCATAAGGAGGAGGAGGGTCTTCACCCACAGGAGGAAGTCTATAAAGCCTGGAAGAACAGTCTCCATTTTTGTCTTTACCTTCAGCATGCAGCCTGTCCTGCTTCCAGCTCTGAATGGACTTTGCTACACAGGTGAACTCTGAACTAAGGTGCTGACCCATCCCCCAAATGGGATGCATTCTAAGACTTTGATTTGAACCTGCAGTTTATTCTACCTTTGCTGCAAGCCTAAACTAAGAGATGTGCCATTACTGCATGTAATTGATTTCTTTTAACCATTCTTAACCCTCACCTATACCTTTTTCCTTGTATAATAAACCTTTAGATTTTAGATTCTAAAGATTGGCAACAGCGTGATTTGTGGGAAGATCTGATTTGTATATTGACCTGGGCCTGGGGCCTGATTCTTTGGAATTGGGGGGAACCATTTTCTTTATTTGGGGGACTGGTTTTCATAACCATTGGTCCCCAGGACAGGTGGCTGCTGGTGGCGATACTGGGAAACTGGAGTGTCTTAAGGGGATTGCTTGTGTGACTTGTGGTTAGCCAGTGGGGTGAAACCAAAGTCTTTTCTGTTTAGCTGGTTTGGTTTGCCTTAGTGTGGAAAAACCCCAGCTTTGGGCTGTAGTTGCCCCTTTGGAAGCAATCTGTTCTGATCTGACACTCACAGTTGGATCCCACCAGGAACAGCACCGTCACAAAAGGTGCATTTTCAAGATGGGGAAACTGAAGTACTGACTGGCCAAGCCACATTACAAAGACAAGACTAGAACCCAGGTCTCTTGCCTTCCAAACAAGGGGTGTAACACTGCTTAGGCTCAGACCCACACACCATTCGGAGCTGGGTTTGGAGGTGTAGCTCACTGGCTCAACCTCTCTTTTGTGGCTGGCCTGGGAAAGCTCAGCTTTGTTTCCCTGACTTCTGGCCAGTGGATTTTGCTGCCTTTGCCGCGTGCTCCCCATCTGGCCGCCTCTTCAGTAAACCCAGCCTGTTGCTCTGCAGGCAGCAGCACACCTGCCCCGGAGCTGGAGACATTGCTGACATTCCTGGCTGCCCGAGCCTGCTTCCTGCTCCCCCTTTTTTCTTTCTGCTGGAAGCTGTTCTGCCCCCACGTCCCGCCGCCTCTCACCCTGAGTTTGTTTTTTTAGAAGGTGGGTCTGGCACTCGCAAAGCTGAACAATTTCCTGCCCCAAAGAACACAGTCCTTCCCCGTTTTGTCTCCTTGCCTTTCTCCACCCTGGCTTGCGATTTTCTGCCCTATGTGCTACAGACTCTCCCACCTGTGACCCCACCTGACCTCAGGAGCAGCTCTGCTGTGGAGTGACCTTGGGCAGATCACGCCACCCTTCTGAGTCTCATTTCCCCCAGGAGAATAAAGCTTTGAAATCTCTGGATGGAAAAGGTTGAGGCTTGTGCAAAGGAGCAGTATTTTGAAGGGTCAGGCTGGGTCAGTACTTAGAGCAGTGGTTCTCAGCCCGCGGGCTGCTTTTGGCTCAATCATCACACAGCTGTGGCCCATGTGACATCTTCAGGGCCATAGAGGTAGTGTATGTATCAGGCGTGGGCAAACTTTTTGGCCCGAGGGCCACACCGAGGTTGCAAAATTGTATGGAGGGCCGGGTAGGGAAGGCTGTGCCTCCCCAAACAGCCTGGCCCCACCTCCTATCTGACCCCCTCCCACTTTACACCCCCCTCAAAACCTCCAACTCATCCAGCCCTCCTGACTGACCCCTCTGGGACCACCTGCGCTAACCACCCCCGGGGACCCTACCCCCTATCCAATCCCCCCACTCCATGTCCCATGATCACCCCCTCCCAAGACACCCTCCATCCCTAGCCAGCCCCCCAGGACCGCACCCACTACCCAACCTCCTCTGCTCCCTATCCCCTGACTGTTCCACCCCCTATCCACTGCCCCCACCCTCTCTGCCAGAGACCCTCTCTGCCCCTATCCACTGCCCCCACCCTCTCTGCCAGAGACCCTTATCCAAGACCCTGGACTGGCCCTGAGCCCCTTACCACACAGCTCAGGCCCGCCAGAGTGAGTTGTGCTGGAGAAGGGCAAGAGGAGCTTGGGAGCTCTAGACTGACAACTCCCCAGACTGAATCAGAGAGGTAGCCGTGTTAGTCTGGAATAGCAGAGGTAACAAAGTCCTGTGGCACCTTAAAGACCAACTATAAAGTTTTGAAGCATAAGCTTTCGTGGGCTAATACCCACTTCGTCGGATGCAAGCAGTGGAAGTGTCCAGAGGCAGGTATAGAAAAGTAGGCAAGAACCAGGTGGGAGGTAAAAAGGTTAGTCCAATTAGGCTGAACCAGCTTGTTATCTCCGATCAGGGAGGGTGGATTATTCTTCTAGCATTTGAATGGGTGGTGTGAACATGGAGAGAGGAGAAACTACTTCTGTAATTAGCAAGCCATTGTAGGTCTTTGTTCAATCCGAGATTGTTTGTGTTGAATTTGCAAATGAATTGTAGCTCTGCAGTTTCCCTTTGCAGTCTGGACTTGAAGTTTTTTTGCTGCAATGGCTTGCTAATTACAGAAATAGTTTCTCCTCTCTCCATGTTCACACCCCCCATTCAAATGCTAGAAGAATAACCCACCCTCCCTGATCGTAGATAACAAGCTGGTTCAGCCTAATTGGACTAACCTTTTTACCTCCCACCTGGTTGTTGCCTACTTTTCTATACCTGCCTCTGGACACTTCCACTGCTTGCATCCGACGAAGTGGGTATTTCTCCAGACTGAGGCACTGATAAAGGCCTATGCAGGTACTGGGCATGGAGCAGGTCTTCAAGGAATAAATTTTGAAGCACTTTGAGGAGAGGAAAGTGATCAGGGACAGTCAGCATGGATTCACCAAGGGCAAGGCGCTGGTGTGAACAATGCTGCCTCTGTTAAGTGTTGCATTTTGCCTTTACAAACCTTGAGATCTCAGCCATCGATGTTATCACCAGACGAGAAACTGCAAAGAATCAGAAAGAAGTCACGTGGAAGCAAAGTAATGCTGCAGGAAGTAATGCAGCAGTCACTTAACAAAAATCTAAAGGTTCAGGAGTGGAGGGAGAGTGAAAGGAGGATCCACCAGCAGAATGAGACGCGCTGGTAGAAAAATGCGGTGCTCCGGCAGCAAAGCACGGATCAGACTGCATCCAGGTGCTCCTAGGCATGCAGGCGGAGCACTACTGCGCTCTCCCCCCCCGCCGCCCTTGTCCCAAAACTCTTTCCCTTGTGCCCTCATGTCACCTCCAACCACTTTCCCCAGCAACCGGGTTCTTACTGTCCCCAGCTGCCTCCAACACCTGTAGCTTCACCACCCAGCCATGAAAACTGCGACCCTTATCCATTACACTCAGTATCACCAGGCATTATAGCCATCCCGAGGTGCAGCACTCATTGCACAGCACTCCATACAGGAAGGCTGAGTATGATAACTGGACATCCGCAAGTCTGTTCCTCACCCCACCCCCTTGCCCTTTCTGTATCCCAAGCAATTGTTTGTTTGTTTTTTCAATAAATTAATTTTCTTTTCAATGAATTGATTTTTTGGCTTTGAAAACATACTTTATTAGTGCATAAAGTAAAAGATACCTTAGCCCAGGAAAGCAACAGGCACTGCAAGTCAGCGTGGCAAACACAGATTCCTGCTAACGTTGGAACCACCACACTCCCGTGCAGGGCACCAAACACTACTGGCGGCTTTCAGCCTCAAATTGCTCCCTTAAGGCATTCCTAATCCTTACAGCCCTGTGCTGGGCCACTCTAATAGCCCTGCTCTCTTGCTGTTCAAATTCAGCCTCTAGAGTCTAGGTGTTGAACCTCCAAGTTCCATGCCTGAGTGAAGCTTTCACCCTTCCCTTCACAAATGTTATGGAGGGTACAGCACGCGGATATAACTGCAGGGATGCTGTCATCGGCCAAATCCAGATTCCCATATAGAGAGCCCCAGCAGTCCTTTAAATGGCCAAAAGGACACTTCACAGTCATTCTGCACCAGCTCAGTCTCTTGTTGAATCTCTTTGCTGCTGTCAAGGCTCCCTGTGTAGGGTTTCATCCAAAAGATGCATACATCATGGGGAGAGGGATAGCTCAGTGGTTTGAGCATTGGCCTGCTAAACCCAGGGTTGTGAGTTCAATCCTTGAGGGGGCCATTTAGGGATCTGGGGCAAAAAATCTGTCAGGGAACAGTACTCAATCCTGCTAGTGTAGGCAGGGGACTGGACTCGATGACCTTCAAGGTCTTTCCAGTTGTAGGAGATTGGGATATCTTTATTTATTTTTATTTTATCTTTCCAGGCCAGCCTGCGTTAATGTCAATGAAACACCCACTGTGATCCACAAGCACCAGGAGAACCATAGAGAAATACCCCTTTCAATTAACATACTTGGAGACCAGCTGGTCTGGTGCCAGAATTGGAATATGCGTCCCATCTATCACCCCTGCGCAGTTAGGGAAACCCATTTGTGCAAAGCCAGCCACAATGTCATGAACATTACCCAGAGTCACAGTTCTTCTGAGCAGGATGCGATGCCCTGAAAACTTGCATCAACATGATTCCAACAGTTGACTTTCCCACTCCAAACTGGTTAGTGACCGATCAGTAGTTGACTGGAGTTATCAGCTTCCAGATTGCAATAGCCACCTGCTTCTCCACCATCATGGCAGCTCTCAATCTCATGCAACAAAGGGTAGGGGTAAGCTCCTCACACAGCCCAATGAAAGTGGCTTTTCTCATCCAAAAGTTCTGCAGCCACTGCTCATCATCCCAGACTTGCATGACGATGTGATCCCACCATTCAGTGCTTGTTTCCCGAGCCCAAAAGTGGTGTTCCAAGGTGGTGAGCATGTCCATGAATGCCACAAGCAATCTTGTGTCACATGCGTTAACGCAAGTCGATATCATTGTCAGAGTCCTCAGTGTCAATTTGAATCCTAAGGAGTAACTCGACTGCCAAACGTGATGGGCTGTCGAGATTCATCAGCATTATCCTCAGCAGTTCAGGCTCTGTTCCACAGACCGAAAGGGAAGAAAGAGTGTGCTGCACAAAAAACATTGAAAGATGGTGCTAAATATGGACGGAAGCACAGGGGTTGCTGGGATGCGAACCGATGCATCATGGGGCATTGGGAGAGAACTCAGAATGCCCTGCACCTGCCAGAGCACCAGAATGGGAAGAGGTACTCAGTGGAATAGCTTCCCATAATGCACCGCTCCCAATGCCACTTCAAGTGCCGCAAATGTGGTCACGCCACTGTGCTTGCAGATGTCAGTGTGGACACACTGCAGCACTTTCTCTACTGCACTCTACGAAGGCTGGTTTAACTCAAAGTGCTCTACATCTGCAAGTGTAGCCATGCCCTAAGATCAGACTTGACAAAGCCCTGGCTGGAATGATTTAGTTGGGGATTGTTCCTGCTTTGAGAAGGGGGTTGGACTAGATGACTTCCTGAGCTCCCTTCCAACCCTATTCTATGATTCTGTAGGGCTGGGAGGTGCAGCCTGGGGTTAGGCAGAGGCAGTTGGTCCAACCTCCTTGCCACGGGGTCCAAGAGACAATCTCTGTTCAGTTGTGACCCACACAGGAAAACCTTTGAGCCCCCAGTGCTCTACTGCAGTCTGTCTGTCCATCCATCCCTCTCCCGCCTTCTCTCCACACTCTGTCTGCCTGTCTCTCCCTTCTCCCCCTCTCCTGTTATCTGGCCCCTCTGCTGTTTGCAGCAGGCTTTGTTGGTTTAAGGGGCAGTTTCCCAGCCTGTGAGTGCCAGGGAGGTGTGGTGCTGTTCAACCATTTCCTCTCCTGACGGGGAATGGGACGGCCTGCCTGTTCCCCTGCTCGCAGCCTGGCTTCTCCGGTGCTGGAATGCTGGGGCTGAAGTCGGACTTTGGGGATTTTTCCTTTGCTTGTCAGCGTGATGGTGGCCACAGGTATTCAGAGACGCCTTGATGGAAAGAAAACGCCCACAGGGCAGCAGAGGGGGACGCCCAGCCCAAATCACTGCAGATTCCACCCTTCCGGCTGCTGTGGAGAGGGGAGCTGGCCAAGGGACACCCTCCCTGACCTAGGCAGCACAGCTCCATTTGGGGAGTCCCGGAGAGGGCTCAGCCCCTGGTGGATGCATGGTGCCATCACACACACAGTGCCAGGGCTTGGAGCTTTGGCTTGGCCGCAGCTTCTGGCTGATAAATGCCTGGTGTGGAGCCTCACTGTCCTGACCCCCCAGGCTGGGGCCTGGCTGGTTCTGAAATGAGCCAAGGCCAGGAATGGTGTGTGTTTCGGGGGTCATTGTCAGTGCTGGGGGACCCGGCAGGGAGAGGGAGCACACTTCACATGGGTGCACAAAGGCCTGCTTTGGAGGATAGGCAGCAGAAAGAGGCTTCACAGAGGTTGTAGGGGATGTCTGGGGCCTCAGTGTACAGGAGACTTATGGGCCATAGGAAGCATGTTCCATCTCCCTCCCAGCCCTGCATCTGGGAGTTGCTCCATTCCCATCCCCCGTGCTGCACCCTAAGCCCTGGGCTGTCCCTCTCCCACAGCAAACTCCCCAACGCTAGTGCCTGCCTGATCCACTACCACACTCACACCGGAGCATCCTGCTGTGGGCCCCAGTGCTGACTCAGCAAGCCTGGCGCTAGCTGCTCCTGGGACCAGGCAGGGAATCTGGGTCCCTCCTCCTGTGTCTCATGACTGACGAAGCTGGAGAAATACTGCTGCTTTCCTGGGAGCTGTGTGCCTGCTTCCCCGGCCCCTGGCCACTCCTCCCAATGGCAACAGGGCAACAAGGCTCCCGTCTCCCCTGTGACTGGTAGATCCAGCAGTGTTTCTCTGTGATGGGGGCATGTCCCACTGACAGTGATGCCATGCCTGGGGAATGCCCTCTTCCCTACCTCAGGCTGCTTATTCTCCCAGCCAGATAGAGGAGGTGAGGTTGGGGCTGTAGACACACCCCAGCCAGCTCACCCCTGGCACTTGACCCCACCAGCACACAGGAGAGGCCAGGGGACCTACTTATTCCTGGAGGGTGGTAGGAGCAGGCAGGCTCCAGGAGGGTGTATCACAAGCTGATGGCCACTAGTGAGCAAACACCCATGAGAGGAGGCAGCTGTCAGTACCCAAAGCAGCATTCCTGCCACCCCGGCTGAGCTGATGCCCAGCCAGCTCTCCTTGCCTGACACCAGGTGTCGCTAGACTTTGTGGCCAAGAGGTCAGGGGATCCCACCTCCAAGTGCTGTGCCCCCTCCTGCCCTGACTGGTATGTCCCAGTGGGCTGAGGTCATGCAGACTGCAGCACCCTGATTGCAGGTGCTGGGCCAAGAGCTCCCCCCCAAAACTTGGCCTGGCCACCATTCCATCTGGACCACATTTCAGTGGTGTCACGACCCCATGCACCGGGTCACAATGCCACTCACTGCAATGGCCTGGACTCTCCTCTGTACAGAGGGGCAGCTTGGACAAATGTCAGTGGCACTGCGATCATGCAGCCCAAGCAACTCCAGCCGCAGCCTTCCTGATTGAAAGCATTTGGGTGATGGCCCCACAGGCTATGGAACTTTTCGCAAGTGCAAAACCTTAGAAGGGCATCCACCGCTGCAGTTAGCAGCATTGCACTGACTCCCAGGGCCCTACAGACCTGCCAACAAGCTAGTTCTGCCTGAACATTGAGGCTGGTGCCAAGCTCCTGGCCACACTGGACTTTGTTGATCAGTGGCCGTTCTGCTATTTCCCTCTTCTCCTCCTGGGCTGTGTTTAATTCACACTTCTCTTACCCTCCAGTCCCATTCCCAGATCTGCTGCCCTTCAGGATTCCAGTCCCCATCCCCACGCCCAGTTCCTGCCTACACTCCAACCAGGGGATGCGTTTGGTTCTGGGCTTGTAAATCATCCCCAGAATATCTCCCCTTTGTAGCAGTGGGGCTGCTCCTTCCAGTGAAGTCTATGGACCTTGGAAACATGGAATTAACAACCACTCAGATCAGCGTGGGCCAGGGGCACGGACTGGGATTTGCCTAACTCGGTATTTATCCGGCACCCATCACTGGAGAGTTTAGCTGCTTGGGGTGTGTGAATCTGTAGCGGGGCAGCGCGGCTCCCGGCCGATCGCGCCCGAGGCGGCCCCTGGCCGGGGCCGGAGAAAGCCGCGCTAACGCCGCGGGAGCCCCGCCCCCGGAAGTTCGGGGGCTGGAGGGGGGGACTCGGCTCCCGGCGGACCGCGAGCCACGCGGTCTCTGGCCGGGGCTGGAGGGAGCCGCGGCAGTGCCGGGTCAGCCCCACCCCCGGAGGTCAGGGGGCGGACCCGGAACTATAAGGGAGCGGCCGCCGGGCTCAGTCCGGTGGCCGACACCGGTGAAGGGAGCCGCTCCAGTGGTGGCCCCCCGCCGGAACCCGCCTGACCAGCAGCCTCCCCAGTACTGGGAGAGGCCGCCGAGCCTGCCGCTCGGCTACTACCCCGAGGAGCCACTTGACCCTCACTTGGAGGACCGGCTGAAGACTCCGCCAGCCTACTACCCAGAGGACAGACAGGAGCGGCTACAGGACCCCCGCTGGGACCAGCCGCCGACCTCGCCTCCCGGCCACTACCTGGTAGAGGGGCCGCCGCCACCAATACCACAGACAGCCTACTACCCCGAGGAGCCCCCGGCCGAGCACGCCTGCGGCCCCAAGGACCTGCCCGACCTGCCACCGGACAGCGACCCGGAGGAGCCGATGACCCTAGGCTCCGGGGAGGACCCCGCGACAGCCCAGGTACCCAGGGAAGGGGGATCTGGAAGTAGCCCGGGGGAGGAGCTGATGTCAGTGTGTTTCGGCCAGGATCCCCACTGACAGCAGCAAAGCTCTTGCTGCCAGGGCCCCGGGCTGGGGCGCAGAGGAAGTGGGTGGGCCTGCGCCCCCCCCCTGCCACCCCCCTGGTGAGTGGCAGTCTCCCCTTCCCCACCGCTGGACCAGCTGGCCTGAACTCTTGATTGGCCCACCAGAGGGCCTGAGCCCAGACCCAGGGGCTCGTGATTGGCCCACCCGAGGGCCCGAGCCCCGAACCCAGGGACTCTTAATAGGCCCACCAGAGGGCCTGAGCCCAAACCCAGGGACTCGTGATTGGCCCACCCGAGGGCCCGAGCCCCGAACCTAGGGACTCTTAATAGACCCACCCGAGGGCCTGAGCCCCGGGCGACTGTGACTCCCGCCCCTCGAGCGGTGGGGGTTAGGACACGCGACCCAGCTAATTCCCCTCAGGGTCGCCGACAGCGTAGTGAAGCGAGGAATCCCCGCCAGACCGGCGGAAGGGGGCCGTGCCCCGCCGACGCGACCCTTACAGAATCCCATGGACAAATTTTAATCCCTTATGGTGGCTGGCAAGGCACAATTATTTTCATGGGACCTTCCATTACCCTGCTGTTCCGTATCTCTGTCTAGTGGCACCTGCGGTGTCAGGGAGGATGTTGTGGGTGCTGGCAGGTTACCTTTGGAGTCCATGGTGCCAGAAGGAGGTGATTTCTATAAGCTATTTGTGTGGGACTGTTCTTATAGTACCACATTTGAGTTGATGATGGGAGAGAAGCAATCATGGAAGGACAGTCCCCTGCTGTCCTTCTGCTCCCCTTGGAAGCAGCGTCCCAGGGTGATCCACAAACTGACTAAAGGAGCCAATTCTGCTGCAATTCAGTTTGGTTGACGAAAGCGAAGGATGTTTGCGGAAAAGGGCCAGGCAGCTTGTGATGGGGCTCAGTCCCGCAGGAGGTTGCCTTGCTTCTGGGGTTGCTGTCCTGAGCGCAATGGCTGCCATGGTCAGAGATGCCGGCTCACCCAGTATGCCTTAATTCCTAATGTGTTTGGCCATATTTCCTTCCAGATCAGGGCTGCAGCAGAGAGGCGGACACAGCCTGCACAGTCCCCCCCGACCACTCCCTTTTCCCACCCCCATCCTTTATTGGAATTCAGATCCAATCGTCCCAGCAGGGCCAGTAGCTCAGAACCAGCCCCTGGATCTAGTAATCAGTGTGTTCCCTACAGGTGATACTAGGTGAGATTCACTTGCTTCACTAGATCAGATGATCTAATGGTCCCTGCTGGCCTTACAAATGGACACGTCCAGAACAGGCCCAGCCGTTGAGGGCAGGTTCCGAATCAGATCTGAACTCGGTGGCTCAGAAGATGGGGGTGGAGGGATCCAGAAAAGGTGAGAAATGGGTTGTGATCAGCTGGGTGAACTGCAGAGCAAACAGGAGCAGAGACTCTCCCGCTGTGGCCTCCCTCTTGGCCTCTGCTAATATTCTCCCCACCCCGCTGCCAACGGAAACCCTGAAAAACGACACGCCTGTCAGGAAACCTCCAACCCTGGGCCAATGGGTTTTTACACATCTGCCAATATAATCTGACCTTATCCAAATAACTATAACCCCAGCTCTCCAGCTTTGATCCAGTGCTCCAGCCTTTCTATTTACTTAATTGTCCAGTCACCGCTTTGAATGGGCACTGTGCCCACAGCTGCTGCCTTTGCATTCTTCAGGGCTTATCGCAGGCTGATCACCTGTTTGCCATTACCCAGAGTGCCCCAGGAACATGGGGCTGGCTAGCGCGCCTAGTCCCAACTGAGCATTCGCTGCAGGGCAGCCACCTGCTCCGGAGTTTAAACAATGGTCCTTATATGGTGCCTTGGCCTGCATCGGATCGATGCTGCGATCCAGTTTGGACCATTATTTCCTCACCCTGTAATGCAGAAGTATAAGGTTTTCTGCAAAGTGGGAACTACCATTTGTCTGGTATTTTCCACATACTCAGCCTTCCTCACGTCAGACAGTAGCTGCTGATTACTAGCTCAACCATGGGTTGGCTGGGGCCTATAACCACCCCTTGAATATTGTCCAGGTCCTTTTCATGCTCTTCCTTCTTTTCATCACTAGCCATCTGTGGCGGGGTGACCACCCACCCCCTACCAGAAGGGGCTTGGGAAAGCCCCTTAAGGGGTTTGAAAAGCCCAGGAAGGGGGTTTGAAGCTGGGAGCCAGCAGGCTTTTCAGGCCTGATTGGGCATTAGGCCCAGCTGGGCGGCCACGCCCCAAACACAGGCCTGTATAAAGGCTGGGAGGCAGGGGCCTAGAGAGAAGGCAGTCTCCTCTGCATTCAGAGGGAGACAGGCCTGACTGCAGGAGCTGAAGCCAGGTACCTGGGTTAGGGCAGAGCTGGGGCAGAGCAGAAGGAGCTGGGTGGGCTCTAGCCACAAGCCCCAGGCCTCCGGGCCTGATACAAGGCCCGACCCACGACTACCAGGGTTGCAGGGGGCAGCCCAGGGCTGGAGATAGCGACAGCAGGCCAACCCTCCTTGCCTATGATGAGAAGTCATGATACTGCAGTCCGCCCCAGTGAGCGGGGGCAAGTGGTGACTGACAGTGGCACACTCTGAGGCGAGGTGGGGACAGGAGGTAGAGGGTTCCCCCGGGGAGGGGAGACCCTCACACCAAAGGGGGTACTGCAGGGGTGCAGCACCCACAGTTGGAGGGCACCAGGGTCCGGGAGGGACACGGGGCCAGCAAAGGAGCGGGGCATTGACCTGCGGAGAGCGCTCTGGATGCTGAAGGAGCTGATTCCCCAGACGACCAGCGGGAGGCGCCGCAGGGGTGAGTGCGAGCCCTGTTACACCATCCCTTTCCCTCCACACCAAAGTTGGCTGTGGACTCCACTTGGTCTCATACAGCCATGGTACCTGCAGCTAGAAAGCAACTTTGGATATGTCTACACATCAGTTAGGGGTTATGACTGCAGCATATGTAGACCTACCCAACCTTGCTTTCATCAAGCTGGCTTGCTAAAAATAGTGTAGCCACAGTAGCACCGGCTAGTCGGCTGAGTACAAGCTCTCCTGGAACCTGAGATATGTAATTGAGTGGCTAGCCTATGCCACTATCTGTGCCACTGAAGCTGTACTATTATTTTTATTAGATAGCTCGGGTATGCGTATGCATGCTGCCCTGACTCTTTGGGCCTGTCAGTGACAGCATGGGTGGTGATGTGAATTGGGTGGGTGAAATGGATGCAAAACAGCACAGCTTAGTATCCATTAGCAGCAGCCAGTAGAGACCATCATGGACCTGGTTCAATGGAGGGCAGGTTATGCCCATCTATCCTGACCCTGAAAAGTCACCAGTGCTGCTTTATGGCCTAGTGGGTGGGAATTTGCCAAAGGATGCATCCCACCCAGAATGTCCTCTGCAGCTTGACTGCTGCTTGGCAGCCTGTGTTCAAACTCTTGCTTCCTCACTGCCTTGGTACAAATCACCAGACAGCTTGGTACAAATGGCTCAGGCTGGGAATGCCAGGGGATGCTGCTCAACAGCTGTGAAGAATGGAAGCAAGGTCTGCATGAGCTCTCCCCGGACATCTAGCAATGAGCTGGGGGAGAAGACTTCATGAACTGACCTTGTTTGTGTATACATGCCCACGTGCAGGGCATGATGGATCTGCGTTGCCCCAATGATCATGTGACGGGTTCGGTCAGAGACCGCCTTGGTACTGTCACCTGATGTGCTGAAACTACCTCTGAGCCTGTTTTCTCTGATGGCTTGGGACTCCAGAATCCTGCCTTGTTGAGCCAGACACACTAGCCTCCTGAAACACAGATGCAGGGTCTGAACCACGCCCCCAAAACTGCAGACTTAACTGAAAACAGCTCAGCAAGTGCTCCTGTCTCTAGACACCCAGCTCCCAATGGGATCCAAACCCTAAATAAATTTGTTTTATTCTGCATAAAGCTTATACAGGGTAAACTCATAAATTGTCCACCCTCTATACCACTGATAGAAACAGATGCACAGCTGTTTGCTCCTCAAGGTATTAATCACTTAGTTTAGGTTAATTGATAAACAGAAGTGATCTTATTAAGTAAATGTAGGATTTAAGTGGTTCCAAGTAATAACAGACAGAACTGAGTAAGTTACCAAGCAAAATAAAACAAAACATGCAAGTCTAAGCCTAAAATATTAAGAAACTGAATACAGGTAAATCTCACCCTCAGAGATGTTCCAGTAAACTTATTTCACAGACTAGACTCCTTTTTAGTCTGGACCCAATCCTTTCTCCAGGCACAGTTCTTGTTAGTTTCAGCTCAGGTGGTAACTAGGGCATTTCTCATGACTCGCAGCCGCCTTTGTTCTGTTCCACCTTCTTTTATAGCTTTGGCACAAGGTGGGAATCTTTTGTCTCTCTGAATCTCCACCCCTCCTTCTAAATGGAAAAGCAATCGATTCTAGTACCAGGTTACATGATCATATGTCCTGTGAGAACTGTATAAATTCATGGAGGTTAGGTCCATTAATTAGCCAGAATGGGCAAGGTATGGCATCCCTAACCTCTGTTTGCCAGAGGTGGGTGATGCACGGCAGGAGAGAGATCACTTGATCACCTGTTAGGTTCACTCCCTCTGGGGCATCTGGCACTGGCCACTGTTGGTAGACAGGATACTGGGCTGGATGGACCTTTGGTCTGACCCAGGATGGCCATTCTTATGTTCTTATGTCTCAAACTGTCAGGTTGTGTTGCTGTGTTTCAGGGGTGATGTTTCACCCCAGCAGAGGATGCATTTCACTAGTAGACACTAAAGCTTTCTTGAAAACACTGGGCATCCATCTCACTCTGTGGTGATGACAGTGTGAGATCATGAGTGTTTGAATTGGTGTTACCTGGTTTAAATCAGGTGAACTTCCTGCTGATGAATGGTTCTAGGGGGACTTTGCTGTCCCCATCACATGATGGAAGTACCCTTTTGCTCACCTGGTAGAGAAAAAACACTATCAGAAGGTTGTAGTTGTATTCTATAGATACATGTAGCCCCTGTGGCCTGAAACCCTGAGAGTGGGGCTGGAATCGTGATAAACAGAGAACAGAGCAGCCCAGAACTGCTTGAGATCTCCGGTGAACAGGGCTCCACTGAGAAGGGAGCTCTCTGCTGGCATCTGTTGGCAAGCAATGGGAAATGACCACTTGGGAAAGGCCTCATTTGCATGCCAGTGATGGGACACTTTGGGGCATTCTGGTTAAAAACAGATAAGTTTTGAGTTTGGGGGTAACACAACAAAATTCTGTTGTCCCTGTTGGGATATGAAGGGACAGGAAATCTACACCAAATGTACCTGTGGTAAAGGATCACTCTGAACACAACCACAGTCAGCCATAGCTGGGTTTAGGACCTTGGAGAGGCTTGAAAAGGGAAGAAGTAAGTAGAGGATTAGTGTGCCTGTGTGAAGTGTGTGTTATATACTGGAGGAGTGGAGGGAGCCATAAAACAGCATATGATGCAGAACCCAGGTGATGTTAAAACACTGTATGGTATAGATAGAGGCAGCACTGATGTAGGTGATGATTGTGAGGTAGTTCAGGCTGAAGCTGCAGAGAGCAGTAGTCTCTCCAAGGACCTTAGGGGCAGGCCTCCCTACCCAGTAATCAAAGCTGAAATCACCTCAGCTGGAGTAGGTGGCAGAGCCTCCACAGTGGGACAGGGACAGAATTCTTGGACTCCACCAATCCAGGACAACACACCGTGATTGGGGAAGCTGGGGAGGAAGGATGTGTCTAGAACACCCCAGCCACTCCCAGCTGCAAGAGAGGGACTGAGATTGGGGCAGTTGTTAAGGCATGGGCACCATGGGTGTGGTGGTGGTGGGGTCTTACCTAATCTTGTTAATAGATAATATTAATTGTTAGCTGGTTAATATTAATGGCTGGTTTTCCCAAGCTCATTTTGTTGTCTCTCTCCTCCCCTCTCCCTATGTTTTAAATCCTGGGACTCAGTGTTGTGGGTGTGGAAGTATTGCCTATCAGCAATGTCCAGCATGGTGAAGAGCGTTTCCAACGTTTCTGGTGGAGTCTCAAGCCAATGTTATCTACATTTTCAGAAGGCACCCCTAGAAAACTGAGCCTGGCCCATTTGGCTGTCAGCATCTGGCACAAGGATGCCACTCTCCCTCCTTCACTCCCTCACTCTCAAGTTCAGATTAAAGTTTGATTTTAAACCCCCCACCAACAGCCACCACATTTGAGCATCTTAAAGAGGATGATTTCCAAAAGCACCTAAGGGTTTTAGGAACGTATGTCCCATTGGCTTTCAGTGGAATTTATGCTCTTAAATCCATTAGGCACTAGACATTGTCCCCCTGAATGAATTCTTAAAGTCCCACAATAATGAGGGCCATTATGGGTGCCCCTTGCTCACGTTGTATAGTACCTGGTGCCACCCAGTCCCACTGCACATGTGGGGCACAGCACAACTCAGCATGACTAATGGTATCAGAGTCTGATGCATAAATGTAAGGCCACAAAGGAACCCTTGGAGCATCTTGCCTGCCCTCGGGTATGACACAGGTCATAGCGTTTCACTCAATGCTTCCCATAGCTAGCTCAGTAACGGCTTTGAATTAGGCAGATCTTCTCAAAGGACCTCCAGTCTTGATTGAAAGGCTTCCTCATGCTTTTCATGCCAATGCCCATCCTTTCCTGACCCATTCAACCACTTTACACCCACCCTTTCTACATTTCCAGCATGGAGTACAGATCTCACCTACCAGGGATGACTGGGGCACCTAGAGGATAGAGCCACCTTGAGCCTGACCAGTTGACGGTGGTTTGGTTGGCAGATGATGATGGCTGACTGGCCTTTCCTTTCTGATCATGGTGTGAGTGAAATGAGTGTGAAAGTCTTAGCTTGGCTCCCATGGACTCCCCCTTGCTGTATCTTTCTGAACTTGTCACTCCTGCAATGAGTAGAGGAGCAGGGCTTCCATCCACTGCAGCAATGGAGAGAAAGCAGCAGCATTCCCGACAGAGGCAGAGACAGCACAAGGGGCTGCAGTGGCACCCACAGCTGTATGCCCAGTATGCACCATGGGCCGGGTGCCAACTGGGGGAAAAGGCTGCCTGGGGGAGGGGCAAAGGAGGCAGTTTGCCCTGGGCCCCCTGTTTGAAAGAGCCCGGGAGTTGCAATGTCACTCGGGTATGTCCCAGCAGCCCCTTAAGGTGGCTCTCGATGCCCCTCAAACCTGAGTGGCGCTAATGACCCTGTGTGCCAGGCCACAATGCATAGAGCAGGGCGTTGGGCCCAGCACCGTGGGACAGGAGCCAAGCTGCCACTGTGTGCATCAGGTGCTACATTTCTGCAATTTTGGGGCTGTGAGGAAGGACAAAGAAGTGGTTTAGATGCATCACACAAAGAGTTATCACCCACATCCCAAATCACTGCCTAATTCCACATGACGGACAGCTCAGCTCAGGAAGGTATAGGACTGGAATAACAATTGTGGGAAAGTTTAGGATTGAGGTGTATTGTAGGGGGCACGATTAGGGACACAGGCCTGAAATTACAGTACATTGGCAGAGATGTGACCGTATGGCATAGGGAAGAAAGGCCCTGAACATCAGGGAGAGTTATATCCCAGAATTCCCTTTGCACACCTTGGGAGGGTGCTGTCCCAGAATTCCCTTTGTCTCACGCCGGGAAGGTGCTATCCCAAAATTCCCCTTATCCCACACCAGGAGGGTGCTATCCCAAAATTCCCCTTAACCCACACCAGGAGGGTGCTATCCCAGAATTACCCTCGTCCAGGGAAGTCTTTCATTTCTTCAGCCATCCCTGGCAGTGTAGTGGAATAGTCATCTGATTAACTCTCGCGTTCTGGTTTTTGACGTTGTGACTCATAATTTATAAGAGGGAGCCGCTTGTGGAAAAAAGGAATATTTCACCCGCAGGCAGCCCTAAATGACTCTCCTGGATACCCTGGCTCAATGATTGATGGGCACCATGTTGTGGGCTAGATGGACCGTGTCCAGAGTTCTGCAGAACAGCCTATTCAAGAGCACACAGCCCTCTGATACCATCCCAAGCTGCTGACAGATGGAGCATGTCCAACATATGAAGGATGACCCCTCCAGCCGCTGTGCCTGCTCCTCTGCCTCTGGCTGTTACACTGGGGTGTTGCGGTAAATGGAACGTGTCCAGTTTGTGAAGGACATCAGTTCCTTTGCTATGCGGGGTTCTCACTGAAGGGCACTCCCTCTCTAGCTCTCTCCCTGCATCTGTTCCACTCCTGGCCAGATCCTCAGCTGATGTAAATTACTGTAGCCCCACTGACGTCAGTAGGGCTGTGCCCATTTACATCAGTTTAAGATTTGAGCCTTTTTTCTCTTTAATTCTATTTTTTTAAAAAGATTAATCCAAGTTCCCTCTTTGTGGGAGTGACTCAGAGTCCACTGCCTGCCTCTGTCCAAATGCCCGGTTATTTCTCAGCGATGAATCGTTGATCTGTCTTGAGTCAGCAGCGTTCACCTGGGGAACAATAAAGAGCTTCTCTCCTGGCTGTCTGGTACTCTTGAAAGGAACAGGTTCTTGGAAGCAGAGGCTGGCATGGGGCAGACAAGACAGTAATAACACAGGACCTCAGATACAGTGTGAATACTTAGCCCTTCAGCATTCTAAAGCACTGTGGAAACATGAAGTAATTAAAGAATTACACTTCCCCCCCACAACCTAGCCTGCAGTCCTGATCCACAGCCCGATGGCTATTCCAGTATTGGGCTGCCACCCAGATCTGGCAACATATCAGTTCCAACCCTCTGGCCCCTCCTGCTAGTCCTCAGGGAGGTCTGATGCAACACCTTGCCATGCTTTCTAGAGCACAATCACTCTTGCGCCCCCTCCACAGCTGGGCAGATCTGATGTCTGGTGTAATGAGGGGGCTGGGCTATACCCGCATCCCCTTCTTCCTACCTCTCTTGGGGGGTGTATTGCACTATTGCAGGTAACCCTGGCATTTGCTTTAATTCAAGGGCCACAATTGTGCTGGGTCTTTACAGTTTATTCTGGGCCTTTGCAGTTGGGCTTGATCTCTATGCAGTCCCTCCCTGCAACCAACTCTGCTTCCCCCAATGCATCTCCACAGTCTGGCCTGTAGCCTGTGAGCTGCATGGAGCAGAGCCCATCCTTTGGCCTTCCACAGTGCTGTGCATACTGACTATGTTCAGTGAATAGCTGGCAGGCCAATGCTGTCTCCTCCATTCCCTTGCCATTTGGTCACATGTTCCCAACAGAACCACACTCAAAATCAGTGCCATGTGTCAGGAAATTATTTGCAGCCTAATAACAATGCGGCAATGACAGCCTCATGCAGTTACAACTCAGCCAATGGGAATTCAGCCTGAGTAAAAACTGAGAAAGGATCCCAGGCTTTGGCCCAATAACAATGTTTAACCCTGACACAATGTTTTTCATGTATAATGCAGTCTACAGACATTAATTGCTGAACCTTGGGTAAGAGGTAAACTGATAGCCAGGAGAGTATTTGGAGGTGGGGAACCTGCTGAGGTGTCTGGACGCCAACTCCTGTGGGCCACGAATGGCTTCTGTAGATGTAGTATGGATGGGTCATTGGGCTCACATTGTCCTCTAGACATGTGGCCATCACAACACCCTGACCCAAACACTTGGATTGCAGTTAACAATAGGGGATGCAATGATTATTGTGACACACTGACACCCCCTTATTCACCACTGTCATATAATTAAGATATGTTTGGAACAAAGTATGCTTTGTGAGGTATCATTCTAATAGTCTTGATCGGCTAGCCAATACTATCTCATTGGATTATATGTGCTACAATATGTGAAGTTATTAAGTTTGGCTATGTATGTTATGAAACAGGTTGAAAACACCCATAAGCAGCCTTTCAGGTACAACATTAAAAAGGTCAAACAATGTTAATGGCTTATTGAGGAAACACACACAAGGATTACCCCAGGAACTGTGTATAACAGCAACCTCTCAGAGATAGAACAACACAACAGGAACTGTTTGTCCCAGGTCACAGCAAAAGAGCTTTCCAGTTCCAGTGAGTGGGAAGAAGATATAAAAGGGGAAAATGACATCATGATAGTACCTCACTCTCCCTACAGCAACACACCTGGAAACACCGGAGGAATAAAAACTGAATTGGGTAAGTGATGGTCCCAGGCTAAAGGGATTTCTAATCTGTGTATGAAAGCCTGGGAAACCCAAGATGCAAAGCAAAGGCAGTTTGTGCCTTAAGAATCTGGCAGTATGTTTATCACCAGGGTGAGAATTTTCTAATTCATAACCTACCTATGTAGTATGTTAAGATCAGTTTGCATTTTTGTTTATTTACTAGGTAATCTGCTTTGAACTGTTTGCTATCACTTATAATCACTTAAAATCTATACTTTTGTAGTTAATAAACATATTCATGTTTCAATTCAAACAAGTGTGCGTTTGACTAAGGTGTCTGGGGAAAATCTCATCTTGGTTACCACAAATGTACATGGTCCTCTTAACATTGAGAGAGAGGCAGACTGGGTGTTAAACCCATATACTGGCCAGATTTGACCAGGGTGGGATGGTGCTGCTCTGGGGCCCCAGGCTGGGAAGCTAGTGGTTAGAGAGCCTGCATTTAAATGCAGCTGGGTGTGACGAAGTGGGAGTACTGTGTGTGTGCGTGCCTCAGTTTCCCCTATGCATTTCTTGAGCGTCTATGTGGAGGGAAAGGAACGTGAAGCTAATGCAAAGCAAAGCCAAGGTGAAGCTGTAACCTGACCCCAAGTGGGGGAGGGAGGTCAGCTGAACCTGTTGGAGGGAGGTCAGGTTGATGCCTCCTAGCCCGGGAAAGGAACAAAGGAGACAGGAAGTTGCTAGAGGGGGTTGAGTGAGTCTGGGTCTAGCTGGAAAGGGGGAGAGAAGCGAACTCGCTCTCTGGCCCAAGATGGATCCAGCTGAGGGCTCACGCTCGCTGCATGGTCTGTGTTGGACCAGATGGAAGTCATCGAATAAACCTGGGGGAGAAGCAGGAGCCCAGAATCTGGGTCTCACCTCCTGGCACCCCAGAAAGGCCTGACTGAGGGACCCTGTTGAGACTGAGAAGCTGTGAGTTGGATGGTGTTCCTGACATCTCAAATAAACCGTCTATTCTGCTGGCTGGCTGAGAGTCACGTTTGACTGTGGATTTGGGGTGCAGAACCCATGGGTTCCCCCAGGACCCCACCCAGGCGGGCTTGCTGGGGGAAGCACACGGAGGGGCAGAAGATACTGAATGCTCCGAGGTCAGACCCAGGAAGGTGGAAGTGGGTACCCCTGAAGCTCCTGGCCTGGGAAACAGGCTGTGTACGGAGAAGGGGCCCTCCACCCGGAGTCCGGTCTGGCTTCCTAGGGAGCGGTTCCAGACCATCGCCCAGGCGCTCTGTGACAACTGGCGGCACAGCGGTGGGATGTGCGGCATCCCGTGGACCCTGTGGACGGCGCACCCTGCAGTAAGTGACTGTGGGGTCGCTGGGGAGCAGGCATGTTGAAGGCCCAGAGAATGCCAGTTACAGGGGGTGGAAAAGCTGCAGCTTAACCCCTGAGAGTGTGTGACCAGAGAGGAGTACTGTTGCGGATCCAGGGTCCCCCTGAAAACTGCAAGGAGCAGTCAGGGGCAGAGAAGCATGTGGCTTGGCCCTAGGAGGGAGAAGGATTTTCGCAGTATCAGGGTTCCCCTGGGGTTTGCAGTGAGTGGTCCCAGGGGCGCAGGAGCAGACGCTCAACTCTGGCAAAGAGGTGGTGACCTGGGAAAGGTCTGGCACATAAGGGATTTCCCCCTGGACACTGTGGGGCGAAGAGCACACAGGCCTGTGAGTCCAGAGCGAAGTAATGAGACTTTGTGACCCTGTGCTTTGCGAAGCACAGGTTAATCGTGCAGCTAGGAAAAGCTGGAGGATTTGGCCCCTCGGAGACAGTTGCAAGATTCCTGATCCAGGATGGGGTTGCAGGAGAATCTGGGAGCATCTGGAGTGGTCATGGCGCATCCCCAAGACTCCTGTCCCTGACCAGACGGGGGTCTTCACGATTGGGTTCCCCATCCGGGGACTGGAGACAGAGGAGAGTGGAGCAGAGTCCAAGAAAGAAATTGGACTGTGAGAGGCTGCGAGAGCCTGGAAGTGCTGCAGGAGAAGCAGCAGTGTGAACTGGGAATGGTGATGCCAAGGGACCCAAGGGACTTCCGAAGGGTGAGTGGGGATAGACCCCTGGATGCCAGTTCCGCAGGGAGCCTCATTACTAAATTGGGGTCCCTGGGTAAGGGATGGGGGGAAGGGAACGTCCACCTCACTGCTGGTGAGCAGGCTGGCAATTCGAACCAGGGGAACCCTGCGGACAAGCCCTGGTGTCTAGCTCCCTGCTGGGTCCCAAGGCTAAGGACGCCATTCACAAGATGGGTGGGGTGGTGGACAGACTCCCACCCCTGTCCCCGACCTGTATGTCTGTGTGGAGTCCCCTGGGTTCAAGTCATGTGGACACCCAGAGGGAGCAGAGAGAAGTGGTGAATGGGGAGACAGTCCTGGGGTGGCAAGACCCTGGGATGGGGAGAAGTGGTGTTGGGCCCCGATGGTGCAGTGTCACTGGATGCTGGGGGGCGGTGTGACCTGGGTGAGGGTCACAGGGAGGAAGATATTCGCCCTGCCTAGAGCCCAGACCCCTGTGCAGACACAGAAGGGGTCAGGCTGGCAGGCTGCTGGGAATCTGCAGGATATTGCCTGTGAAATCCTGTTGGGGGGAGAAAGGTGTCTTCCTGGGGGCAGGATGCAAACCCTGCTCCTGTAACAGCCGAGGGTTTAAATTTGAATCCGGGAAACCAATCGGTGGAGAGAAAGGGGGTCATTGTAATCACAACTCAAGGAAGGAGAAGGTGGGGGCTTAAAATGTTAGCAGAGCCCTGGGGCGGGGTGGAACAGAGTGATGGTCCCCTCCCCACTACACACCGGAGAAAAGTTTGTTTCTGTTTCTGAGGCTGTGATCAGAGCAGAGAGCTCACAGCCTGGTAATTGTTCAGCAAGAGGTGAAGGGAATCAGAGATTGGCCAGCCTCCGGGCCTCTCTCGAGATAGAGGGATACCACCGGTGGGTTGTACCCCAGGTTAGCTACCTAACTGCCCCAATTGCAGGGCTAGGGAAGGAGAGTGACCCAGACAAGGTGGTCTGGGAGCAAGGGTGACAGAGGGCTCTCTGTGCCATGAGGGAGGCACTAATCCAGGGCCTGGTGTGACTCCTACTAAGGAGTGGGAAAGATATGGGGCACCCATGGAACATTGGTGAGGTCGAACTTCCCCAGGTCACTGGCTAAAGTGACCATTGCTCAGTTCGTTCTCGAAAAGGGGAGATGTGTGACTAAGTGGGAGTACTGTGTGTGTGTGTGCCTCAGTTTCCCCTATGCATTTCTTGAGCGTCTATGTGGAGGGAAAGGAATGTGAAGCTAATGCAAAGCAAAGCCAAGGTGAAGCTGTAACCTGACCCCAAGTGGGGGAGGGAGGTCAGCTGAACCTGTTGGAGGGAGGTCAGGTGATGCCTCCTAACCCGGGAAAGGAACAAAGGAGAGCAGGGAGTGGCTAGAGGGGGTTGAGTGAGTCTGGGTCTAGCTGGAAAGGGGGAGAGAAGCGAACTCGCTCTCTGGCCCAAGATGGATCCAGCTGAGGGCTCACGCTCGCTCGCTGCATGGTCTGTGTTGGACCAGATGGAAGTCATCGAATAAACCTGGGGAAGAAGCAGGAGCCCAGAATCTGGGTCTCACCTCCTGGCACCCCAGAAAGGCCTGACTGAGGGACCCTGTTGAGACTGAGAAGCTGTGAGTTGGATGGTGTTCCTGACATCTCAAATAAACCGTCTATTCTGCTGGCTGGCTGAGAGTCACGTTTGACTGTGGATTTGGGGTGGAGAACCCATGGGCTCCCCCAGAACCCCGTCCAGGCGGGCTTGCTGGGGGAAGCACACGGAGGGGCAGAAGATACTGAATGCTCCGAGGTCAGACCCAGGAAGGTGGAAGTGGGTACCCCTGAAGCTCCTGGCCTGGGAAACAGGCTGTGTACGGACAAGGGGCCCTCCACCCGGAGTCCGGTCTGGCTTCCTAGGGAGCGGTTCCAGACCATCGCCCGGGCGCTCTGTGACACTGGGTATGTCCCTACCTGTAAAAATGCTGGTGAAAGTGCACGTTGGGGGGCTTTGCAGCTTGTCACAGCAGCACAGTGCAAGAAGGAGCCAAGGCTTGTGAGTCAGAGGGCTCAGTGGTACCCCAATTACAGGTGGCACCCTGGGGGGAACCTGTCACAATTATAACTGGTGGGACTGCAGGATGGAAATAAATTTAAGAGGCATGGCTGTGCAAAGAGCAGGAGTGCCAGGGAAAGGTGATGACGGTCTGGTTTAGTTGTATGTCACAATCCCATCAACCACCCTTTTCAAAGGGCATTAGTGGAAGGGAGGAAGAGAAGTGGTGTGAGTGAGGAAGTGAAGGAGAAGAGGTCAGAACAAGACCACTCCTGGGACAGGCTACCAACTAGTTCAACTCCATGATCCAAACATTCTCACTGCAGCCTTACTCCCTGCCCTTCAACACCACAGGAGAGCATCTGCTCGCAATGCCCCAAGATCACCTGTTCCTAACTGCAACTGTATCAAGAGTTCCCAAATTCTGTGACTCCCTTTAAATTGGATGAAGTTGGGATTTCCAAGGGTCAAAACTACAGTGTGGCGGGGTGACCGCCCGCCCCTTACCGGAAGGGGCTGGAAAGAGCCCAAAGGAGCCCTGGAAGGGGTTAAGGCTGGGAGTTAGCAGGCTTCCAGGCCTGAAAAATGAGGCCGAGAGCTGGCAGGCGCAGGCCTGATTGGGGAGTGGGCCCAGCTGGAGGCCACATCCCAAACACTCCCAAGCCTGTATATAAGGGATGGGAGGCTGAGAGACAGAATCAGTCTCCTCTGCATTCAGAGGGAGACAGGCCTGACTGCAGGGGCTTGAGCCAGGTACCTGGGTTAGGGCAGAGCTGGGGCAGGGCAGAGAGAGCTGGGCAGGCTCTAGCCGAGAGCCCCAGGCCTCCGGGCCTGACATAAGGCCTGACCCAGGAGTACCAGGGTTGCAGGGGGCAGCCCAGGGCTGGAGATAGCGACAGCAGGCCAACCCTCCTTGCCTGTGATGAGAAGCAATGATACTGCAGTCCGCCCCAGTGAGCGGGGGTAAGTGGTGACTGACAGTGGAACACTCTGAGGCGAGGTGGGGATAGGTGGTAGAGGATTCCCCCAGGGAGGGGAGACCCTCACACCAAAGGGGGTACTACAGGGGTGCAGCACCCACAGTTGGAGGGCACCGGGGTCCGGGAGGGAGACGGGGCCAGCGAAGGAGCGGGGCATCAACCTGCGGAGGGTGCTCTGGACGCTGAAGGAGCTGATTCCCTGATCGACCAGTGGGAGGCGCCGCAGGGGTGAGTGTGCGCCCCGTGACACGTGGTGGAGAATGCGGGCAGCGACGGTCCGCTCCTGATACAAGGGGCAGCTTAGAGGACTGGGACTATTGCCTGGACGCTTGGTGGAGAACTGAAAAAATGAGGGACAGCTATTGGAGAGCTTGGGTGGCCCGTCTCGCCGCGCAGCAGGCAAGGCTGCTTCAGCTGCCGCGGGGGAGGGCACAAGGACCTCGTCAGGGGCCAGGCACCTTGGGCTGGAGGCCAGTGCCAAGGCCCAAAAACTGTTTCGCCTGTGGGCGACCGGGACACTTAAGGAGAGAGTGCCCCTACTGGGGGGGAGCAAGGAGGCCCCACCCAGGAAAGGCACCCCCTGTGAGGTCAACAGGGGGGCTATGGACCTGTTGGGCCTGTAAGGAGCCCGGGCACCTGAGGAAGGAGTGCCCTCAGGGGACTTGCAGGGCCCAGGCTAGTCCTGAGGGAGGGAGGTGCCGCAGGGGTGAGTGTGGACCCCGTGACATCCAGGCAAATTGTCCTCAGAAAAGCTCAGAGCACAAGGACTTTCCCAGAAAGCTCAGCAGGGTTCTATTCTGAACCAAGCCTTTTCATAATCTTAATCCCACCAGCAGGGGATGCCCCAGGCAACATCTCTGAAGGGGGCCAATCATGAGGCTGAGTAGGGAGAAGGACCGGGGGAGAGGAGAGTGTGGTGGTGGATGGAATTTTGAAGTTTGACATGTTGACATTTCCCAAGTAGCAGCCAGTCACCCAACATCTGGCTGGATATATTGCATCTTGCCTAAGAGCAACTCCAGATGTTCCAGAGATCTTTTTTCATTATTTTGTTTCTTTCCTTCATTCTTTCCCCCCCTCCCAGCCACTATTGACTCACTAAATCAAGGGAGACAGGCTTTTAACTTGCTCGAAAGAAATAAACAACTCAATGGTGAGATGAAACAAATTCTCTGGAACTGAGTGAGCAGATGTGTGTTGTGGGAGAGGGGAGAGGGAATGAGGTGTGAGAGAGAGACATACACACATATGGATACCTCTAAACTGTGTGAGCTGCCCAAGGTAAATCAGAAACATGGTACAAGGACTAAACCCTTGGCAAGCCTATATGACCAAGAAAAACAGTGAGGGCAAAGTTAGGAGAGTTTTGGATTTGGAGGAAGAAGGAAAGTGACCAATACATACAGTAAACCCTCGATTTAGCGGACCTCGATTTAACGGACTTCGGATTTAACGGACAAAATTTCCGGTCTGTATGTCATATGTGAAAATTAACACCCTGTTAATTTTAAAAGGCTTTTAACCAAGATTTGCTTATAATTAAATTAACAGGTTATTTTTTGTTATTAATTCACTGTTACAGTAGACTCCTGATTATCCGGGCGCGGGTTAACTGGGCTGCGGATTAACCGGGATGTCTAAACGGGTCGGTAGGGGAAGCCCCAAAGTGGCGGCGGGCTCAGCCTTAGCCTGCCGCTGCTTTGGGGCTTCTCCCACTGGCCCCTTATGAGCTGGGGTCTCAGCCTGCTTCCAGCCTGGGTGTAGGAAACCCAGGCTGGCAGCGGGCTGAGACCCCGTCTGGCAGGAGCCTGGGGGAAAACCCCAAAGCGGCGGCAGTCTTCCTACACCCAGGCTATCAGGGGAGCTGACTGGGGCAGGTGGTGGGACCACCACCATCCCAACCCCACCCCCAGGGCAGCCGGCAACCCCCCCCTCCCAGTAGACACGTGATTATCGGGGATTTTATTAACCAGGATTAAGGTTTTCCCGATCATCCCAGATAATCCAGAGTCTACTGTATAGAAAACTTTTCTGTGAAATTAAACTTTTCATACATACTTAATTTTAATTACACAAACATGTCTACATAAGTAAAAACAGGTAAACTAACTAATTTGTCAATTTTTTAACATACGCATTCGGAAAACCTACTTTATTATATAACGGACTTTCGGCTTTAACGGACACCCCCTCGCCCGAATTAGTCCGTTATATCGAGGTTTTACTGTATTTTCCTTGGTCCAGTGGTGGTCCCCTCTTCAATGTAATTGTGTCCACTTCTTATCTTCTAGCAGTGGCTCAGAGCTGAGGTAAAAGGGGGGATGAGTTAGGTGCGTGGAAAATGCTTATCTGAATAGGCAATTTTTCACTGATGGGGAGGGGATGGTGATCAGCCAAACGGCAAGAGACATGTAAAAAAATGGGGGTACAGGAAATGGGGAGACAGATAAATGGACAAAAAGTGAGATAAGTGAGAGAAGGGGGTAGTGAAGATGTGACAGAAAGATCCAGGATACAGAGAATTCTAATATCAGAGGGTTAGTCTGTATCCACAAAAACAATGAGGAGTCCATTGATACCCAAGCTTTTGTGAGTAAAAAACCCCACTGAAGCATCTGAACTAGTCTCAGAGTAAAGACCTATTCAAAGTGTGTTAGGGTAGGAGAATCCAGCTCTCAATTACCGTATTTTTCGCCCTATAAGACGCACTTTTTCTTCCCCAAAACGGGGGGGGGGGAAAGTTGGTGCGTCTTATAGGGCGAATGCAAAAAAAAAAAAAAAAAAACCGCCTCGCTCTCCCGTCCCCGCCGCGCGGGCGGGCTGCCGAGGTTCCCCCCTCCCCGCCGTGGGCGGGCTGCCGGGGTTCCCCCCTCCCCTCCGGTCCCCCCCCGCGGCGGGGACGGGAGAGCGAGGCGCTTTTTTTTTTTTTTTTTTTTTCCCGGATTTTGTATTAAAAAATGAGGGGGCGTCTTATAGGACGGAGCGTCCTATAAGACGAAAAATACGGTACTTGCCCTAAATCAGTGACCTGCCAGGTCTTCTGGAGCAATTCTCTAAACAACTCCAGGAAGTAATCACTGAATGCTGAGAACCTGGGCAAACTATTGCCTTTGCAAGATGGCTTCCCAAGAGACTTACACCTACTAGAAACATGCTACAATCCTTCAGCTGTACAGGCCAATCTGGAAAAGACCAAGGCCCACATTTTCAAGTGAGTAGTGATCCTGGGGAGGTCTGTATTTAGAAACCCAACTTGAGACACTTTAAAGGGCCCTTACTTTCTGAGGGAAGGTGCTTAGTATCTTCTGAAAATCAGGCCCTGTAAGGTCTCTCAACCTGGGCTCCCATAACTTAAAGGGCCCCAAATTAGTTGCCACGTCTGAAAATTTGGACCAAAATCCTGATATCTCAGGAAAAGGTTGAAAACAAACAAGCCAAACTGTGATACTGAGACACTGAAATTGAATGCACCCAAACGTCTACATACCTGAACCTCATAATACATGTCTCGGGAGTGAAATCAGGAAGGCCAAATCACACTCGGAGTTGAAGCTAGCAAGGGATGTGAAGAGTAACAAGAAGGGTTTCTACAGATATGCTAGCAACAAGAAGGAGGTCAAGGAAAGTGTGGTCCCCATATTGAATGGGGGAGCCAACCTAGTGACAGAAGATGTGGAAAAAGCAAATATACTCATTGCTTCTTTTGCACTGTCTTCACGAACAAGGTCAACTCCCAGACTACTGCACTGGGCAGCACAGCATGGGGAGGAGGTCACCAGCCCTCTGGGGATAAAGAAGTGGTTGAGGACTATTTAGAAAAGCTGGATGAGCACAAGTCCATGGGGCCAGATGCACTGCATCCTAAAAGGCTAAAGGAACTGTTGGATTTGATTGCAGAGCCATTATTTTTGAAAACTCATAGCTATCGGGGGAGGTCCCGGGTAACTGTAAAAAGGCTAATGTAGTGACCATCTTTAAAAAAGGGAAGAAGAAGGATCCGGAGAACTACAGGCCAGTCAGCCTAACTTCAGTCCCTGGAAAAACCATAGAGCAGGTCCCCAAGGAATCAATTTTAAAGCACTTTGAGGAGAAGAAAGTGACCAGGAACAGTCAGCATGGATGCATCAAGGGAAATTAATGCCTGACTAATCTAATTGCCTTCTATGATGAGATAACTGTCTCTGTGGATGAGGGTACAGCACTGGACGTTTTATTCCTTGACTTTAGAAAAGCCTTTGATACATTCTCCCACAGTATTCTTGACAGCAAATTACAGAAGTATTGGCTGAATGAATGGACTATAAGGTGGATAGAAATCTGGCTAGAACTAGATCATCGGACTCAACAGGTAGTGAACAATGGCTCCGTGTCTATTTGGCATCTGGTATCAAGTGAAGTACCCCAAGGGTTCTGGGGCTGGTTTTGTTCAATATCTTCATTAATGATTGGAAGGATGGTGTGGATTACACTCTCAGCAAGTTTGCAGATAACACTAAACTGGGAGGAGTGGTAGATACACTGGAGGGTAGGGATAGGATACAGAGGGACCTAGACAAATTAGACAATTGGGGCAAAAGACATCTCATGAGGTTCAACAAGGACAAGTGCAGAACACTTAGGCTGGAAGAATCCCATGAATTGCTACAGACCAGGGACGAAGTGGCTAGGCAGCAGAAAGGGACCTAGGGGTTACAGTGGATGAGAAGCTGGATATGAATCAACAGTGTGTTACCAAGAAGGCTAACGGCATTTTGGGCTATATAAATAGGGGCTTTGCCAGCACATGAAGAGACGTGATCATTCCCATCTATTCGGCATTGGTGAGGCCTCATCTGGAGTATTGTGTCCAGTTTGGGTCCCACACTACAAGAAGGATGTGGATAAACTGGAAAGAGTCCAGTGGAAGACAACAAAAATGACTAGGGGGTTGGAGCACATGACTTATGAGGAGAGGCTGAGGGAACTGGGATTAGTCTGTAGAAGAGAAGAATGAGGGGGGATTTGATTGCTGCTTTCAACTATCTGAAAGGGGGTTCCAAAGAGGATAGATCTAGACTGTTCTCAGTGGTGCCAGATCACAGAACAAGGAGTAATGATCTTAAGTTGCAGTGGGGGGAGGTTTAGGTTGGAAATTAGGAAAAACGTTTTCACTAGGAGGGTGGTGAAGCATTGGAATGGGTTACCTAGGGATGTGGTAGAATCACCTTCCTTGGAGGTTTTTAAAGTCAGGCTTGACAAAGCCCTGGCTGGGATGATTTAGTTGGGGATTGGTCCTGCTTTGAGCAGGGGTTGGACTAGATGACCTCCTGAGGTCCCTTCCAACCCTGATAGTCTATGATTCTGTTATTCTATGAAGGCAGGGGCCCAGAGAGAGCCAGAACTTGAGCCGATCGGAACATTCTTCTGTTGGAAAATGCAGATTTGTTGACATGGAACCAACTTGCCCATTCAGATCCAGCTCACTGCCTTGCGCATCAGTAGTCCACCTACTGAACTGCCTTTGTACCTGGGGAGTGTTGAATAATGATAAGAACAGGTCACTGACTGAGAGTGATCTGGATTGCTTGGTGAGCTGGGCACAAGCAAAGAAAATGTGTTTTAATATGGCTCAATGTGAATGTGGGCATCTAGGAGCAAAGCATGTAGGCCATGCTTGCAGGATCGGGGACTCTATTCTGGGAAACAGGGACTCTGAAAAAATATTGGGGCTTCGGGTGGACAATCATCTGAACATGAGCTCCCATTGTGACGCTGTGGCCAAAAGAGCTAATGTGATCCTGGGATGAATAAACACACAAATCTTGAGTCAGAACAGAAAGATTATTTTACCTCTGTATTTGGCTCTGATGCTACCATTGCTGGAATACTGGGCCCATTTCTGGGGTCCACAGTTCAAGAAGAAGGTTGATAAACTGGAGGGATCAGAGAAGTACCATGAGAATGAATCAAGGATTAGAAAACCTGCCTTCTAGTGAGAGACTCAAGGAGCTCAGTCTATTTAGCATAACAAAGAGAAGGTGAAGGGGTGACTGGATCACAGTTTATAGGTACCTACATGGGGAACAAACATTTACTAATGTGCTAGTCAATCCAGTGGAAAAGGTGTAACATGATCCAGTGGAAGCTGAAGCTTGATCAATTCAACCTGGACATAAGGCCTACATTTTTAATGGTGAGGGTAACTAACCTTTGGGGCAACTGACCAAGGCTGGTGGTGTAATCTCTATCACTGGCAATTTTAAATCAAGATGGATGTTTTGCTAAAAATTCTGCTCTAGGACTTGTTTTGGGGAACTCTGTTATAGAGGAAGTCAGACTGGATGATCACAGTGGCCACTTCTGGCCTTGGAATTGATGCATGCAGCTCCAGACACAGGAGAATTTAAGAAGGAAGATAGAGAAGAGGGCATGAGAGAAGGACAAGCAGAGAAGTGGTACTATGATGTTGCACTCCATATATTTATGGAAATATGTTTATAAATGTATTAGGTTTAGACTTGCATATTTTGTTTTATTTTGCTTGGTAACTTACTTTGTTCTGTATGTTATTACTGGAAACCACTTACATCCTACTTTTTATATGGATTTATTTGGGGTTTGGATCCACTGGGGCTGGGTGTCTCGGTGCTGGAGACAGAAATATCAGCTGAGTGGTTTTCAGTTAAAGCCTGCAGCTCTGGGGGCATGGACCAGACCCTGGGTCTGTGTTGCAGCGCAGTAGTGTGTCTGGCTCAACAAGGCAGGGTTCTGGAGTCCCAAGCTGGCAGGGAAAATGGGCTCAGAGGTAGTTTCAGCATGTCAGGTGACAGTCCCAAGGGGGTCTCTGTGACCAAACCCATCACAGGTACAAAGGAGATGGCTCTCCCTGGGAAGGGAGCAGATGAGGGTGGTGGGACTAGTGTCAGCAAAATGAATGTAAATGAAAGCAGCACATTTGCTACATCTCAACATGAGTGATTCCTTCTGACTCTGGTGGTTGTTACAGTGTCACTGATAATGTTGGTGCAAATCCACCATATTAAGCATGATACCCAGCACATATAGGCCTAAACAAGAGTAACCAGGCCAGGTCTTTACACCGAAGCAGTACAAAAAATATAGGGCCTGATTCTACCCCCATTCCCATTGATTTTACTTTATTAGGATGGACCACAATGAAGCTACTCCTGATCTACTCTGGTTTAACAGAGCAGAATTCTGTTCTTACACTGTATACTTTTGATGACTTGAGCATGGGGCTAGCCACCCACCAATATGCCCTCACTGGCAGGTAGCTCACGAATGCCCGGTTCCCTACATCTCATGGTCTGGCCCAACTCAGTTGTATTGCATTTCACTGGGCTGGGTGCCTGCGAATCCAGGGACACATACTGGAGTTGCTGGTACCTATTGCTCTAGTAGTCACCTAAGACATGTGTGTGGCAAGCCAGTGGCCAGTTTGCTGCAGCATAACAACCTTTTGGCCCAGTGCCCCCGATGTCCACTGAGGGCAGGACAAGAAGCAATGGGCTTCAATTGCAGCAAGGGCAATTTAGGCTGGCCTTTGGGAAAAACATCCCAATTGTCAGGGTGGTTGAGCACTGGAACAAATTACCCAGGGAGGTTGTGGAATCTCCTTTATTGGCAGTTCTTAAGAACAGGTTTGACAAACACCTGTCAGGGATGATCTAGGTAATACATAGAATGCCTCAATGCAGGGGACTGGATTAGATGACCTCTCAAGGTCACTTCCAGCCCTGCATGTCTATGATTCTCTGAGGGCAAAGGACAGCAGGGGGTTATCCACAGAGGCACACACCTTGCTGCTGAAACAATGGCAGAGTTTCCAGTGAGCACTTGCTCACTGAGCCGGGAGGAGTTTTGCTTTAGCATGCAACCATTGCAAACTTTTCTAGCCGAGAGACCTTCTCTTCCTTTCCCTGATCTGACACTCCCACTGCTGCCCCGATAGTGCTCGCGGTGTGCCGTGCCATTGGGACATGATCAGGCTCCTGTTACCTTCCTTCCCGGCAGCAGGGTCCGGGTGGAAAGATTTCCTTTCCTCCGTCTTGTTTGCTTGCGGTAAGTAGCAAGAGAGGCAGGAAACACAGAAAGCATTATTCGCAGCCCAGGGACAGCTAAGGAACCCAGGGCATCTTTCTGGAAGGCGCCCTCCCTGACTAAGGGCTGTATTTCTGAAAGCCCCGTCAGCTATGCTGGTGCAAGAAATAGCATGGGCTCAGCCTGCGGACATTTCTCCTCTCTATTCGGGGCTCACTGCTGCAAGACGTAGCGCTGGCTGTGGAAAGTGCCCAGCTTTGGGGGAAGAAGCTCAAAGATACTCCCGTTTTACACTCTGCCAGTAGGAGGCACTCTAGAGGATCTCAGTGGAAGCTGGGTTCCAGCTAGAGCAGGGGTGGGCAAACTGTTTGGCCGGAGGGCCACATTGAGGTTCCAAAACTGTATGGAAGGCCGGGCAGGGAAGGCTGTGCCTCCCCAAACAGCCTGGCCCTGCCCCCTCCCACTTCCTGCCCCCCTCAGAACCTCCAACCCATCCAACCTGTGCCCTGCTCCTTGTCCCCTGTCCATCCCCTCCCAGGACCCCCCACTTCAATCACCACCCCCAGGACCTTATCCCCTATCCAACCTCCCCTGTCCCCTGACTACCTTGACTCCTATCCACACCCCTGCCCCCTGACAGGCCCCCCGATACTCCCACACCTATCTAACCGCCTCCTGCTCTCTGTCCCCTGACTTCTCCCCAGGACCCCCTTCCCCTTATCTAACTCCCCGACTCTGCTCCCTGCCCCCTTACCATGCTCCTCAGAGCACCGGACTGGAAGCCATAGGTAGTACACTATAAGTAGCACATTCCTACGAGGAGCAATTTAATATACCATACTGGCGGCTCTCGCAGCTGCACTGCCTGGCAGGAGCTCACAGTCCCATTGCCCAGAGTGCTGGTGGCATGGCAAGCTGGGGCTGCAGGGGAGGGGTTGGGGACTAGCCTCCTGGGCCGGGAGCTCAAGGGCCGGACAGGATGGTCTCATGGGCTGGATGTGGCCCGCAGGCTGTAGCTTGCCCACCTCCAAGCTAGAATATAGTGATTCAGTGCAGGAAGTCGGAATAGAAACCAGCAAGCCTGACTCCTAGACTGTCTCTATTCACTGGACCACACCAGGAAACCTGACTCCTTCCCTCTGAGCACCAGACCAGACTTTCTCTGTTAACATCAACCATATTCTTCCATCAGCCGATAGGAGCTTCAGTGTCTGGGCTGTACAGCTCTAATGCAGGAAGACTTCCCAACACCAGAAGGCATCATCCCCAGCCCTGGAGCGAGGCAGCAGAAGCAGAGTGGCTCTAGCCAGCCCCTATTTGTGTTGGGGATTTAATCCTTGCTGAAGTTATTGCACTGTAGACAATATGAAATGATGCAGCTTTGGGGTCAGCTATTTAACGCTTAGCTGACATAGCAGGAAGGCTTGTGCATAAGTCAATGGCCTGTGAATCAAGGGCCACGCATTTATGTCTCCCATAGCTTTCCTGTATGACCTTCAGCAAGTCATGTGGGCCCAGATCCTCCAAGGTGTTTAGGCTCATATTCTCCATTGAAATCATTGCCCTGGAGGGGCTGGGTGCTAGACCAGGATTTTCAAAAGCCACTTGTAATTCTGAGTGGCTTCATTATTGGGTGTTCATCTTCAGGTACAGTGCAGTGCTCAGCATCCAGGTCTGTAGCTGGGCCCCCAGAATCACTAGTCACTCAGAACAGTGTGGCTTCCCTCTCTGTGCTCTGTTCCCACCAGTATCAAAAGACACAGTGGTGCAGTGAGGATAAGGTTAGGCATATCGGTGGTGCTCTCAGATAGTCCATAATGGGGCTGGATAGCACCATGGATTATAGTAAATGGTTTTCACCTGCCAGACTCCGTGTTACAACTATTCCGAAACTAACCAGAGCTGGGCAAAGGAGTTGTTCCCTGAAAGGCTCACGAGTGCCAGAAATAGCAGGGCTTCACACAGATTGGCAGAGTACCAAAGAGACTCAGCACCATGGTAAGCATGGTACGTTTGTGCCTGGACCCTAGTGGGAGCTGAGGGCATCTCGGCAGGCCTGGGCACTAGCTTAGCAAGTTTATGAACCTCTTTTGAAAGAAGCTTTGCTGGAGGAGATTCAAATGCTTGTGCCCCACATAGCAGAACGCAGTGAGCTGGGCCAAAACAAACCCGCACCAGGGCTAGAACTGTTGGCTTTGCAGGGAATGGGGCAGGGCCCTGGATTTCTGCTTCTGTCTCCTCCTGGACCCACTATCCAATGCCACAGGTTGGGGAGGGGGTCTCCAAAGTGGTTAATTGTACATGCTCTTGCAACTGAGATGGGTGCTGGGCCAGCAAAGAAATGGAGCTTGGGCCCATAAGGTGTGTAACCTGTGTGGGTGGAGCTTGGCTCTTTATCTTCCTCTAATGGCTGGACCACCTACAGCAGGCGATGGGTCCGCTGCTGCTAAGAGCAGTTGGACTTGCTTCGTTAGCTCATGGATTGAGAGTATGAGGCTTCAGAGCCCACAGGTCCTTGTGAGCTGGGTGCATTAGGAACAGTGAGGAAAGTTCAGCATTCTTCAAGGAGCTACCTGGGAAGTACATTTGCAATAGGGACCAGAATGAATCAAGTGGGACATTCACTTTTCCTTCCTAAGGTGTTGTGCCCTTCCTAGGTAACCTGTGGGGGCAGGTAGACCCACACTGATGAGCAGGTGCAGGGGAAACCCGACTTGCCTAGCTCCCCCCAACTCCTCCCTGTGCTGTGTAACATACCAGTCAGTCCTTACAGTGTCACTCTCCTCTCCTTGCAGGGAACAAGCGAGAGAGGTCATTTGTGTTACTGCTGGGCAAGAGCTGGGGCTTTGCTCCTGAGGAGGTGTACGGTGCCAGAGCTGCCCACCTCTGAGCATTGCTCACTCGGGCTGTCAGGGGGCAGGGTGGGGGGTGGCAAGGCAGGAGGATGAGGGTGGCCACAGCTGGCCTTTTTCTGCCTTGAAGTGCTCCTCATCTGAGCTTGTGAGGCACCATTAGCAATGCAAACACTGAGTGCCATGGGGCTGCTGTGGTGTAGTGGAAGGAACACAGCACTGGGAGGGGCTGGCTTTTGCTCCTTACTCAGCCACTGATCTGTGGCGTGGTGTGGGCATGTCTCTTAGGCCTAGCCTGCGCTGTGTCAGCCGAGTGGGGGTCTGCTTGGCTCTGAGTCTGTTGAGATTCCTCCCCTCTCCTCTTCAAGCAAATGGCCAGGGAGGAGTGGTGAGAGAGTGGAGCTTTCCTCTTCCCACCAGCTGGGGGTGCTGGCCTGGCACCGGGCGGGAGGCGAGTGGCATGTCTCCGTGCGCTGCAAACCCTCCGAGGAATGGCGACCCCCTGTGCCAGATGAAGTGCAGGAGCACGGCTCTGTTTGGTTGAGTCCCTATGATGGGGTGTCCACCCCACCCAGGACTGGAAGGGATTAAGGGGCCAGGTAGGCCTATTAACTCCACAAGCTGCACCTGAAGGGAGAGCCAGGGAGCAGGGAATTGCCGGCAAGCAGGCTCATCTGCTGTAAAGCCAGGAAGCTGGCACCAGACACAGGCAGCAGTGATTCCCTGGGAAGAAGGAGGCGGGTTTGGAGCTGGTACTCTCAGGGCAAGGAGGGGAACCAGGAGTGGTAGGGGGCAGTCCAGGAAAGGAGGAGTGGGGGATGGGGGAGGAAGCCCAGAACTACTGGGTGGAGGATCCTGGGACTGGGCCCAGAGTATAGGGTGGGCTCGGTTCCCCTACCAGCCACTGAAGGAGTGGGACCTGATACAATGAATGCGAAGGCTGCCTAGGGCTTCTGGAGGAAAGACTTTGAAATACCCTGGAATGGGGAACACTGAGTGACCTGCCGGAGGACTGGGACATAGACTCATAGACTTTAAGGTCAGAAGGGATCATTATAATCATCTAGTCTGATCTCCTGCACAATGCAGGCCACAGAATCCCACCCACCCACTCCTGCAATAAACCTCTCACCTATGTCTGAATATTGAAGTCCACCAATCATGGTTTAAAGACTTCAAGGTGCAGAGAATCCTCCAGCAAGTGACCCAGGCTGCAGAGGAAGGCAAAAAACCTCAAGGGCCTCTGTCAACCTGCCCCAGAGGAAAAGTCCTTTCTGACCCCAAATATGGAGATCAGCTACACCCTGAGCATGTGGGCAAGACTCCCCAGCCAGACACCCAGGAAAGAATTCTCTGTCCTAACTCAGATCCCATCCCATCCAACATCCCATCACAGGCCACCGGGCCCACCTACCATGAATAGTCAAGGATCAAGTAAGTGCCAAAATTATGTTATCCCTTCACACCATCTCCTCCATAAACTTATCAAGGTTAATCTTGAAGCCCGATAGGTTTTTTGCCCCCCACTGATTCCCTTGGAAGGCTGTTCCAGAACTTCACTCTTCTGATAGTTAGAAACCTTCATCTAATTTCAAGTCTAAACTTCCTGATGGCCAGTTTATATCCATTTGTTCTGGTGTCCACATTGGTCCTTAGAGAATGCTGTGGTTCCTGGGAGAAGAGTAGAGCTGCAGACCTGAGAGAGATGATGTGATGCCGTGCGACGGCAGGAAGGGGTGTTGACCTCAAGAGCTAATCCCAGAGTGACCAGGAGGAGGCTCCTGACAAGCGGTTAGTGGTGTGACCCGTCCCAGCATCCCATAATGTGGCGACCTTAGTGCGACTGTGCCGCTTGCACCATTGTAGCTGCATCTTACTTACTTACTTATGCCCATCACCCCAGTTGGGGTATGGGCCGCCAACCACAGATCTCCAGAGTCCTCTGTCCTAGGCCATTCTCTCTAGCTGGTTCCAGGTGTAGCCCATTTTTGTGATGTCAGCCTGAAGGTTGCGTCGCCAGGTGTTTCTTGGACGGCCACTTTTTCACTTTCCTTGGGGGTTCCACTGCAGTGCCTGTCTGGTGATGTTGGTTGGCTGCTTGCGTAGTGTGTGTCCTATCCAGCCCCACCTTCTCCTTCTGATTTCTTCCTCTGCTGGGAGTTGACAGGTCCTCTCCAAGAGGTAGATGTTGCTGATGGTGTCTGGCCAGTGGATCTGGAGAATCCTTCTGAGGCAGCTGTTGATGAAAGTCTGGATCTTCCTGGTAGTTGTTTTGATTGTCCTGCAGGTTTCAGCTCCATACAGTAGGACTGATTTCACGTTGGAGTTGAACAGTCGAATCTTTATTGCCAAAGACAGCTCTCTGGAGCTCCAGATGTTCTTGAGCTGTAAGAAGGCTGCTCTTGCCTTACCAATCCTTGCTTTGATGTCCGCATCTGTACCACCCTGCTGGTCTATGATACTACCTAGGTAGGTGAAGGACTGCACTTCTTCCAGGGGGCTTCCATTCAGTGTGACTGGGTCATTGCTAATGGAGTTGAGGCCAACCTGTGAATACGTGGCTGCCACTATGTTGGTCTTCTCTTGCATCTGCTGTTTGCTATGCGAAAGGAGTGCAAGGTCATCGGCAAAGTCCAGGTCATCGAGCTGGGTCCACAACGTCCACTGGATTCCATTCCTGCGCTCGTAAGTGGATGTCTTCATAATCCAATCAATGACTAGGAGAAAGAGAAATGGTGACAACAAGCATCCTTGTCTGTCTCCGGTTTGCACCTGGAAGCTGTTTGTGAGCTGCCCTCCATGGATCACTCTGCAGTGTACACCATCGTATGAGTTCTTAATCAAATTGACCTCCTTTGCTGGGATGCCGTAGTGCCGAAGGAGCTTCCAGAGGGTCTCTCGATCCATGCTATCAAACGCTTTCTCATAGTCAACAAAGTTGATGTACAACGAGGAGTTCCACTCCATGGACTGCTCGACTATGATGCGGAGCGTTGCCATCTGGTCCGTGCATGATCTGTTCTGCCGGAAGCCTGCCTGCTCATCTCATAGCTGTGGATCGACGGCATCCTTCATCCTCTCTAAGAGGACTCAGTTGAAGACCTTCCCTGGCACCGACAGAAGTGTGATACCTCTGTAGTTGGCACAGTTGCTGAGATCTCCTTTCTTGGGGATTTTGATGAGGTATCCCTCTTTCCAGTCTGACGGAATCACATCTTCTTCCCATATCTTCTCAAAGAGAGGGTACAACATTTCCACTGAAGCATCCAGGTCTGCTTCCAGGGCCTCTGCTGGGATGTCGTCAGGTCCAGCTGCCTTTCTGTTCTTCATCATGATGATGGCTTTTCTGATCTCGTCTCTGCTTGGTTTGTCACAATTGATCGGGAGGTCCTCATTAGCTGGGTCGATGTCTGGTGGATTTGGTCGTGCTGGTCTGTTCAGGAGATCCTCAAAGTGCTTCGCCCATCTATTTATCTGTTGTTCTATTCCTGTTATAGACTTTCCCTGCTTGTCTTTGATGGGATGTTCTGGCTTGTTGAACTTTCCAGACAGTCGCTTGGTGGTGTCGTACAGCTGTTTCATATTGCCGGTGTATACTGCCTGCTCCGCTTCTGCTGCCAGTCCATCCACATAATCTCTCTTATCCTTTCTAATATTACTCTTCACTACTCTGTGGGCTTCAGCATACTCTTTTTGAGCTTTGGTCTTTGCTGCTCTAGTCCTGCTGTTGTTGACTACTGCCTTCTTCTTCTTTCTGTCTTCAATCTTAGTCAGGGTCTCTGCTGTGATCCACTCTTTCTGCTGATGTTTCCTGGCATGCTGACCTAAGTGTCTCACTTTATGCCAGCTGTTGAGTACACTTTCTTCCTCTTCCTCAAACCGATTCTGTAGTACTGAAAACTTATTCTTCAACGTTAGTCCAAAATCTTCCTTGGTCTTATGGTCCTTCAGAAGGTTGATGTTGTACTTCACTCTTCTATCTGACGCATCCATCCAGTTCTTCTTCAGCTTCAGTTTCAATCTGGCCACCATTAAGTGATGGTCGGATGCCGCATCTGCTCCTCTTCTAACTCTAACGTCCTGCAGGGATCTTCTGAACTTCTTGCTAATGCAGACATGGTCGATCTGGTTTTCTATCGTGCCTGCTGGTGATACCCAGGTACTCTTATGGATCCGCGTGTGAGGAAAGATGCTGCCTCCTATGACCAGGTTGTTAAATGCACACAGATCCACAAATCTCTCTCCATTCTCACTCATCTCTCCCAGCGCCTGGGTTCCCATGACTTGTTCGTATCCTGTGTTGTCAGGTCCAATTTTGGCATTGAAGTCTCCCATAAGGATGGTGGTGTATTTGTCTGGGAGAGTCTCTAATATTTTCTGAAGTCTGTTATAAAAATAGTCTTTATCCTCCTCTTCACTGTCATTGGTTGGAGTGTAGCACTGAACAACTTTCATCTTAATCCTCTTCATTTTAGTTCTGAAGGATGCTGTGATGATCCTGGGGCCATGTGCCTCCCAACCAATCAGTGCTCTCTGTGCCTGCTTGGACAACATGAAACCTACTCCCTGTGTGTGGGGTGTGTTACCCTCTTCATGTCCGGAATACAGCAACAGCTTTCCTGTCAACAGTCGTCTCTGTCCATCTTGCGTCCATCTTGTCTCACTAATGCCTAGTAGGGTCAGGTTGTTGCTCCCCATCTCTGCTGCAACCTGCGCCGTCTTTCCTGACTTGTACATGGTCCTCACGTTCCATGGTAGAAAGAAGGGTGGTCGGCTTAGTGGCTTCTCGCGACTTTCACCACCCAGCGTCATACGTCTTCGAGTTGAAGACCCTTCTTTTTCCAGGATAAAGGTCTCCGTTATCTCTATTGTTGGCGTTTCTGTAGCAAATTGTTTTTTTTACGGGGTGGAGTTGCTAGCCCCACGCCCAACCCTCCTCCTTTACCCTGACTTGGGACAGGCAGATGGCCCCAAAGGACCTCTCTGGTGGAGTTTGTAGCTGCATCACTGCACCATTAAACTGGGGCTAGCCAGGCAGCTCTGAGATCTGGCAGTGAGAGTGTGTGCACTGTATTATTTAGTAATCTGTTGGTTCTCTGCACTGTCTATATAGCTGATGTGGAGGTAATGTAAATTTCACCTCTCCTGAGACGCCCTTTAATACTTGGATGGAAAATATGCATTTTCATTCGGTTATATTTCACAGAAGTCATTCATCTATTTAAAATGTAGGAGACAAGGTACGAAAGAAGTTTAGTATTGTAGAATGAGCCAAATCTTCATAAGATTTGAGATATATGGCATGTGACCCAGTCCCAGTTTAAATCTGCTCCACTATTGTAAATTCCAATTACATCATGCCACCTATTTTAAATACCATGCAAACTGGCTCGTTCCTCAAGTTTGTTTTATAGATTGCCACATCCATTTGAAATAGACAGGCAGTGCAATTTATGGCACATGTGAAAATCTCTCGCTATTTTTCCATCTGGGGTGTTATAGGATCTTTCAGAATATTAATAATGGGGCTCAGAGGAAATATTTGACTTGAAGGCAATAGCCGAGATTTATAGCTGGTGCAGAGGATGCCAGTGAAAAGTCTGAAAGAGCCTACAGAAGACAAAGACCTGCAATTTCATCTCACACTCCCTGCAAGTTAATTTTGTGAAACAGCCAAGACTCGGAATTTCCTAGCGTAAACTGGGCAGGTTATTGGGAAGGACTTTCTCTTAAAAGTGGTGGACTTTTGCAGTGGAACAAAGGAAAGATTGCTATACAGAGCAGCAAACCAGCCAGCATCTGTATTCCCTTTGCCATCATTTAGCCCTAATGTGTTACAGAAGCGTGAGGCAGCAGCACTGGTTGTTGGTTAGAAAGGCTGTGCTGTCACCCGTTCATATCCATGTAGGAGGTAAGGTGAGAAGGAGGCTGTGACAGGGTGGACCTTGGGTCCTGTCGTATGTGCTAAAAAATCCTATTAAAGTCGGCAGCAGTTTTGGTGAATCAAGGCCCTTGTCCCTGTACCACCAGTATCACCCTCATCCAAACGGTCTCCCAGATGTCAGTTCCCACTGGGGTGGGATTGCTTCCTATTATGCCGTCAGGCCCATAGTGCCACTTGTCCGGCTGGCACCGATCCTCGCCCTTGCCTCACCAGTCGCCGACCAGGATCAGTCAGTCAACTCAGACCTCGACGGCTCTGCCTTGGTCACTGGAAGGGCAATGGTCCGAGTCAGACCGGGAGTTCAGCCCCTTGCCAGGAAGGGGTGTGTAGCAGGGTGGTGACTCACCCCTGTGGTGCCTCCTGCTGGTTCGTCTGAGAATTAGCTCACCAGCATCTGGAGTGTCCTCTGCAGGCCGATGTCCCGCTTGCTGCTCTAGCCCCGTGTCCCTCCCAGACCCCGGTGTCCTCTTACTGAGGGTACTGCACCCCTGCAGTACCCCCTCAGGTCTTAGGGTCTCCCCTCCCTGGGGAACCCCCACCCTCAGTCTAGGCAACTGCCAGTCACCACTTGCCCCCGTTCTCTGAAGCAGACTGCAGTATAATTGCCACTCATCACTGGCAAGGAGGATTGGCCTGCTGCTTCTGTCTTTGTTAGGCCTTCCTCTAGGCTCTGCAGCCTGGGGGTTTCTAGGCTGGAGCTTCCCCAGCTCCTCCTGCCTTGCCCCAGCCCTGCACCAATCTAGGTACCTTGCTCAAGCTCCCAGCAGCCAGGCCCGTCTTCCTCTGCAGTCAGAGGAGAGTTTTTCTCTCTGCAATTTTCTCTCCCTTTTATCAGGGCCAGCTGGGTCTTAATTGAGCCAGCCACAGCTGTGGCTGCTCAGCCCAATCAGGCTGGAGCTTGCTTGCTCCCAGCCACAATCCTTTCTTGGGCTGTTTTAAGCCCTTTCTGCAGGAGTGGGGCAGTCGCCCCACTACAGGGTGATTTGCAGCCAACCCACGAAACTGGCACGGCACCTGCAGCAATGGCAGCAGGGATGGTGGCACACTCAATGGCTGTATTGGAACCCATGGGAAGTGCCCGCTATGCCAATCCCACATTCCCACCAGTCGTCCCTGGCTACCTTGGACAAACTGTGCCCGGCACTGCTGGCACCAGAGCAGGAACACAATACCGAATCCTAAGCGGGGGCAGCGCATTGGACTCCAGCACCTAGGGAGCCATTCCCAGAGATGGAAGGGGAACCTGCCACATCCCAGGCGGTGCATTTGTTGTTGTCGTCTCCGGACAAAGTGGTGGCATGTCCCCCCTAACCAGTCTGCCTCCCTGATGACTTCAAGGAACACCAGGATCTCCTTAAAACGGTGGTTACCAACTCTACCTTAAAATGGAGGAGGTCGCAGAGGAGTCGAAAGACCCCTTTAACGGTGTATCCTTCTCCACCCTAGCCCGGGTCGCACTGCCTGTCCTTCCAAGGGTCCTTAAGATTGCCAAATCGCCATGGCAACCTCCCTCTTCCATTTCCACCTACTTTTAAGAAGGCAGAAAAGAAGCATTAACTCCCTGAAAAAGGGTTCGAATATCTGTATATGCACCCTCCAGCAACATCACTGATCGTGTCTGCTGTTAATGAAAGAGACAGGTGCGGTTAGATCAGGGGTCGGCAAACTATGGCCCGTTGGCCACATCTGGTCCGCGGGCCCCTCCTAACCGGTCCCTGAGCTCGATTTCCTCACTGAAAGTGGGATTGACATCAGCCTGTGTCATGGACATGACAAAGCAAGTAATATGAGTGTCAAATATTTAGGGATGTAGACAAAGATGAAAGAGCGCAATGCTTTGGTTGATTACATGCTATGTGCTGCAAAATCACTCAACCTTGTTGACCAAACTGCCATGGGTTGCTGTGTTAAAACAGGTTCAAGAATAGCAGCCGTGTTAGTCTGTATCCGTAAAGAAAGCCAGGAATACTTGTAGCACCTTAGAGACTAACCAGTTTATTTCAGCATAAGCTTTCGTGGGCTATAGCCCACTTCACTGGATGCATAGAATGGAACAGAAGTAAGATGCATTTATACAATTTCCAGATGTGGAGAACTACCAAGGTGGACCTGTTCGTGTCCAGGCAGAACTGAAAATGACACTTTTTCTGCTCAGTTAGGGGGATTGACAGAGGCTCTTGTCAGACACTTTTCTGCTCCCGTGGTCGGGAGCCCTGTTGTATGCCTTCCCCCCAGTGCCGCTAATTCACACAGTCCTCATGAAAATCAAGCAGGAAAGGGTGAAGGTGATCATAGCACTGCTGTGGCCACACCAGCACTGGTTCAGCAACGTGCTGGACCTCTTGGCTGCTCTGTTACAGCTGCTGCTCAGGCTGGACTTGCTGTCCCCAAACCACGGCAGTCTTCTGCATCCAAGCCTGGTATCACGGAGCGCCTGGGCGATGGTCTGGAACCGCTCCCTAGGAAGCCAGACCGGACTTCGGGTGGAGGGCCCCTTCTCCGTACACAGCCTGTTTCCCAGGCCAGGAGCTTCAGGGGTCCCCACTTCCACCTTCCTGGGTCTGACCTCGGAGCATTCAGCACCTTCTGCCCCTCCGTGTGCTTCCCCCAGCAAGCCCGCCTGGGCGGGGTCCTGGGGGAGCCCATGGGTTCTGCACCCCAAATCCACAGTCAAACGTGACTCTCAGCCAGCCAGCAGAATAGACGGTTTATTTGAGATGTCAGGAACACCATCCAACTCACAGCTTCTCAGTCTCAACAGGGCCCATCCAGTCAGGCAGGTCCTTCTGGGGTGCTAGGAGAATGAGGCCCAGATTCTGGGCTCCTGCTTCTTCCCCAGGTTTATTCGATGACTTCCATCTGGTCTAACACAGACCATGCAGCGAGAGAGCGTGAGCCCTCTGCTGGATCCATCTTGGGGCTAGAGAGCGAGTTGGCTTCTCTCCCCCTTCCCAGCTAGACCCAGACTGACTCAACCCCCTCTAGCCACTCCCTGCTCTCCTTTGTTCCTTTCCCGGGGTAGGAGGCATCACCTGACCTTTCTCCAACAGGTTCAGCTGACCTCCCTCCCCCACTTGGGGACAGGTTACAGCTTCACCTTGGCTTTGCTTTGCATCAGCTACACATTCCTTTCCCTTCACATAGACGCCCAAGAAATGCATAGGGGAAACTGAGGCACACACACACACAGTACTCCCACTTCGTCACACCTGGCAGCACTGCACCTGATGGTTTGGCCGCTGTGTGGTTAAATGCGAAGGAGCAGGAGTGCTTGGCTGCTGTCCAGCAGTCCTGTTAGGCAGCAGAAAGTACTCCACCAAGCAACCTACCTGGCCAAATGGAAGCAGTTTGCTTGTTGGACCTTCTATAAAGGTATTTGGCCTGAGTGGGCCTCATTGCAGTTGATCCTGGATGACGTTCTGCATCTCAAGCTCCAAGGGCCTGTCCCTTTCATCTATCAAGGTCCACTTGGTCTTCTGTCCACTGTTCAAGGGTAGGCTGGTTTTCACCCAGGAAATGACTGCCAGGTTCCTCAAAGACCTCAAGTGCCTCTGCCTGCATGTCAGGGACCCTGTTTTGCCATGGGACCTGAATCTTGTGCTGTCACAGCTCACAGGACCCTTCTTTGAGTCTCTGACTTCCTGCTCTCTCCTGTCTGAGGAGGTCATGTTCCTAGTTGCAATAACATCCACCAGCTGAGTCTCTGAGATTAGGGCGCTTACCTCAGAACCACCCTCTATGGTCTTCTACAAAAACAACGTTCAGCTGCAGCCGCACCCATCTTTCCTGCCCCAGGTAGTCTCATAGTTTCATGTGGGCCAGGACATTTATTTACTTGTCTTTTTTCCAAAACTGCATAAGTTGGATGAGGAGCATTGGCTGCATTCCCTAGATGTCAGGAAGGCTCTAGCCTTGTACATTGAAGGGACCAAGCCATTCTGCAAGTTGATGAAATTGTTTGTTGCGGTGGCTGCCCAGTGTCCACTCAAAGAATTTCTTCTTGGAGCACCACCTGCATTTGCTGCTGCTACGATCAGGCACAGGTGCTGCCTCTGATGGTTGTAACCACCCATTCAACCAGAGCGCAAGACCTCTTCAGCAGCCTTTCTGGCCCAAGTGTCTATCCAGGACATCTGTAGGGTGGCCACCTGTCATCGCTCCATATGTTCATGTCCCATTATGCACTTACCCAGCAGGCCTGGGACAACGCTGGCTTTGGTAGAGCTGTACTGCAAGTCGCTAGACTGTGAACTCCGACCCCACCTCCAGGGATACTGTTTGTCACCTGGAATGGAATCGGTATGAGAAAGCCCTCAAAGAAGAAAAAACATTAACCTACCTTTCTGTAACTGTTTTTCTTCAAGATGTGTTGCTCATGTCCTTCCATGACCTGCCATCCTGGAAGGAACTGAGATGATGTAGTGTTGGCAGTGCCTAATATGCCAATGCATGAGCGTGGCCTTCCAGGGGGCACAACAGCCAACCCAACAGATACCGCTGAGGCAAAAATCTCCAACAACTGGGCACATGGGCGCAAATATGCCTAGGATGGAATGGACGTGAGCAACACATCTTGAAGAACAATAGTTATGAAAAAGTAGGTAACCATTTTTGATGATCAGCTTTGTCTCTCGGTTTTCCGGGATGACGTGGCTTTGTCCAAGTGCTGTGTCTATGAACCCTCGGCCTGATGTGCCGTACTCCTAATAAACCCAAGCCATCTCATTTCACATTGCGTGGGCTCCTGGGGCAGGGGAATGGAGTGGGCAGTGTTATTATGACAACAGAAAGTTCTGCTCTTTGGCGTTTCTGGGAAATGGGATTTTTCTGAGATGGAAACACAAATCATTTATTTTAATGTTGTCTATGCAGTGTTCTCTGTATAAGCAGAGGGCTTACTTTTACAAATGCTTGTGGTTTGTTACTCCATTAGAATCCTGCATAATGCTGAGGGCTTCAAAGAGAGATGCTAAGTGATTTTGCAGCTCCCCAAAGTGCCGAGAAAATGAACATAAGGACTTGATTCCCCTCTTACTGCAATCAAGAATGGACCATTGGTAGGGAAATTCAGAATGAAATATACAGGAAGATCACATCCACTCCAGTGTTCTGCTTCCATCTAAAACCACCCGGTAACATCTCAGTGTGTTTAACCTGGGTGGATGCCTTAACACGCTCCCAAGTGCTAGCCAGTTCAGGCAGCTGGTGGGTCCTGGAGATTAGTCATTTTCTTGGGTTCTATTGCCAGCTTCTTTTATAACGTTAGGAACCTCAGTTTCCCAAACTGACACCTGTCTCTCCACTTGAAACTAGCAGTAATAATATACCTCATAAGTAGTGTTGTAAGGCTTAATGAATTATCACTTGTAAAGCACTTGGAGGTTCTTGGATCAAATGTTACCTACAGTTCGGATGTCAGCTAATTTAACCAGATTTGCTATTTGAACTATTGTAGCACCTTGCTTGAGGTCAGGGCTGGCAGCACATATGCAGAGGAGACAGTCTGTGTCCCAAAGAGTTTACATTCTAATGGACAAGACAGAATTATTGACACCATTGTACAGACGGGAGCTAAAGCAGCGAGACACTAAGTGAATTTGCCCGCAGTCACAGAAGGAATCTTTGGCCGATTCAATAATTGAACCCAGTTCAGTGTCTTGACCCCAGTTAGGGGTTGGATCTACAGCAGGTTGGGATGAAAAGGAAACATTTTGATTCCCCGAAACAAAAGAAATAAGTCAGTGTTTCAGCTCCTGGATATTTTCAAGATTTGGACTTTTTGTTCTGATTTGAGATGGAGAAAAAAAGTTGAATTCTCGAAAATATTTACAAGATTTGAAAAAACATTTCCCAGCAAGCTCCAGGAGGATCATAGCACCTACCACAATGTCTCCTGACAATATTATAATACAAATAATAAATAACAACACATAGGGGTGGAGGGGGAGGAGAGTTCTATCCAAGTGAACTCCAAGAGCATAGTGCCCAACCTAGTACTAGCCACAGCCAACACCTCCTTTCTTGTAGCCATCACAGGAAGTAGCAGCTAGCCTGGGAGTGGCCAGGGTCAGAGCTGGGCCATAAGGTAGAGTCCCAGCTTGGGATGGTGGAGATTCTGACCCCTCAGTTTCTTTCTTTCTTTTAACTCATTCTCTGCATCGCTACATCAATGGGAAAACCTGCGCCGAAGGAAGTCAATGGGTTTCTCCAGATGGCCACCCCTCTGACCCCAGCCGTTCCCTGTCTTTAACTGTTCCTTACAAAAACACAGGGCAGGCCTGTGAATCAATTAATGGTTTCCTTATGTTCCCTGTACGCTTGGCCTGATGTAGGAAACCTCCCTCCTTTTGCCACCTGGCCTTCCCTTGCTGTGTGACCAAGCCAAAGGGATCTGGGGCGGGAGGAGAGGTTAGGTGGCCATAACACTGCCTGAAGAAAGTTGCACCTTCATTGGGAAGATGCAACATTAATTGCAAAACCTGACAACCCCGCCCCCCCACAGCAATGCTTCAAGCAAAGCAAGCATTGTCTCCAGCACACTTTATACAACTATGTGTGTGTATAACACACTTGCATTGTGCTTGTTGCATCGCCCTCTAGTGGCTACTCCACAGTTAGGATAACAGTCTTGTTGCTGATAGGGCATGGAGGGCTGGAGGGTGCCGTGGTATATGGTGTTATGGGCACAGGCTGGGATTTCAAAGGAGTTAAGCACCTAGATCTCATTGAATTCCAATGGGAATTGGGTGCCTAACTCCCTTAGTCTCTCTTGGAAATCCTAGCCTTAGTTAACTAACTTCCTTCAAGATGTCAGGGAGGGTCAGGCTGGCTCACTCTCCATCCAGGGTCTCTAGCTTTCCTGTGCCTGGAGCTACGGGCACAGTGATCAGTGGGCAGCTAAGTAAGTGATGGGGGTGGTGACAGTGGTACACCTGGTTATACTATCTCATTCTGTCCACAGCCAGAGCAATGCTTCTCTGGGAGCAGGGCACAGTGTTCTTGGGCGGATGGCTCCAGATGTGGAACAAAGCCCCAGAGGGAATCAGAATAAGCCCTAGGCACTTGCTGAGATTATCTGGGTATATCTGCCCTGCTGGGCCTCAGACATTGGTGCACCTCGGTCCCTTCCGTTCTCTGCCTGTGGCACAGAACAGCCTCGTCTCCTGAGGGCTATAATACTTTGTTCTTATTTTGATTGTTGGCTTTTGTGGGCAGCTGGCTGTGTTGGTGGCCTGTGACAAACAGGAGGCCAGACTGAATGAGCTGGTGGGCCCCCTGGCCTTAACCTCATGAATTTCAGGGCAATCCTTAACTGTAGCTCTGGTGCCTAGACATTATAAAAGGCACATTAGAAATGCTGGTGAGGACAGACAGATTAGATTAAAAGTACGTTTGCAGTGTTGTTGTAGCTGTGTTGGCCGGGGCTATTAGAGCGGAAAGGTGGGAGAACAGATATCTTTCATTGGACCAACTTCTGTTGGCGAGCCAGACAATCTTTCCAGCTCCACAGAGCTCTGCTTCAGGGCTTAAAAGTAAGACACATGAATAGCAGAGATTAGATTTAGATTAACCAAAGAATACTCAATCATTGGGCTGCATGTAACAAACCAAGCCCGACTTCTCTCCACCCTGCTAGGCTCTTCAGAACCAGGAGAAGGGCTGGTGGTGTGGCACACTTAGAATTTCAGGGTTGAATTTTTGATTAAATCCTCATGAGGCTATTAAGGAAACCTGGTAACTCCAGAGTAAGAGGCAAAATCCATCATGGATTAAAACCATCTTCTGAGCTAGCCATAAATGGCCGTTCTCAGCAGCCAGAGGTGAAGTGTGGCAGGCCTAGTATGGAAGAAGTGGCATTTAATATGGACTGAAAGAAGGGTCAAAAAGCGACAAAAGTGAGAAAATTTTGCTCAGGAAGTTGAATTATTGAGGTTATTATGCCTGCTAGTCATTGACACCCTCTATTTTCAGAGTCCGTTTCTAAATAGCTTATAAAGGGTTAATACAATGTTAATAGATGGTTTAATAAATAGTCCATTTATTATAGATTGTTATACAATCCAACAGGTCAATAGATTACATATAATCATCTGTAACACTGCCTCCTGATTTGTTTATAGCCCGCTGTACATACCACTCATATCTGTCACATGCTTATAGCATCTGTTATTTATTTATCCACCTTTTATAAACTATTTGTAAAGGGACCCTTACTATAAGTGTGAACAGCGTGGACATGCTCCATCCCCTGTTCATATCATCGACTCGCCTCGATGGCAGTTTTTGGTGTGGTTACTGATCAGCCTTTCTTTAAGATTCACCACGTGGAGAGAAATGGGCTCTTTGCTGTGTCACGTTCAGAGCCAGCGACTCAGCTGTTATACATTGTCATAATTCCATGCAGCCGGGCTGATCTACACCAGCTAAGGAGCTGCCCAGGCATTTTTCATAATCAACGGTGGTGCTAGTAACAAAGCTACAGGCAATTTTCAAAACACAGAGGCACGTTTTCTACTGGTGCAAACTGCCCCGAGTCCAGTGTTTGCCACGGAGCTGCACCAATCGTTGCCAGCAGAGTTGGCCTCCGTGCCTGATTTTGATTTCACACATACACCCATGTCCAGTTACTGAAGCAAATGGGGTTGCACCAGAGTAAAATGGGGTAAGAGTGACCTTCACCCCTGTGAAGAACACCCGCCCACAGTCTAGGCACCACTCACAGCAAGTGGGACTTAATCAGCGTGCAGAGGGGTGAATTTCATTCTAAGTCAGCTCAGAATCAGGGCCCTTGGTTGTGATCTTAGAATCATAGAGTCATAGAATCTTAGGGTTGGAAGGGACCTCTGGAGGTCATCTAGTCCAACCCCCTGCTCAAAGCAGGACCAATCCCCAACTAAATCATCTTGATGGGATCCCTTGAGCCTCTTCCTTTGGAATCCAGCCTGGGTCTCAGTGCCTCCCGCCCCCCAAACTCACAGATTGTCAGCTGATTTAAATAAGCACATTTACCCCAGCTGGGCTGTGCACATGCCTTATGCTCTGTGTGAGGCACGATTCCAAGTGGGCCTTACTGGTGCAATTAAGGAGCAGAACCCATGTGCGGAGCGGGGGATGAGGTGTCATCAGCAGTTTAGAATCAAAAGCAAACTGCAGTCTCAGGGAAAGAAAACACCCATTTAGGCAGGCAATACACATTAGACTCGTGTTATTAAAAACAATAATAATAATAAAGAAAAAGTACATATCTTATATATGTTACACTATGTTCCATACCATTGGTTGTTATTTTTTTTACATATTCAACATTCTTTCGTGGAGATGGCCCGGTCCACAGCCTCCCTCCAATTCTGTTGCTCCGCTGCATTTCAGAAACTATTGACAAGACATACATGTTATAACCCAGCGGTCCGAAGCTGGCCTAAGAAGAGGGACATGGAGATGGTGTTTCCTGCAGCGGGCTTGGTCCATGTCATACCAATCCTTCTGGGTGCCCAAATGTTGCAACATTCAAGGGCAACTTGCCAGGACACCAACAACTGCCCTGAATCTGCCCTCATATGGTTGCATGTTTAAATACAAAGTAAAGGCACACAGGCATAGGCTGAGGGTCTCCAAGCAGCCAAGGGGCTGTAGATGTGACCCTTTAATTAGAGCAGCATCTAACTCCCCTAAACAGCTTTGCAAATGTCAACCAGTAAAGGACTATGACGCGAAGTGGCTTGTGGTCTGTGTTTACCAGCTGTCAAACGCTACAGTTTTGTCCTCAGCTGGCACGGAGAGAGCAGCAGCGAGCTGTGTTTTAGGTTGGGCTGGGTTGGATTTGACCCTCTGGCTGCAGTCTGGGCACCCAAGGTTCATAAGCTACAGCAGTGAAATCCACCCTTGTGCCCCTTCAGCGCCCCTGGAGCCTCACTCAGGTGCAATTTAAGATGCACTTGTGCTACAACTCTGTGTGGGGTGAGCTCTCTCCCCCCAAAGGTGCAGCCCAAGTGGCATTTAGTGCATGAGAAAGTGAGAAATTCTCCGCCGCATCTTCACCCAGGAGCATCTGTTCTCAGTGACCGTCCGAACCCACAGAAAACCCCCCCTTCTCTTGGTTTGTGCCTAGCAGCTTGGGAGTTAAGCGGTTACTGTGACAGTTGCACCCGTTCCTGTTTGCTTTGAGAGGGTCTTTGTTGCAGAGCAGGAACAGCAGCAAACATGCGCGCGCACACACAGACACACACCCCTTCTCTCCTACCCCCAAGAAACTAGGGACAGCGAAAGTGACGGCGACTGTGCCCGTAGAAGCCAGCAGGGTGTGCTGCAAAGGGGTGTCAAGCACTCCCATTCCGTTGCCCTCCATGGAGTTGTGACAGGCTGCAGCAGCTGAGGGTCTGGCCCATGAGATGGTAACAGGTTGCATGACCACGCTGCACAAGTGTGACTGACTGCACGCAGGGTAAGGTGGGGGTGGCCCAGGTCCTGTGGCTCTCAGAGGGGGGGGGGGGGAAACGGGAAGGTCGAATCACATTAGGCTAGAGCAGAGAATGGGTGTTCTGTGCATTTTCCCCAGCAGCTGGCACCTGAACAGATTACGCGCCACCCTTGGGCTAGTCAGGCCCTTTTCCCCCAACCTGAGAGCACAGGGGCTGCATGTGGAGCGGGAGGGGACTCATTGTGTGGCTACAATTCGCAGGACCAGTTTAAACAGAAAGTACCTGTAACATTGAACGCCAGGCATTTGCCCAAGGCCCAGCCAAGCCGCTACCTCGACGCAGGTGACCCGAGGGGCAAGCAGTTACTATGCTATGAATGGGCCAGTGGCACAACCGTGTTCGCGACACACGAGTCTGTTACTTGCCCAGGCGCCTGCAGCCATTATGTCAATTCCTACATACAGTGCAAATCTGGGAGCCCTATGCCCATATCATCACCAGCCCACAGGTTAGTAACCAGGCGTTGGGCATTGGTGCCTCTCCATCATGCACTAGCAAGTATTCCGGTGTCCCATGAGCCACATTCTGGGAGACAGGTCTCCGCTTCCCCCCCTCACTGCAGTAGGCTCGGCAGCTGACGCGCTGCTGCAGTCAGGCTCAAATAGGGTGACCAGGTGTCCTGGTTTTACAGGGACAGTCCTGATTTTTGGGTCTTTTTCTTATATAGGCTCCTATTACCTTCCACCCCATCCCAATTTTTCACATTTGCTGTCTGGCCACCCTAGGCTCAAAGTGCCCCTTTGCATGTGTCAGCAGTAGGTAGGGGATTGACATGGGATGGAAGGAGCATTGGTATGGCTCAGTGGCCAAAAATTAGCCCTGATGGTTGATAGAGTGTTTTTCTGCTAGAATACACTAGTAGGGCCATAAACAAAATGGCTTTATTAGTAACAAACCACTGTACAGCTCCTTGGAATATCAGGGTTGGAAGGGACCTCAGGAGATCACCTAGTCCAACCCGCTGCTCAAAGCAGGACCAACCCCAATTAAATCATCCCACCGATTTTTGCCCCATATCCCTAAAGGCCCACATCAAGGATTGAACTTGCAACACTGGGTTTAGGAAAGCAATGCTCAAACCACTGAGCTATCCCCCCCACTTCACTAAGGATAGTCAGAAATGGCATTGCAGCTTCTTACATCAGGCCTGAGTTTACTCATGCTGTAAATTGGTTAGGAAATGACAGTTCCTAGCACAACAATGACTTGCAATGGGTTGGGGGGTGGGGGATGTCAACTCCTGAGCTCAGTTACATCAGTGTAAATCCAGGATAGCTCAGGTGCCTTGAATGGGGTTGCTCTGGAATTACATGGGCGTAAATTAGATCAGAATCAGGGCTTTGGTGTTCAGTGGGGGTGCAAAATATATGTGACACAGCACACTGTGGGTCTCGTCCCGAACACTCTTACACCAGGGTAAATGAGTAACTGCACTTAAGTCAAGCAATTTGCACTGGGGTAAAATTGGTCTGAGAGGAGAATAAGGCTGCAGTGTGAACTCACAGGTCCCTTTGAGAAAAGGGTGGATGTTTTGCAATTGATTTCAATAACTGGCCAGGTACTGCCACTGTAAGGAAACGTGGCCTCACATGCATGGGCCCAGGTGACATGGGCCCAGGTGACATGAACTGCTGGGGAGAGGGGGGGATGGAATGTGATTCAAAGACCATCCCATGATGGAGGCTAAATATAAATAACATTAATAGTGACTAGGTGTCAGGAATGTGCCTTTCCACTCTGTTCCATGTAGTAATGTAACACCAGGGTGCACCTTCGAGTACAGCCTGCTGGGAGAACTGCAAAGGCAGTCGCTGGGCAAACTAGTCCAGCTAGCCCACCTCACATGACCATTTGCTAGCCCAGATGTGGGCAAACTACGGCCTGCGGGCCACATGTGGCCCGCCGGCCATTTTTATCCGGCCCGCGAGCTTGGGTCAGGTGGCAAGGCTGAGCGCGGCCCTGCGCTCCCGGATGGAAGGCCAGGCCGGGCCAAGTGTGGGAGTGGGGAGGGGGCTAGGAGTGGTCGTCAGGGTGGGTGTGGGGGGTCTCGGGAGGGGGCAGTCAGGGAACAGATAGCAGGGGCTAGATAGGGGGTGGTGCCCTGGGGGGCAATTAGAGTGGGGGGGTCTCTGGAGGGGGCGATCAGGGGACAAGGAAGGGCTGGGGGGTTGGACGGGTCAGAGTTCTGAGGGGGGTAGTCTGGGGGCAGGAAGTGGGTGGGGGGGTCAGATAGGGGGCAAGGCCTTCCCTACCCGGCCCTCTGCACAATTTTGAAGCCCAGTGTGGCCCTCCGGCCAAAAAGTTTGCCCACCCCTGTGCTAGCCTGTCTCTGGTCCTCCCACAGCCATGCAACTTTGATTTTCAGCAACCCCTTGTTCTGCCAGCATTATGGACTTTCAGTGCATGACATTCCTGACCTCAAAGAGCTTTGCTCAGCCAATTCTGGGCCTTCAGCCAGCTCTGCTAATGTACCTTAATCATGCCCCAAAGCACCTCCAGGTGTTCAGTCCTGCATCACTATGCAGGTCACCTCAATCTGGCCTCACAACACTCTTCCATTCCTGAGCTACTACACAACTCTGCCAGTATCTTAATCTGCGATGGTCCCTGTGCCAGGCCTGGGCCTTCACACAGCTCTGCCAATAAGCCTCAGTCTTAAACTGCTCTGCAGCGTAATGCCCCCTGAGCCACAGGTGCACACGGCAATTGGTTTACAAGGATCATCCCGCCACATTCTGTTTCCAGGCTGCTCCGTTATCTTGCTGCGCCATTTCCTGCCCTCTGAGTAGATCCAATCCAACAGCCACCCAGGCCTACTCTGTGCCCATTTAGAATGTGCCTGTGACAAGGGACTACAAAATCCCCTTGCCCTGATGAACTAGAGCGTCTCACCATAGCCACCAATGCGTTAGCTTTGCTTTATCAGTCCTGCCCCCTTGAGACTCAGAAGGCTGGGGAAGCACAAAAACACCCCGAGGGCTCAATCTTCCTGGGATTTCACCTTCTGCCCCCATTCACACCTCTGCAAAACACTGGCCAACTCCAAATGGCAACATTTCACCTTCCTTTGGCCCAGATGAAAATAACTACACCGGGTGAAAAGAAAGGCAGAATCAGGCCCACAGCTGAATTATGCATGTGGAGCCAGATCCTCAGCTGGTGCAAACTGGCTGATTTCCCCCCCAAAGGTACACATTGGGTTAAAGGATATAAGAGGGCCTTTTGCAGTGACCTTGGCTAAACCAGTCTGCAGGTGGGGGTTGGTGCATGGCAGCAGTCACTGAATAAACCCAAAGGGCCTGATTCTCACTGTGTCATGCCAGTGAAATCAGTGGTGGTATATCAGCATAAACATGGCATAACTGGCAAATCAGACCCTTTGGTTTTTTATGGGATTCCAGGGCTGGAATCTTCTTTCATACTGGATGCACATGGAAATCCATTAATGAACCATGCCCTTACTCCTTAACTATACCAGTATATAGGAAGAAGAAGCTGACCCTCTATGCCCAATGCTTTTGCTTTCCCTTCAGGGAGACCTGAAATAGGGTAGATTGACGATAGGAATGGGGGAAATTACATCAGGGAAGTTCTCTGACCTGTGCTACGCAGGAGGGCAAACGAGATGATCCCAGTGGTCTCTTCTGGCCTCATACTCCATGAACTGACACCAGGCCAGTCTCAGTTGCTACGGACTGGAAGGGAACGGAAGAGCTTAGACTAGTCCACACCCAGGTGTATTGTGGCCGAGCGAAGAGCTGTGAGGACTTGTGCTCAGACGCTGGGAGCAGGCAGGGCATGGAGCTCAACACCGAAAGGGAAGAGCGCTCAGAAACAATGGGAGACACCCGCAGGAGAGGGGCCCAGACGGAGAGGCCTTTTGCTTATATCCTCAGAGCAACTTCAGACCTAGCAACACTGGGCTCATCCTGCACTTCACTCCTCTTTAAAGGCTTGTCCTTACTGTGTTACTTTTAATCAACATTAAGGACACACACACACACACACACACACACACCCAGGCACACCTGGGCCTTCACACACACAAAGGAACCCATCACAAATATACACTATAGACAGGAGAGTCTGTTCTCGCTATATATATATACAGAGTCTCTGGGGAACAGTCTGAAGAGTGTGCATAGGGCAGGGACTTTAGTAAGGGACAGACACAAAACCCATCATGGTTTCAAACACTTCCCCTTCTTCTCCCGCCGCTGCAGTTTCCGCAGGCGCCGGGTCCAGGCATCCCGCCATTGGATGACCAGGCTGTTCTTGTCGGCCATTAGTCCTGGCCGGTCAGTGGGGTTTTCGCTGATCCCCATCACAAGGTATTTTCTGCTGATTTGGATCTTGGGGCACTTGCAGGCTAGGTCTTTCATGTGGATCCACAGGAAGTTATCACCGCGCTTCACGCGCTCGTCACGGCACTTGTAGACCGAGAGGACGTTGACGGTGAATTTAGCCCAGTTGGCCACTGTCTCCATGTCTAAGACATTCACTTGGACAACTGGGGGAGAGACAAAAAGACGTTGCGAGTGGAGCAAGAGTCAGTGATAATATTATCCCCCTACCCCCATCCCCTTGTTCTGGCAACAGGCAAATTTGCATGACTCAATGTTTGTGGGATTGTTTCTGCTCTGACAGAGAAACCACCCCCGTTTAAGAAAACACTCTGTCCTGTTTCACTGCAGCTTCTCGACGGACCAATTCCATAAGATCTAGTTACCTCTTCTCACCACAACACTCGGTTACTTGGCATTAGAGACGCTTGGAATTCTTCCATCAAAATAGTTTTTGGGGATGAAAAATGGCTTTGTGAAGAAAAGAAAAATGCTCACAGTACATTTTTCAGGAAAAAAAATTTCTGGTTTTGGTAAAATTTCCCACAAAAAATGGGGAAAAAATCACCAACTTTTTTTGGTTTTGTTTTTTTTAATGAAAAACTGGAAAATTTACCCTCCCTCCCCCACCTCATACCAGTTTTCCAAAATTGCCAGTAAAAAGTAATTAGCGTTTTTTGACCAGCCTACTCAGCACGGCTATCTCCATGCTTCTTAAAGCAACAGGCCCCCCAGGGCATAGCTTCTGTGGTCCAGAAGATGACTGGGATTGCTGAGTGCTCAGAAAAGGCAGCCTTCAGGAGTCTACTGAGCCTCCAAATTCTACCTGTACAGCAGGAGGACAAGATGTTGCTTAATTTTCCTTTTCAGACACACGTGGCTAGTCAGTGACATTCACCCTGCTTTGAGACTGTGATATGGTTCTGAGTTTGCTGGGCAGGCATGATTTCATCTCAGGCCAGGTACATGAGGAAGGGGCAGGATGGTGGGGAAAACAAAGTGGAAAGGCGGTGATTTGGCCCTGGAAGACACAAGGCAGCAAAAAGAGCTGGAAGGCCTGATTGTCCCTTCACTGACATTGGTGTTAATGGGGGTTAATTTTGTTGAGGTCATGCTGGGGTAAAACCTATGTCGGGTTTCAGAGCAAGGCCACATTAACTTGAAACACCTCAGCCCTTCCAACCACGACCCAGTGACGGGATTCCTGACAAGCAGATGCTTGGCTGGATGGGCTATGAGTGGTACTGGGTGTCTGTAGCCAGTGATGCAGGAGATGTGGACTCAGTTCCTAGCTTTGTCACTGAGTCCTTTGGTGACCTGGAGGCAGTCACTTACAATCTCTCTGTGCCTCTGTTCTTCTTAGAGCCATGCTGTTTCCCTGGCTCACAGGAGTGCTGTGAGGATAAAGTCATGCCTATTTGTGAGGTGCTTATATGGGGTTCATAGGTACAAAGAGCAGCTCAGGGATCATAGGATCATAGAATATCAGAGTTGGAAGGGACCTCAGGTGGGCATCTAGTCCAACCCCCTGCTCAAAGCAGGACCAATCCCCAACTAAATCAGGGGATTGAGGA